>JARBWI010000032.1:0-1200000 GCA_037576405.1 Campoplex capitator | reverse complement strand
AAAAAAAAAAAACTCATAACAATCTGCCAAAATACATAGGACACGTGGACTTGTATATGCTTTTTTTTTTCTTTCATATTAGTTCCTTTTGTCCATTTCAACTATTTTATATTGAGAAGCTTAAATTGGTGCAGAGAACGTGTAATGTGATTATAAGGGGAAAACGTCATGTGTAATTTTTGGTACGGAACAAAAATCAATATAGTACAAGACAAATTGATTTTTTTTTCAATTTTATTCTGTTCTTCAACTTTTTCAGTTCCATATAAATGTGCTTTTTTCTTGTTTGTTGTTTCCACCCAAATTCTCGATTATTTATCCTTTAAATCTTGTTTCAAACATAAAAAGCTCGATGGATAATTATAATTCTTATAAATAATTGAAATCTTTAGTAGCCGAGAGCCCATTGGTTCTAGAAATCAAATCTACTCACTGCTGCATGATCCTTTCAGGCAAGAAAACAGAATAGATATACTCCGCGGTGGAAAGGGCTGAATCTCCGAAAAAGCTCTATTTACCCATATCGATATAGAAGATCCCGTTGCATAAACGTAAACTTGGCCGCCCGACATGAACTTTTCAAAAGTTTTCTGATTTTAATCGTTTGTGTGTCGTTTGTAGAGTATTGTGAGAATAAAATTAACGCTTGTGAGATGAGTTTATCGCGAAAAAATCAAAAATAAAAAGTAGCGTGAAGTTAGTCCGCCCATTCTACTTTTTTAAACCAAATGAGTCTAATTGTACGTAAATCAATGCGAAATCGTTTGTAGAACATGAATATTACAATAAAAATGTTTGTAAGACGCATATTTTTATGAAAAAGAAAAAACAAAATTTGCACAAGTTTTTCCGAACCAGTCAAGGAAACTGGTGTGTACCATACGGGTCGCAACTGATTAGAAATACATGAATCTTGAAGGTTTTGAAATGCTAAAAACGATAAGACTGATTCATAAATGCGAAAGTATATGGATGGTCTGTTGAACTGATTCAGATGTTACCACTGCTGGTCTATTCCTAAATTTTATTTTATGAGGGATTATATAAGAATATTTTGGAATGTTAAAATGGAAAAATTCTACCGACCAAAAAAAATACAGTATTCATTCCTCATATCATCAATCAATCCACGGTCAGTAAGAGAAAAAACATTTTATCCTTCAAAGATTAACGATTGAAATGGAAATCGAATTCTTTCAAAAATAATAGTTGAAATCGAAGAAAGCCCAACAGTTTGATACTGAAAATTGCTATGCACAGAAATGAAACCAATAAAAATGATGGAATTATGTACTCACTCGTCGATGTCTTGTTCCCCTCCTCAATAATGCGAACCTACCTTTGGCAAAACCGAAAAGTCCGCAATTCCGAAATAGTCCGCACAGTTAATATCCACTGCTTCCGTTGCAGGACACTCATTGCAGTTGATTAATTTCCACTCGATTTTTCCCAGATCCTGCATGATTTTGAATTCAGACGAGCAGCAGCAGCGTCGTTTTTCCAACGTTGAAAACGATAGTTCATCGTAGTTCAAAATTCAAATGCACTAATTCACACAACACCAATATTAACTTTTTACACTTCCGAGATAGTAAACGCGTGATTAAGACGTCAACATTTTTTTTAACTTCCACGTCAACAAACTCTTGCACGGAATAAAAAAATCCATTCAATATTTCTTTGTTCCGCTAACTCAAAAAATGTATTTTTCTTGTGGCAATAAACTTTCTTTCCGCAATTGAATACGGTCGGTGACGAGTGACAGAAAGTGTAATGGCAACTGGTGCCACAGTTTCGTGGAAAATCGTGCGTGCTCACGTGGGTGCACGCGTGCACGGGCGCTTGCGTTCTATTGTACTATAGCAATTGCGATAGTAAAAACTATTCGCAATGCTGTACAATAGCTGCGGTTATACAAGCCTTGCGTGCATTGCGTTGCGTTGCACCGTTTGCAGCATCCGGGTTATATGCATGGACCTTGCCTGCGCGACTTCGATATGCGATACAGAAACTGTATCGCGTTCGGAAACAGCAAACTACAGAGTAGATTTATAGCTTTCGTTCCGTCATTCTTGCCGACAATCCCATGGCTTTACGGCTTGCGTGCGTTTGGTGCTTTGCGTTGCGTTGCGCGACTCGCATGTATGGTTGCATCTTAGCTCCGCTTGCGAACACGCGTGCGTGCGAGCATACACACGATTTCCGAAACTGTAACACAGCCGTCACTAGACTGTCTGTCACTCAAAGCCCTTACTCACGATCTCATTAATCGTGATTCGCTCAAATATTCAAAATAATTCATCCTATAATTTAGCACGAAAAATAATATCGTGGGCAAGAGGCTTTCCTATCGACTTGTCGAATATCGCTTGCGAGAAGAAAACTCATTGACAAAAGAAAAAAAAATTGAAAATTCATTACGATTGACAAACGAGCGAATTGTGTTTTACGACCTTAATATTCTTTTCATAGCGTTTTCGTGCATGGTTCGTTTTCGAGAAATCGCGCATATTTTTAAGCTCTTATTTTCGTGCATTTTTTATTTTAAAAAAAACGCGCACATTTTCAAGCTCTAATTAACGGAAATTGCGATAAAAAATTATGTAAAAATTATAGATTTGGATGGTTTTAATAATAAAAAATTTTATCACGATTTTCCGTTTTTTTTTATTATCCATCGTTGTATTTTTATTTGATTTAACGACAATTCAGACCGTTTAAAGTATTTTATGTAAAGATTTTCGTTATCAACACCGACTCTTATTCCGCACTCTGTTTTATCAATTTCGTTGCAATCAACGAACGATAATGCGCGGTATTGCACTAGCCGACCGATGCTAATGCAACTCTCTCCGCGCGCGCTACTTGCCGCCCCGCCCCGCGTCCCGCGGGCGACTGAATGAACGCGAGACGCGAGTCCCTCGCTCGCTCCCTCGTTGCCCCGCGCATGATCCAGTCCTCGTGCCTGCCCCTTCCAGTCGCCCCGGCCGCCCCGGCGTGAGCTCTCCCCACCATCCCCGCTACGGAACGGCTTAGCATGCCAAGCGCGAGAGCGCGTAAACGTAAACACAGAGTCGAGTCTCCACGAATGTAAACAAACCAAACAAGCTAGGGACATTCATTCGCCAATATTTAGCGATCACATTTTTGTACACCGTATGAATATTCGTTCAGTAATATTTTATAACAATTCAACAACGTTTTATTCTCTCGTTTTCCCAACGCATAAAAATGCCGGTAACAAAAAAAAGACCGTCAATCGAATTTCATTCGGTTTTTTTGAATCTAGGAAGATCCGTTCCCAGAAAAGTCCGCACCGAAACTTTTAAAGTGACCAGAACCTATGCCCAAGTCGCAGCATATCATGGTAGGAAATTAAAAAATGTATTAAATCAAAGAATTATACAAGAAAAAATTTTTGAATCACATCTTGGGACCTAGAACTATCCAGGTTCATAAAGATCAGCATTCAAACGATACGTTGAAACAGTAAAACCGGATTAGTAAAAAAAATTAATTTCGATTAATGAAAAAGAAAATTCATAAAACTGGACGATCCCAAAAACTGGCAATCATACTGCGCACGCGTGGATCTCGACTATTTATTTTCCTGTGTCCACTCCTTCTCTCCAGTCTCCCTGACTGGTACGGAAAAATTTATGCAAATTTTGTTTTTGTTTTTGCTTTTTCATGAAAATATACGTCCTACAAACATTTTCATTGTATTATTCGTATTTTACAAACGATTTCGCATTGATTTTCATACAATTTGACTCATAAAATTTAAAAAATAGAATGAACAGACTAACTTCACGCTAATTTTTATTTTTTATTTTTTCGTGACAAACTCATTTCACAAACGTTTATTTTGTTCTCACAATACTCTACAAACGACACACAAACGATTGAAATCAGAAACCTTTCGAAAAATTCATGGCGGGGAGCCAAATTTACACCTCTAAAAATTATTCGTGTAACAATTTAAAAATCTTTAATAAATTGATTGCATTAAAATGACGAAATCCTGTGCGGTACCTCACTACAAAACAGGGTATAAATCGAATCAAGAAAAGAGCTCTGTTTTTTAAGTGCCAAAAAACCCAGAACGTTTTAAAAAGTGGCAGGCAGCAATTCCCGGAGTGAAACTAAAAACATCTCAATACGTTTGTGAAAAACACTTGAGTAAACTTGAATAAAACAAACCGAATCGATTCCATGAAAAACGAAAAAAAATTTCGTTCAACTTGCACCCAAATTTGATTTATTCAATTATTAAATATCTAGTGGCTACTAAACATTAAAAACGGAACCGGACTTGTGGGTTGTCGGTGCACTAAAAATAAGTTTCAGAATTCACCGCACATATGACGCTGGAAGACGAGTAAACTCTGAAAATTCAAGACACCAAATTTCGAAGTGAGGTTAACTGGAATTTGTCTTTGGATTAAATACCATATTTTTCGTACTTACCAAGTGACACACGCGTTAAGTGAGTTTTTGCATATTTTGAATTTAATCAGTTCCAGTAATCCGTTTGATAAGTCATTAATCATTACGAAGCCGAATTCTGCGGCATTAAAACTAACCTCGAAAAATTCTGACCGGATAGTTGACAAAAAATTGAATCGAACGATTCTTAAGAAATAATGATTCGAAATTAACAACATCTTTAAAACCAAAGCAATTAACAATTTAATATACTCTGAAGTATAGAAGAAAAAGTATGAATAGTAACAGGAATAATTTTGCAGGTTTGCAAGAATGAGGATCACGCAGGTACTGTGGCGTCAGCACATAGGTCGAATGACCAAAAGGCATTGGTATCAGGAAAGTAAAAAATTTGTTGTACCCTCAAACACCCAAGAGGCCTATTTAATCAAGCAAGGATTTAAAATTGTCGACGCAAAAGATGTGATCGCACCTCCAAAAATTGTCGGACCACGGTGAGGCTGATTTTGTTATTTATAAAATTTTGTTTCATGATTTTTTAACTGACCTTTACTATTCTTGATTGAGAATGAATCGCTCAGCTGTTTTTATCCATTTTTGGGTCATTCCAAACCCAACACTACTTTCTCAGTGAATAATCAATAATAGTTAATTATGATTTTTTGATTTTTACTTGTTTGTGTTTGATCGTAGCATTGAATATGAATTCCTCTATACAAAACCACCACCGAAAGACCAGAATCATCCGAATTGGAATGAAAAACCTCGTCTGGAACATCTTGAAAATAATGTTATCTTGGATGGTGTAAAACAGGCTCAAGTTTTGACAAAAACTCAAATGTATTCGACGCTTCCAGAAAAATTAGAAACTTTCAACGAGGATATTAGTCCAGAAATTCAGGGATTAATCACACGGTATTTGATTTTTATTCACTTTTTATTTTTATGAATTGTTTAAGTTGGTTTCATTCTTTCTTTTCAGTTTTCAGGAACTATTGTTTATGATTTTTAACTGTGTTTGGGTTTTTAATTTTTTCCTCCAGTTACATTTACGCGTCTCATATATTTGACGCGCACCAATCAATATTACCGAAAAAAAAGGATCCTCTTCGTCCTGCGTTCAACTTTCCACGAATTTATGGAATCCCGGACGTTCGAAAAGCGTAAGAATTTTGCACAAATATGATTCACACGAGGTTCGATAAGATCGTTGAAGAAGGAACCTTTTCATTAATTCCGGAAGATAATTTTTTTAGACACAACTTTACACAAAAACTCTTTCAACTGTGCGATTTGAATTTCGATCCCATGATCGGCAGACAACGCAAAATTACCGAGAATACACAAATCCGAACTTATATTGGTAATTCCATTCAAATTTTTAGTTCTCAATTGTTAATTCCATGAATTATGATCTCCAACTAAATTATAAATCTTTTTTTTCCAGAGCGAGGAAGCGACCTTTTATATTTCGAGACGAAATTGGACACTTTTGTTACGTCGAACAAACTTTTGACGCCTATGAGTCTCAAAAATGATCATTTCGACGAACCCTTGCCGATCATCGCTCCCCTCGATCCCATCATTAGTTTAAGACCTGAGAACGTTTATACCATCGAAGATCATTATCGTAAGTCTGGATTAATAAATCTATCGACGAACAAAAAAAGTTTCGACAAAAGATTGAAAAAAAAAAGTTGAGATATTGAAGAAAGATACAAATATACTAAAATGACGAGTAAAAAATTTTTGAAAAATCTTGAAATTATTCGAAAATACGAAAAAAAACTAAACAGTGTTCTTTTTGCAGCGATCGCGAACGAATCCACGTGGTTAAATCCTCACACGATAATGATAACTTATGATTCGGAATTGGTGAAAAATATAACGGAATTGCCGGTGACGAACGACCAAATACAGGCCCGTTCTTTGTTGAAAAGTTTTGCAACTGCGGCTTGTTGCGCAAAACAAAAATTCGGCGACGGTGTGATGGATCTGCCGGAACCGGTGACGATTCAGTGCATTCAGTCCAACGGAAAATGGTTCGAATTTTCAGTTTTCCAATTGAACACTCTTGACATCGATAACGATCGAGGCACTCGAAATATTTGGTGGTCCTCGCCTCGATTGGAACTCTACGATACAGCTGGATACGTCGATGGACGACCCACTCTTGAAAAATATAATCCAAAAGTTTTTCAGAAGTTTCTCGCATTCTATAAAAACGTCTGAATCACTTTTACATCGTTTTTTTTGTATATAAATCGAAAACAATAAATGAGAGAAAATGGCTGAATCGAAACGTTTTTTTTTTTAAGCTTCCAGAAAATCTAACTTTTTCCATTTTTCAAAATTATCACGCAAACATATTTATATTTATACAGAGTATGAAATTTTCCCAAAATGATCGCAGTTTTGTAGTATTTTTTCGTCTTCGAACTTTCACAAATTTTCTTTTTCATAAGCGTCCTCGTTCGGCGCGCTTATCGCAGCGCTCTCTTACGAAAAATTTGGAACTATAATGCATGCAAAACAAACACGAGTAGCTGACAGAAAACAGCTGATCATCGAAGCAGGTTACATTTTCAATTGACGTCCTCTTGTCAAATAAAAGTTGAAAAACTTATTTGACAGGGTCATTATCGTAAATTTGAAGAGTCTACTCTAATTTTGAGAGACTACGAGATTCAGAAACAACCTTCGTTTGGGTGTTTGAGAGTCTTCTTGTGCCAGAAGGTAAAGTTAGAATTCACTGCGCTCAGAAAACCATCATAACCTCACTTCTTATCGATCCTTTTATTTATTTATATTACAATAAACAAGCAACGAAACCTTTTCTTCTCGGGCCCGAATGTTTGAAAATTAATACGAAACTTAATTCAAATGAATGTGCTACAAAAAAAAGTCAAGTCTGGAAAATAGTAATGAGCACGATTGGAAAAATGAGGCGATTATCGGGGATCGAAAAATCGAATATCAAGAAGGCGTTTGAATATTTGGATGCGGACAAAGACGGTTTCATTGATTATTATGAGACAAAAGCTGCGATGCGTGCGCTCGGTTTCGAAATAAAAAAACCTCAATTGCTTGCGATTATGCGAGCGTATGATAAGCGCGAAGAAAACAAAATCAATTACGAAGATTTTTATTACATCAGTACGTAATTTATGAAACTATGAATTCCTTAATTAAGGAACAAATTTTGATGCGAGGCAGAATCAGTATTGAAAAAAAAAAAAAATTTCGCAATTTTTGCACAAACACTTCCCTAATATGGTCAATTATTATTGTTATTTATCTTCAAAATCAGAATAATGATATAAGTCGTAATGAGGTAATGAAACCGATGAATAATGAAAATTATTATGAATTTGTTTTTGTTGATAACATCCTTTTAGTGGCTGATAAAATAGCAAAAAGAGATCCGATCGAAGAAATTAAATACGCGTACAAATTATTCAGTGCCAATTCGTCTCATGGAAAAATCGGTCTTACGGATTTGCAAAAAATTAATAAAGTTTTGGATTCTCGATTAAGCGACGAAGAAATGCATGCAATGATCGAAGAATTCGATACCGACGAAGATGGTTTCAGTACTGTTTGACGATTTATTCTTCTTTTCGCTTCATTGAGGGCAATTCAAAAAAGGCGATGTAACGAAAAGTTCATAATGACTTTTATTTTCAGTTAACGAAGCAGAATTCATTGAGATCATGAGCGATCGTTCGATCTGAAGTTGATGGTTCTTGCACCAAAATCGAAAACTAACAGAATACATTTTTACAAAACGTGAAAATTATCAAAACACAAAAAAAAAATATTTTTATTCAAGGAACGAGCAAACAAATATTCGAATGTCTGGAAGCTTTGAATAAAGCATTTACGAAAATATCACAAAAGTCAAAAATAGCCAAGTTTAACATAAGAAATAGGAAGAGGCATTGAAAAAGAAAAAAAAATTAATATAAACCAGAAGGAAAATGAATTTCGGAGTTGATTGGGACGAAGAGAATCGGCGAACGTTGTTAGCCGGGCGAGCGGCACTGGATCGAACTTCTCAATCGGTCCAGAGGTCTCAAACTGTCGCTCATGAGACAGAACAAATTGGTCGAGAAGTAGTGGCGGAGCTCGGTGAACAGAGGGAAACATTATTACGAGCGAAAACAAGACTGACCGAAACTGATCAAGAATTGGACTTATCTAAGAGAACAATGCGAATGATCAACAAACGAGTCTTAACAAACAAAATTGTATTGATACTGATTATTTTGTTGGAAATAGGAATCATTGCTTTGACCGTTTATTTGAGATTCTTCAGCCATTCCAAATAAACGAGTTCTTTTAATGAATAAAAAATCATATACTTAATCATTTTTGAAAAATTCAATAATAATGTAAATATTTGACAGTTATTTTAACATGAAACTTTGTCAAGTTCTCTTAATATAATAAAGACAAAAATATTATTCTTCATTGAAGAGCTTCAGAGTACTTTAACTCGAGACAATTTTGTGTACTTTTAAATACATTCAGTTTTCGTATGAGATTGGGATGATTTTTTTTTGTACTTCCTAATACGCGTGCGTGGTGAAACACCATAAAAGTTGTATGAATTCGTTTTATTTCAGCCAAGGAAAAAATTACAAATTGCACTTAATCTAGAACTCAATTCGAGTTTATTTTTGAACGAGTGAAAAAAACTTTGCAAATGAATTTATGTACGAGGATGGATAATAAATTTCCAGGAGATCTGGTCTGTAAATTGGACTCAAGCTTTGCCTGGGTTCTTTCAAGACCCTCGGTGTACTTCAAGGTTAAAATTCAATAAAATTAATTCAAGGATTTAGGTAAATGTTATTCTCATGATGTTCACAGATATTGTCATTCTTTGTAATTATCAACAGGTTAGAAGTAGAGCACAAAAATTTTAAAACCGTTAGTCTATTTGATCATCGGTGCGCATCCCTCGAGTCTCAATTTCCTCGTGACGTCGTCGATTTTAGTAGAATCTTTGGGTGCTTTGTAATTGGCAACGTGATCGACGCGAATCGTTCGTCCAAGAATTTTAATACCGTTTAGGTTATCTACCGCGAGAATGGTGCTGCGTTGATCCTCGTAACACAAAAACCCATAGCCTTTTTGTTTTCCCGTATGTTTGTCTCGCACTAAATTTATGTTCACAACCTCGCCGTACTGAGAAAACACTGTTATGAGGTCTCCTTCGGTAAGGTCGTAAGGAAAACCACCGATGAAAATCCACGCGCTGTCACTGTACTCGTCGTGCCAAGAAGTTTTGTTATTTCCTCGTAAGTCATTTTCGCCCAATTTGGCAATGTTTTTCACGTTCGTCAATGGATTCATCACTTTTTCTCACTATACTATATTGTAAAATTTTCAAATATTATTTAAATTTCTTTTTTCGCCGCAAGCTCTTGAATTTGAAAATTGGTAAAAATAATATCATTGACGCGTAATGCATTGGCGGATAGACACATGAAAACTGTGTGTAGTTTGTAAATACGACGACTGATGTCGCTTTCTTGTTGTCATAGCGACGATCACGTGATCCCTCAACGATTATTTTACCGGGAAAAACGTGTCAGTGTTTATTTCTTCTCTGCTCGGAATATTTTTAAAGTGATATTATCAGTTTGTTAATTATGTCATTGTCGTGCAGCTATTATCCTGATTACTTCTCAATTACTGACATCCTCGCCACGGAGGAGCGTATCACGTCAAGAGTCGAAGTTGCTGTACCGCGATTAGGTAAATTTTGACATCCTATTTGATGATAATAAAAATAGCTATAAATAAATGAGTACATGTTTTTGTACGAACAAGTGACTATGAAATTGATCGAAGCCGCTCAAAATAAATATCTCCCGATCGTTGTTTATCTACGATTCCGCCGAAATATGACATTTTTCGACTTCTAACCTATATTTCGATTCGGTCGAGTCTCAAAATCAGCAATTGTGATTCACAGGCATTTTGGATCATTCTTCTGAAAGCGAAGATTTGGAAGCCGGGACTAAACTCGAACTGCCGTTTTGGTTGGCTTTTTCATTAAACGCTCGGAAAAGGCCGATCGTTAGTGTTGAATTACCGAAAGTTTACAAAGAAGGTTATAGGTAAGTAAATTGTTTGGAAAGATTAGAATTGATCAAATTATCATTTTTTTTTGTCTCCAAATTTATTCCTGAAAATTAAAATAAAAAAAAATGGTATCATACGTTTTAATGTTAAACATTTTTTGTCATAATTCTGGAACTTTGCAGCGGATAAAGAATAAAATTATCAATTACAGAGGAACATTTGGCCAACTTTTGAAAAAATTAGTATTTTTTCACAAATTCTGTTTCAATGTTAGAACAAATCCTGATGTTGACTCAATGACAGTATTTTTGAATTTTTATCCCAATGCACATTCATTTATCTAGAATAATTAATTTTGATATTTGTTTTTTATCGCATTTACTCAACAGGGACATACTCGAGGCTGACGCAAGTGTCGTTGCACTCAGCAAATGGAATCCTTATTATTATGAATTGGGAATGTACTTGAGGCAGTTCAACAATCGTGAGAGCGAAAGAATAACCGATAGTCTGCTCCAGGTAAGATTTATCATTACTTTTTACCTCTGCTATCCACCTTGTTCGTTGAATTTTTGCCGAAGATGAAAAAAGTTGAGTAATGCGATCAGAAGATCAACAAATTTCAGTCAGCTTGTTAAAGGAAATTCAGAAACGTCAATGTTTCGTCTGTAAAAACAGAAAATTTGTGATAAATTGTGAATCTGGGAAAGTGGCTTTCGGTGTTAGAAAAAGATTGGGATTATTGACAATGAAAAATTATGTCAGAAAACTATATCCGGCTTCCAAATAGACAATTGGTTTTTCTCGTTTAATGAAGTTTTCTGTCAACGGTATTTTCTATCAAAATTACTTTTCGGAGCCCAAAATTTGCTCCAATGCTCCAGAAAATGGAGAATGGCAGACAATCTTTTTTGTTTTTCGGTGTACAATGTTTTACAGACGTTTAAAACGAGATTCAGGATGATTATGGATTGGGCTGATAATCCGGTGGTCGATCTGAACGTGGGCTCTCAGCTACCGGTCTTGGAAAAAGGGTTGTTTGTCGCAGGTAGAAAAGCAAGAGTGCTTTTGATCCGATGGTTAGAAAAGGGTGGTGGCAATATCGAGACTTCCGAACTCGTTGCTAATTTGTTGAAAAAACGTAAGGGCGTTTAATAATTGAGACGAAATTTTTCAATTACTTCGTGTAATCTAATGAATTTCATATTCATATATTCACATCTCAGATTTCTTCTGATTGTAAATATTTGTATTTTGTGGTGAGGAAAAAATAAATTTTGTACGGTAGAAAAAATCTTATTTTCGAGGCTTTTCAACACCAAAATAACTCTTCGAAGGAACATTCTATATTCTTGAGGAAAAAATTCTGTGAATTTTCAAAATCTTTAAAAATCTTCCTCGAGTTACAAAAAACAAACAGAAATAAATAGTATATCCACAGCTTTCATTAGAATTTCCTATGATTCCCGAGTTCCTGTGATCGTGCTCACCGAATCAGTGAAAGTAACCCGAGAAAGCAGAGTGAACCCTTGAATCGTTGGTCGTTCAAAGATTTCAAATAAGGTGGAAATAAAATATAAAAAATAAATTGAAAGCAAAAAAAAACATCGTTTCTCACTCGATGCCATGCTAATTCCTCATACCGACACCCGATTCAATCACATATCCCTTTATTCAAATATACAAATATCGTATACGATAATAATAATAATTAAATAACAACATATAAATTTTATGTACACTTTTCTTATACGAATTCAGTCACAATAACATAGTGGACGATGTTCGAAATGTTCATATATATATATATAAATTATTAATATACATATAGATAGATATTATATATATATATTTATTCATTCATATAAATTTGCTGTGTTTATACGAGGCAACAAATAATGATAACATTTATTTCACAACCCACGACTATATTATGTCAGAATACCTTAATTAAAGATAATTTATCACTCATCGGCCAGATGAAACGACGTAAAGTCGTCACGAAACCTTTTCACCTCGTTTCAACCAATAATTGTTTGATTGACCTCGTGAGGGGTCGAATTAACTGCGATCTGAATTTTTTTTTCGCGAAAATGCTCGATTTCGTGTTATACTTTTTCTCTTTTCAACGATCAAATACATCAAAAACGAAACAAAACGAGGTGCACGCATTGAATGGCCGCGTATATATTTAAAAAAATGAATACGATCTAAACTCTTAGGCGATAAAAAAATTACCAAGAAAATTTAAAAAAAAAAATTTGAATCTTATTTAAAAAAAAACGAAACGTTTCTTTTTTATTGCTCATTTACCGGCCTCGTGTCTATCTGAGTCGGACAATAAATCGATAACAAGGAAGCTGAAGTTGATTAACAATGGAATACCCATTTTACGTCCACGTGGCGTGGGTTTTTGTTACTTAACGTAAAAACGTAAATTGCATTGCAATGGCGTACACATTTTTTTTTTTCGTATAAAAACAAAAATAGAAGAAAAAAGAACGTCGACGATTTGTGTCTTTTGTTTTTTTTACCTACTTAAGAATTATTTACAATTTTCATTTGTTTTATCAACTGGAATGTGTGACAATGTTTCCACGTACGTGGAACAGGCGAAAATGAGTCGAAATTATTTTCGAAAAAACCTTGGTCACTTTTCTATGTGTCCTGTGACAGATTTTTGATGTTTTTTTTTTTTTTTTTTTTTTTTTTTTCGTTTACCACAAAAATGCAACGATTTTGAAATTAAAAATTCTCAATTATTGTCGTCGGAGTTGCATTATTAAGGAATTTTGTCCGCCTCTAGGGAAAATCATCGAAGTCAATCGACGCTTTACCGTGACGAACAATGTGAGGTTTATGCGATCTTATCCGTAATCACATTTAATAATAACTTAAATCAACGATAACGCCACTTTTAACTATGTTTCCTGTTGAAGAAACAACTTTTTCTTTACTATTTATTTACACAATAGTCGGAGGAGCCTAATTGCACTTAACGACGAAAGCACCACTGACGCAAAGCTTAACCCTCATTTTGAGCAAAATTTTATTGAGCACCATGTTCAATTCCGAGCCTAAGAATTATCATTAGGAATAACGGAGAGAAGATACAGGGTTTCAGGAAATTGGTGAATTCGTGAGAGACATCATTTCGACAGACTTATGTAGTAAAAAAAAAAAAAACGGATATTATTTTAAAGAATTGGTATCGCATTGAGCTATTTTGCGTTAGGCTGAATATTGCTACAATATTTTTCTTTTGTTTTTTGTTGTTTTTTTTTTTTTTTTTTTTTGCAAAAATACATTTCTGATAACCTTTAGTCTCGGAGCCGGCGACCTCGTCTCGCATTTTCTCTAATGTTTATCGAGGTCATTTCTCGTAGCGTTGATTATGCACGCACTGCATACGTAAACAATTTGTTGGCGACTAACAAACAAAAAACATGATTTTTTTTCTTACTACAAAAAGAGTTGAAAAAAGTCGAAGACTTTCTCTCGCGGGACACGAGTTTTGTGGATCTGGTGACTCGAGTGATTTGAATAACGAAGCGAGGAAGATCGTTGTGAAAATGTCTTTTGTTTAAAGGGCTTCGAGAGGAGGCACTTAAAGAGAAGTTGATTTGACTTTGGTAGGGATTTTGTTTCCCCGCGAGTTGGCATTTCCCAGTTTAGATATTGGGGAAAAAGCCTGAAAAAGAGGCTTCCCTTATTCCTTGGAGGCTGCAGGACAAGTTTTAGCAACTCAGGCCTGCCATTGTCGTGGAAAGATCGTTTCCTAGTCAGAAGGTCGTTTCCGTTTCGAGGCTCGGCTCCTGTTTGAAAAGTCGAAATCCGGCAACGGTGTTGGTGTCATCCTCGCTCGTGATGGAAGTTAAATCTCTCAGGATCATAACTGGACTGCCAGCGCCGAGCATATGATCCTGAGGACTCAAGGGTCCGGTGTTGGCGGGTGTCAATGGACTGCTGGGACTCTCGTTACTGCTGACGTAACTTCCTGGCGCGTTTGACATCGGCAAGGGCGTCGTAGTGCCGTTTATTTCCGCGGTGGCACCACCCAGCAACATTTCTTGGAGCAGGCTGTCGATGTGAGCGACACCGAACAATCTTACGAATTGAATCTGTTCGATCATCTGCCAGGAGATCGATTGGAGGGCTGGCAACGTCAGGAGTATCTCACCGAAACGACCTCGGCTGTCGTACTGCCTATCGCTTATATAATCTTCCAGATTAATCTGAATTTGGTAACGGAGATGCTTGATTCTTGCTGGTTCGCTCAAACCTTTCGC
Source organism: Campoplex capitator (assembly GCA_037576405.1). Taxonomy (NCBI): domain Eukaryota; kingdom Metazoa; phylum Arthropoda; class Insecta; order Hymenoptera; family Ichneumonidae; genus Campoplex; species Campoplex capitator. The sequence continues at coordinate 1,185,166 of JARBWI010000032.1, read as the reverse complement.
GTCTGTAGCATAAGATACAGAGAAGTAAGTATTCGTTAGTTTAACGAATTCCAGTCACTGGCAAAGTGTAAATGTACGTTGGTAGCGTCCCAACTGAATTTCAAAGATTTTTCATTGAGTTGGAAGAGTTTGGATTCAGCTGGAAGCTGATGGCTCGAGTTTTCGGGCTTTCGGGCTAGTTTTGATCGGGTCGAAGGTTTTCTGGATCGGTTTCCTACTTTTTTGGATCGAAAGGATCCATTTGGGGTTGGGAGATCATTGAAGCTGGAAAGCTTCAATGATGAATGGAAAGCAATCTGGATTAAGAAGACTTCTCTGATACGTTTTAGAATCTTTGAACTCGGATTTGAATGTTTTTATTTGCATTTGGACGAACTTGAACCGGGTGGAAAGTTGTCAAGTGCTACTTACTCGGATCAAAGAAAACGATGGCTTTGAGACAGGCGAACTCGGTGTCATCGATCTGAACCTCGTTCAACGGTTTGACCAATTCGTCCATAACTCTAATGCCTACTCTGCTTATATCCAGGTCTTGATTGCGTCCCTCTGTGGAAAAAGATATGACTAACAACCACGGTTATACCGTTCAAATCGACGATCAAGACTGAGTCCGGTTCTTTCGATGCAACAGCTTCATTCATCGCAACACCTTCGCTTGTTCACCACCAAAAAAACCAGGTATATCTTAATCTCTTGCTTGGCATGCAGGGAAATATATAAAAATCTTCTCCAATAAACGTTCTCCAGTTGGCACAAAAACACAAACGCCGGACTCAGTCAACTAGCTACACCCCATGGATTCGTGCAATTTATCGAATCGCCCAGTTCTCTTTTCGATTTTTTATTTATATCATCATCGACCCTATTCCCTGCTAAGAAAAAATGTTCAAGTTGTACGAATTATCGTTCTTAGGTTGCGTCATTGAGCTTTCAAAATTCATCGTTCATGAGGTATGATGAAAGGCCAGTAGTTGAAGACTTTTTTCTTCAGCATTTCACAGCTTTATGGCCTAAAAAATTTCTGGACACGAGTGAATATAAAACTGGACGATTCGGGTGAAGATATATACCGTTTCGAGTCGTTAATCGAAACCGCGAAATCCCAATGATGATTTACGACTAGGACATGATGATTTCTTCGCCCTGTTTGCACATCAAGCTTTATCGAAAAGTACAAAAAGTCCTACCGCTTTTCTTCGGTGGAATCCTCGTGCCCAGCTTTCTTTTTTTTTTTTTTTTTTATCGAACAATACAACATTGGGTTAGACATTCACACGTTTTTTTGTTCAATTGGACATCACGATAAAAGCATGCAAATTTGGACAATTGTCAAAAGAGTCCATTATTTCTTTCAACGTCGGATCGGAAACCATCGAGTGGTTACCCCAGACCTTGGTTCAACGTTATTTTAGTCACAAACGCCCACAACTGATCGTTGAACGGTTAATCAACGACACAAATCCCTCTGCCATCGTTATCCCAAAGCTTTACGTACCAGGACAGCTTTTAGTGATGACGCAATTGTTGCCAAGCAACAAGACGTCCGTTAGATGCATACTGCGTCTCGCGACCCCTAGTAAAAGATGTTCTCCTGCGTGGGCACGCAGCAGAGCCACTTGATCGTCGAGGGTGAGTTCGCTGAAAGCTGGAATGTACTTTGCCCATTCTACGAGGATCAACAGCTGTTGCTTCATACTGTCGCAAACGTCGTTTATGTTTGCTATCTGCTTGTTACTGAGATCGGTCTCGTTGCTGGGGCTTCCTAATTGTTGCACCTGTTCAAAAACAAAGTTCCCCGCCACTGACTTAAGACCTTTTCTCGATTGCCGAAGCTGGGGAAGAATCTTTAGGTTCTGGGATGTTTTATTGATCACTTTGGACATGAAAAGGTTCCTCAGCCGTTCGAGTCCCCCCCAGAGAAGGTTCAAATACTTCTAAGATTCTCCTCAGTTCCTTCAGTCCCCCCAGGTTGGGTTTCGATAAACGTTTTCACTTTGATCAAACTGACCTCTAACGCTGCCCCAACTTGTCTGCTGAGCATTTCAGCCTGTAATAACGAAACGACCGAAAGTCCACCGCCATTGCTCGTCTGTTCCTCGTAGCTCGGCCTCCTGCAACTTATCCGATCCCGTTCATTTTGGACGGCTGAAAAATCGTAATGAAAACGATAGCACTAAAGTTTTTTGCACAGCTTTGAGAAGGTCATTTCTGAAATTCATTACAAGTTTTGCCTCGGAGTAAAACATTAAATGAATGTTTTCGACCAAATTCTATGCTTCAAAATGGCCGTTTTGGGAACGAGGTTATCGGATTAAGAAATCATAACTCACCTTCCTTCTTCATGCCAGCTTTGAAGCACTTTCGAAGCCTGCAGTATCTGCATTGGTTTCGTTTGTCCTTGTCGACGACGCAATTTCTGCTGAATCTACGGAAAGAATTCAATAAACACGCTCTATTGAAAAAAAAGCACATTGGAAAAGAAAAAAAAAACATGACAATCTTACAGTCACATTACGTATCGAATAACTTCGAAGTTCTATTATTAGATTGACGAGAATATCTCATTTATAATGCAAATAACGTGGCATGAACGCATTAATTAACCGCAATCCAGCACAATTATTTTCTCAACGTGCAGTTTGTAGTTCGATTTTTTTTTTTTTTTATCACCCGTTCTTGGAAATATCGAGATCAACTTTTCAAATAGATTCAGATTAGATTAAACAGTTCACTAACTCAATCTTGCGTTATTCTTCCACGTGTGCCGAATGAAAAACGACCCAAATTGAACGAAATGCTTACATGGGCCCTTCTCTATATAAATATGCTGGCTAAAAAAAGTTTAACTTCTTTTTAATCAGAAAATTTTGTTTTTCACGAACTATCAATTTGCAGATAATTCGTAAACTTTAAAACGATCATTGAGAATCTTTTTTTGGAGTTTTTTTTTTCCACACACAAAAGAAAATTGCGAATATCTCGATCTTACTTTCTCCACTGAATATTATTATTCATAGCTGCTGGTCTAAGGTGTCAAATCGATCAATTTGAATGAAATAAATCAACGAAAAAGCTCACCTGCACGAGTACAAGTGATTTTTTCTCACTGATCTTCGAAAAAATCCCTTGCAGCCATCGCACGAGGCTGCACCATAATGTTTGCCCGTTGCGCGATCACCGCAGATCGCGCAGTGCTGAGAAAGCACTCCGGCAACCCCTGATCCGGGTATACCCAAAACCGAGCCTCCCGCCCCTCCGGCCCCCATACTCAAATCCGCATCTGCAACGAAAACAGTAATAAAGTTGAATAAATATGATTCAAGATGAATAAAAATTACGTAATATCGATGGAAATTGATTTTTTCGTTGTTTTTTTATGAATAAAATATAACTTTTTGAAGAAATTCTCATATTATTCGATCGAAATATCAGTTGAAAATGGTTATCGGAAGATAAATGTTGTTGACGACGGTACAACATAACTGTACAGTTGGCCGATGCAGAATTATTAATTCGAGTAATCGCAGGATGAGTTTTTTTTTTTTTTTTTTTTCTCCAAGTATGTTCTTCATCCATGATCAATAACGTTGCGAAATGAGTATGAATATGGTTGAGATGTAGAACAAGTGTAGTAACGCGCTACCTTGATGTCATTAATATTGAAAATAAAACGTGCTGATGCAGGAAAAAATGTGTCGTCCTGTCGAACGACTTTTTACGCGAGTGCAGACCATAATAAATTAATAATGAATGGAATATTTTTATATTTTTTGCGTTGAATTACTTTTAGAAAGTCGATAAAATACAATAAAAAAAAAAAGAAAATATCGATTCGAACGACATTCGATTGTAAAAGAAATCGAAAAATTCAATTTATTTTTTATCCTTTTGTCGAAATTTATCGATCAAAGAATCCGGTCAGCAATGAAATTTAACGTTATTTTATTGAACGATTTCGTCTCCTATCAAAAATCTCGTTTTTACGCATCGTTCTCTTTCTTTTGTCGCTCTCGGCTAATCGTTATCTACACGAGACGTATAAATACCGATATTTTTTATATATCCGTGCTGGGTCATCCCTCCGTCTCCCTCCCTTGTTCTCAACCAGCAAGGAAAGTTTTTTCCTTTTCATTTGATTCTTTTTTTTTTCGTTCAATATACTCCGCGGCAAATGTCGGGAGGTCGAGATAGCCGTTATCTCGCATCGAACACCAACAACTTTATACACACGCAGCACGTAACAACGAAATGCATATAAGAGATAAAAAAAAAAAAAAAAAAAAAAAAAACGAATGAAGGAATGTTAAATATTGTTTGTTATTATTGGGCCTTGAGAATATTTTTAAAAATTTTATTTTTTCCACCAAAATTTCTTCCCGAGTAACGATGTTGCGTTGAAATTTGAAAAAGTATGTGGAAAAAGAAAATGATGCAATTGTTTTTTTTGTAATAAAGCTCCGTTGAATATGATTTTATTGTCACGCGAGAGACTCGACGATAATAATCGTAGAAAAACTTCTTCGTTTCTCCTTTCGTCGAAATATTTCCGCGAGCTGAGATAAGCCGCAGATTGATCATGTAACCGAGGCGAGACCATTGAGCAGGGAGTGGAAAACGAGATGATTTGCATATAAAAATCAGCATATCACTAGTTCGGTCGAGGGGCTCGTTGTAGACGCGTGCCAATTCCATTTATCATCTTTACTACACATTACAGAGAGGCCTTGTAACTGAGGACGCGACACCTAGTGGCGAACTATGGGTTTAACAAAATGGTGATAGATAAATTGCGACATCGATTGATTCGTCGATTTTTACGTGTCTCTTCGAGACACAAAAACAAGGATCATGATGCAAAATAAAAAGGAATAATTCCATTGAGATTAGGTTCAAGAGGGTGATATTTTAATTAATCGACGTATTTCTCTCTTTCGAATCTGTCAATATTTTCTTTATTCAGCATAATTCTGGAATTTATTGTCGAAGAAAAATAGGCCTAACAATGGAAAAAGATAGGAGAGTAATCGCCCGACGAATTCGTATCTCGCACGATTTCGAGATTGGCAAAACACGCTCGTGTCACGTGCCTTCGAAAAACAATCGTATATTCACATTGGAAGTACAGATAAAGAAATAAAAATACTTGCTTTTTGTGGTATCTGTTCGGAGTTTCGGAATTTTTTTTTTTTTTTTTTTTTTTAATATTTATCAGATAGATTCAAAGATCTTGGCAAACGAATCGTCTTGAGCGGTTGAGTGAGCAAATATACATCGATCATGTCCAAAAGCTTCGAATGCTCGAGTTACAAGAATTAGTAGAAGCAGAATTGAGCTGTCACTTCGGGGTTGCAGGTAGATTCACCGAGAAAGTTTCGCTCCTTCTGTGTATATGTGGGGGCAGTAGACCGAGAGGGAGTAGAATTCTCTAATTCCAAGGAACTGTGGTGTATGCCATGAGAAACAGTCAAATCCAAAGTAGAATTGGCAGCAGTGAAATCACGAATTTATGTACATTAGCAACAGAGGCAGCAGGCCACTGGAAGGCGAAGAGGGAGGCTACAATTAAGAGGAGAATAGGAAAGTAGATCTGAGGGGGTGTAGAATGAAAGCAGATAAATTGGAGAGTAGATTCGTTGAAATGTGTCGAGGCAACATGTGGAACCGTTGATTAAATAATGGGCAGCAGATCTGGGAAAGAGTGATAGGAACATGGTGAAGTATAGAGAATGAAAAACATGAAAAGCTTGAAAAATATATGGCGGCAGGGTTCGCGCTTGTTTTTTTCCTTCAACACTTGACGTCGCGAGCTGCTACCGTGCCTCTCGATAAGTTGCTGACAATGAGTAGAATGAATAGAATATGTCGAATAACGTATGAAGCAGATGGATTCGCGCGAATGGGGGGATCTAGAAGTTTTGGAGAAACATGAAAAGTGGCAGAATCAGGGAAACCGTGGATCTGGGACAGAGGTACAATCGGTGGAGGTAGAATTAGGGGGCCCACGCGAGGAGGAGGGCGAGGATGAGAACCGATATAGCATATTTCGATCAATAAATTGTTTGTTTCGCTCGAACGAGCATGCACCGATGAGAATTCGATTATGTAAAAACCGTAAAAAGTTGTACTACATTGATTAATTACGGATCCGTAGCTCATCGTGTAACAGTCTCGCTCTCTATAATTATATCATCGATCATTATGAACGTTGGATAAAGAGGATTGTAGGAATTGTAGAGTATCGCGTGGATTCTTCTTGACTCTCGCGATGAAAAAATGTAGGATAAAGAGTGAAACTATTACACAACGAGGATGATTGATTATTGGCTGTAACAAACAACACTTTTGTGCCGGAAAAAAATGGCCCTGTGTGAAAAATAAATACATGACCGCAGTTGCGGATATTAATTTTATTGTTCCCCCTCATCAGGCCCTAAAATTACGACGATGTTGAATACTTCTTCAAAATCCGCTCTCATTTGTTTTGTTTTTTTTTGGTTAATACGCAATCGCGAACGACGAACAATGCTGGACTTTTGCGATGACAGTTATGAAGCAATCGTATAAACGAAGAAACGTTAGTCTGCGAAATGACATGCCCGTAGTCAGTGACCTTGACTGTTGTGCGAAAATGTGTAGAGAGAGGGTAAAGGAAGGAAATAAACAAGAGCTCGCGTGTTAGTGGTAATACGCGTCGTTCCGGCGTCTAGCAAACGGCTGGAGCAGCCCGTTAACGTGGGTGACGAATCGTGTTTGGACTTTAAACAGCATCGCCGGCAATGTTATGCTCAGTACAGACGCCTCTATTGATCGTCTGGCACGTCGTGTGTCCCAGGGAACGTATCGTTTACTTGCTATAAATTTCTTTCGTACCGAACCTACCGCAATATAAGTCAAAGTCTAATGCTCGTCGGCGAGAGAGGCCTTTCTGTTTCTTCATCACTCGCGCCCCCGCCGCGATCGCGAATCAATCGTTGAGCTCGTTTTACCGCATAAACATCGGCGCATACAGAGCGTTCCGTAAATCGCTCCGTTTTATAGTCGCCGCGAGATCATCCGATGAAAAAACGTCTTTGGAAATTTCTCTTCAAGATCCACCGTTTCCGAGATATTTATTCATCAACGAATAGCCAATCAGCTGTGGTCGCGGGGAAAAGTGGGCGGAAAAGCTCTCATTCTTCCGCCCTCTTTCTTACCGCTTATCCCATTGGCCCTCACTATTTCATTGATATCTCGCCAACGGTAAATCGCAGCGAAAAATGAATGAGGACTTTTCTGTCCAGAACTTTGCGATCTATGTGTCCGGAAATTTATAACTTTCTGTTTATTTATTTATTTATTTATTTTTAGTTAGTATCGATCAAACTCGCGTTGTTTTTCTCGTTCTAAAAAGGAGCAGTGAATTTGAGAAATTTTTACAGCACACATTTGACCTTTCAACTCCAGGGAAAGTGTTGAAACCGAATTCTCATCCGACCCCACGTTAATTTCACAATAATTCATCAACAGATACCGAAATCAAAGTTCAACCGAAGCGAAATGTTTTGTTTTTGTTTTAGTTATAATGTTTCATCGCGGGTTGATGCAACATTCCCCCCGTATTTGTACTACGACATATTTTCATTATCGTGGATATAATTGAAATTCTGAAAAGGAACTTTAGCGGAGAATTTATGAATCCGCGGACGATCAACGTCCAAGAATGTGCCCCTCTTGTTATTTTACTACAGACATAATATTCGACATTGCGCGATATCCGGATTGTTACTACATTTATCAGTGCCACTGACGAAAGATTACATCTTCGTTGGCAACACTTTTGTTAGAGGCTTCGCCGATCTTACAGGTTCTCAAACCCACGTTACGACGTTAAGGGATTACCAACTCAACGATTAAAGGTCAATAATGCCCTGATCGCCCTGCGTGACAATGATATTTGGCAAAATTGATGAAATTAAGCTACTGCCAAGAATGCTGCCCCTCTTTGGGCCCAAAAATTTGATCATAGGCTCGTGTACATTCGAGCGGATATTCAAGAGAGCCTTGGGTGAAACGAAGAGAAAGAAAAAAAGGTAGTTCACGCGCGCGTTCAAGGAGGAAACCTTCGACATCGAGACGACGTCTACAATGAACATCAATCAAATATTACGCAAGCACATATTCAGCCGTAATAACCAAGTGCATAAATGTGTGTGTGTGTGTGTGTGTGTGTGTTTGTATTCTCAAGTCGTATCGAGCCTTTGGTACGTAATATTTGCTTGTTATTAAATCTACAAAAACATGAACGTAAACGCGGATGAAATGGTGGAGGGTTCGTAGAAATCTTACAAATTGTTTGCCCCTCTTCGGAGGCGCCATTTTGTCGGATCGAGTCGAGTCAAAGCTGCTTGGACGCGGAGTGGACGTGTACGTGATGTTTTTTGTGGTTGCGTCATGACGCCTTTTTTGCCTGTCATTATTCGTCGTTAAGACCGCAAGGATCGGCAACGTGAAGAAGAAGAAGAAGAAAAAAAATGCACAAAATGGCGACGTTCCTAACCTCGAAATTCCGAGGAAAAAATTGATGCCGATGCGACGGGTGCTCCGGTGGAAAAAAAAAAATGATGACACTTTTAACCTCGAAAACCTCGAGAAAAATTAGCTTCTTGCATATCGAGACGCGTGGAATATTCAAATTTTTTCACGAGTTTTATACGCATCACGTATATTCTTCTCGTCTAATCCTCATCTGGATTCGCGAAACGTAGACGACCGTGATGAATTCCTTCTTTGTCGAGTACGCGGAAAATAGCTTTTCCGCGTAAGACATATATTTACTCGGCTAAAAAGATGGCCATTTTGTTTTTATGATGATACCGAGAAAATAGAAAATATATGGATCGTTATTTTCAACAACAAGAAACTCATTTACATGAGTCTTACAAATTCTAAGAAATTCTTGTTAATCATTTTCATATAAGAGAAATCACCAGAGGACATCGCGCAATGACACATTTCTTCTCGTATATATCAATCTCCATTTCCTTGTCACCCGTTACGTGCAAATATTACAGATATTCGAAAGAAAATTTTCCGACACACCTCTCGCTCTCTCCCTCTCAATGACATAATTCTGATCGTCGACTTCCGACATTTTTATTACATATCCAACCATTTCCGGCATTTCGAAATCCTCTATCTCATTACTCGCTCTGTCGTAATGAATTCAACATGAAAAAAATACTATAAACGACCTTATTTCTCTGACTGGGCCCAATTCGTCAGGCGCAGTCTCTTGTTGAGATGTTTTTGTTCAATCATCGGGCCCGGTTCATAACGAAGCCTATTTTTTTGCGTCCCAGTGGTCCCACTCATCATTGGAATACATGCCCATTTATAAATGGGGCCTCAAATTTGAAAGGCCCATTAATTGATTGGGCCCTAAATTCAAAAGGACCTGTCCGTTAACTAGGTCCCAAATGAAATTTGGGATCGGGTATTCGTGAGTTTAGGACCCAAATCAAAACGGGCCCATTTATGAATAAGGCCTAAATTGAATTGGACCGATTCATGAGCTGAGTCCATACGGATAAAAGCCAATTTCTCCATTGGGCCGAACTAGGGCCTCAAATTTGAAAGGCCCATTCATTAATTAGGCCCTAAATTCAAAAAGACCTGTCCGTTAACTGGGTCCAAAATGAAAACAGGCCCATTTATAAATTGGGCCTAAATTCAAACAGACCGATTCATGAACTGAGTCCATACGGAGAAAGGCCAATTTCTCCATTCGGCTAAACAAATAGTCCCACTATTTCATAGGACCCAATATTTCTAGACAAAGATTTTTTTTATCAAGCCTTTTTTTCTTTTAATTTTATGGGGTTATGCAATTGGGCAGACCCTTGAGTCGCTGAAGTTAACCGTTTTCATGAGTGTAATAGTTACGCGGAATACGATCACCTCTTGGGCCTCTCTTGATTTCCAATACTAAGCAAAGCACATCTCTCGTGTAGTCCGGGCCCCGAGGCATAACGTAACGGCGCCAGGCACCGGATAATGAAATGTTTGCTCTTCGACGCTCGCGCGCGGCGATTAAGATCGAGTAATATGGTTATCGATTTTGTTCGTCGATTATATATCGTGAATTAAGATCTGAATTTCGAAACTCCGGAGGAATGTCACTTTTCCGATGCGGATAAAAATTAGACGAAATCCAAAGCTTTTTTTTTTCTGAAACGAATATATAAATAAAAAAATGATCGAGAAAATAGAATGGTGTTGATTTGTTGATTGACGAAAATGAAGAAAAAGAAAATCCGATGAATTATAAAATGTTGGAATTTTTAGAGCAACGTCGATTCGGACGGTCATACGAAAAGTAGTTTTTGTGCTACATCGCGGTTGAAATGCGTTTGGAGCGAGGTTTAGAGCATTTGCATACCATCAATCAGGTTTTACACGCACGAGCACTTCTGTATTTCTCTCTTCGCGTTGAATATATAATTAGCATCGAGTCAAGGAAATGCTCTTGCTCTTACGTCTATGTGTATATATTTGTACATATATATTTTGAAAAGAAAAAAAATATATATATATTTTCAATCAAGGATAATCACATCTCTGTGGACGAGGAATCAAAGAGAAAGCGCCTGGTGTGTCGAAAGACATACATTTTCGTATCGAATCTAAAACTCGATGTAGCGACGATTGTCTATCTCCGACGATACCATAAATATATTTTTCTTATCAGAATAAGTATCAACTTTTTTTTTTTTCAATTATTTTTATTCGCAAGAAAAAATTTGATTTTCAAAATATTCGTATAGAAATTCTGTTAATTATACTCGGAACGTTGACAAACTTGATGATGAATTTTTGTAAATTTTTTAAATCGCGAATGAAAAAAAAAAGGAATATTTTGATATCGTTTGCGTCATAGTTCAGTGTTGTTGTTTCGTATGACGAAAGAAGAAAAAGTATCCTGCGATATGGTGAACAATTATGCTCGAGGTAGAGGTCAAATGTCGAGACACTCGGAGTCGGGCTTTTTTGCTCGATAAATTTAATTGCGTTGGCAACTTGGACCACAATGTGAACGTCGCACACGTGTAATACACATTGCAAAAAAAGGCATCAACTTTTCCATCGTTAACGTACGCGTTCATATTCATAATTAGCGTTCAGCGTTGATCACGTCGACACGATCAAACTGATGCTAAATCGACTGCGAAATATTTTATAATCCTTGTTTTTTTTTTTTTTTTTTTTATTATTTTTTTTTTATACATCAAATCTTACATGAAATATCAGTGAGTTGTAAATTTTTATTTTTTCATGAAGAGTGCAATAATAGATTCTTGAGATAAGCCGATGTAAGATAGAAAAATAATTTTACAATTTTTAATATTCGATGGAGAAAAAAAAAAGATCCTCATCGAATCGAGTTGATTTCCCATTGCGTGCGACTTTGGAAAATTTTTTATATAATACGTGAATCTCCTGTTTTTCATTTCGTAATCAAGAACACGCGCGACAAAACTCCATAATATCGTACGAGTAAATAGTATCGGTGGCTTCGGAGTTGATCGACAGTGCCAGAGAGCTCGTTAGTCGGTGATCTAAATGTTTGTTCTAGGACCCAGTTAAATAATGAGGTACCGCGGTATTTATATGGCAATTTGGCTTTGAGTCTTGCAAAAATGTCGCCATGCGTCGAGTGACGTCATGAAAAACGTTCCAAATCATTTTTTTCAGCAAATAAAATCCCATCGATCGCTGACGTATTTTTTTTTTTTCAATCTTTCCTCGTAATATTTCAAGTCCATTTTCTTATTATTCAATTTCTTCAAATCATTCTGTAACTCCATTTTTATATTTTATTTATTCATTTCCAAATGCACAATAATAATTTTCATTTTTTGTTTATATTTTTCATCGTATTCATTGAGAAATTTTTTTCAAATTTGAATTTCAACTTTTTAATATTCATTATCGATCGTTTTCTCTCAATCGTTCGATTAATTTCGTAATCGTTCATTTTTTTTGTCCAGCAATTTTTCGATAATTCATATCATTCGATTTTTTTAAATCGTTCGAATATTTGCTGTTCAGTTTCACACTGCAACAGTTTTCTCAAGCGATTTTAATCGTTCGAATTCGTAAATGAATGGCTCAAAAAAAAAAAAAAAAAAAAAAAAAATCTGGAGAACCTTAAGTACTGCAAATCGTTGTAACTAAGTTGGTATGAAATTTATGCGTTTGCCAGGCAAGACTCGATCTGAAGCAATCGTACGTGTGTGCGTGGTTTTTTTTTCTACCAGAAATCGCTGAGTCACGGGTTGAAAGAGAGCCCCCACTTTCCGGACTCGATTGCTTGTGTAAATGAGCACTCACACAGCTCTCGATCTCGCCAACACTATTTGTGAGGTTACGTATTAACTCCGTGAGCTATGTATTATTTATACGAGCTGCCTCGTCGTTTTTTCACTTCTTCGACTTGCTAAAAAAAAATTGAAAAAAAAAAAAAAAAAAAAAAAGAAAAAAAAAGTTGTACTAAAACGTCGAACTAGTATCCGAGCTCGTATTTACCATCGCTATTAGCACTTTATTATCATAACCAAATAGTCCCCACCTCTCTTTCCTTGAGAAGTCTTTAAAAATATTGAAAAGTCTTAGAAAAAAATTACTTATAATATTATTTTTATAAATTTCGAGCGTATTTGTAAATATTGAACAATTTATTTCACCTTATTGCGTCAATTATGATCAATTATTTACTCGTTTATTATTGAGCACATTTTTTAGGCTTTTTCTCGAGGATCGACTGAGAGAACACTAAAAATATATGGAAGAAAAAAATAAAAAAAAAAACTGTCCGATAATATTTTCATGTGAATTTGAAAGTATTTTATAAAAATTGGAAAAGAAATACTCTCGCGTCAATACTCTGGATATATTGAAATATTTATTCATTGAATTTGGAATGAATTATCGAAGTGTTAATCGAAGAAAATGACGTTTCAATGGTAATTATCAAATCCCCGCAAATAAATATGTTAATTTGAAAAATGAATTTAAGAGTCGGGTAAACACCTTTGGTGACCCTAGCAGAGGTCATCCGGGTGTGTGACCTTGACAGTGTTACGGGACGACGAAGAATTGGGCAATGACCTAATGGAGCTATCAACAAGACAATATTCAGCTTTGTTTTTTCTGCCTGGCAGAATATTTTTCGTGGCAGGAAAAATCTGTTCCAAGAATTCTCGTCCCTTCTAAACCAAATTTTTCAGTATTTCCGTTTCATCTTTATTCATTCGGATATCTTGATGGACTTATTAAAAAAAAATTCTTCGAGTCGTTGTAAAGGGAAATTTCGAACGAGCAGTAAAAAATTTCGGAAAATTTACAGAAAAAGTTTAGAACTTTATGAATATTTTGTTAATTGAAAATCGATGGAATGATTCTGCACTCAGGTTTCGCGGATCTGCGGTGATAACTGCGTCGTAATTTCCCGCACAATCGCGGAAATAAATAAGCGCGCGCGCACACACGCACAAAGGCACATAAAGTGTCGAGATTGGTGTATTTATCTTCAAACATCTCAACGTTCCAGAATTGGAGAAAAAAAAATGACGAGATAACGGGATTCGATTGAATTTATTTCTTCTACGTCGAGTACTATGTTTTTTTTTGCTATAAGAAATTTGTTGGGTTCAATAAACGGTTGATCATGTATGGGAAAAAAAATAAGGAAACGAAGTTTGAAGGGTTTTTTTTTCACGAGGAAAATAAATACGAAAATAGTGGCTGTGACGTTGATTTTTTTTCTCAGAAACTCGATGACGTCAATGAAATTTATGGAAAGTGATAATTGAGATTTTTATTCAATTTAGGTTCGAAAATGATTTCAATATGAAATTAAATTTTCGAGAGCGTTCGAAGCCGCCTGGTAGGAAAATTTTTAGAATCGTAAATAGTATGAAATAAAAATAAAAATTCCGAGTTCTACGGAGAAGAAGCGTGTCTCGAAGTGATAAGAAAAAGAAAAAAAAAACAAAATTTGCGTGCTATTCCGCGATCACGAAAAGTTGCTTCAACAAAATTGCATCGAAAGACGTCACTCGCGTGTCTCAGGACTCTATTCTGCCGCAATTTTTTTCTTTTAGTGCAACGCCAAAAGCACAATAAGTCGAAGAAAAAAGTATCAAAAAATAATGACGAAATGATAGGATTTTTAATTATACCGTACAAACGTATTCGAAATTTTTTTTTTTTCAGAGCCTTAAATTCAGAGGTCGTTCTATCATTCCGTCAATTAAACGACCATAAAAGCACTAAAATTCTCTTCAGTCAATATTCCAGGTACACATGAACGTTGGAGAGATGAATAAAAAAATTTTATTGCCAAATTGAATGATTTCAATGAAATAAATGTTTGTGGTTCAATATCTGAATTTCTCTCTCTTTCTTGCCCGTACTCAGAAAGTAATGAAATTGTCGCATTTCAAATTTTATTCAATTAAATAACTGAATACTTTGTACGTAATCAGATTTGAGCTCTTGAAAATCCTCTCGAACGAGCTGCACTCGACTTTTTTATCGGTTATCTCTCAGCTATCGACGGATTTTTTTAACGTATTAACAAAATTTTTTCACTCTTTGAGAAATTCTATAAATCCACGTGTCCGTTCGAATATTATTATTATTATTATTATTATTATTATTATTATTATTCGTATAATGTTGGAATCATCGAATATTCAAGATTGCAACATTTGTGAAAGTTTTACGATTATCGAATTTTTTGCAGATCGTGCTCCGCGTGAATGTTTTCATCGAAAGTATCAATCACCGCTTAATAACGTTTTCTATGATTCTCCAATGTTTTCCTTTCTCCCGAACACCCAAAAATATTTTTTTTATTTCAAAACAGGCCTAGTTATTTTATTTTATTTCATTTTTTCAATTTTTTATGGAACATCAACTCTATTTCTTAATTTTAGTTCAAGTATTATTAGCGTCAAGAGCACGTACCTGCGAGGCCCATCCTCAAGTTCGAGCAAAAAAACGCTTTAAAAGTGAAAAAATCCGGTTATTTGGCGGTTGAAAAGCAACCTCATGCTCGTTGAGTGTCGATCATCGATTCAGAACGTAGTCATTCGCGTTGAATACTACTTCATGTTCCGAGAGAGTTTCAAATCGCGCGCCACTCGCGTCACCACAATTATATCAATGGAGTAAAGCTTTGGTCCACGTGTTTGAAGATCGAAGTAATTTAGAGCAACCGTCGGTGTCGTTTCAGTCATTAAAGAGTGCGAGAAATCAGTAGATAATGAGAAGAGCACGATTCAACACTTGGGCAAGTCCGATAAAGAAATCGGAAAAAAAATGGTGGTTTGTGTGTTCACAGGGAGATTCGCGCATGTCGCTAACCGAGGCGCTGAATGTTCATCGTGATCAACCGGCACTTGAGCAGATTAATCGTCCAAGCAATCAGTTCTTAAGATTATAGAAAAAAATGTTTTTGGGGTGCCAGAAGACTGTCTCGAACCAGTTCCATCACTCTAATTGTCAGCCATTATTATCAGAGCACTGTTGAAACACTAATTCGACCATCGAATCGGCAGCGTCGAAATTGCACAGAGCATTCAGATGCGTTGGTTCAAATGGGAGGGGAAAGGAGAGGGGTGAGTTAAAATAGTCTAGTTTCGGGGCCACGAGGCCAGAGCCTAATGATTTCAGACCTATCCCTCTTGAATCCCAAGTATCCGTTGAATTCTGACTCCTGGAAGAGTTCGTATGATCAGGAATCGCGAATTGTTTACGAGCCGATGTGCCTCGATTGATCGTCTAGCTTGTCGCAGCCTCCGGAGTTCCCTTGTCTTGCACGGGGTGTCACGTGACGAATTAGCGATTGGTTGATGTCCAATTGACGCGAAATGCGTCTGTCGAGTCGTTGCGAGGTGCCGGTAGAGCAATATCTGCGTTTCTTATTGACACGGAGCCCGAGACCGAGATGGGGTTAGGCGTTTTGTGAGAAGAACCGAGTTAGCCCGGGTCCGATCAAGTCCCTTGACGTTTTTGCGCGCGTGTAGTTAAGTTCCGACGAGAATAGTAAGTCCATATGCCTCTATCAGCAACACTGACAAGTGCGGGGCTGCACGAGTGTGGGTTGATTAGGCCTGCCAGCCGCTTCCGTGGGTGATGATCTGCCGCGGATGTGTTGGAGACACATTCCGTCAGCACATCTGGACAATGTGAATGTGAATAGCGGTATGAATGGAGACAAAGATCGATCCGTAGGCTTTAAAATTATTCTGGATTTAATATGAATTTACAAAAGTTTGGTTTACTCATTGGTTGGTTAATCGAGGTATTTCAGTTGTTTTGATTGGCTGCTTTTAATTCTATCTTCATTTGTTTATGTATGTGCTTGTGATATCGTTGATAAGATGTGTATACCGGTATGCTCTTGGCGCACATGTACACTTTTACACTTAACCAGGCTCATACGAGCGCCCAGTCACGACTGGGAATCAGCTGTAACCGTACGCACGTTTTTCGCCGAGCTTGAGCCGAGATCCACGATCGCATAGCAGGGGAGAGGCGGCTCTACGATCATCGCGACATCACACCAAGCCTCGGCTATGAGCAAGACAGAGAAAGAAAGCTTGTGTGTGTGTGTGAGCCTAAGAGTGGGGCTATGTTATCCCCACGAGACACTTTCAACTCGAAGGCGCGATTAACTGATATATCAAGAGACGCGAGTGCGGGCAGATCTGCCAGCGGAGCCACCCGGCTCCCACATTTCTTGCCAGCCTTCAAATCCTCTAAATAGACAATGTTGACGAGCGCTCTATTACTCAATGCAGGGCTCATAAATACTGCAATCTTGAAGGGTTTATTGTCGTTTCAATTGAGTCTGAAACCCTTGGAGAATCTCCTGATGAATCTGGTGTCAGAATCCACTTTCTGAAGACACGATTTTTTTCTTCTTCTTCTTCGAAGCCTCTTCTTTGCCAGGCTTATTTGGAAACTTTGCGAGTCTCCTTTCTAGCTGTTTTCTTGATATCCAGGGAACTACAAAGCTTCCAGAACTTTTAGGAATCAGGACATTCTGAAGTAGGTTCTCTTTGCAGAGTCTAGAAATTGACTTTGCAACGGAATACATTCGCGAAACATGACATTCAGCCGGAAAGCGAAACAAACTCCCTCACATTTTGAACCAGGCTCCTGCATGAGGTTGACCTCCAAGAAGGCGGTCCACACAGATACACTCCAACGACTTTGATGACATAACGAGACGCAGAATGGAAAGTAAGAGATCCTGATGTTCCATCTTTCATGCGACTGAATCCTCGAAATTAACCCCTCCACCAGCGACGTATTCGCGTATTAACATTAGGGGATTCATGGTCAACTAGTAGATTACGGGAATACCAGTTACCTCGTTGTTTTTTTTTCGCAATGACCAGTGTCCGAAAATATAATAAACCTACGTGACTTAACGACGAGTCTCCGGGAGCCAATGTGAACGGAAGATCCAAGTAGGAGAGTATAGAAAAGTTGAAGAGCAATTAAATGATGTCCGATGGCCCGGAGGCTTTGGCGAAATGCAAAACTGGTTTACAGATGGACTGTTACACGAAGCAAGGACGATGCCGATATTTACCTTTGGTTTAGGCGACGTGAGGCCCTGATCGAATGGCCGTTTGTTCATTGTTGTGGACCAATCATGTTGCTGATTACTGATCAGAGTGCCAGCACTTTTAGGATCTTTAGGAATTCTTCGATGGCATCAATTCGGATCAGTCCAAGCCTGGTTCGATGACTATTCTGAGCAAATTTGAATAATCGAAGGAACGATTGAGTTCAGAATCAAAAGTGATTGTTTAGGGAGGACAATCCTACCCGTTGCTCTGGATTCCTCTGACAACAAAACTATCGTTGATCCAACTTCGAGCGAGTCATGTTGCTTTACCTAAAAGGTTGTCTCGTTAGCGAATAACGAGTCGTTGGCTAACGAACCTGCGTTAAACGGAAATCCATTATTTCACTAGTGATCCCAGGTACGGCGAACGGAAATGAAGTCCTTGAGATCGCCACTTGAGGCTTTTCGAGATCGAGCCGCGAAGATATATAAACGCGCGATGCCAATTAATTCTGTTTTTGGGTTGGAATGTTGAAATTCCTGGAATACAGATCACGCACCGTTGCGAGATTGACAACGTTCCTACTCATAGCCACTTTGAACAAAGCGTTTTAAATCTCGAACAGTAGGCAGAGAAAGAGCTTGAGAGCAGGAGAAAGAGAGTTGCAAATGCGACAACGCAGTGAGTCAGTTTTGCGATAAATACGAGCGAGCTCTCGCGCGCGAACGCTCTTGTTCCTGCTGACGGACAATGATGACGGTTATATATAAGTGATTCATAACTCATTTTATCCAACAAGAGAAAAAAAAACAACGCGTCGTCAACTCGCAAACTTCTGTTGCACTGCACGCACCCGAGGCCCGAAGCCCGAGGGTAAATTGAGCGTTTGAAGAGAGCTTTCGCTGGTCCCGGTCATCCAGGAATAATCATCATCCCCGATCGCAGTTTCCTCCAAAGCCAAATGATTTTGAATAAATGCTTTTATTACAGTTGAAATGATTCTTAATTTTTTATCCGTTTTACTCCGTGCTGATCGAGAACGCTCGACGAAACGTTGAAAATACTTTGGCAGAAAAAAAAAGAAGAAAAAAACAACGTTCCATGACAACGAAAAGATTGTTTCTTGTCAGTCTCATGACATATCATGCAGTTTATCCGACTATCTGTGCTGGGAGCCTGTTAATTATCATTGTGCTTATGTCGCTTTAATAACATCGGTGCATTAATGGAAAATATGCGGAAACATGAGAAGCCAATATTTATTCTCCCTCTCTCGATCTCAATGAAAAAAAGAAATAATGAAAATATTAAATTGACGAGCGATAATCAGCTCGTTTGTTTTTATTGCAAAAACGACCGAGGTCGAGGGAGCAGATGGGATGCGAGCGTGAAATTGGCGCGTGTGTGGAAAAAGTCGCGTTGTATTTTCTACCGTTTTCTCGCCTCTTGCGCCGCGATGAAATCGTCCCCGACAATAAAACCATTGCGAATGATCGATCGAATGGAAATATTTAATGGTTTTCAATCACTTCTGTTTCCGATTAATATTCTCTTTATTATTTTTCATTTGAATAAAATATTCGATAAAAAATCATTCGCAAATTCAGTAAAATCCTCTGAAATTGAATATCTGAAAATACATAATTTCTTATTTATTTTTTTTTCTTTTAAATTCTTTTCGTATCCTTGGAAAAAATCAACTCAGGCCAGCGAGTTATGCAATATAAATATTCCAGTCGTACAAGTTCGTGAATCGTGATGAATCATTTGGCATTTTGACGTAAATAAGTTTAGTGATTTTGCATGAGCATCATTTTCATTCGATCGAGTGAATAAAAGGTAAAAAAAGAAAACAATTTCACTTGATAATGGAGACGATGAAAAAAAAAGAAAGATAATTAGCAATTCGTGAATCACCGAAACATCGCGTCAAGCCAGTCTCGAAAGTGGCCTGAAGTGCCGAAATAATTAATCGAAAGAAACAGAAAATTTAAATCGACGATTGGCAAATGAGTAATTTTTATCTCAAATTTCACTTCCCCTTGAGAGACGAAAAAAAAAACCATTGGAAGATGAAAGAAAAAAGTGTGAGCGAAAAGCAGTGGATTTTTGACGAATTTCCAAGCGTTGAACGAGAGGGGTAAAGAAAAAAAATTTTTTTCTCTTTACATAACCGAGTATAATTTATGTAAGTTTCGAGATCACTTAGACAGAGCAATATGTTAAATATTATACAGTGGATAAAACACGCATTCGACAAGGTTACGATAAAAACCATCGGCTCGAGCGTCGCTGGAAGATTTTTTTGTTTTTTTTTTTTTTTTTCTTTCTTTTTTTATTCATCCCTCCCTTTCTTTCCTGCCATTTCCACAAGATAGCTCATTTCAAATTCAACAACAGGCTTTTATATTTTTAAATAATATTTGAAGTAGCCTTGCCTTTATGTACACTGTGCCAATTTGTAATTCATGAGATTCGAGCTGTGTGTCACGTGCGAGAGATGGTGACTTGGAATATGTAATAATAATGATAATAACAACAGACTATTTTCTGAAAACGAAAAAAAAAAAAAAAAAAAACGATTTAGACGTCAAAGCTAATTGCAGTTTTGATCTTCTTCAATTTTTTCTGCATTGATTTTCAGACGGCACGCATTTGTTCTTACTGTGATCGAACGGGGCCTGAAAACCATGCAGATATTTCACCGATTTCTCGAATCGTTGAAAAATCTTGTACAAACAATATTTCGTTTCATTGGTTCAAACAAAAAGATAACTCAAAGTCTCGAATCGTTAACAGACTCACCGAGGATCGTGAAGAGTTGATCGTCGAATCGCATTATTGAGCCTTTCCGAAAAAATCACGTATCGTCTTGAAGAACTCCGATGATAATCACGTTTCCCGACCGATTAACCGAGTATTTGAATATTATTGATTTACAAGAATTCAGAAGATCACTTTGAAAGAATAAGAGGGTAAATAACGTTTACGAAGACACACACAATTTTCCAGTCATTTCAGTCAGTTTCCAGAAGTAATTTCGCGAAAAAAAAAAATCACCGAACAAGAGATTCCAACTTTATCGACGCGTGTACGAGTCCAGTTGCCCCGGGCCACCGGCGATGTTATTCGGCGACGCGAAAATTTCAGTGAAAACGCTTGAGTTTTCTCGAATCTCTGTTCATTCGCCGATGATACGTGACGTTCGAGCAACCCGGAGGACACTAAACCACGAGGTTCAAGGAGTTTCAGTTTTGAACGAGGGAAGAAATGATAATCCGAGGAGGGGGGGGGGGGGGTTGACGGAGAGGGATCGAAGCTTTAACGATAATCTAATCTCGCCGGGTTTGGGAGTGCTTTACTTCGTAAGATCAGAGCGCAGTACGCAACAGGCAGCAGTTTGACGTGTAGTAAACATGGAAGTTGAGCAAGAGTGGGGAGAGGAGGGAGGGGGGGGAGAGTTTTAGGCAGCTTGGAGGGGAGCAGGGCGTCGCGTATATCTCGAAAACCGTTGCGTGAAATCTCGGGGTGGGGATAAAGGATTCTAGGAGCCTTGGCACGAGAACGACTCGACGAATCATCCTATAGATACATTTACTTTGCCTCAGATACGGAGCGGTCGAGCTGATTCATTTTTTTTTCTTTCTTCACTTTTTTTCTTTTTCTTAATTTTTTTTTCTCTCGCTTTTCTCCTATCGCCAACGACTCGACACCGTATAACTGACATATTATTTTCCAAGTCGATACGCGAGTTTGTTCATCGGATTATACAGGAGCCTGGGTCAATTTTTCGGCCGATAAAACTAATCTCCGAATAGTGAAGATTTGTTTTTCTGATTTATTAGCTTCTAGGTTTGATTTATGACTTAAACTCAGGCTCGTACGATCCCAGCTGGAAGTCCCTCTGCTTCCCGAAATACAGCCAATCACTCTGGGTCATTGTCAAGGTCGAGGAATCCTCGATTATTTCATTTTTTTTTCGGCTTCACGACCAACCGGATTCTACCCATTTGATGTAATGAAAAAATTCTTCAAATATTCATTGGTTATTCGACAAAAAGGTTCGAAGTAATGACCAATTTTGACAACGCTCGAATTTAGTGAAACTCAGTCTTCATCGAATGTCCTCTCTGGTAATGAAACATTTTCAAACAACAAATTCATCCATTGTCATTGGTACAAAACTAACATCGTAACATCTATGTGTCACGTTCGATGCAAGCCCACTATCTCACTTTTCCAAACCCCCGTGTCATTCTCATTGCTCAATGATTCATTTTTTTTTTCTCTTTTTCCTTTCATGTGACTTAATATCGCAGCTCGGTATACAATTCGTCACGTAAGGCACGCATTATTGAAAATCAATCCGTGACTTTTACATAGTAGATTATTTATCGTTTCAGTTCATCATTTCATTTCGTGCTTAGTTTTCTTCGTCAATTTTTTTCTAAACGCTGAAAAAATAAAATGGAGAAAAATAAATTTTCCTAATTTTAGAGAATCTTTTTGTTTTTTTTTTTTTGGCATTTTTGGTAAATGAACATTTTTTTTTGTTCGGATGCTGGGCTCTCGAAACTGCAAAATTTTCTCTCGGTCTCGAGCAATGGCCTGCTCAGGGACAATTCGAAGATTCTATAATTAAACGTCTCGGGAGATGCGTGCAGAATGTCAGCGAGACCTTGTCGATGTTTTGAATTTTTTTTTTTTTCTCCTAAATACATTCTTTCGCTAATAAAATTTTGAATTTTTTGGGTCAAGTGCACGTATATCAGAAAATACGTTGAAAACGGAGTAAAAAAATCGATTAGAATTAAACATCGAATCACACGCATTATTGTTCTGCCGGATGACGTCATTGGTCAAAAAATTTCGCCAACACGCGTCACGAATGGCCAACAGTTTTTCCGCCAATTTTTAACGAGAAAATCGCGTGTGCGGGATTGTCATTTTTTTAATTTTTTATTGCTGACACACCATGAGATAACGAAAAACAAATTGACTAATGCAAGCTTCAACAGTAATTCTGTTAAAAATATTCATTCAATTATTTTATGTAATCGTCGCGCAATCAATTATTGTTTTCGATAATTGTGTGAAAATAATATAATCGATTAGAAAATTAGGGACACGGAGCTCGCATTTCATCGATTAATTTTTATACTTAATCTTCGATAGGATAAAAAAAATTTCGAATCAAAAAAGGTCGATGGATCGATCGGTGAAATGAAAAAATAAAAAAAGGAATAAAAACTAAACTTGTCTCGTTTCGGTCGGACGGTAAACATTGGCTTAATTGCTTCGGTCACGTTTCACCCAAATCGAAACTCGGCACGTCGCAGATTCTTTTTTTTTTTTTTTTTTTTTCGTGCAACGTTTTAGTCGCGTTATTATCGCGATATTAGAAAAATAAATTTGAACCTTTTGACATCGTGCATTTTAGGATACGATAAAAAAAACACACACATTTCTCGAAAGACGGACTAAATGGAATTGTAAAATCCTAATGAGAGAATTTAATAAATCGATGCTACTGGTTTTTGAGCATCGATTTCATCCGATCTCTGTTTTTTTTTCTTGTATCATCGGAAATCCCGTCGAAAGGCATTAAAAGAGTCAAAATTATTTTTCTCTGTCATTCCAAGTGTTTCAGTTTCTTTTTTTTTTTTTTTTTTTTTCTTTTTAAAGTCGAAGTTTATATTTAAAGTCGAAATTTATAAAAAGCTCTAATAAAAATTTGAGGATTTTTGGGAAGCTCCAAAATAACGTTCAAGTTCTCTCCACTCTGGTGAGTTCAATTAATTTTTTTATAATCTTTTTGATCGGCTTTTCCTTATCGAGATTGTTTCGACGACAGCGATAAAATATGATGGAACAAAGTTCAATTTCGCTCATCAAATAAACTTACATCTTTCGTTGTGTTTGTATATTGTTTCTTATGAATTTTGTATACGATTAGAGAAAAGCAGAAAACAATTTGAAAAAATTTAGGGGACGATTGACATTTTTATGTTAGTTACCAAAATTACAATCCGTTGGAGCGGTCCGCCGCTTCGAGTTCACCATAACCCTGGTATCGATTCTCGCCGCGAGGTAGCGAACGCCGCGAGTCACTCGCGTCCGCGAAGCCGCGTTACCAGACAATAAGTAGAGTCTCGCGTACACGGAGACGTGATTTCGAGCTCCGAGGAAGACGAATACGACAAATTGATCGCGGAAACGTTTTCATTACAGAGAAAATCGTCTCGGTAGAAACTCGGCTATGGAAAATGTAAGTAAACGGCAAATGGATCGGCGATGAGTCTCCTATCCGTTTTCTCTTAGCTCCGAGTCGCTGTCCGTTTGTCCGGGTTATCTGCACTTGACCTCAGTACCAAGCAGCTCCGTTAACAACCGTACGATAGCTGCTGGGATCGTCAAACGAATTCCTCCATACGCCCATTAAGCAATCTTTAATTTGTCATGCACGCGAAACGTGTTCCAATCGATTCATTAAATGGAGTGCGATCGCTCATTTTTCAAAAATCATACAATTCAATTTGATCGCTTCGTTATTATTGGGGACGAGACATTCGAGGAAAATTTATTTTTCTACGAGTGTTTTTTGTTTGTTTTTATTACAAAAATAAAAAACTGTTAATTCCGCTTTGACCAAACGTTTAATCAATTATGTCGCTATTTCCGACCTAGTAGCGTTAATGTCGAGCCTGTTTTACTTATGAAAAGTTCACCTCCGGGTCGTCCGCCAAGTTGGGATAATGACGAGCCGAAAAAGATTATTCATAGCGAATAATGAGTCGTCTGCCGGTGCCACGACGATTGGGAAATATATTCCTGCATCTTGTATACAATGGAATGTTTTACATTTCAATCGGCGTACATACGCTCGCGCGTAATGTGGCCCAACTCAAATAATAAACCTATATTCACAATTTTGTTGACCAATATTCATGATACACTGGATGAAAGATTCGATTCAATGTAACGGAACAAACGAATACTGTTTTTTTCCATAAAACATTCTAGACGTGACCATTTTTTTTTTTCTTTTTTACGATATTTTCAGTGTACAGTCTCGTATAAGAATCCAACAGGAGGTAAATCGAGAATGACTTCTTTTGCAAGTGCAAGATCTATTTGGTAGATTCTCGCGAATTTCATTAAGTTTTTATCAAAATGGCGTTTATGGAAACGAAAATGATCACATCTTCGAGGTTAAACTACAATTATCACATCATTGTTGTGAGATTTTTTTCTTTAGAAATTATAGTATTTTTATCACTAAAAAAAAGGACGTTTTCAGTAAAACTTTGATTTTTTTGTTCAAATCTCTGCGATTGTGTTGAAAATCCTTGAAAACAGACGGTCATTGACAATACTAGTTTTTTGTTTCTTAATATTAAGACAAAAACGATTATTTTTTTTGTCCACTTGGAATCATGGCTAGTGCTTTATCGAATGGTCAAAAATTTGTTTCAACAGAACAAGTGAGTTGAGTTAAAAAACTGTAAACCTTTGATGAGGTTGAATAACGACGATAAAAACTCGAGCGCGTAAAGATTTATATTCAAAAAATGACCGCATTGTTGAAAATTGCTCGAGTCATTATTTTAAAAAATCGTAATAATTGTAAGGACTCCGCGCATTGCTGATTTCGAGGTTCACCGCCAGGTGGCGAGCGTCGCAAGTCCTTCGCGTAAGCGTTGACGCGTCGCTGGGCTATAAATAAAATGTCTCGCGTGCTAAATATCGTGACTGCCATATCGGTCAGTTGAAATAATAATTTTTTTCATCGCTCAGACTAGACTCGAAAAAAGTTGTTTATTCGCAAACATAACCGATTGCGGTGAGTTACGAAACAAAGAATACATACGAGTAAACATAATTCGTCGATAAATAATGGAGATTTTTTTTATTTCGTCACATCGCACACCAAATGTGCTCGTGAGATATTTATTTTTGAGCCTGAATGTATGAACATTGAGAGGACCTCGAATGAATTGGTTGCAGAGAGCAAACAACACGGGGAATAATAATTTTTTGACTAGCAATGCGTTCGTTTTACCGGCGTTTTAGCACTCGTTTTAAAAAGAAGTGCCGTAACCGCACTCGACGCAAAATAGATACAGGGATGAAGCGAATAAGTCTTACCAGCTACTTGTGTTAAAAGTTTATTCCACATCGAAGACCCATTATCCCGAAGAACTTGGTCGTTTGCATATGTCCAAGAGCGCGAAATGTCGTCTGTTCATGGCGAATAAACTCGATTTTATTCTCGATGTCTACTTTTTTCATTGTTCAATCTCACAATAGATTGACAAATACTAAGAAGCTTAAGCAGGATCGAGTACGGATTACTCTCTTACCGATAATACACCGCGAATGTGTCCAAGATCATAGTGCTCTCGATGATGGATTTAAGCTCCCATCAAACGGTGCCATCACTATAATCATACTGCATTTTTTCATTCAAGATTTTAATCTCAATTTGCATCGGTATTTGTTCAACGTTTCGATGGATTCTTTCAACAGACTGAAAATTCATTCGCTTCACCAGTTTCAAATTTATTATTGAATTTTCATGGGAAAAATGTGCTCGTTGGTCAAAAAATCAAAGACAATTTTCACGTTTTACAATGTTTTTTTGGAATTTTGCTAAAAATTTATATTTCTAATTCGATTCAACCGAGTGATAGCTGAATATTTTTCAAAATTGTGAGGATCGTCGAGCTGCAGCTGCGATCGACATTCCATGAGTTATAATATAAAAGTAGAAGAAAAAAAAAATGTATGTAAAACTTGCCAGAGTTGGGTGATCCAGAATTTTGGCTCCGTTCGATCGAGATGTCTTTGACATCGTTCAAATCTTCGACGTCGTCGCACTCCATGTTTGCGTTGAGAGAAAAAACTATGATGTGTTTTTCCAAGTCAGTACTCCATTGGTAGCGAGGGTTTTTGATAAGAAGCGCGGGCACTCGATCGCGTGATCACTCTTCTCCAAATATAATTGTTATTTATCTCGAGAGTCCACTATGTCAACGCTATTTAAATGACTAGAAAACAAAATGAAAAAAGGAGCATTGAACTAATTTCAATTTCTCTCTCTCTCTCTCCATTTTTTCTTCTCGTCTCCTCTTTGCTAAGATAAATATGACGATTTTTCGGTAAATAACGATACACTCAATGTCCTGGCGCGATATGAATTTAGTGGATAAACGAAAAATATCTGATTCCCCCCCCCTCCTCCTCCACCCCCATGATTAAATACTATCGTCGTACATTATCGGAAACCTAAATGTCCTAATCTCATCGTAACTCGCGATAATGCCACACCGCGAGAGCGCATATATTTGTCTACGATTTAGCCTCCGAGTCGTTCGGGATTAACAGTATAGATGAAAAATAAAATAAAATAAATTAAATTCTATTAATAAATGATTATTGTTGCTATTGTTATAAGATTGTTAAAGCTTGGAGACTAACACGAATAAACGCTCTTCTCGAGTGATTAAACGTGAGTATAACGAGTACAAAAACGTAACAGTGTTAACTCACCGTTTTATTTAGAGCCTCTCGGTGAACACGAGGAATATTTATAACTTATTCAGTAGCATAGATTGTGGGTGCTCCTAGTTATTTTGAGGCTACTAGGCCAGAAGGAACTTGAAGCGCGTTTCTTTCCCGTAACGAAATGGTTTTTTTTCGCGGTGTCCTTTCTTGAAATACAGTGAATTATGGAAAGAAACGCTTATTCTTTTATTTTTTATTTTATTTTTAACGACCGGAAGATAATAATGCAAAAATATCCAGCGATATGCTGATTTTTCGAGCAATTTCTCAAGACCCGTTCAGAGCTTTTCGAACTTTCAAAACGTTCGTGAGACTCGAAGGAGAGATTGAATTTTTTAAGTGCCCATGAATATTTGACAGCGTATATTCGCAAACGCTTTTCGAATTAATAAATTAATCGTCGAAGTAGTGACTTTTGACGAATTCATATACGAACCCAATCGTTCAACTTATTCCTATTAAATAACTCTGTATATCAGTATTTTATTTCTTTCGCTCGATACATTTCGACAATTCATATTTCATACTTTTTTTTTTCATGGATACAAATGTAAAAATGATGAAAAAAAAAAACAAAAAAACAAAAACAAAAACAAAATTATTTTTTATTTTACACGAATCCCATCATGCTGTGTTTTGACGCAAGCGAAATAACGAGGCACGAAAAAAAAAACAAGTAAATTTCATCACGATACACGGCCGTACGGAAGAAACTGGTAGTGATATCGTTACCAGCAACTCTGCGAAAGGCGAAACAAAAAAATTGTGGGTATATATAAGTAAGCGTCTGGCAACAAGTGTCGCGTTGGTCCAATCAAGTTGTGACGGAGAGAGTGCGAGAGAAAAAGAGTGAGAGAGAGAGAAAGCGGTATATTTACTGTCTCTGAAGTTTCCTATCGATACGCGCGAGAGCCGGGGTCGTCGCGCAACATTTTCATCAAGCATGGATCAACGCCCTCTCTTCATTCTCATCTTCGTCATTTTTTTTCTTCTTCTCCTCTTTTCGTAACGCAATATTGCGTTTTTCAATCTCAAAAATTCTTAAAAAAATCTCTGTGTTATCGAGCGAGTCGATCGAGTACGAGAGAAAAACTTTCCAGATGGCGCCACCACGCTCCTTTCTCATTCAACAGCCATTTGCAATATTTTTCGGCAATTGAAAGTCGTTACGTAAAACTTTTGAAGCTTCGAACGACTAGCTACGAAATTTCATCGCACTCTACTTTTCAATTTTATAATTTCACTATGAAAAATCCCTTGGAGCTTTCTACTCGCGCGCACCGAATCAACGAAACATGTCAACTAACCTCAATTTCTTCTTGCGATGCTTTGTTTCTCGTTATACTTTCATCGAGACCTAATAGGGGGCCCTCATTTTTCAGGAGGTTCCGGAAACCTTCCGTTCTTTTATTTTCACGAGTAGCCTCAAATGGATGAAGAAATATGAGAATGAAATTAATAAACGCGAAGAGAATTTTCACTAAAAAATTTGAAAGAGAAATGTTTTGACAGTCCTAATTCGTTCGCACGAGTTTCTTTGACGAATGCGTTTGTTATTGTGCTCGATAATGATCGATCGACCTGAGTGAAAATTTATCGGTCGAATCAACGTACAAGGTGGCGCCACTTGTCGAAAGACTCGAAGCATCCGAACCGGACACCTGTTGACTACACGGTCAAGCTCGTTAATCGCACGGTAAAGTTGACCGGTGAGTAATTGGCGGTTGGCGCAAGTGCCTTGGATGCGTGAAAAAAAAAAACCCACGTGCTCGAAACTCCGTATCGACTGCTCGAGTGGTCCGAGTTTTCAGGAGAAACAATGTTAAAACGTCGAAATAAAATTTAGCTCCGAACTCTATTTTTTTTCTTCTCTATTTAAAATTTTTTTTGTATTATTATTATATTCGCTTATACTTCGGTATAAACCGTGACTCGCTTCAAAGTCCGCGTTGGAAGAAAGCTTTCGCTCTACTGCTGTTGGGCTGATAGGCACGTCGTTTTGTCGTTGATGCAAGAGGGAATCGCCTTTGTAAACTACGTACAGACTGATATAGAAAGAGAAAAAAGAGAGAGAGAGAGAGGGAGCGAGAAACAAGGCGAGCTGCGTGTATCGCGTGTGTGGGGAATCGACGAAAAAAAATAAAAAAAATAAAAAAAACACGACTGCTAGCGCCAGACACGATCGTGTGTTGATCTCGTAAGCAGACACGCCCGGATCCAGCGATCTTCAATGCCCACTGCACTTTACACATGTTACTTGTTCGAACGACGATGCTGCGTGCACTCGACTCGATTCGTTGCCGCGAATCTTTCTTTATTTATTTTCAATCAACATTTACTTTATTGATCTCGTTGGATTGACTCGATTCTTATATTTTTTACGTGGCTCGATGTTAAACAAAACAACGGGCTTCCCATTCAATTTCTAAACCCTTTTTGCACCGGTATCAATTCTTCCGAGCCCCTTTACCGGTGGCTCAAAATCGCTGATTGACTTGCTTCCGGACTGGAAACGAGCCCTGTGATCCTGACACGAGGGCGCCAGAATAGCGATTATTTTCAGTTTGAAGGTCCAGCTATAAATTTTCCTATCTGACAAACTTTTATTTTTTATCCATATCAATTGATGTCCGAATTGAGCAGTGAATCAAAGGATCGCTAAGAAATCGTTGGCACAAAATTTTAGGGCTTGCAAGTTTTTGACACGACGCGTTACTTCCAGAGAAGGGAGCGCCATCTTCCTGCAAAAATGTTCTCGAGTCGATTTTTTTTATGCCGAATTATCGATCGATATGTACGAAAAATTATTTTTTTTACCGATCGTTGCTAAAAGAGATCGCAGGCTCATCGTTGCTTGATAATATTCCGGGTTCGAGTGGTTCGGCGCTGAGCCAGCAGGCTGCGCTGGCTCCTCGATCATCGATGCGCAGTCGCGACATTGCCGGCCGAGTTGTTATCGAGCGTACGTGTCCATCGGGACAGGCGGCGGTAGCGGCAGCAAAAAAGTGCACAAGTAGTCGGGATTCCGTGGTACAAGCACCGTATACGTTGAGCGGTGTAGTTAGATGAGCGCTGCGCTCGTGAGAGCCAGAGAGCTCCGGTTTTGACGCGGAACAGATAATAATAAAAAGAAATAAAAAAAAACGTATCGAATAAAGAGAGAAAGAGACGAAGAGAAAATCGGGGTAAAATACGTTACATTCGTGTGCCAGTTCGCCGAGTGTGCTTAGAAGTAAATAATAAATTGATAAATAGCAGCTACGGAATACGAAATAAACAGACGAGGGTGACAGACGGAAAGGAAGGGAGAGAGAGGAGAGGTGTAGGCGGAGTGTGGGCACGTGTGTATGAGCCACATTTGAAGAAACTAGGCGAATATTTGGAACGTTCTAGTTTCGATTTTGTTATCTCGAATGAACCTCCAGAGCCCTATTTTTATTTCGACGTTTCAATTGTTTTTTCTCTAATCTTTTCGTTTCCCACACGCTTTCGGCATTTGGTATCTCGTAAGTCGTAAGCTATAAGAACGGACGATCGCATAAGTCGTTCAGACTACTAGCTCTCGCTTCTCACTAATCGGATTCTCTGCTTCATACGTCCATTCGTCTATCTCCTACAAGGTGTGTTTGTACGTGGACGGGCTTTGGCTTATCGTAGCACGAATAGAGAGAGAAAGAGAGAGAGAGCGAGGAGCAGCCGAACGGACGTCGCAGCTGCCTAGTGGCCGCAGACTTTTCTCAATGCGACAAAGCACCCCTCTCCCCTTTGGCCCTCCCGCGGCGTTTTCCCCCACCCCCTCTCGGCGCCTACTACGTGAATCTTCGTCTATAAATACTGCGGAAATTCGTGTTTTTTGTGGGGAATAAAAATTTGGTGCTTTTTTTTTTGTTTTTATTTTCTTCGAGTTTTGTCCTCGCTCTCGTCGATCATTGTGCGGATACGCGCACCGTGTGACCCAATTCTCGTGCTCTTGAGCCTCTTTCCGCAATTTGACTCGTTTTCTTTTCCTTTTTTTTTCGCTCTCTCTCTCTCTCTCTCTCTCTCTCAGTGATTTCGGGTTTTGTGCTTCGTCGTTAAGGGCGCCGAACGTGCTTACCCGACGTACTTACCTTCGCGACGTCACCGAAAATACTGACCCTCAAGAAGGTAAGATCCATTTTTTTTTCTTTCATTTTCTCACTTTATTGATTTTTATTTCAAACTAAAAATATTCTTTCCTATCTTCTTCGTTGAATTTAACCCTTAAACTCGTTCGCTTTTCTTTTCCCCTTTTTTTCTACACTTTCTTACAACCTTAACGGTTGCTTCTTTAAAAAGAATTTATTTCGATAAATAAATAGACGATACGAAAGCAGAGAGCCGTCTTGAATGATCGAATAACGCTTCGATTACTATATAGAACGTTCTCGTCAACGTATACGTAACTTTACTGCGACGCCGGTTCATCGATCCGACCTCCACGTGGTGATTATGTCGTCACATTGAAAAAAAGTTTCGTAAAGGTGAAACCGTATTTGTGTTTTTTTTTTTCTTCGTCTTCTTTTATTTTTTCGAGGCTGCTTTTTTAATAGATCGCGGTAAAATCAATTTGTTGCAATGTTCTCACGACAATTCTTTGAATTAAAAATGACTTGAAATCAATTTCTTTTTTTTTTTTCTTCTTCTCACCGCATATATTTGAATGCTCGATTCGTGTACCCGATCGTCGAGTGCCTGATAAAAAAATTTACGCGTATTACGATACGTCGTCGTTGCGTGCATGCAATATTCTAAATTATACACATTTTCATCGGAACGCGATACGCGATCTAACGCATTGCACACGATTCATCGTTCGCCACGTTTGACACGATGCGCGATTCGATATTCTCTGCACCGTACACGATTCGCTAATTTCTTCTTTTTTTTTTTTAATTTCAACAGTATCGACGATCTGTCGTTCGAAATACACGATTTTCTACACTTTTCGTGACGTTTCTCGTATTTTCCAAGTCCCTGCGATATACACGAAAGACAGAAAAATATTTTCATTATTTTTTCAAAATTTCTTCGCAGCAGGACACACCGCTTCTGAAAATATAAACAAAAAATTGTTGCGGGCACTGTAAAGGAAACGGAATTCGGTAAATT
Source organism: Campoplex capitator (assembly GCA_037576405.1). Classification (NCBI taxonomy): domain Eukaryota; kingdom Metazoa; phylum Arthropoda; class Insecta; order Hymenoptera; family Ichneumonidae; genus Campoplex; species Campoplex capitator. The sequence continues at coordinate 1,152,842 of JARBWI010000032.1, read as the reverse complement.
TTTTACGATTTACGATTAAAACATTACAGGATTTTTCGACCGTACAGAAATGACTTTTTTTGGTAGACCAATTCGTGTTGTAATTGCGGGTGGTAAACTTTCTACGAAGACGAAAACTTTCACCGATGAAACTGTACTTTGTATACATTTGATGAATAATTTCTCGGTGTCGAGACGCGCGAGCACCGGGGGCGTCCGAGTAGTTGAAAAATCGAGTCAAAGCTCAACGAGACAAAACCGGCCTCGTTACGCTTCGGGCAGGCAAGCCCTGATCAATCCGTAATACGTAATTTCTCGTATCCTTCCGGCCACAATAAAGCACCACCGACGGTCGTTCACGTCGAGTCGATGCCCCAAAGAGCGTGCACACTCGCCAACACACCGAGCGGGGCTCGGTCATCGTCCTCGTTATACCACTCCATTTAGGACTATTTCGTCATTTTATTTTTTCATTAAAAAAAAAAAATTCGATTACGAACGCTCGCGATCCACTCGCCCGCTGACGAATATTTTTTTCCCTCATTGCGTCTCTGTAGCTCAGCGGAATGGATGATCAGGAACTTGAATGATTTCAGAGTACAAAAATGATTGATTCTGAAATATTTATAAATTCGTTGAATTTTTATTTCATTGAAATTGGCTAAATCAAGTGTTTTTGGCTCTGTCCATGTTGCAGACTGACCTCGTTCTTGGATAGACGTTTGGTGGCGAGATATATAAGAAGAAAAATTGATCCAATAATGCCGATCGTCTTCTTGGACCGTTTACCGGTCCCGAGCTTTCGGGCCTACACGACGATAAGCGTCGCCATATTGTCCTGTTCCGTTTATTACGCTGCCCAAATCGTCAAGGATCCATCCTGGCGAAGCAACGCGACAAACATAGTCATCGACGAGGACAATCTGACGGGAAATGAGAGTACGACGGATACGCGAACGCCTGGAATACATTTCAAGGAGCTGCTGGCCTGTATGATCCAGGAACCAATTTGTTTTTGGGTGAGTGAATCTCTTGTTTCGTAAATACGAACGCCTCGAGCCTAATCGAGCTCGTTCAACCTCGACGAAACATGCAAAAATTGCAAAAATCTATTCGCGATTACCCCTTCAAATTTAGGATCAAGGTCAAATAACTTTTTCTCTCTCTCCACCTTCCCGTTCGTACCGTTCCCTATAAAATCGACCTTCATCTTCGCCCTTTGACGCAAAACGAAATATAATATTCATTCGACGCATCAACGACGACGCCCAACGAAAGAAAGATTTTATCGCTCGCAGTCCGATCGAAGCGATTGCACGCGAGCATAAGCCTCTAGGATTCGCGTTTTTTTTTTTTCTCTTTCCCGCGGCACAATAGAGGCGTGTTTGTGAAAACACACGAAGCAGCAACTCGGCCGAGCGAGCTACGCGTGTACCCGCGATCGTGGGCGTCCGACAGACAGCTCGAAATCTTATTGCGTAACGTTTATGCCGACTCGACGTTGCCGTTGTGCTCTTCCATATTCGTATACAAAATAAAAAACCAAAATGGAATAAACTCGTCTCAGTGGATTTCCCGTGGCCCGGTTCACCGTAACTACTTATAGTTTTCGGTGCCTCGCCTCGTTCGCGCGAAGCGCCGGGGCTGATCGCCACCTGGCGGCGAGTTTGTGAACTATCGCCGGCCGCTTCGTCGTCACGAGCACTTTTGTTTCGTTTACGATAACAAATACTTCGTTCAAACGAACATTTTCAATTTTTATAATGTCAGAAACGTAAAAAAAAAAAAAAACCAGCCGTTTGCCTCGTTTTTTTTCGGTCGCTTCGAACTATTTCTCGCTTTCCGACAATCGCTCAGTTGCGCAATATTTCAATTAATAATTCACGATGTCAAACACGCTCGAAAAAAACGAGTCTCGTATAATAATGAAACGCGTCATTTGGCAGAAGTATGAAAAAAAAAACACAATTTTTTCAATACGCACGCGCTTCTTTGAATTATTGCCCGGAGATAAAATACGTCAAAGCTAATTTACATCGGCGTCGAAATTATCGTTGCCGGCGTAAAAAAAACGATTAGTACGTCCGAATTTATGGAAAAACGTTTTCTACGAGTCAGTTTCACCCGAGTCCATTTTCGCTTGTGAAATGATAAGGTAATACGAGGTTTCGTCGAGAATACAGAGCATAAATTTTAATACGAATTACTTGTGTAATAATTAACAAGCTTTTGGCGAGCTCTACGGCACCGTTGAGTCTGTTGCAGACTCGAGAGCTCTCATTACTTTGAATTCATCGATAGAGACCGTGAAAACTCTTACGAATTAAATTTCAAATTGTGTCTCTCGGTATCTTTGAAGTATTTTAAAAAGAATTCAGCTGGAAAACGCCATTTTAACTGCGATAGAAAGGTTTTGTGAACGTATTCAGCCTGACGCAGCTGTTCCCAATGAAACTGTGACGTTTCATTTTTTCTTGACTCGAACGACCTTATAACTCGCGATCGTGACGAATCGATGTTTCATGCATAAATTTCGTAGATAAATAGACCTTTTTCGAGATTCGGTAAATTTATATTTTTCGGAGGATTTCTCTCAATTTGGCAATGCGGACTCTACGAAAACTCTTATTCGTCCGGTTAAAACTAGACTGTTAGTGATTCAATGCAAAATTCATGAAATTGCGGCCGCAGAGCTCGACGATTGCTAAAAATCGTTGCGGAACTTCCGGTTTAAGGAGTACCTCGAACGTTCTCTGGAAATTGTGGATTTTTCCTTCGTCGGAACGAGTTCTCCCCTACTTTTCTCATCTCCGCAGTTCTGCTTCGCGATCGCGCTATATTTTTCTGGCAATCGACCAAAGTTGAGGTGAAAAAAAAAAACGAAAAAAGAAACAACAAATAAGCGCGGCGAGACTTTTTCAGGTCGATGAGGCTCGATTCGACAACGCGAAAATCGCAGACTCGAAACTTTTTCGAATCATTTAATAATACGCTGGAATACGAAGAAGTTGAAAAAAAAAAACGCGTGTTTTTAGAAATTATTAATATTTTAATCACCCCTCGAAGACTATACCTCCTGAAACGACGATAATTATTCATGCGAACTCGTGGCTCGACCGGAGGCCAATCCAAAATCGTATACCGGATGCAAATTGTTTTGGCGAGATAAGAAGAAACTCGTTAGCTATGAATAATGCGTGCGCGTTGCACGATGCTAATAGAATGAATTTTTAAGCCCACATTTTTCAATCTATTTTTTTATTTTTAACTTCATTTTCTTCAAACATTGCAACAGCGAATAATCGTGATAGAAGCAGCTTTTGAAAAGAATTGATAGCGATTTGAGTTTGAGGGCTGAAAACAAAATTTTGTTGAAATATTTTGTTGCGTAATCGAAATATTTCAAGCTTTCAACAAAATTTCGTTTTCGTTATAATTTTAATACAAATTTTGGAGTCAGAAAAATGCGCGATTTTAAAGGATAAAAAATGAGAACGGAAAACTGAATAATTCGATTAGCGAGAAAATGAATAATTGAACGAGGAAGAAAGAAATTTATTTACGAGGAAAATTAACCTATCGCAAAGATGACTCAGAGCTCGGACGCAGAAAAATTAACTTGAAATACTGAAAAGAAAAAAAAAAACCCGTACGTGAAGCAAAATCGAAGTTCCTTGATCGAATGAAATCGGACGAGGAGAATCGAATCCTCGTCGATTCGGAGATGTTGTTGAGACGCTGACCTAACTCACTCCTGAATACATATTCGCGGTCATCGTCGAACGTAAAAGTTAATAATACCGTAAGAATAATAATTGGGAGTCGGGCGATGTCGATGAAAAAAAAAAAAAAAAAAAATCTGACGACGATGCACTGGAAGAATCGCATTCGCATCGTTCGTTGGCTTCGTCCGAGTGCCGGCAAAATAAAAAAAATTAAAAAAAAAACAAAAGGAATAAAAGTACTCGTGAAGAACGCGATTTTAGTGTCAAAGTCCATGCGCCAATTGTTCGAGTTCGAAGCACTTAGAAATAGTTATACACGAGGCTAACGCGATACTTCAAAGATTCTTCGGACTCGACGAGCCATCAATCTTCATTAATTAGCCCCAATGATTAGCATTGCAGCAATAACGAAGCCTGCTCGTAAAGCTGTTTAGTTATTCTCACTTCGAGGTGATCGTACGTTCCCCCGATCAACCATTGTTGTCCCGCTATCACGCTGAATCATTCGTATTTATAGACCTTTTTTTTTCACCTCCTCATTTTTATTGTTCGCGTATTGCCGGCGCAAACTTTTATCGAACGAGTATGCAAAATTTTAATCCTTCGATTATTTTAATCCGATTCATAGGAGACCGAGACAATATTGAATAGATTGACAAAATGGGGCTTTTCTTAAAATATTCCTTTTTGTTTTTTTACTGCAAAAAAAAAAAAATCATTCTTTAAGCCGAATTTCAAACGAACGGATGTTCAAAATGCTCCTGAGGCTCTCCCGAACGTCGTAGGAGCGAATGTTCTGCTTCGAATTACAGCCCTGACTCTCTAATTTCCGAAACACTGCTCATGTTTCAAATTATTTTTTATATTTGTCCAAAAAAACCGAGGTGTAAACCCGACAATTGTTTTCTCGTCGATTTCGAGGCAAAAATAGTTTTGATTCTCGATGAAGAGCAAGGGTTTAGAGCGGGTGGAACCCAACGAGGGAAACCGATCGCAGCGCCGGACAGCGCAAAGTGGTTGAAAAAGCGTATATATTCTGTAAGAATAAAAAAGCGTCGGAATGCTAGAAGCGGCGAGAAAATGATCAGTAGTTCTCGGCGATCGAGTAGAAAACGTTCGTTCTAAAATTAGAATTTCCTTCATAAATACATGCCTGTCTATTTGGCAAGGAAGCAAAGAAATAAATGTACATGCGACGCCCGGCACGAGGCAGAGCGCGAAACCTTTCCGACGATGTACAGTGCTCGTTGGCTCGCTCAATGTCACGGCCAATCCTGTATTTATCCATGCCAATTACGCCGTGTATAATTTACGAAAAGAGCTTTGGTATTGCGTATACTCACTTGTTAAGTACGCGCGCGCGCGCGCGCGCGCTTTTAACTTCGAGGCTCCATTAAAATTCCTCAGAAATCGATTAAAATTTTAGTTCGTATGAAGCTTCATTAACAATCCTGATGATATTGAGTCGATTAAAATTATAATCATTGAAATTTTTAGCCTTTAACCATCAACTACTTAATCGTTTTCAATTATAATTTCAGTCGTTTTTTGTCTTCTTTTTTTTTTCCTTTTTTTTCTACGAACACCTTCGGTACTTCGGCACGTACCAGGTTGTTTCATTAAATAAAGTACAATGGGCCAGACTTTGGCTGCACGATAAAGAACACGCCCGAGGGACACACTCATTTCGTGAGTGCTGCGAATTCTCTCCAACTTGCTGTACTTTCAATAACCTCTAATTCACCGCGATCTTAAAGGCTCTTTCATCCACCGAGAATCTTCAACGTGTCGGCTTTGTTGGGCTCGAGTTAGTTGGCACCATCTTGGACTGTAATATACGCACGCGTTTATTTCATTACAATGGCCCAAAGTCAAGCTCATTTTTATATCCATTAATCGCGTTATCTCAATCGATTTATCGAAAAACTTGTTTCATTTTTCATTCCCAGATTCTTACCAGTTTCCAACAGGTTCTCAATTATATCGTGAATATTGATGAGTCAATAAAAACGAATTTTTCCGTAACTCAATTCATTCTGTAGCAACATTTTCATGGATCAATGCTCGCTGAAAATCCACTGTGAGTTGTAAAGTTATAAGTCAACATTTACAACTCTCCCATGAGCTAATGATAGCTGTTTCATAGGGATCATAAGTTAATTGACAATTTTACAATGGAAAATGTTTCGCGAGTTAATCAAAATAAAGAATCGAATTCTCGATCGAACTCACAATCAATTTAAAAAAAAATATCGCGTGAGTTAACTCATGAGTTAATTATCAATAATCAACTCATAAGTTAATTCGTGAGTTAATTTGCAACAATCAGTCTTTAAGTTAGTTTATGAGTCAACTCAAAGCTCGGCCGATAAGTTAATCTCGAACAATCAACCCATGAGTTATCGTACGAGTCAATTAACAACGAAAAGAATTGAGTTAACTCATAAGATGTATCGAATAAAATGAATAAAAAATCATGTCCAAAAACTTGTAGCTCAAAACGTGAAAAACATCGTGAAACCATTTGGTAGATCAGTTGAGTTATTTGTTCATTTAATTTTCAGCCACTGATGAACATGGCTTACTGCGCCCTGATACTCCTGGGCAAATCGATACAGAGGCTCGTTTTTGGGGAGTTACGACCCTCCGAGCGTCAACATCTCAAAGACAAATTTGGGAATTTCGTATTCTACAAATTTATCTTTGTGTTTGGTGTACTTAACGTTCAGTACGTGGACGAGGTCGTACTGTGGTGGGCATGGTTCACAGCACTCGGTTTTCTCGGCCTTCTAAGTCAGCTGTGCAAGGATCGTTTCGTATACGTGAGTACTTTGCGATATATAAATACAATTCTTTACACTTTTATTCTATATTTATATGTATATAACGTTTTTTTTTTTTCGTTTTTTTTTTTTTTTTTTAATGTATATCTATACGTAAATGGAATATTTGCCATAAACCGTAAACGAGACGGTTACTCGAAAGGTGTCCTTGTGCAATAATGAAAAACGCCTTTCACTTTTGAGCACAGTCAATATTCTTACATCGTGGGGGAAAAAAGGGGGAGGTTATAACGATAATTGTTATTATTATATTAATTCTAATTAATTTTTTTTCACACAACTTTATTGTATTGAAACAGATAATATGTTATCATTTTTTCGGAGCTTGATTTGTACGCCACTTTCGTTGTGCAACAACAACATAAATAAAGATAATAATAAAAAGAAAATCGCGATCTACGAAATCCCTTTAACTTTATCCAATTAGGATAACGAGGTTAGCTTATATTTCGCCAAGCTGACGCTATGAGGCACTCGACTCTCAGAATGACGCATTACCACGAAAAATTCACGGACTACGAATTGCGGGCTGAAAAAATTTCCAGGTGGCGGGAAAATGATTAAAAAGAAAAATATTCTGTTATAAAAAATATGAAAATTTTTCTCGACACGTCAATTCTACACTTAAAAATATTTATTCGCAATCGCTTGAGGAAAACTTAAAGCGATATCCGTAATCGTTTTTATTTAACTGAAATTATTAGATTTTCCTTGTGATGGGTCAAATGAGTTCAGTCGAAAAGGTCGTTGACGATCGTATTAAGAATAAGGATTAAAATATATGAGAATACGAGATACGTTCCGGACCAGATCGACTGGTCTATGACCCTGAATTTCTCATTTCTCGATTAATAAAAAAATTCTCCGAAAGTCAACTACGAAAACAATTTTTTTTTTTTCCCCTTTCGTTGAATGAAAAACGACCAAATTCTTATTGATTCAAATGATGTTTTTGTTGTAAAGCAATAAAAGCAAAGTTAGATAGTTTTTTTATTGGACGCATGTTAGGAATAATTAATCAATTTGAAAAATATATATATATGTAAATAACGAATCTCAATTCGTTTCGGAGAAACTGGGCGCGATTTTTTATCAGGATTTTGGCCATGTGACTTTTCTTTTTCTTTTTCCTTCGGAGAATTTTAAGAATGTAAAAAAAAAAATAGGCGGATTGATGTCGCGAGACGAAAGTATCGAAACCACTAGAATTTCTAGTCCCAAAGTTTATAATGCTAATTTATAACTTTGATGCGAATCGCTGCTCGGTTCTTCTGGGAAGTCTGCTAACTCAGCGAAAACCAGTTTCGCATCTTGAAATATTTTTCGGGCGTTCTCAAACTCGCACAAAAAAATAACACTATAGCAATTCAATAACAATAATTAAACCATTCAATCGCCGAGGCTATTTTGGGCACTCGCTCATTTCAATATCCGCGGGGAGAAAAAATTTTTACGACCCCCGCTATGTTTAAAAAACAAAAGTACAATTTTTTTTTCTACCAACTCCTTACATCGGGTTTGTTTGTGCAAACGTTTTTTCTTTTCAATTTTTGTTTTTCAATCGCAGCATTGGTTTTCTGAATATATTCATAGAATTACCATTTTTGACAATCGATCGATAACATTTTTTGTTCATTAATTTGTTGTTCCTCAGCTGTCATTCTCGCCGACAACTCCAGGATGGAGTCATGCTCGCCTTTTGGGACTACTAGCAGCGATCCTGGCACTGTCCTCGTTCATGCTTCTCCTATCGACCGCGGCGGCCTTCTTTTTCGTGTCCTTGAACACTTACGCATTCATGGCAGCCGAGGTGAGTTGCAATTTGTTTTTTCTCTCTTTATTCTTTGCCTCATTGAATAATCGTAAGATTTTTTTTTTTTTCTCTCGTACGAATCAGTCGATGAGGCGTGACGAGATTGCAAACTGTCCTGGGGACTCGATTCGAAAATTATTTTTCGATCTCTATCCTCGTTTGAAAGAGAATTCCGAGTTTGAATTTGCAATTCTGCAGTGAAATCCCAAGCTCGCTCCTGCTCGGGACAATTTCGAACGGAATTTCATTTTGGACGGTCTCCGAAGTGAACAGAGTCTCGATCACGAGTGATCGATACCGCTAATTCGATTTCAGGACGAAATTCAAAGTCGGAAAGTGTAATTAGGCGAAAACGGTTGGAGATAGAGCAAAAATTCACGGGACCGATCTTGTAGAGCGTAAAAAATCGGACAAAAAAGTCTTCAGTACTTTTCTCGTATTCCCCATAATTTAGTTTTGAGAGTGCATAGAAAGCGATGCAAAGTTCCGGCTCGAAGATCCGGTGTTCTTCGATCCCTCTCTGGACTTGACTACGGCGAATACAAAAATGTCGCCGGGAACTTTTTTGCAGGAAATTTGACGCTTTACAAGATCGGTCCTCTGCATTTTTCGCGTATCGCCAACAGTTTCGCCCGTATGGGCGATTGAAGAGCGCGCCCATTCGAACTCGAATAATTAATAACTCGCTGACAAGATTTCGATTACAAAACTTGGAAAATAATCTAGAGAAGAATTTATTCCTTGAAAGTATGAAAAAGCACACATTTGGAAGCAAATTAATCGAGTATTCGACCTTACATGAAAAAAAAAATTCTGAACTTGACCTCATTGGGGCTCACTCTGAACTTGAACTCGTTTGGGGCAGCCTCGATGAGATATTTTCCACGGTTATAGCCTTCGTTTGTATGAGTATCGTAACCTCGTCGTTTGCTCTCTTCCATTCGGGTATAATCTTAGTCCGAGTTGCCTTGAGATTTATATTGTGAAGTCAATTTACAAAATTCTCACTCAATTTCATTTGAAAGGAAAAAAGTTTACCGCGATCATTTCGTTTTCAAATATTTCAACAGAATTTCAATTTTTCCCGTTATTTCGATTGTACGGTTCTCGAATAAAAATGACAAATACATAGACAGATCTACTCGATTCCGTGAAGCGCCGGGTTGCAAAAAAGTACGTTAATGTCATGCTGAGTCAGAACTTTTGTCGTGACGATGGTCTTGTGCGTGCGTGCGTGCGTGCGTGCTAAACGTATCCGAGTTTTTATTAAAGAAATGCTGGTCTCTGATGATGCCGATTGAAATAATCGGTGGCTCTCACACGATCCGAGCCCGGGACACGCGATGATAAATTGTAACCAGTTTTCGATGATGACGATACGGTCCCCGGGGGTGGGCCAAAAAATCCCGCAATTTATTTCGGAAATGCAGAGAGAGAATGCAAAGAGAAAAATGACGTTTAAAAAAAATGCTCGAAATGAGAGGTCAGGAATGGGTTTCTTTATTTTTTCGCGTAAATGTATAGATCATGGAAAAAGCCAAGCGATTCATTTCCATTTATTAGATTCTTTTTGTTGTCCCGATTGGAGTCAAGGTCACCCCGGATCACGAGATCTCGATAATGCATCTTGAGATTATCACGAAGGTGAATCACCGACTCAACCAGGGCGTCACACACGATCATGTATATTATTATTGTGCAATTTAATTATCAAGTATAAATCATGAAAAGTTGTCGCCCTTGGATCAATTTTGCATAAAACGTGTGCCGCCTCGTACGAGCCTCTCAAACATCGAGAATGTTCTCCAACTCTCGGTGCACCTGCAATTACAATGATACGATTATGAACGTACCGAAACCACGAAACAGCTGGCCCACAACAGCATTGAATAAAAAAAAATATATAAAAAAATGGAAAACTATTATCATATGAAATGAGGTCGGTTTTTCGAACTTGAAAAAAAAAAATTTTTTTTACAAAAACCTCATATAAGTTGGACAGCGATGGAACGTTTGCGAGAGAGCAATTGGAAAAAGGCCACCTGGCGGAGATTTGAGAAAACTGTGCCTGGGTCCCTCTGAAACTGAACGTGCAGTTGTTCATTTCTTTTCCAGAAAAATAAAAATAAAAAAATAAGCAAATTGAACGAAATGCTTCGATGAAGTTGCCCTCAAGCTGTATTCGTGTTTCTCTACGAATGCGGATATGTGTTTCGAAGCTGTTACACGACATGTGGGCTCTGTGGCAATAGAATTTTATCGATGAGATTGTGAAACCCCTCTTCGAGACGTCGACCTGTCCAGGCCAGTCGGTCACAAGCGGAAAGAAAAATAATCGTGGCTCACATAAACGTGTGCATGCTATAGCCGCCGCAGTTACTGGCGCAACAAGTTTCGGTCGAATTCGCAACTACGCGAGCACCAAACCAGCAGCCACTAGTTCTTCGTGTATGTGACGCCGCGAAAACGGGAGTGAGAGGGAAAGAAATCCACGACTCCCGACATATAATGATACTTTAATCATGTTATATAATCGAACGGGTCTTGCGTCTTTCTCACGTGAGGTTATGTCTCTTGGAGTATCCATGCGAAGTAGCGAAGTAGCCACCGATATGAGGCTATTCTCGCCCCCTCGTTCACCGTTTCCTCGTACCCTCCATTTTCTCTTACCTAACTTATGTTTTTAAAGAGACCTTGAAATTGCTTCTTGCCTCTAGTTCTCTTTTTCCCTCTCTCCCTCCATTTTTCTCCACTTTTTTTTTTTCCTCGATTTTTTTTCTTTCTTTTTTTTTCATCTCGTCACAGCAGTCGTTCTCATTCCCGTGTGACCCACATACACCGTGATCTATTACCGTTGTACTTCCTTTTATCTCTCGAGCTCTAAACACGTTTAACGTTTGTTGTTGTTGTTGTTGTTGTTGTTTTTTTTCTGGCGCAACTCGTGACGACACCAAATCGCGGTATCGCACCGAGCGAAGCAATGCGTCATCGCTAAATTGTAACCGTTTATGGGCTCTCCCGCGCTTGGAATATCGATCATCGGGAATCTTGCACGTTGAGATGATTCTTAACCCCCACCACGACAGGCTCGTAAAACTATCCGAATTTGTAACGTTTCTTCATGAAATTTTCTGGCAAAATGCGACTCAATCTTGCACCATTCTATTCGTTATCGAAAAACTAAGAGAATTGTGTATAATTGAACGGTGCTATCGCGTACGGGAAACGTTTTATGCCGGAACGAAGATTGCTGTCGTTTTCGACCTCGTTACAGGGCTCATGTTCGAAAAATATGCTTCTCGCCCGTACTGTTTGAAAAGCTTTTATCATTTCGAGTACGTACGAAAAGTCGAATCCACGGTTGACCTAGTTTTTTGTTTATTGACCGAAAAATGATTTTACGCTTTTGTAGATTTACAGTATCGAGTCGATATTTGAAAAAAATTCATAGAAATAACCACCGACACTTATATTTTTCGTATGAAACTCAACGAAACTTGTTAAATAAAGCGAACTGGTGAAATGAGGCTCGGTTGACCAGACTTGATGCGGAAATATCGGAGCTTGTAATACCGTTACTCTGCCCTCGGGGTCAGTGACCAATCCTCGCACTTTTATCTCAACTATGGGGCTCGCGAGAGTCTCTCTCTCTCTAATCCTTCTAACGAAATTCATTCGAATTAATACCCGAAGAAGAGATTCGGCGATTAAAAAATGTAGGTCGATCGTAAACACGGGACAACATTAACGTCAGCTAATTTCTCACACATTAATTAACACTCCTCGAAGCTCGTTGAAATATCGTGAAAGTATTTCTCCTCTCAGGATCTCGAAAATTCATCGATCCACGTCCTTTCTCATGCTCGATGAGCAACATTTTTTTTCCTGCTTACGGTGAATTTATCGCACTACCGAGCTCGAGGCACTGACCAGCCTCAAGATGACTATAAATTAAACGCGTTTGCGTAACGGTGCCTTTGCGATTTGGCGAAAAAAAAAAAAATCGTATTCATTATTAGCCAGAGAAATGATAATTATTAAATAAAATCAATAGACACGCCGATAGTAAAATATCGACTTCGAATTTTCATCCTTTGTCACGAATTATCAGCGTTTCTAAAAACTCTGATATCTTCCCTCCAGCAAAAACCCCTAAAACCGTTTTTTCGACTGATTTATTATTTCAAAAATGTCATCTGTTTGAAAAAAACACGATTTTCATGAATTTTGGTGCCTAGTCATGAGTTCATTTATCTTTAATGTGTTTCAGTGCGTGCTACTGGCAGTTCGAACGATTCACGTGATGCTGCGATACGCTATACATCTTTACGACACCCGTTCGTCGCCAAGATCATCGGACAAACGGGGCCCTTTGGCTTATTACACCGAGCTTATTTCCGAGCTTACCGTACTCGGCGTTGATTTTTTCCATCACGTTCACATGCTACTCTGGAGCAATATTCTACTCAGTATGGCCTCCCTCGTCATATGCATGCAACTGCGATATCTCTTTCATGAGATACAACGAAGAATCACGAAACACCGAAATTATTTGGCGGTTCTCAGCCATATGGAACAAAAGTAAGTACGAGGGACGACGACTACTTGGATGGGAAGCACAGGCTTCGCCATTTCTCATCCAGTTCTGATCAGCCTCGAATGTTTCATTTTTTTTTTCGAAAAGAACGTTTGAAATCAGAAAGAAAGAAAAACCCATAATTGTTCATGAATTTCAGCTATCCTATGGCCTCGCCTGACGAATTAGCCGAGAACTCCGACAGCTGTGCCATCTGCTGGGAAAAAATGGAAACAGCCCGAAAATTACCCTGCGGACACTTGTTTCACAACTCGTGTCTACAGTCCTGGCTGGAACAAGACACGTCATGTCCAACGTGTCGTTTGGTACTTAGCATGCAAGCCAGTCGAAGAGATAATACAACTGAAATACGCCCTGAGTCACCCGATACCCAGACTTCGGTTGGACGCAACGACAATCATTTCTTTCATTTCGATGGCTCGAGATACGTGTCCTGGTTACCGAGCTTCTCGGTAGAGGTCACTCACAATCGACTCAGGGGCGACATACTCACTTTGGCTCACACCAACTCCCAGCTCGATGCCATGGCGAGACAAGTCAGTTTTTCAATTATTTTCATATTTGCAAATTCAATTTAATAAGAAAAATGTGACTCTGGGATCGTCGAAAATCCTAAAAATTCAAAGTCAATCGTTAGTGATACGAAACTGCTTTATAAAATCGAAATTTGAATTTCAATGATTGTGAGCAGGAAACTCATGAAATTTCTTGGTTTTTTTGTTTCGTTAAGGTGCAACAACTTTTTCCACACTATCCGAGAAACGTTGTCCTCGAGGACCTCAGAATAACGAGATCGGTCGAGTTAACCGTCGAGAATATTTTCGACGGTAGGCTTACGGTACCTCATCACGTGATAGAGGAACCGGAAATGGAGTCTGTGAATCTCACGCCATCGGTTACCAGCCGTATATTGCCGAGTCCTCTTGCTGAAAAAACGTGGGATCCGAGATTCGAAATTCCTGCGGCTGACAGGTAATTTATTATTGATATCAATTTATAGAGTTTCATTACATAAAAAACAATGATCGGAGCTCAGGATCGCGATCAATTTCAATATTTCAAAAAAAAAGATCGTCATTCGATACTTGAAATAAGATAATGACAAAATTCGAAATAACAAACGTTGATTCGCGTCTTTTTGTTGAAAATTTCCAAAGAAATTGATAATGAAAACGAAAATGAAAATATTGAATTATATAAACAGCGGTGAGGAGCCTTCGACGTTAGGAGGAAGATTCTCAAAGTCATCTTCAGAGAGGGAGAGAATTCTTCAGCGCCGTAAGGAGCATATGCTGCTGGCAGCGAGACGAAAATACGTCGAGAGGTATCGGGATCACGTGAGCGATTCGCCGAGCAGAACGCCTGGAGTCGCTGAGGAGGCAATGTCTTAAAAATCGCTAAAAACAAAAGAGACAAAATAGTAGAAAAGAAGAAGAAAAAAACAAGAAAACGCCGTTTTTGGTACTAAGACGGCACGGAGTGACTAAAAAAAATAATAATGAACTTAGGCTTCGAGCTTGGTAGCTGAAAGAATTGAAAAAAAAAACGGGGTCCCCGCGAGGCCTGAAAAAATTGCAATGAGACGGAAGAATTTTTTTTTTATTTTTATTTTTTTTATTTTTTTCGAGTAACGACATATCGTGTACTCGCGACTGATGACTTCCGTCTAAAACAGCATCGGTTTTTTAATTTATCTCCAAAAACCGCGAACTTGTCTATAAAAATGATAAGAAACAAAATTATTTTGGGCGAAATAAATTGTCTCGTGCAGAGATGAGTACTGTTTGAACTAAAAATGAAGAAAAATAAAAAAAAAAAAGGATTAAATAAACGAACATAATTCAGGTAGATTTTCTATCAAAATAGAAACAAAAGAAAATCATTTTTTTGTCTCAACGATTCATCATTATTTTGAATTCAATAATTGAGGAATAATTGTTTCGTTTTTTTAATTCATCTTGTTTCGTGTCTATCGCGCCTATTTTTCACGATTTTTCTTTCGAACTATGCCCATCTCTGAAATCATTAAAAAAAATATTGTATACGAATCGAGTGAGTGTATAAATTTGAGGTTAGCTTCCGAAAAAGTGCAGCTTTCGACCCCTCCCCTCCCCCCCCCCCCGTCTTCACGATTTTCTCTCTGACGATTCGGAAAGAATTCGTCAAAAACTTATTGATTACAAAGTTGCCGATCGTAGGTTGTGTTTTCATGCGAAGTTCTACTTAAAAAAGCCTCGAAGTCAAATGGTTCGTCGAAAAACCAGTTTTTTAGTCATGCCTACGTAATCGAGTCTCCGCGAGAACGAAAAAGTCAAGATTATCTCTCCCTGCTTCCCCGATCTCAAAAATATATACGTAAAATACTACATCTAATTTATTTTAGTGTAATATTAATTAATTGCCCTTCTGCGGACTCGTCATAACCTCGAAATAACTGAAATAGCAGAATAAACTGGCGAGCTTCGCTCTGATTGGTTGAAAAGTTGTAAAATGGCCGCTTCGATCGCTCGGACGTAAAATTTCGAGGTCACTATACAATTTTTGAGAGCTGGAGACATAAAAAAACAATGATATTTCGTGATAAGAGAGGTTTCTCGTTAATTTGAAACTCATACTTTACCATAACGCGGGAGAACAAAATTCTCGATACTTTCCAATCTCAAATATCGTGATAAGCTGCAACGATCTCGATTCAGCCGTATAACATCTCATAATTTGTCTTTTATTTTCTGCAGCTTCTCCAGAAATCTCATTCTTTATTAAACAAAATAAAAAAAAAGTTATAAAACATTCCCCACTTAATTATTCACGCTCATGTGCCAAGCTAGAGAAAAAAAATCCCCATTTCTCCTTCCAGTTGTCGCTTCAATGTTTCCCACTGCAAGGGGGAGGGGCTCAAATGAGTTTCACTTCGGAAATCACTCTTTTTTTCTAGATTAATTACGAAATATCGATTTAAAAAAAAAAAACAAAAAAACTCGCCGGTCTCGAATCACTGAAACTTCGATCTGAACTTTTGTGAAATATTCAAAAATGGCCACCGTTGGAATGAGAATTTAGGAACATTTGGGACAGCCGCTATTGGTTTTTTTTTTTTTTTTTTTAATACAAGTGAGAATTAGTTTTTAATTTTTTTTCCAGAACTGTTTAAAAGTTATTGTCCATAGTTCTTTTCAATCCAATGGTGTTCATCTGTGAACTTATCACATCCGCCGAATGATATACGTTTAAGTTTGTCACGAAATGGGGGTTATTCGAGATTTTCATACTTTTCGCTTTGTTGAAAATCAGCGAATAGTCAAATCGACGAATGACGAAATATATTTTCCGTTTGGACAATGTACTTTAATAGAAAATGCTGTTATTATTATTATTATTATCATTATTATCATTATTATTGTATTATTTAAGAAATGATAACATTGTTCATATTATTCTAAGTTATAAGAACACCAGTCGATGTAGAATAGGTTTAATCACTTTGTTTGAGATTTAATTTTTTTTTTTTTTTTATAGATCAGGGCTGTTTGGAGATACGAATTTGACATTAAAAAATATTGAATGAAATGGCCAAAGTCCCTGGCAATTTCAATGAAAATTGAAAGAAAATCTGCAGCTCTTAACATTGAAGTAAAAATTCGCAATTTCTGCTGATTTTTTGCTTTCCAAGTCGATCCATGCGCTCTTCCATTATTTGGAGTATCTTCGAGCAGCCATTTTGTGTGCATCTCAATGTTTCCACAAGATGGCAACTTTACTTGTTTTTCACCAAGAATCGTCGGTAATAACGACGTCGTCGTTTGACCGGAAGAAAAACAAAACAAAGTATTCGTTTTTTTTTTTGATTATCTCTTATTTATTGTAAATGTACAACGAACTCGTACGAATGTCATTATAACGAGAGAAAAGAAATGCAGCCAATGACATCGTTCGCAGAGTTTGTTGGATGTGATAAAATTGAATATTGACGTACGCCATCACCAGTTCAAGAAAAATCGCAAAAACTAAATGGGTGTGTGTTCGTACGAACAGTATTCGCGTATTATTTAATGATAATGATAATAATAATGGTAATAAATAGCAAACCAATAAAAATGAAACCGCGCATCTAACCACGAAACTCACAGAAAAAAAAAATACTTCTTATAACTAGTATTAATGGATCTATTTATTGCCTATAGAATTATTTTAAGAAATAGGGAGGAAAAAAAAAACTAGAAAAATAAGGTTATGATGTACAAAGCAAATTTAATTGTATGGCAATGATTTATCATCGAGCTTTTTCCGCATTTCTATGGTCGCTTTGTGTGTCATATTAAAAATGAAAGCTTCGAAGCTCATTGTACTTTTCTTTTAAAATAACCACAACAATTGTGGACGTACGTTTAGGAACCAACAAAAATGAGACAAAAAAAAAGAATAACTAAAAGATCCCTGCGTATCGAACTTATTAGTTTTGTTTTACTACTCGATGGATCGATTATATCACGTCGTTGCCCATATTATAATCTATTTATCCTTCCACGATATATCTTTGTAAATATTATGCGAGGTTAGAAATTCCTGATATTACCAATGAGCAAGCCTGTCCTTCATCTAGGAATATATGTAAGAAAAGACAAATAAAATACACTATTAATTGTTGTAGTTATACATATCTTATTTGTTGTTACCAAATTATTGCCCGAAATTTTTTCTCCCAATTATTTCATGTTTTACGATTTCGAAGTCACTCCATGCTTCTCCAACGAAAGCCTACCATTTGACAATGTGCGATTCGTTTGCGAAAACTTTTAATTTATCAATTTATTTAACACTCCTTCGTTTATCGAGGATACTTTAGTGGGAGATTGGGTAAAAATATATGGGGCTTTGAATATTCTATGAAAAAGCTCTCAATTTTTTTTTTCTTCGATTCTGAGGGCATATACAAATGATACCATAAAAGTCCTCAAAACTGAATTACTGGAAAGTCTTTAAAAGCTTTTTTTGTAGATTTTATGCTCTACAAAATTCTCCCTGGATATTTACTCCAACTTGAATGAAAAATTGAAGAATCAGGATATGTTTTCTATAATTTTTAAATGGTATTAAAGTATTTTTTGCTGAATCAATTTATTTGATATTTTTCACCATTCGAATGGAACACTCGCAATAAAAACATAATTTTCAAAGTCTCTCATTAATCATTTATTGTTTACAAAACACGAAAATTGTCACAAACTCATCCAGGGGCAATGATAATCTTTCGACGGTTGCTTCAACCGATAAAGTTCATGACAACAATGTGCAAGATGATGTGAGCAAATATGAAGTCTGCGAATCCTCTTTCTGGGCTTATTCCATGAAATTGGCTCTTATTCTGAGGATTCACTTGCAACCGCAGACATACTGTAAGAAAAGTCTTGAATTAGAAAAAACACGAATAAATCTCCAATGTTTTGGTGAGTTTCAATATTTCAATTTGCATTCAATTTGTTTTGAAACTAAAGAAAATATGCGATTGATAGTTTGCAGTACGAACAAGTTGAAATTTAGACACGAGCATTTCGAAGGTTATCATTCGTCTGAGAATTAATACAAATGCGCATAACCTCTTTCCGTGACGTTATTTCAGCTTCGAAGAAATGCAATTTGAAGAGATAACATACCGAAATAGAAATATACTTTTAAAATTTCGAATAAAAATTTACCTGCTAAAATAAAGCACGAAACGCAGCTGATGAAACCGCTGAGAAAACTGTTGAAAGGGAAGGTACCGACGAGACAGCAATACACAAACTGTATGACACCAGTCAGAAATATGTATAACAAATAAGCGTCAATTATTTTGAGCTTTTTCGGAGTAGTTTTCGAATACTCTTGCCACAGTTTTCCGACTACAGCTATCAAAGACATTGTGAAATTATTACGAATTACTACGAATACGTTATTGCAAGTAGCTGTTTAATTTTTTGTTATCCAATTAAGAAAATATACGTGAATGACGCGTGGCAGAGTTGCAGCGGTTGACGACCGGCTAAGAAACATCGAGCACGAAATACATCACGCGTCACAGAACGCCTAGTCGATGCGAAATTTGAGAACGTCAATTTTTTATAAACCAAATCCCCGAAGTTCCAGCGGTAAGAAAACGTTCTGATTGGATGGATATTCGTTCGTCGTGCATTACCGACGGGAGTCATCCTGTCTCATAATAACGAATTTTTGCTGAATAACTCATTCCTACTTTTAATGTATTATTTCAGTAATTAATAATAAAGTTTATATCGTGACTAAAATATATATACACGTCATGTGTGAGATCTCGATAACCACATTTTTATTAAAATTGATACCGTACGTCGGTACAGTAGGTTTCTCACACGCCGAGCATTCAACGATTTCCTTACCATCAGATAAAAAAAATAATTGACGGTCGGCAACAAAGTGATTATTGATTGTCCGTTTCCTTTTTTTATTCTCTGTCGGTATTTGACTTATCGACTGCAAAAATAGGGATTGCCTGACGTTGATTGAGTTTTTATCCGCAAAGGTGTTCGGGGAACGGGTTCACGATTTTTCCGCACAAGTGTTATCTCTTATTAACGTTTGTCAAATAAAAAAAGAACAATTTTTCACGTCACTGAATTAAAAAACAAAAGTATTTGAAGTTTCTTTTTTTTTTGTGAATAATTTGAGCAGCCAAAGCGTGTCTTCGAATGAGTTCGCAAACCTGTGGTTTTCTAAAAATACGACTAGAAACGCGTTGTGACCTCTTCCAGGTATTTAGGCCAGTTTTTAGAATTTAAATCGAAGAATTAGTCACGTTAGAATAAAGATGTTTATGCGGGATCGTCAGGTTGGAGACGGTAGTCCGGAAAAATAGAAATACCGCTTCGTATCGCAGGCATATACGTTCGTCGCGGTGTGTACAGGGTATTTCAAAAGTGACCTTCTCAGTATTGGCGAGATGAATAAATCGCGGAATTCCGAAGAGAAAAGTCCTCACGCATTTTTCGCTGCGATCCTCCGTTCATGCGATATCAGAGAATTAGCAACTCGCCAATCCGGAGCCTCCGGAGTGGGGGAAGCCCCGCCTACTGCTTCGGCTGCAGCGTTTCGATTGGCCGTGACTCGTTAATCACTTTATCTCGCTAACGGTGCTTCGTAGAGAAAAATGGCCAAAGACTTTTTTCTTCAAGACAACTAGATCTAACTATTTCTAGAATTTTTTTTTTTTTGTATGAGTCTGTATAAAACCGTGGCCATGGGCCGAACGTTTCGATATCAGGAAATTAGTCATCGCTTGTGGCTACAAACTTTCAGGATCACACATATTTTCTCCGAGTTTAATGTCGAGTGTAAAAAAAGCTCGTTCGTGCTCGCTACAGTTGTGTAGTGTATATATTTACGTTTATAAATTGTGTGCTACTCGCGAGTGTGCACCTCTTAGCGATCCATGCTTTAGTAAAACTTGGCTATAAACACATTTCTTTCGGCATATGTGTGTGCGAGTAGACATTATGAGTCAGATACGCGAGTGACTCAGTCTCGGAAGGACTTGAATTCTTCCAGGTTAGTCGAACCATGCGAGGCATACCTGTGGTCGATTTTTCTATCGTCGGGGGATTCATCATTCTTTAGGAATCGGAGCAAATGAGTCTCCCACGCATATTCGTTCAACTCTTTTCCAAGCTTTGGCCTAAAACTCGGAAAACCTTCGTCAGCTAATTCAATCGATCATCGAAGCATTCTTTTTTTCTTCATTCTATTTTCATCCTCATTTGTATTCATTATTTAACGGGATTCAATTAATAATTCAGAAAATCGACAAAAGTTGGAAAAAATAATTAGAAAATTCGTGAATTAAAAAAAAAAATCCTTCCTTTCAGTTTTCTCACTACCAATCCCGTTGTTTTCTTTTTTTCAAAATTAAAAATTATTTTGGATGTGAAAATAGAAGAAAAAAAAAACTTGAATCCGATTAGGAATTCGGAAACGAATGAGAAAAATCGTTAAACCTTTTAAAAACGATTTTAACACCTGAAAAAAAAAAAAAGAAATTTGAAAATCATGAAATTGTTGAGAAATTTGGGAACGATTTAAAAACTGTTCGCTCTAGTTCTTTCGTTACCCGGCCCCATTTTTTTTTCTTCGCATTGCGGCATCGTATTGCCCGAAGGAAAAAAAATGCTGAACGGCCGAAACCCAAAACCTGCATCTCAAAAGAGAAGTATCCTCAGCCGCAAGTTTGAAGAGCAACGTGCTCGGTGGTTATTCTCTTTCATCTGCATGGCAGACAAGTTCCTAAGGTATGGGTATCTTCTTCTTTATTTCTTTCAAGACCCGCACGAAGAAAGCAAGTAAAGTGCGTGGCTCGATCTCGTGGTACCCGCACTACCGTATCGGTTTGCATTTCTAGGCAATTCTTCAAGCGCGATGCTCCTTTCGGTCTTTTAATCCTTTCGCTTTGCTCTTTTATATATTTATTTATTTTTATTTTTTTTACTGCATCTCAGTGCATGCAGGATGAATTGAAGGTCGACGAGGGTTGAAAAATAATGAAAAATCGATCATTATTCATGAGTTTTTTCAATTATCGAAATTATTCAATTTATTTGAATTATTATTAGAGGTTTCGAGCAATTTCGATATTCAATATTTTGATTATTCCAAAATTCAAACACGACGATAATTTGATGGCTCAAATCGACTCGATATGAATGTCAAAATTACTCTAAAAATTGAATTATTCTAATTATATTATTAATTAAAAATTGAAAATTACTCTAAAGGCTGAAAATGTCTCGAAATTTATTTCTGGGGAGGGAAGTGGGAATTAGAATTCGAAGCAGTGACTATTAAATAGTCCTAAATACAGTAATGGAAGCAAAGAATGACCAGGCAAGAAGTTTCTCGTTTGGTTTTTGAGTTGAACGCAACGAGGAGGACGAGGACCAAGTGGCTCGAGGAGGGCGGGCAGGCGGCCAGGGCGGGGAGGGGGCGAGCCATAAATCGTGCTTGTATGCTGTTGCAATGCCGAGAGCCTAGACATCGACAACGAGCACTTGAGTTGGAGAAAAAAAAACAGAGAGTGAAAAAAAATTGAAAGAAAAAGATCGAGAGAGAGAGAGCGAGAAAGAGTAATATAAAACGATAAAGAGAACTTGACGCCAAACCTCGCTGGATAGTCGTTAATACCGATCTCCCAATGACTTTTATGGAGTAAACAAAAGTGTCTATCCACGAGCATAGAGTTGCCTATCGACACACTCTCCTCCAGTAAATATTTTTATTATATACAGTCCTAAATCAACGAACCTTCGACTCTCACCAATTTTTTTCACAGGCATCAAATGTTTTTTTTTTTCTCTCTTCCAACAGTCCGCAGTCTACGGTCACGATTTATTGGAGAGCTGTTTTTTCTATTTACGAATTTCGTTACGTGCTAATCGGAGTCATGAAATCAATAACAAACAAGTCGTCGAGACGAAGATTCATGTAAAATCCTTTCGAAAGATAGATCGTGCCCTCGATTACGATCAATCGCTTGCAAATACAGTTACTCTGGAGAACTGATGATAAAAAAATGATATCTTCTGAAAATTAGCGATTGGAACGAAAAAAAAAAATTCTCCAGCGATACGATTGATCGGTAATTTGTTAAAACGATAAGAAAAACGCAGAGAATCGTCCGAGCACCGTTAACCCCATGACCCTCAATTGCCCTCGTATCCCTCTATTCCGATCGATATTTTATTTCCCCCGCATACTGACGTAACCGCGAGCGCGAATATTCCCAGAGGAGCGGAAGTGTGTCCGCATTATAGGATATATATTTCGTAGTAGTATACGAGTAGTATTCAGGGCGGCCATTACTCTTGGATACGCGGGATGACACAAAGGGTCCTATCTGCCGCGATGCGGACAACTTAATTACCATGGGGTCAAGCACGGAATCTCGGATTACATAATTAACGGCCTCGAGTAAGGGTTTACGCAGGTGAAACAGGAACTGGAAATTTCCGGTTAACCGGAAACCACGTGATCGCTGGAGGCCTACAATGGCGCGTCACTTCCGGGAAGAGATTTCGCCTCGTAGTAATCAGTTAAGGATGATTCTCCTGGGTCTCTCGCGTGTACAGTTACGTCACGAAAAGTCACCTCACTTTTCAATGTCACTCGTTCGAGGCTTCGGGCAGCTTTCGATATCGATCGCAATGAATTTTTTCAAATGACATTTTACAGATCTTTTCTCAGATCGAAAGTCAAATACTGTTGCGAAAATAGCAACGTCGGTCCTCGCGCCCGGTACGAAGGACCGTGAGAAAACTGTTTTTATTGCCCTAGAAAAGGGCATCGCGCGGTATTATTGTCATCGTTTTATTGCGATACAGTCGGCACTAAAATTAGTTAAATACATAGAGGAATAAGAGAGCAGCAGTTCGAAGACAAGCCAATAGCGTTTGAGGCACGTGATAGTACTCCGCAGGTGCACCCGAGAGACCCGAACCTCAAATCGCACCTGCTGCTTCTGCTGCTGCCGCTGCTGCTCCTGTTCACGGTTCTTACTTACATAGACTCTTCGGTACGGACCACTGGACGTTATACACCACCGGACGCCTTTACCTGCGAGTGTTTGTGTCCTCGAGGCTGATTTTCATACAAACCGCAAACTTCATAACACGCCGCTTGTAAATTATGGCCAAACCGATCACCTTTTCAGCCTTTTCGATCATTTTTACAAACGAATCGTGGCCTTTTTCAATGATCCAAACGACATATTGCCACCGGGATATAGATATTTTTTTTTTCGTGGCTTCAGACATCGCTGATGCTCTTTGAAATAAACTTGCAAAGTTTCGGTCAGAAATTACCGTTTTTCGAGGGAGTTGGAAATACTTTTTAAGACGTTAACAAATAGGAAAATGAGTTTTGTGCGGGAGGATTGAGAGCCGAGGCGGTTCCGAATGAGAGAAAATTTATCATGAACCTCAACGAGAAAAGTTAATGCATCCTTTTGAATATTCGAATGAAAGAAAGATCGGTTAAAAATGTTTTTCGGGCAGGGAATTCAGTCGGTTAAGGAGTGAAAAGTCGATTTGTGGTACAATTCATCATGAAGAGTGTGTTCATATATATATATGAAAGGAATGAAGAATTGTCCTGCACCTGATGCTCGCAGACTCGACTCATGGCTCAATACAAATTTTCAATACCCTTAAAAGCGTTTAATCATGCTGATATCCGACATACTTTAGGTCGAGTAGACGTACTACGTCCAGACACGTTTTGTAAAATGTTCTTGAAGGCGATCATCGAGATTTTTTTTCTTTTTTTTTGTTGAAGCAAGAATCGTTTGAAATAAAGTTGGAATGGTGTGGTTTTAAAGGATGCAATGCACGTTGAGTTTTTCGCTTATGTATTCCGGTCTAAATGATAAAAAAAAGTGGACGAAAACTACTTTTATTACCAAGGGTTTCGGGTGTCCTCTTATGGTGGAAAAAAAAAAAAAAAAACAGCCCATTCCCGAACAACTTCTATCTGCAATCTCCATAATTTGGTACATTATGGAAATTCGATCGATTCTATTCTGCTGGTTCTCGAAATCTTCGAAAAAATCGCTACCCTGGTGACAGCCGGTACAATCGACCTCGTACTATTGGAGTCTTCTATTTTTTTTTCTCGATTGTCCGAAAAAAGAAAGGAAAAAAAAAACATTGTAAAGCCCGAGAGAAAAAATGCTCCACAAAAAATTGTCAGACCAGAGGGCGTAAAGACCTTGTCGTTCTTTCTTTTTTTTTCTTCCTTACTGACGCAACTCGGTCTGTCATTTGTCCGAGTATGGTGAGAAAAGATCCATTGTGCGATGCAGTGTTGAAGATATGGTCCGGAGTACCTGCGAAGCATTCTCGAAACCTTCGTTCTCGGTTGGAGTCTCTCGCTGAGCTAAGCACAGCTGAACGCGTGTTCATTCAATCCTACCACCCGCAACTTAAAAATCAGTCGAGGTCTTGGAATATTTGACCAGAATCTTCGATTTTCGGGCTTCGGGTACGCTCAGTCTCTTGGCATTTTCAGGGCACGCGGATCTCGGGATTTTGGAGAGAAAAGTTTTTGGAGATTTTTCTCTGCGATGCCCCGGTCGAAGGATATTGATAATTTAGTGAGAACGAATCCGGGGCACGGTAAAACGTAGACGCGGAGTGGGGGAAGCGCGCTCCGCCTACCGAAGCGCAGCGGATTGGTTGTTGCTAATTTTTTAAATATCTCATTAACGGTGCATCGGAGAGAAAAGTGGCTAAAGACTTTTCTCTTCAGAAATTTATCACTTGATCGAACGTCTAGGGCTCCAGACCCTGCGAGACGCATAAGTTTACGTAAATCTATGAAGATATATGCAAATACCTTTTAAAAAGCTTTTTACGATATTCCCCACCGTTAATAATGAACAATAAAACTTTAATTCTTTCGTATACTCTCTCTCTCTCGCTCTCTTTCTCTTTCTAAACCTCAACTCGGTGAAACTTTGTCTTAACCGTGTCCGTTCGAGAAAATAATAACGACGCAGTAAAACTTGAATTCGTCGCTTTTATTTATGCGCGAAAAGTGCTTAATGAGTATCTCGATATTTTGCAACGTACAATTATCAATTAGCCTTTTGCAAACCACCGGTTTAATACGAAAGACATGGTAACGGATTTTCGAAAGGTCTTACAAGCAACATTACCGAGTTATTAACACTTTACTGCCCACCTACATTTTTATTCCAATTATTATTGCGGTGTTTTGCGCATGTATCGCGATCCGGTGTAAGCGAAAAAGGATTTTTATGATTTTCAGACATTATTGCATTTATATTTGTCCTTCGGTGATAATTCCTCCAATAAAAAAGTTACGTGCACGAATTACATTCGCACCTGTGATAATGTTCTTTTGTGCTCGAATAAATAAGAAAATAATGTTGTTTTACTGTGTTTTTTTTTTTTTTTATTTCTTCAAAATTCCAAAAACCGTTTCAAAAGATGTTTAGTTAGTGAGAGATCGTATCTTGAAACATGTTTCATGGATTCGAAAAAGTTTATTACCCAAAGGCGAACCAGATAAAAATCGTGCTCGTCTTGTTTTAATGAAAACACGTTCCGGTATGCGTGAAAAAAAAAAATTCCGTAAGTACGAGCCAACCGAGAAGAAGATGAAAAAAAAAGAAAAGAAAAGAAAATCCGATCTGCGCAAGCTCAAATCCGCGGAAAAATCGGAGGAAAAAAAGAAATTGTGTACACAGCACTCGAGCTTGATTGTGTACGATTGTGAAAGAAAAAAAAGGCATATAATCCTTGGTTCGATGCTCGTGGGGTGGGGGCCAGGTATCGAAATCGGGGTTTTAAAGAGTGTGCCCAGCCGTTACACTCGAGCCTGGATTCTGGCTATCTTTTCGCCGAGAAGAATGCCCCCGAGATCGACGATGCCGAGAAAAAGAAAACTAAGGAATAAAAAGAATACGAAGGAGAAGAAAATGAGAGAGAGAGAGAGAGAGGAAAAGATACACAACAAGAAAGACAGCAAAGCCCTTGGGCCAGGTCAGCCAGCTGCCGTGGTAAATCTCCGATACGTTTATTTCATTTTTTTTCCTCATTTTTCTGCTTCTTCTTCTTCTTCTTCCTTTTCTTTTTCTTCTTCTTCTTCGCTCCTTTTAAACCTGCATCGAAGCAAACGCGTCGTTTTCTTCGAGAGCATTTCTTTCTCGCACGATCGGTTTCTTCCAAACAGCTCGACATCGAGAACTTATCATACCAAAGTAAATGAACAAAGTAGCAAATAAAATCGTTGCTTTTTACGATCGAAATAAATTGCTGTAAAACTTTGATTGAGCAAGCTACTGAGACGATAAAATAAATCAATAAAATTACGTCTAGAATGAATAAAAATGACGAGAATTGGAAAGGTTTACGTGGAACTCGATAAATTTCGTAAAAAAAAAAATTTTCATTCGATGGCATTGCGAACAAATTGAAATCCAAGAATGAAATCAATCGTAAAGAATGAAAGATGAAAAGCATATAAAAAATATGGTGAAAAAAATTCTCTCGTCTTGGAGCATTGTGGTCCATTATTGTCATCATTTTGAAAATGTCTTGAAAGGACTTGAAAATTGGGGGGCTCTAGGGGGAAAAGGAATAAAAAGCAACGTCTCTGTCTCCAGACATAGGAAAATTACTTTCTACTTATCTCCCGGTGAGTGGAAACGTTCACGCTTAATGTTTCGGGTCCACCGTCAAAGAATTTCATCTCTCTGTCCGTCCGTCCATCCGTCCCGCCCATTTTCTCTTCTGACACGCTGCAGAAACCCCCCAAAGTGTTTGGCACAATTTTCCATCGCCATATGCTTTCAAAGTGGCCGGATTCGTGCAAGACAGAAAAAAAAAGAAATGAAAAAAAAGAGACTGCCCCAACGTTTTTCCTCTATTTTCGACTTATTCGGTCTCGTCTTAATCCTCCTCCTCCTCCTCCTCGAGAGAGAGAGAGAGAGGATCGTTGTGAAAAAGGTCCGGATGTCGTGGACCGAGGCTTCCTTCGTCTCCGATTCTCAGACTCTTCGAGCTTTTATGAGCCAGAGCCACCAATTTTGCAAAGCGACCAGTAAATCCCATGTTTATGATTTCTGTTCAGAAAGAAAAAAAAGAAGAAGAAAAAAAAAATCATTTTCCAGAAAGCCAAACAAAGCGAGAATTCGATCCAACATTTACGTTCGCAAAATCAACAAAGTATGGGATTATTTAAAAATCCAAATATATTGAATAAACTGTATATATATTTCACATCGAATATCAACGAATCGGAACAACCAAATTATTATTATTATTATTTTTAATATTAGAGTTTCGAGGTGAGAAATAGTCGAAAATGAAAAGCCATTAAAGAATAAAAATGCTGTAGAAAAAATTCTGAACTTGCTCGCTCGGAGGCTTCTACATCTGGATCTTTATTTTTTTTTTTTTTTCGTTCCTCTAGAAAAATAGTGTAGTAGGAGGACTAGAATTTTGGAACGATTAGGAAACGAATTGAAAGAGTGCACAAACAAGATCCCCGAGATGTTGGTGGATCGAATAGAGGCCCAGAATGGAAGGTGGCCTCGGGACAACGGGTTGAAACGCCATACGGGGCCCTTTTCACTTGGCTGCATAGTTTCGAGACCACCAGTTGTGTTCAAGCTCTTTTTCTCCCTGCTCCGTCTTGCCCTTTACACCCTCGATCTTTTGTGACGATTATTCGAGCGTGCACAATGGCACATATAGCTCCGAATTCTAATTGGTAAATTAAACGGTATGGCAGCCTCGATGCAAGATCCTGATTTAAGGTTTTTCCCTTGGCCACATGGTGCTTTTTGGTATTCCTTTTGTTTTTTTTTTAATTTTCCCAAATTTATTTCAAACAAAAAAGATTTGATGCTCCAGTAAAATAAGAACGAGTTTTCGATCTCGTTTAACTTAATTTATAACAGTGTCTCTGTATAAGTTTCGAGCACTCGTTTATCAACTGAAAAGAAGATTGCTTTTCGTTCGATGGGATATTAGAAAAATGACGTGACGGACGAACCGTTTTCGTGTTTCTCGTTCATTCAACGGAGTGTGTGTGTGTGTGTGTGTATATAATCTCGGGCGAAATACACCGAGAAAACAAATTCGACAAAGGTCCTTTCACGTTTCTTTATTTCGTGAACTCATCGGAGATATACAGCGAGAGCAAACGTGAATCGTCTCTCACAATATTATCGTTTCGTATAAAGTCCATTTGGACAAATATTACGAGAGAGAGAGAGAGAGAAAAAAAAAAGAACGAGAGAGAGAGAGAAATGAGAAGATGTAACGGTAGACGAGGTCTTTGACGCGCATTGGACAAAAACGTTATTGCCCGCACTTTTTGCCCCGTCTCTGTGTCTTTTCTCGGCTCCGACAGTCCCTGCGAGTAAGCGCGCACCACGTGATGGCCTAATTGAAAAAAAAAAGAAAAGAAGAAAAAAACACACTGTTTTTATGTCGAGTAAACGATACGGCACAACTTCCATCGCTATAAACAGACTGTTTAAGCTTTTTTTTCCTCTCTTTTCTACTAGCCACACGTTTATATGTCGAACAGGCTATTTACAAATGCACCAGTATCGTAAAATTTATCTCTTGAAAACTAGTCGAGATGGAGGCTTGAAAATAAAAGAAAAAAGAAAAAAAAACAGAAAGAAAAAAATAATAATGATACGAAACAGATATATATGCATAGAGCACGTGTTAAACTCGAGGCTTTCCAAAACCTGTGTTCAAAACAACGAAGGTCAAAAACCTCACAAATTGCGAGTGTTTTTATGTCGTTGAATTTTATCGACTTTGGCTTCAATTATATTACTTTTCAAGTTTTTCAACATGAAATACTATTTCTCGTACTGTTTTTATTTTATTTTTTTCATTCCATTCGATGTTATGGATTCGATTCATCCATTTTTCGATTGAATTCACGATTTTTTAAATTTGGCTCAATCATTTTTTGTTAGATTTAACTTTAAGGATGCTAAATTGATTTTTTGTCGTTTCAATCGAATTTTTTTTCGTCTCACGTCTCTTTTTCAATGTTTTTTTTGGATCCAATTACATTGCTCAACTCCGTTTCAATTTGATTTTTCTTCGAGTGCTTTCATTAAATTTTTTCAATATCCAACGATTTTTCCTGACTTCGCTCCTTCGATTTGGGTCGAGGTCACAAGAATCTTTCCATCGGTTAAAATCAACGAAATTTTGTTTCATTGAAATATTCAGCCCGGAAATTGCACTCGTGCCAAGTGTTTGAGCATACTGGCATAAATTGACGCTAGTGGTTAAGATCTTGGATGCCGGGGAATGGTGACAACGGGGAACGCGATCGATTTCTCGAGAGTTAATACCCAACGAAGAGGGACAGTTGTACAAACACATTAGGCGTATAGCCCCGTAGCTGACATTCGAGGGACACTCCGTTGCCGGCGTATATACCCATAGATATTTACCTACGTATCTATGTTTATACGGTTGCACGGGCATGCACGATGATAAACGTTCCTATATCTCTGTTTATGGTACGAGATTGATAGCGCGAGTCGACTCGTGTCGAACGCCTTGAGCGTCCGCCACCAAAAGCATAAAGGCATCATCCGTTACCGAACAAGTACATATCAATCTTGAAAATCTTCAATTCCACAATATTTTTTTTTTTCTCATTATGTAGTACAAATAATATGAAATTCGAGGCAAATTCATTTTCCTCGATGAAAGAATTCTCGAAATATGAAATCGAGACCGAGCGCGTGGTTTTCCCACCAGAAATCCAATATGGCGTTTGAATTTTCGAAATTGAAACCCACGAGCCATTTGATCGGATATTCAATTTGAATTTCATCAGTCTTTACGAACAGGAACACGCGATACTTTCGTTACCGCTCATTCTCGAAGCATCCCCTTTGATGCGCGATTCCCAACACCTTTCGAGGGTTCTTATCGGCTGGAAATTAATCAGGGAGGACGAATTTCCATTTTTATCGTATTTTATTGAGCGAGCCAATGCACGTGGTCGAAGAAAGATCGGCCCGTTACATCATTTCCGGGAAATTAAAAACACTTCCGGTTTATCTTTCATTACATCTACGAAAAAAAGAAAAAATAGCCATAATGATCATTAGTTCCGTGTTTCTCGTGTGACAATGAGGAAACTATATGGAAAAAGCCAAAAAAAATTCAAAGACTATTAGATCACTATCCGCGGGTAGCCACCTGGAAAGCCAGTAACAAATAACTCGCTTCAATCTATCATCTAAATGTTGAGATAATTAGCGGTTCTATAGCTGGTTCAAAGCTAATCACGATCTCTCTGGGATTTCGTTAATGAACGGTGACACGCGAGGAAAGAGAAATTGGCTCGTTGCCTCGTGTTCCTCACTTCCAGGTGACTCTGATGCGACCGAAATTGTGTTATTTTTTTTTCGACACATTTCCTGGATTTCAAGACGTTCGAGAGTTTCTGGCCAGAATATTTAGCGATCATGAGACACATTTCGATGGAAGATTTTGGGCCCAGCAATATCTGGGCCACTCGAAACAAGCTGAGAAGCTGTCGTCGCCGATCCGAAAGTTTCTAAGCCTCCTGATAAACCGGCAGCCATTTTTTCTTTCCTTCCTGTCTCATTCGTTCGCATCAGAGAGTCGATAATATCTCAAGCCAGAAGGAACTGTCTTTGGCGTGTACGCGCGTGCTGTCGAAGGCGTATGGAGAACCATGCGGAAAAGACAAACTCATCGATCGAGTTGGCGAGTTCCGGGGATCGATAGCTCCCCCCGATATAGTCCCGATTTATCCGCGTAGCCTGTCGCCACGAGAAATCGTGACAAGACAATTCGTATTATCCGGTTTAGATATATACACGATTCATCCAGCAGCTTCAAAGATCTCGTTTCACCGGCTTTCCGTGACTTTTGCATGACCTTTTGGAGATCCGAGTCCAACTATAAACGCTGCTACTGAATTTTCCACTATTTTCTCTTCTCCGTCACGCTTTGATCCGACGTTTCTATTGTTTCAAACTGACCTTGAGGATCGGAGGATCGAGCCGAGCTAGGTTTTGAGTTCTGTAACGTCCCTTCCTTGCCCAGTGCTCACCTTGAGATACAATATACACACGAATGCTTCTCGGCTATATGAGAACTGGACGTGTCACACGTGTAAAAGGGAGGAAGGATGTGGTCAAGAAGAGAAGCAACGGCAGGTGACTTCGTTATGTAAGATTATGTACTGCTGCTCGTGGTCATGTGAAGAAAAAAGAAATCAGGTATGGGGACAACTTTACGGTCTTCTTCGGCAAGTGTCTGTGCGTGTTCTAAATTTCGTCGCAGATAAATTTGGCCTCGAAACGAGAGCTTCTGCGTTTTGCCTCGTTCGTTGCTTTCGCGAAGCCTGGCCGATTTTTCGCACGAAAATCTGTCGTTGCCGGCTTAGTTATTGGCCTGATCGGACCAGTTGTCTTCGCATTTATTTCGAGACCCCGATCTACCAACTTCCAACCGGAACCTGGTTCTTTCAAGCTGCTTTCACCACCGGAGTCGTCTTTGGGCAGCTTCAAATGATTAAATCCACCGAAAAACAGTAAACTGTTCCATCCTGGTTCAACGATTCTCAAGTCGATTGATAGTTTTGGTTAGGAAATACACGAATCCAGAGATAATCGGGTCTAAGATAATCTACAAATTACTAGTTGACCCAGCAAGCTCTGTGATCATGGCATCGGCAGGTTCAAGACGACCTCAAACTTCAGCAGGCTTCCCGCAGTGGATATTAATTTCTTTCTGAATCCTGTGAATTCTTCAAGATTTCTAAAATATATTGCGTAACGTATTATCGCGGTTATCGGAATAACTCGTGGGTTAAATGGCCCGTTTCGCGGAGCAGGCAACTTTATTTAGCTCGTGCTCGGTCCGCGACAACGCGAGATATCGGTCCAGCTGTCCAGCAGCAGCTGTAGGCTTCACCTGCTGGCTCAACATCGACGAACGTACGTAACAGCCACTGGAAGAGTGTTGCGAAGTGAGTGCGCGGTTACTTGGCAAGTATTTGGTCGTGCCAGGACGCCGAGAAGTCGGCCTGTAAGAGGGGCGGCAGATTAGTTGAGGAATGCCGATTCGGTGATCCGGACATTATCGATTTTCCAGAACGAAGATAAGCGACTATATGCAAATTCTACTCGGACCAACGACATTTGCGTGCTAATTATTCCCCGTGGAAACAGATCGCGAAGAATAATGACATTTTCGTTCCTCGATAAATGTCAATATGCTAATTCTCTTCAGCCCTCATAGCCCCTCGCTCGCCCGCTTCGTGTCCAAAACATCTTTGATTCTAATTCTGTGCTGTTACTCGCCAAGTCTGCGATGATCCTTGATGATGCCGCTGATCGTGTGACCGGTTGGGTGTCTCCTTCGCGGATAGAATTAATTTTGGAAGCATCCCCGTACCCCTTGTGCCACGAACACGATGTTTGGCTTTTGAAACGAAGAAACAAAATGGACGTTCGCGATGCTTGCGCAGAACGTGCAGCAGCATTATGTTTATTGACCTGACGATTTTGGCATTGATGACCAGGCGCGTGGCACACGCATAAAAAGACAATTTAAAACTTCACCTCCCTCCTCTCTCCACTCGCCACTTTGCCCGTGCAACTAAACACGCACGCGTACAACTAACGGACGTAACGGACGTGTGTATGCGACTCTGTACGAACGCAATAATAATCGTACTTGTACGTGATCGTTGCGCGTCTCATCAATTCGTCGAATTGGCAACGTGAAATCCCAACCCAAACCCCGTTCGTTTTTGACCACACGCGGTGTAAACTGATAAATTAAAGAGAATTTGAAAACTCCGCGCGCGAACTTGCTACTACTATGTAACTGGGACGTTGCAAGACTTGTAGAGAGCCTCTCGAAAAATAGGCACATTTTCTGGTTCCAAGGGGACTCGTCAGGATTTTTCGATCGTACATTGCAAAGATTTGTAGAGAAAACAAAAAAAAATACCGAGAATCGAACGTTAAGGGATCGCTGGTCATTTTTAATTCTCAAAATATCGAACATTATACATCCTGAAATGATTACGAAGCTCAGTCGACGATCGGATGTTATAAATATGCGCTAGTTCGCGCGAGCGTATTAATTAAACACTGATATCGCGGGTATCGGGATCGTACATTCTGTTACGGAGGCTGAGGGACGCGGGGAAAGGCCTCTTATCTCATCTGGAGAAAACGGCACGTGGTTCGACGGGAAGCGTACCACGTGATCGGAGAGGAATTTACGTGAAGATTTGTCCGAGCCGAGAAATGTGTGTATAATTAAATTGGCAATAACGTACGATAAAATTATCTCGAAATTATTGCGTTCGTTGAAACACCGAGAATATATTGTAACGAAAAGTATTATTAGATACTATTCATTGGCAATTAATTTAGGAACTGAATGAGCCATGTGGATAATTAATCATTCTCGAATCATCTCGCGTGGTTTTATTTCTGAAAAATCAATATTATTCGCACAATAAATTTTTGTGTTTTTTTTTCCTCTCATTTCAACCGAGTATTCGACGACTCGAGAGAGAAGATAAAAATCAAATTTTTTCGACGAATTCTTTTTCGCTGACTCGTTCATTAATTCATCACCGTTTACGGGGCACCAGCTGAACAAACGAAATTTCTTATATTTACGAATGTTCGAGGTGTCATCACGCTTCTCGGTAATACACATCGGATCATGAATTATGATCGTTGGATGACATCATCGATCAAACTGATTGTCGTATACCGAGAAAATTAATTGTGCGGGCTAATCAAATTACAATAATAATGAGAGAATCGTTCGAACGAACGTAAATCATATCTTTTATTTTTTTTTTTTTAGGTTTCTATACGCACTTTTGAAGATTTTACGAGATCAATGTTTCGTTGTTATGATTATGATCGAACTGTAAAAAAATAGGTCGATAATCGTTCAGTATCGCGATCGAAAATAGCAGCTTACACGATATATATTCTTTAAAGGGCCTTTTGATTTTTAACAATGCGCGTAAGAAAAGATCCCACGGATAAATGGAACTTGATATTCGGTATGAAATTCTTCGAATACTCGAAAAAAGGGAGAGCCAACAGGAAGGAACGAAGAGTTTCCTGTCTGGTTGCTTTGGATATTATGCACCGAGAGAGAGAGAGAGAGAGAGGGAGAGAGAAACTCCGTGGCGTACGGGGGAGAACGTTGTATGAGGAACGAAAACGAGTATGTGAAAACGCGTCTCAGATTTCGCGTTTCAAAGGAAGTGGCCTGGACGCCTCTTCTCGCTGCACTACCTCGTTTCAGATCCTTGTTCGAAGACTCGTTTTTGAAAGGAGAAGAAACAAACAAACAGAAAAAAAATAATAAAATAAGAAAATCTCCCAAGTTTTATAGCTATTTTGTGAATATATGCGACGAACAGAAAAATATCGAAGCGGTTCGTTAATTAAACAGATTATGTTTTATTCCATTTTTACTATCAAGATTCTTCAACATTTATTTTTCATTTTATTCTTCATCGACAGTAAAAGCGAAAGCGAGTCTCTGTCGAGTTGCAAACACATTTGTTTTTATTTCATACGAGAGTATTTGCTTCGAAAAAAAAAAACGAGGCGACAGAACTATTTATATCCCAGGCACGTGACTTTTTCTGCGAGAAACAGTCCGCTAAAAAGTTTTCCCATACGAATGCACTTTTACGGTATCGAATTTTTTTTTCGTACAGGCATTTTCATTCAATAACGTTACTCTTTGACAAAGTTTGAAAGAGTTGAACTACTTTATAAGATAATGTTTAATATCATTGACGATTCTAGTTAAATGATATAATTGGAAGAAAAAAAAAGAAAGAACCGATTTAAAACTGGATCACGATACGAGCTGTCAATCATTTCTCATCTCAAACAATTTATCGCGTTTGCATTACGTGCACAGTTGACGCTAATGCAGCTGCATTCGCTAAATCTCCTTGCTCGTTTATCTGTAGGTTAGCAATTCATTATATTAGCGATAAAGCTTCGAGAATTATTATATCTCCAAACGTATTATATCCGTTTAGATAACGCGAGAGCCTCGATAGTTTGCTGATGCAATTGCGAGGGCTATTATTTACGATGAATTAAAAATATGACTCTAAAACTCTTAACCGGCGAGATAAAAAATTTTAAATACGACATAATTTATAGTAAATCGATAATTTATTAGTACACTTTAAATCTCTGTTCGAATAGAGTTTTTTATTCGTCGCAATTTATTGAATAATCAACGAAAAATATTGAATAAATGGAGTAAAATGAATGAGCTTCAAATTCTATAAATAAATGTAAAAATATGCGGCAGGTAATTTTTGAAACTCATGCCAGAGAGAGAAAGAGAGAGAGAGAGAGAGAGAGTAAGGAATATGGTGAGCACGAATTTCATCGAGATGTGAAAGAAACGGACGGTTTCCGGTCGCGGTTGCAAAATGTGGCGGCGGCGAACGTCATTCGGCCTCCAAATTAAGCGTCAGGTGTCTGTATTCACGCGTCTTCGAAGACTCGTCCAGACGTTTTCCTATCAAAAACGATGAGCGAGAAATTTTGGCCCGGGCCCAGGTCAAATTGTCATTTTTCAGTTCGTTACTCGGATGGGTGACCGTTTCGATGAAAATCGAATTACGGAGCTGAAGAATTTTGAGGTCGGCGTTTGCGCAAGCTTTTGCCACTTCTCGTTCCAAATCGAATTTCTTTTTGACAAAAAAAAAACAAAATAGCTTTCTCCGAACATGATGCGGGAGGAAAATTACCTGGAAATTTGAAAAAAAAAACTTTGTATCCAATGATCTTTGGGGAAAAAAATTCTCGAACGTCACGCTTTCCCTTCGTGGCCTCCGACAGAAAGAGGGATAAATATAAGTTTATTCTCACAAATATTCAAAACAGCCTGTCACTGTTACTGTCGCGGTTTCTGGCGAGAATTCGCGTTTTCTGTGGGCTCTGAAAGGGTCTGCGTGTCGGACGTGAGCCGGAAATGAGTAAAACCAGACTTTCGTATGAATGATGCGTGTATATATATGTATATATGTATGAACGTACGAAGAAGAGCGAATGAGTGACAAGAATTGCGTCAGGGGCTTTCTCGCCTTTTCCCAGGCATATATTCAACGCGAGAAATCGAGCCGTTTATCATCATCCTCGATACTGGTTTTTCTTCAATTTATCAATATTCGCGATAAAAAAAAAAATACTCGTTCGATTCGATTTCGATTTTTTTGTCTCTCCATTCATAAAAGTTTATTGACGCAAAAGGATCGAGCCAAAAATGATGAAAACACGAAAAATCGGTAGTTTTTTGTTTCGTATTTTATGTACCACAGAAAACAAAGTAGTTTGAAGTGGCCTTTTGACTCGAGGCTTGTTTTGTTTCGTTCTTATTTCGAGGCCCTCGCGCCAATGGGGATTCCAGAGGGAATAAAGCATCGAACGAGAGACGCGAGAGAGATGTATATTCGCGGTATATAACCGGTGTGCTGCTGGTTATATTGTAGGTTGTGATATTCTGCAGGCTGTATCGCTCAGGTCTGATGGGAATTATCCGGATGCAGCTGCGACCCAGTCCTCCGCAGTATCACCCCATTTAGTTTCGATGCTTCGATGATTTCTTTCGACCGCGTGTATAAATCTATATCCATTTGAAAACTTGCAAAAATGATATATTCGTCAGTTTTTTTTTTTTTTTTATTCACTTACCTCATGTTTTTTGTATCTTCGTTATGGATATAGAAGCGATAAAAGGTTTTTCAAAAAAATTCTGATCGATCGAAAAGTATCGAAAATATTTTTTACAATTTTCCCGCGAGATTTTCCCCTTTTGAAATGAATTAAAGTCCTGAAAAATTTTTTATCGATGATTTCGATGGAATGAAAAAAAAAAAACACATTTTATGAGTTAAAAATGTTAGTTCTGTGTTGAAAAAAAAAATTATAATCGAGTATAATAGCGAGGGAAAAAAATGCAGAAAAAAAAATTGGAGTCTCGCGACGCCGGGCGATAACGAGGGTGAAAAGAAAGAGTGCGGAGGGTTGATTCGTAATGCGGCGTGTATTGGTGTGAAATTGAGGGAAAATCGCAAGAGTGGGTTCGTTTGGGTGTTTGGTAGAAAAAAAAAAAAGAAAAAAAAACATATATTAGTCGAGCCATCGAGTTACTTTGGGAAATGCCGAAATGCATCGAGGGTTGAGAAAAAGGTACGAGAGGGGGCTGAAAAAAAAATGAGAGGGGCAAAATTGGAACGTCGCGTTCCGCACTGGCACGCTTTTCAATTTCTGACATTTATACCGGTCGTCGTTTCGCGCCATCACTTTCGAAAACGACACGACGTTAAATGCCATTTCTTTTGGGAAGAATATCGCGGGGAGAGTTGCATGTGCTTCCGCGTGAAATCGAAAATCTCGAGGGGCGTTCCAGCTGCGAGGACTAAACAGCCCGCGGAATAATCGAATCGACGTTTACTTCGTCATTGGCCCCTTCGAATATTTTTGTTTATCAATGCGACCCTAAGATATCTCGAAATAGAGCGCCGGAGTGCGCCGCAAGCGTGAACGATATCCGATCAATGATTTTTCCTTCTATTTTTCATTCGAATCGTTTAGATTTTTCATCATTTATTCGCGGCACTATACTCGACAAGGATTCGCCAGATAGCTTTTTGTAATTGCTTCGATTCACGATTTATTCGCGCGATAATCTCTGTGTGCGAGCTTTATTCGAAATGAATCGGATTTGTTGAAAACGTTTTTCTTTTCGTTCATTTCGATTGGCTCTAATTCATAAGCGTTTGTTTACGGCTCAGGATTGAAAGGATTATATTTTGGTAGAAGGAAATTTGTAACGATCCAATTTCATCTTTTATTTCGATAACGAGGAAGGATCGATATATCGGATGGTGGAGGATTGAAGCGCTCGGACGTATTTTCGTTGTTGCTTTTCCTATTATAATCCGGGTGTAGTAGGTGGGTCATGAATCATCGAAAATTTGAGCTCTACTCTATGTGTATCTATTATTGATGTTGGTAGATGTAGTCGAAGCTATTATTCACCATCCTGGCGTTAGCATCCACGAATATTCACGTCAAAGAGTTGATATATCGATAGTTTGCTCGACCACGTGATCAGGAATATAGCTACCACGGATTATGGTCCATGTATGTCAAAAGGTGTGATCTGTAAGCCCCTCGAGACAGCAGACCCTTGCGTACTACCCGCCGCAACCTCCTCTTCCTGCCCATTTTGTTTGTCCGCTGCGCTTGATGACATTCCGGAGAGATGAATTGATCGAAATTCCGGACCCTCCCACTTTACGGTGCACCGGTAGGCCTCGAGGACTTATTAATCTCACGACTGTAACTCATAATCCGAGTAGAAAAAAAGAAAAGAAGAAAAAAAAAATAACATCTCAGTTTTTCGTCAACAAGTTCACCATTTTGGTGTCAACACGAAAAAGGGCCTGTATCTTTTACTAAAAGGTTCTCTAAAGTTCAAAAGTCCCTCGAGCTTCCCCATAATCCCTTAATATTAATGGGCCACCAGCAGCAGGATTACCAGGGAGAGACATATCGCTCGGGGAGGTCGAGAGTAGGTTGACACAGCCGGGGTCATTAGGACTTAAACAGTCAGGTAGAATTCACCTTTCTTCTTGTTACGTCTCTATCATGAACTCGCGAAACAAGAGATTAATAATAATCCGAAAAAAAAGCATTCGCTATTTGCGGTTCTTCCGGAAATAACAGAAGAGTTTAGAAATCAGGACTGAATTATTCAACGATAAAGAGAGATCATGATATTTCGAAGAGAAAGTTCTATCGTGACTTTTTTGGTTCGATCCCTCATTGGCGAAATATCGAATGATTTAGCGATATCCAATGGAACGCGGCGATAGAGATGAGTGGGCGTGGCGAGCACAGCCGCGCCCCCATCATCCGCCAGTTCGTACGATTGGTTGCCATTAATTATCAAATATCTCGTTAACGGTTGGTCGCTGAGAAAAACGGCTAAAGACTTTTCTCTTGACGACGTCACGATCTACTTCGTCGCCATCAGGTTTGACGCATTTTTTACGTTGCCCCATGAGCGGCCAGGAGCGCTGCTCTGAGTAATGTTTTTAACGTTCGGGCGCGCAGGGATCGCATCTTGGCGGTCGAAAGAACTGCGTAAATCTACCTCGAAGGTATTCGAGGGCTTCGCCAGCTGTCCCGATTCCGAGGTGAGATCTGCCCTAGGAGCTAGCAACGCCCTTGGGGTTCAGTCAGATAGGAATTGCACGTGGCAAGAAAATGTTCTTCTACGACTTGAATCGAGACAGGAGCACAATGCACTCGGCGTGAACGCCTATCATAATTCAGAGTCAGGGATGATGCTGTATATGGAGCCTTTCATATTTCGATGATTGACGGCCCCCCGTTTCAGGCCTTTGAACTCTGTATTTCAAACGTTTTAATTATTCTCGTAATTCATTATAAATCTACTATTAGCCTCGGCTAAAGTTGATCAAAATTAGTACACCACGAGTGAAAAAATTCATTCCTGTTGAATCTGACAATTGCCCTATAGGTTTATACCACGTGGGATGACATTTTTCTTCGGTCAGTTGTCGTTGACCGTAAATCACAGTAAGTTCTCCGTTATCCGATATCCCATCGAAGCCACAGCTCGCAAGCGATCTGTTGTGAATCAGGCTTCGAGCCACTCGAGATCTTTCTCTCTCGCTCTCTGTCTCTCTCTCTCTCTCTCTTCCTCTCGCCCGCCCGCACTCTCTTTCTGGCATCGACTAGTATAGGCTCGAGTGTATCCGAAGAAGAGAGTGTTTGCCTCTCTCGTAGGTGGAGAGGAGCTCCGTGTGCGAGAGGCCAGCGTGCTCAGCTCGCTTCGAGCAGTAAACTTGGCATATGGCGCGCATGGCGAAACAGGACCTCTGCGCCAGGACGTTATTCACAAGCAGCACGCACACAAACTGTTTCACCGTTCCAAATAGACGGAAAGTCTTACACACTCATGTACCGGGTGTACCGTTCGAAAATCTGTATCTTATCTTCGAAAATACGCG
Organism: Campoplex capitator; assembly: GCA_037576405.1. Classification (NCBI taxonomy): domain Eukaryota; kingdom Metazoa; phylum Arthropoda; class Insecta; order Hymenoptera; family Ichneumonidae; genus Campoplex; species Campoplex capitator. The sequence continues at coordinate 1,112,213 of JARBWI010000032.1, read as the reverse complement.
TTACAGAGAGAAACATGTCGAGTAAAAGTTGTTTCGTTTTATCAGGAGAATAATCTGACAATCTTATTTTGACCTTTAACGGATTTTTCCAAGGTCGTAGGAAGGTTGAATCAAAATTTTGCATCTGGAACCTCCGTTTTTTGGTGTATATTCCTTTCTCTGAGATTGAGAGCTCTTCAAAACACTGTAATTGAGTATTTTTTAATTGATTTCTTTTCCATCGAAGTGTTTCATCGAATACTCGGTCGTAGCGATGAAAAAGCTGTGTATAATGGAAAAGGTGAGGTGCCGTTGCAAATATCTGATTTTCAACGGTCTCGTGACCGGGAAAACGATTTTTTCTTAGGTCGATAGTTGATCTGTTTTGTTGAACGTTCGTTGAAACAGGTAATTTGAGAGATGAAAGCTTTGATATTGATCGGGTCACCCTGTATGCGCGAGGACGAATCGGCTTGCACAAGAGCCAAGGAATCGAGCCCTCACCACCAAAACAACTGGGAGAGCGTGTAATTATGGGTTTGGAAAATGAAGGAAGCGAGAGAACCTTTCGTGGAGAGGATATCGAGGCGCGTTCGTGTACAAAACGCGGCCTCGATCCTTAAACTTTTTTATTTTTATTTTTTCTTCATACAGTCGAATATATATCTCTCGTGACTAAGACCAATCACGAAAATTTCATTATCGCGAATTTCAACAAGAATTTTAGCGAAAGAATGCGAAAAATGATGATTCCCTTGGGAGTTTAAACTGTTATTCGTTGGAGGTATCATTTTGACTAGTCGGAGGGTAGCATTTTTCAGTTATTCGGTGTTTTACTGTATAGAGGCACGAGCTCATTCGATTCTCTGTTACGGGATAACTCCACATTTGAAAAGAAGGATCCTATTTCACGAACGCATAATCATAGATCGATTATTTCGTAGCCTCGTTGGATCTTCTTCAACGACTATTTCCAATGAGCAATTATCGATAAAGATTCCCTTCGGTATATCGATAAATCATCGATTTTGTTCATCATAAATGTATATATATATATATATATCGGTGTGTGAGTAGAAAAATATAATGTGGTCACTCGACTATGTGGCTCGCGAGCGAATATTTTTGCTTCCTTCTTTCATTTTATTCCTTTTTTTTCTTCTTTCATCGAGAAAGGTGTCGATGTTTAAGTGGCTGGATGCGGGTCACACGAGGGGCAACACATTTGCGGGAAAAGAAGATATACTGGTCCTCTATGCGTATATTTTTATTCTTCTCTCTTTATTCTACCGTAGCTACAATATGCTTCGTTGGAGAAAACAGATAAATTTTCAATTCTCAATAGACCGGAAATGAATGAGTGCGATCGAATGTCCCTGGCGTTGATAGTGGGACAATGGAAATGAAGTCAGTTTGGGGTATGTCGTGACTGGGAAAATGAAGGTCCAGGATTATGCCAGCCAGAGAGGGAGAGGGCATATACAACGTTTCATGGTTCTAATAGCCAGGAATCAAGATGTGGTGAAGGCTCTTCCTCTCTCTCTCTCTCTCTTATCCTCTTTGCTGACCATACATCGCGTTTGGTGTCCCATGTCACGGCCTCAAATTTATGCGCTTTTGTTTAATTTCATCGGAGATCGTTGCTACTTTGTACCTCATGGAAAAAAAAGGGAAAAAGATGAGGTCCATGACTATATAAGAAACGCGTGGACAAAGTGATGCAAAGCTGTTTGAATTTTCCACAGAATACGAGACTTTGGCTATTGTGTGTGTATATAGCTCCGCATGAGAACCAGGATCGTTGGCCTCTGAAAAATCGCTGATGAATAATCCGCGATTCAAAATACATACAGGGTGATCCACTTTTTATTTGACGAGATGATAGCTCCAAAAATATGCGTTTCAGGAATATATTTTTTCGAGAAAAATTACTTGATATTAAAAGCCAGAAAATATGGCCATCTTTATGTGGTCTTGAGTATTATGTTTCCCTGTTTATTTTGAGTCGGTCAAAGAGCTTTTCGGAACACTACAATTGAATTAGTTTTGATTCATTATTTTTTGTAATACCGAGCTTCGCAATTGTCCTCAACGACAGAGAAACACGTAGAATAAGAAAAATAAGTTTTTCTTCTCTCGAAATATGGTATAGAAAAATATGGAATGAAAATATTATCGAATCGAACACCCTGTACGTACACGAATGATTTTTCCTCGCCCTTCCAAGGGCTCTAATACGTGTATCGCTCGGTATAAGAATAAAGAAAGTAAAATCGACCCCACACTGCGGGGATGTCACGACTATTTTACTTTCTTTCCTTTATTTACCTTTCCCGTATTTTTCCTGTCCAGTGATTTGTAGTTTTTGCGGGAAATCGTATTCAATCGACGTCCCATATTGGTACAATGCGAAATATAGTGTACGTAAACAAATATAATAAACACAAATTTCATGAAAATAAATAAAAATATTGATTTATACCGGTGAACATTGAATAAATAAAGGAATAAATTAATTTCTTATAAATTATATTCGTTCGAAGAAATAAAACGTTCGAACCAAGTGATAAAAATAGATAGGCATAAATAATTCGAAAAAAAATGAAATAAAACGGCGAGGGATCGCGTACGAGAAAAAATGCAAAGGAAAAAAAGGTTCAGGCTTGAAACGCGGTGACGAAAAAAACGTTTGGATGCAAAGCTAATAAAATTTGAGACTGACAGATTTTCCGGGACCTTTAAAAGCGCCGGACGCGAGCTCAAGCTGTTTAGAAATACGAGATCGTATTAAAAATATCCGATCCTCGTAAAGAGTCGTTATGACGTATGCGTGAAAGGGAAAACGCATTCGCCAACAAAGTCCCAATTCATTTTTCGTTTATACGTTTCATACGAGAAGCCAAAAAGAACGATCGAGAGAGAAAGGAGGGGGAAGGTCGTTAAAATTTTATTTTTCAAATTTTCTCGAGCCGAATATTTTCACTACATAAACCCTATTGAAGGGAACCGATTTTCGTATACGTTTATACATGCGTGACGTATTACGTATTTTCGCTGCACCGAATTTCCCGTGGACGAGCGGACTTACGAGGCCGCTTTCTACAGCGTGTCTCGAAATTCGAGTTCGAGATTAACGGGAAATAAAGAAACGTTGAATTCTCGGTAGAAACATATTTGGTGATTTTTTTTTACGACCAACCGTTGACGAGTTATCGATAAATGAGTTAAAAGCGATGTGATTGGGCGCGGAGGAAGAGAGCGTCGAGTGGGGGAAGCTTCGCGACGCGTGGGAGTCGGCCACGCCCACTCGTGGTTCCAGCGCCTCGGGCTGTCACTAAACATTGAATATTTCGTCAACCACGAATTTTCGTGAGCGACGAGCAAAGACTTTTATTTTCCATTTCTTACGACCTGGCTCCACGATTAATTTCGTGATTTTCGGGACATCCTGTATGAAGCTGTGACACCTTTGAAGTTTCACACACGTGAGAATTGCCCTAGTGGAATTTAATATGACACTCTGTCATCATACGTTCGGTCACTGTCTCGTATTTTCCGAGTGCACACGCGCTTCAGGGGTGACCTCAACGGGGTCCTGGCTCCGGAGTGGGGATTCGTGTTTATTTTTACGTCGATCTCGTCGCGATCTTCCATTCTCCTTGCCCCCCCCCCTTTCCCCCCCACCTCCCCATTTTGCCCCTCATCGCTCTTTTTTCTTTTACTACGTCAGAAAATGGTAACCCCTCGTCGTTTTATGGTGTAACGTGTATTTATGTTTTACAGTCCTCGTATAAGATATTTTCCTTTTGAATTTTCACAGCTAGGGCTTTACGTGTGAGTCCGTGTGTGTGCAGGTATAAGGGGATTCCCCGTTTTTGTTAGCGATCCAACGTACTGACACGTTTTAATAGCAAAGTACGATGGATAAAAAAAATACGCTAAAGCCAACGGTATCTAAGTATAACCGGTATTGAAAAATCGTGGCCCCCCGCCCCTCCCCTCTAACCCCCTCGTTTTTCCGTACCCTACTTCCGTCACGTCACGTTCTTTGTCCTGTACGTCCTTATATCCGTGTCGAATGTCCCAGGGAGGTGAAATAAATAAGAAAAAAAAAAAAAAGAAAAAGAAAAAATCGTAATAATATTTTTCCTGCACGATCGTACGTCCAAGTATTTTCGATGTTATATGGGTTTATATGCATTGTCGCGATACAAGGAAAACTCCCCTTTCTTCGATCTCATCTATCCCCTTCCTTGTACCTACTTTCATTCTTTCTTATATTTTCCTTTCTTTTCTTTTCTTTTTATCGAACCTCTCTAGCGCGTACGTGTCAAATTATTTAACGCAAACGACAGTATAAATATAGTTGACGATCTTGGAGGACAATGCACTTTTTCATCGTCATCTGTCAGCTGGCTTCGGGGGGCTTGAAAAAAAAAAAAAAAAAAAAAAAAAATACGAGATTACCGGTAGTGGCGCCCCCGTTAGATGCGCCTCGACATTTTTATGATGCAAACGTTTTTCGTGGCGGGCATTAGCAAAAAATACACTTTTCGACTTGCCCCTTTGTTTACATCGTTCCCTAAATCCTTTCAAATTTTTTGTTCTGTATTTTCAATGGTACAACGTCTCATTCATCGGAAGCGGCAGGGGAGAGAAAAAAAAAAAAAACATTTCCACAAATTTTCTTTTACTGAATTTGTCATGCTCTATGGAAAAATTGAGTTACCACATACGCGCGCTCGTAGTTTTGATATAATAATTTGAGCAGAACCGCCGCAGTGCTGACTCGTATCAGGTTTATCGCGCTTCGGCAGCAGCTTCCTTCTATTTTTGTTTTCTTCTTTTCTTTTTTTTTTTTTTATCTATTCGCGCGAAACGCTATGAGATAAAAGAGCTCGCGCACGATGCACATTCGGATCAAGCTCAGCACACTTTTGACCGTTTATAATGTATTATCCGGTGATAGAGGAACGTCTGTGCATTTTTTTCTTTCCTTCTTTTTTTTTTTTTTTTTTTTTTTTTTTTTTTCGATGCGTTGTAGCCCAATAATCCCGCGGGGGTCGAGAACCTTTATATTTCTCGCGTTGCGATAAACTCGACTCGGCTTATTGATAAGAAGCTTTTTCTCTCTCTTCTCGCTCTCTCGCTCTCTCTCTCGTCGACTACGCAATACATCCATCGTTGAACGATATTGTATACGTAAAAATGAGTAAATAATTATACATAACGTCAGAAAAATTGACGGGCAAAGCAAAAAAAAAAATTTTTTTTTAATATTTGAGATAAAAACGCATAGAATGATAGTGGAAAAAAAAGCTGCAAATTGTATTCGAATGTAAAAATGAAAAATATTATAAAAATGAACGAATAATGGGGAAAAATAGGGATAAATAAATTGGAAAAATATTGTAAAATGATAATCGACAGGGAATGAAAAAAAAAAAAAATTGAGATTTTGAGAAAATAACGTGAACGAAACTATTCGGAAAAAACGTTGAGAATTGCTTCGGTATATGGAAATGAGGTTTTTCATTCTCACCGGAGGCGAGCTCGCGGTTGGTAAACAGCAAGGAAGCAAAGTAACATTCTATCGGAATTTTTTTTCTTCTTTTTCTCTTTCGTATATTAAGCGGGGTTCACGACCTCGATAAAATATTGATCGATGATCTAACTACGAAGTATTCGCTGTAAATTTACGTATGAAAATCCAACCGATTACTCGGAATCCAATGAGAAATATTATCGCTGTACTGTCCGATTAGAGAAATAATTGGATTTTACAGATGTATGCACATATCGAGGCGCGATGCTTGAACAAACAGGGATATTGTATCGATCAATGTCATTCTAATCATGACTGTATTTTTGTTAAGCTGAATAATATGTCGGCGAAATATTTCTTTCGATAAACGTTCGGATTTAACTGAAACGTGACGTGATTTTCATTCTTTTTTTTTTCCACTGGAAACACCATTATTTCTAACTAATAATATCACAATCATTGACACGATGAATTCGTATATTAATATTATTGAAAATGTGATTTTTTGTTTATTGGGCGTCTGTATTTTATCATTATTCGCTGAAAATGATTGAGAATTTTTCATTTGCTGCATTGAAAACGATTTTCATCGATTTTTTTTCTTTTTTTCGATAAAACGACTAGTTTCAACGAAGGAATTCGACGATTGGTTAATTATTTTCCAAATTTGTCGTTTCTTATTATATCAATAACGAATTCCAGAAGGTAACCTTGAACGAGAAGATTGTCCGAAGGCAGAGAATTGCTGAGATCGAGTCTCCTTGATCTTCGCAGTTGGCGAACGGTCGAGGCGATTAAGTCGTACAGGTATTTGCGAGAAAGAAAAGAGCGAATGGAAAAAAAAAAAAAAAAAAAAAGCAAGGAAAGAAAAAAACAAAAGAAATAAACGTAGAATCGCTGGGGTACAGAAGTCAGTTGAGAATCGTGGATGAAAAAGGAACAATAAGAAAAGAGATACGGATTACGAGCGTCACGGACGACGGGTGCACCCGCATTTTCCACGTACGTACTTCTCGGCGTTGGTTGAGCGCACGGACGCGCGTGCGCGCGCGCGAACGAGCGAGCGAGCCTCGTCGCATGAGGGCTGATATGTTCAAGGTCAAGGACGCACTTGTCGTTGGTTGCTGGCGCGCAGCGTGAATTACGTGCGATACATACTCGACCGAGTCACTAACGTCGACAAAGCTCGTTTTTTTTTTCTTTTTTTCTCATCAAAGAGACGATTCCAGTCCCGGTTAGTAACTGATAGGCAATGTTTCAAGGTTGTGTAATGATTCGAGGTCAATCCGGGACTTACGTCGAAGCTGAAATCATGAAATGTCAGTCAAAGAACAATGAATGTGTCGAGCAATTGATTAGAATTTAGTAGGCTCTTCGTTTTGTTCGCTCGTTTAGATAACTAATCAGTATTTCGTTTCCCATATCGTTTGGCCCCGAAAATTACGTGCCCGTTGCACGTCCGCACTCACCTCGTCTCTCGTTTATTGCATTTAGATAAGTCAAAGCCCCAATGAACGTTTACATGTATCGATAAAGACGCGTGGGTTCATAGATTTTTCAGAAATACTTTTCGAAAATGTATGGAACAGATCGAGCGAGAGATTCCAAAGAGAAAAGTCTTTGGCCCTTTCACCGTAGAATTCACCGTTAACGAGATAGTCGCGTATTCGGTCGTAGCCAATCCCGCGCGGCCGAGGAGGCGGAGCGAGCTCCCCCCACCCGAGGCGCTCCGTTTACGGTGCTGCGGATTCGCGGTTGCTCGATGATCGATATCTTCGCAACGGTGCTTCGTACAGAAAAATCGTAAAATACTTTTCTCTTCGGAATTATGCGGTCCAGGCGCTCCGTGTTACGAGGCAGACGTCAGGAGTTTAATAACAATTTTGGGTAACAAATTCGATCTTTAACCTTTCTTTCGTAAATAATCTGTGAAAAAAACTATCGATATTGATTGCCAGAGCACTTTACCAATCGAAACGAACCAAACTTTCATATTTCCTGCTTCACTGAAACAAATGTAAGAAAATTTGAAATCTCTTCGGTTTCTTCGGAAGGCGATAGCTTTTTTATGGCTCTCGATTAATTAAGGAGAAAGGTGTGCTCCAGAAGGAAGCTGAATCGACGATCGTTGCTAATATTTTATTCCTCTTAGTCTCCTTGAGCCACGAACGAATGTAAGAAAATTTGAAATCTTTCGAGTTTCCTCGAAACGCGAGATAGTTTTCAATGACTTTCAATTAATTAAAGTGAAAGGTGTGCACAGGAAGGACATGAACCGCGTTGTAAATATTGCTGTTAGTCCCCGGAAGCGAGGAGTCGTCTCCGCGAGCGGATATAATCATTTCCATAATCCTCGAGACAGCATCGGTAGCACGATGCACTTATATACATAAGCGAACAGAATAAAATAGCATTTACGATGTTGAAGCATTTTCATTCTCGTATGCTATTGTCGAAGAAGTGAAAACTTTAGAGGCTTCATCATGGATTGACCTGAAAAGTGTAACGTCATTCCGCGAGACGAGATCGACCGTCAAAATCGGGTGAAAATGGCGTCCGAAAGTCTGTCGAGTGTATTTTTTGAAATCTCGAAGCTGCGAGTGGCACCGAACAGTCGGAGCTCCGTCTGGCCAGGAATTCCCGAGTTCCAAAGCTTGCCCTGGTCTCCCATCACGACCGAATGGTCCAGACCCGACCAAGCAGAAATTTTTCGAGCTTCGAAGCTCCCCAAAAGTGCCAGCGTTGCCAAGTAACTCGAAACGTAACTAACCCGGTGGGTGCCCGAAGCTCTGTCCTTCCTCGAGGACCTCTATCATCAGCGACTACTTCCAAGTTTACCGACCGGAGGGATTCCCCGAGCAGTGGAGCTTCTCCAGGACCCCCAGCGCCATCGCCAGGTCGAAAATCTCTTCTACCCCTAATAGCTCGATTACCTGACAAAACTCTGAAGAAAAAAGTTGTTGCAGGCTGGCCAACAATGGTTACTGTTCGTCGAGTGAATCGTCGTCGGGAAGCAAAATAGTCTAGCGGGAGAATGAATGCATTAGTACAAGAGAACAGTTATAGTACAGTAGTATATTTACTACGCGAGAACTCGGAAGTTCTTAGTGGGGTAAAGCCGTCCGTATAGCATAAGCCCAGCTTACAATCGTAGCTCGCACGCGAGCACCGTAACTATACGCGCCGCGAGCTCTCGTAGACTCATAGATAAGTGTACGTTTAGCTATAGATATAGATATAGGTATAGATACATATATATATGTTGGTTGGTGGTGAAGAAAGAGCGAGAAAGAAGGTGAGTGTGCGGCAACGGTAGAGGAGCGGAGGGAGAGGGCGAGAGAGAGAGAGAGAGAGAGAGAGAGAGAGAGAGAGAGAGAGCTAGTAACCGTGGCGTCGCTTAGTCTAGCCGACTCGCGAACCAAAGTGACGCAATTCGCTTCACCAACAGAGCCGCGCGCTATGTATAACGTCTACGCTATACGCTATAGTATACACGCGCCTTGCAAATAATTCATTGCGCGCGTGCGCTCGCGCGAGCCTCAACACTCACCAATAGTAGCGATGGGAATAAACCTGCAACGAAAATCGATCCTCGATCTCTCATTCCTTATTATTATCGAGTTTTTTTTTAATTCTTTTGAACTCAATATCGATTCTTTTTTGTTATTATTGTTAAGGTTAGCGGCGAATAGGGATTGTCGCGAACGTTTTTGTTACCGTTTAACATTTGGGATGTTTTGCGCATTGTTCAGGATTATCAATGAAAATGGCTTCGATAGTAAAGATCGCGAGAGCGATGGCTGCGCGATCGCGGGAGAGTGGCTTCGGCGAGATCTTCCAAGTTGAGCGGAGCCTCCGGCGAGGCCACTACTCGGTTGGGTGACCGCTCAGACTCGCGATTCAATGCAGGTTTTCCGAGGTTCTCTGAATCGGCATTGTTTTGTGTCGTCGTGAATGATCAGATCGACGCTCGTTCACATCGCTACTTCCTCGTAATTACTGCAATGACGCTCGCGACCGTTTTGTCAGAGAGCTCCATAATAAGCTTATAGCCGTGTTTGGATTCCATGGGAATTAATAAAAAGAAATAAAAAAATAAACGAAGAAAAAAAAGGAAAAATTATATACGAAAAAAAAGAGATATTTTTTTATTATTTTTCTACGAAAATTTGTACAGTGTACGTGATCGCGAAGAATAATTGATAATTAGAAAAGAAAATTGCGTTCACGATCATTCCGATTGTGATAGAATTTCGATATAGAAAAAAAAAATTTTTTTTTACGAATTTCATTAAATTTTCATTCTTAATAATGAGAGCCGTTATTAGTATTGAACAAATGGATGCATCCGTAAATGGTCTTGATGCTTTTCTCGGTATCTACACACCGTGGGTGAACAATTACGGAGCAGCATAATCGGAGAGTGAAAATCGAAAATAGCGAAGAATCTCAATAGCGATTAAGCGACTTAGCGAGCGGCAAGATTACAAGAAAAACGCGGCAGAATAATCGCGATTATATTGCATCGGATGACAGGCCGAGAAACATAGGAGAGTAATTACGAGATTGACTAAAGGATAGAGTTGAAACGTTATAGGTTGTTCAGGCTTGCGATTCCGCGTGTCCCATTCAAAGTCATATAAATGACGTTGTTTCCTCGAAAGGCAGAGGAGAGAACGATCTTGAAACGAATAGAATGTGCGATATTAGTCGCAGTCGATGGTAGCGACTGATGACACTTTTTCCAGAAACTTGGTTAATGATAGATCTCGATTTTTATCATTTATTGCGAAGGATTTTTTCGCAAGTTCGACTTCAACCGCGGATATCGTTAGATCACGTGATTCCGGACAAATAAGTCTTTAGCTATTTTTTTCTCTGACGCACCGATCATGAAATATTGCTCATTCGATCACAGCCAATCCGCTGCGGCTCAGAGTGTAAGAGGCGTGGCGAGCGCAGACCTCGAGCGCTGCTGCGCGCTCCCGTTCTCTCCGCACACCGATTCCCCCAGGAATCTGATTGGTGCGACTATAGAATATCGAATATCTCAGCAACGGTGGATCGTAGAGAAAAGTGTCCAAAGATGTTTCTCTTCAGAATTTCGTGACCCGTTAACCCTGGCTATTATCGCGTTCGAATTTTGCCGCATGCGGTATATAAAATCGGAGTGTAAATCACGCGGACAAGTGTACGTGACTCGTAGCAGGTTTACCGGAATGATACGTATGTTTTTTCTTTTTTTTTCGTTATTTATGAGATCGTAAGTAGAAGGAAAATCGAAGGCTGATGAAATCAGCGGAAGAGCATACGGTTGCGAGGAGAATTGCGAGCTCTGACGCAACGCGTCTCGTTAAATCATTTAAAATCCCGATTTTGCTGCAAGTTTCTTCTCGAAATTTCGTGAGCATCTTGATTTTCATATTTTCTTCATCGACCAGAGCGACGTTGCACTTTTACGTCTAACCTCAAGGGGTCAACCCACGCGTGCCGCGTCGCTATGACAAGGCAGTTTCGTTAGACAAAATGACTAATGATCGTAGCTTCGTGACGCTCTCGCTCGAGCTGCTGTGGCCCCGACCATCGAATCGAGACCCCTGAGACCCCCTCGAGCTCGTCAGGGCCCTCGTGATCAGTCCTTTAAACAACAGAAACAACGCTACCTCCTGGAGTGTGGATTTTAGCGTTCTGGAACCGCGGTCTCATCCACTCGAATCAAACACCCAACATTTTTACGTAAATAAACAAAATTTATTAAACAAATAAAGCATTACTCGTGCTCTGGAAAACTTTAGCCGTATCTCCATCGCCGTTTTTTTCCACTTTTATTTTTTTTTTTTTTTTTTACATTTATCTATTTTTTTTTCTTCTCTCGTAACAAGCTACGCTATATAGGATTCTCGTTTCTAAGAAAAATTTACGATAACCGTGCACTCGCGCTGGTGAACGCGAAAGCCTCGTAAAATATCGCGAAACGACAATATCGTGAGACAGAGAACGAGAGAGCGAGAGAGAGCGAGAGAGAGAGAGAGAGAGAGGATGAAGTGGGAAGGAGGGCGAATGACTTTTCGATAATGACATCGCAGACAGCCTGTCTCTGTCGTTGTTCAGAGCAGACCGTCTGTTGCGCAATCATTTTCAACGGGTCGTGTTAAGCGTGTTTATATATATATATATATATGTATCTATCAATATGTATCCATATATACGATTAAATAGATGTGTGTTAATGTACGTATATGTATATATCAGTGGTAGCTGACTCAGGCGAGTGAAACGCAGCGCGGGTGACCACTTTCGATACGTAAATGTACCTAAGACCTATATATATGTATACTTAATATACTAATAATGCGAAATCTCGTGTACCATAATGTTTTACGTGCATAAAAATAGGCAGTAAAAAAATGTGAAAAAATCTGTATCTTTACTTTCGCCATATAAAAGCTCGAGTGGCATCATTATTTCCAGGAAACTCAGCATTATCGTAGACGAGTTGGAAAATATAATGTTCTCTCTTGACGAATGTGAAGAAAAATAGAACGATAATAATAATTTGCAATTTAAAAATGTATAAAAAAAAAAAAGGAAAAAGAACAGGTTGGAAATGTAAGGAATACGAGATCGAAAAAAAGGGTATGGATTTGACATTTTTACAGGCTCGGATGACACATAAAAATACTTTATCTCGAGTTTACTTTATTTCCGTGTGAATAGGAAACGCGAGGGGGGGGGGGAGGGGAGGGGAGCGTGGTTGCGAGAAACGAGGCCGCGGAAATTGTTTTTCCAGGTAACGTTAAAATTGAGCTCAACGCGATCTTCGATGATCACCGATCCCAGAAATTCTCTCTTCTGCTGCAATAAATTCGTCGAATGGTCAAGAATCACGGGACTAACCATACCGGTCAATCTTTCCGGTGATATATACAGAGCGTGGCAAAACTTGGATTCGATATTCGAGGCTCATCGACCAGAGCCCGCGATTCCGAAGATAAATGTCTTTGCTCTTTTTTCTCTGGCATGCACCGTTGATGAGATATCGAATAAATCGATGATCCGCGTATCACGCGCGTTCTCGAGAGATCAAAAGGAGTGGGGGGAGAGCGCGCCACTCCCACTCTTTCCTATCAGCCTGCCTCATTGGTCACCGCTAATTTCTCGATTATCTCAGGACCGATGCGTCCAAGAGAAAAATTTTCAAAGACTTTAATCTCCGGAATCGTTCGATCTATCGAGAAAAAAATGGTTAAATACTTTTGCGAGAACCTGTACAGCCTTATAAAGCATAAACTTCGATAATCCGGTGAGAGAAATTTTTATCGCGGTAAGCACCAATCGTAAGGACCAAGTAGTGATTGTAGTCGCGCCCTCTAGTGTCTCGAGCACGGTGTACTACTTATATATTTATTATCAGTACTGAGTCAGCTCGTCGAGTTAGCGAGGGTAGGGGGTGGTGGGCGGGGGAGGGCACCAGCCCGGCGGAGTACACGCCAGCAGGCCCCCGCGCGACTTTCGCAATCCTTTGTCTTATTATTTTGTCGATTTTTATTACACCGGTTAAAGAACCTCGGCGAAGCGAGATTCAATCTGACGAAATCTGCTTGCAGTGGCACGAAAGCCTATCTTTCTCGCTCTTTCTATACCGATATAATAATTCTATAGTTATAACAACAGCTTGCGAGTTATCTTGTCGAGTCAACCTCATCAAAGCGTTGAGCATTTAATGGAAGATGCTGGAACTTCCTCATTTCAATTTTCTAAATAATACTTCCCGGGCCCCCTTCGTTTCGATAGTTATTTTTTTTTTTGTTTTTTTTTGTTTTGGTTTTTTTTCAATCCTTCACAAAACCTGTCGTTATTTAAACAAATTCAAATGAATTCAAGTTCAAAGAGCCTGTCTCCCGAAGGTCTCGCGCTATTATCCCCACTCTCGCGTTTGAATCATCGATACGGGGAACGTCAGTTTCCAGCGAAGCTCCGACTTGCCGGGTAATTTTCATAATTGCTCTTTCATTAAACAATCATCGGATAATTGCGAGAGTATAGACATTGATACGGAACTGTGCGGAATAGACATTAGAGCCGAGCCTCCGATCGATCAGCAGATGGAGTCATTCAGTAAAATTTCCTATCGTTTAAATAACAACAATAACGTCGAAATATTTCCATTAAATAATAACGATATTTAAATAATCATTTATCGATGCTCGAGCGAGATAAGCCGATAGAAAAATACGTTGAATTGGGAGTAAAAAATTGTGCACACGATATATATTCATAATAATAATTTTACATCGTTTTTACATATATTCAATAAAAATAAGAAAATAAATGTCCTGTGCTCTCTGACCAGTGAGATTTGTTGCCCCTACTCGGTCACTCGACGGACACACCAAGATGGAATATTATCCCGTTATCTTGGACGAGTTCGTGGAAACAGCAACGAGAACCCTGTGCAAGATTGTAATACGATTTTATTTTTCCCCACTCTTTTTATTTCCTTGGACAGAGTCGATGATAAATCTACGAGGACTGTTCGCCGGGTTCGTTCGCATCTTGTGAATGACGTGTACACGCCTTTCCATCGGGATGAACCGGAGAAAGAGAGAGAGAGAGAGAGAGAGAGAGAAAGAGATGAAACAAAAATTAGGTCTCGATGCAAAGCTCCTTGAGTGCAGTCATAAATATCCGTATTGTGACTGTCGACGATATTAATTTGTACGTATGCAATTATTTCGCTGCGTGCAATCAACGGTTACAAGAGAAGAAAAAAAAATGATTAAATAATGCAACGAAGTTTATACGGAAATTTATGTGCTCGATGTTCTATGCTGCTTCGCTAAAATTTATCTCGCGAATATGAAAAAAAAAAAAAAACATTTGGTTGAATTTCGCTGACCCTCGTTACCCCGCTGGCATTCTAATACATGGATTTTAATGTTGAAAATATGATTTTTATTTTTTTTCTTTCGTCTCCTCGTCTTCGAAGTATTCTCACGCGATTTTAAGCTTCTTTTTTATCATCATTTCTACCAGCGTGTGTCTCCAATTAATTTGTTACGGTATCCGGCATAATTCAACATTCAACTCTCGCGTAACGATAAATCCAATCGCGTTGGCACAGAGAAGAGCAATAAATTTCATATCCGAGTATCAGTCTTCTCTCTCTCCCCTCCACGCCTCTCTCTCTCTCTCTCTCTCTCTCTCTCTCTCTCTCTCTCGCCTCACTGATTCTTCTTTTCTTGCGTTTATTACGCGCGATTATGTCTTCGCTGTGTACACCACGAAGAAATGTATTATCTCGTCCATGATTTTCTCATTTCGCCAACTTTTTTTTTTTTTGTACACGGCTTTTCGAGTCAAAGTTTTTACAGTTTTATCATCTCCGGAAATAGGCTTTTTTATCGTGAAGCTTTTGAGAATAAAATTGTTCGGTTTTGAGGAACGAATGAGACACGGATTTTGGGGTCGAAAGGTCAAAAATGAGCTGAAATTTCGCAACAGGAATCTCCAGTTTTTGTTTCACAGAATTCCGGCATTTTTCCCGAGGTTTTCGAAACACTGCAATCAAGTTTTTTGGGCTTTGAAACTCGCTCGATAATTTATAGACATCGAATTGAATTAAAGCCTGTTTTTTTTCGAATACGAGTTTGAAAATCGTCTGCTTATCAACCGAAATGTTTGAGAAGAGAAAAAAGAAGACCTCGCAGCCTTTGATTGGATTATTCAAAAACGTAGTTGAGAAAGAAAAAAAATGTTTTGAAAATAAAATTAAAAAAAAGTCGTTCGCGGGCAGTGAACGAATGCGGGAGTTGAGTTTTTTAAATTTCCTGTCGAGGACCCAAAAACCGATGTTTATTTCGCGTTGAGATGGACCGGCGCGAGCGCGAGCGATCGTACCAATTAAAATATTCACGTCCGGACGAGAACTCGAGTTTGCAATGGCCGGAGACTGCAATTCTCTCGATGTGAGGTCATTCCGAGAACTCTGTCTGTGAACCCGTGGATAAGCACGAGACTCTTTTTATTTTTTTTTTATTATTTTATTCTTGCAACTATACGTTGATATCAACCTCGAATTCCTGCGACTCGCTACAAATGAATTCATCGAAAAAAAAAAAGGAAAAATAATAAATAATTCGTTCAACTATGATTATTGCAACTTATCGGTTTACGTTTTTTTTTTTTTTTTTTAATCAATTTTTTTATTTTTCGTTTTTTTTTTTTTTTTTTCATTATCATTTTTCACACTCTACACAAATTTATGAAGGTAATAAAAATTTGTCTGTCTCTCCGAGTTTGTTTGACTTTTAATAACTCGAAAAGTGCTGACCGGGTTTCAATAAGCTCTTAATCCGCGATAGGATTTGAGCTATAAAAAAAATTGGATAAAATGTTTGCTCGATGACAACAGAAAGAAAAGGAGTGCATAAAAAAAATTGTATGAAATCAATACGAACTTTGAATAAAACTGTGGAAAAAAAAAGGAAAAATTAATGGGAATGAATAAACCGAGTGTTTCACTGAAAAAGTTTTTCACTTTTTTTTTTTTGATTATCTTGGTTATCTTTTGACTATTAAAAATGAATTTTTTGTAAAATTTTCAAAAAAAAAAACACTTTTTAAACTTCTTCCAAACGATTCGATTCGGTAGTTGAATTTTTGAGCACTTTTTTAAAGAAGCTTATCGAAATAGATGAAAAAAAAGATAAATTGGAAAAAAATAAGTTCTTTTCTCGAGTCTAAGGCGAAACGCGGTGTCAATAGAATTGCTCATAAATTTGAGTCAGTTTACTTTCGAGTAGCAGTTACGAAGAATTCTTGGAGAACGATTCGGTAATTAAACGATGATACTATTTGACGAATGTACCGGATGAGTCGTACGATCTGAGGGTTTTTCCCAAACGTGAATAAAGTAGAAAAAAAAAATAGTGAGGAAAAAAAAATGAGAAGAATTTATCCACGAACGGTGATTAAATATTTGATAAGAGAATATTTTTCGTGGTACGTGTATATTCGTGAGGTTTGCTCGATGTTCGAACGGATTCACGCACCGCTCGTTCTCAACGTTAATTCGATTGTATTTTTATTTTTATTTTTATTTTTTTTCTAGTACGCTTCTTTTATTTTGTTATCACTCGAGTTAATCTGTTTTTTTTTTTTTATTCAGCGTACCAAGAATGTGACGGAATTTTGTTTGATGCTCGCCTGTCGCAATTATTACGATTCTGAGGAAGTGGCGAAATTAGGAAACTCTCTGTCTCCTCACTAACGTAATTAACATAAGTTCAAAAAGATCCCACGCTGATTCGTGAGACCGTTTCAAAATGATATCTAACCTCGATTCAACGTTGAATCGTTCGTATCGTCTTTATCAGTTCAACAGCAAAAAAAATGGCATTGACACACAAAAAAAAAAGGAATTCAATGACACACAAAAGTTGGACTTTCTACTATTTTTTCGTCGAAATTTCTCCTCCGTGAACGTATTCGTAAAAATTTTCCTCAAATTTATAGGTTCGAGAGAGACTCTCGAAAATGATTTGAAGCCTCAATATTGAATGTATTTGAGGCCTTTTAATAGTCCATTGCCACATCAATAATAAGCTGTAATTTACACACTCAAGTTCGTGAGTATCATTAACGTTCGGTGCCTCGATGGATACATTTATTATTCCGTTATTAAGAATGAGCGGTTGCAGGTAAAATAAGTCTCGAGACGTAAGAGCCACAATTTTCAAGGTTAAACGACAGCAGCGAGGCTCGATAAAATTGAGTAAAATTGTCGAAATTCTTAAAATTAGTACTCGATAAAGCAGCTGTCAAATTTTCTGATAAAACGAACACTTTTTTCTACAAAAACCAAACAAAATTGTAATTTCCAACGAAATCAGCGGGCAATTATTCAAAGTTGAGCAAAGTGAAACGTACGTTCGAAAAAACTGAAATTATTCGGGCTACTAGAAGAATAATTCAAACGTCAAAAAACTTGTCAAAGATTAGGAACGTTGAATTCGACCGAGAGAATAAAAAAAAAAAAAAAAACACACACGTCCTAATCCGAGGTGAATGTGGCCACTCTATTTTTGAGTTCAATCATTTATGATACTTTCGAGCGCCGTCTATAATTATCTCGGCTTCACTCAATAAAATATCCATCACGCTGGTGGGTCCAGGGTTTCACGGCTCTTAACAGCCGATTAAAATTAGTATCTACAGACATAAATATATATAGCTATATTCCCCTCTAGCATATTCTTCTGTTTCGAGATGAAGGATCATTTCATTTTTGGTCTTCGATTCCGGTTTTCCGAGTCTACGAACGCTTCGAGATTTCAGCGATTTCGTTGCATTCGCACGACCGAATAATCGAGATGAAAAAAAAAAAGGCGCTCGATTCGAACCTCAAAAATAGGCGATCGGAGCAAATTGAATAAAAAGCGAGAGAGCAGAGACTCTCTCTGCCTCTCTCTCTCTCTTTCTCTCGCTCGCTCCTGCAGATTGTTTGTACTCGGAATGGTCACGTACGCGAACATACCACTTCCGGTGCAGGCGATATGCAACCTCTTGTATCGAGAATGCAAATGCGTCTCGCTCGCTTACGCTCGCTCGATAAATGTGTGTTTATACATGAATATATTATTTATATACTTGTATAGCTGAGAATTCGAAGGTTGATGCTGAGGCTCTCCCTCGACCTCTTCTCCCCTTAATCTCTCGTTCTTTCTTTATTCTTTTTCTTTTATTTTTATTATTATTTTTTTTTCATTCTACTGCGAATTTGAAAGCTTGACGACGTTCTTGACCAAACTGTTTCAAGGAGCGCACCCTTTGAGAGCTCTTTTCTGTTGCTCGACCATTTGCACAATGCTAATCGTTGTTTGTAGTTGAAAATTCCTCACTCGGCATCGACTTTTGCTGCCTTTTTTATCCTCAATCTAATCTCGCACGCCGAAACGATCGGTGCAGCACGCAGAGGCTAACGAATTCTCGA
Organism: Campoplex capitator; assembly: GCA_037576405.1. Lineage (NCBI taxonomy): Eukaryota > Metazoa > Arthropoda > Insecta > Hymenoptera > Ichneumonidae > Campoplex > Campoplex capitator. Next base: position 1,093,695 of record JARBWI010000032.1, on the reverse strand, counting down.
CGATAGACTCTGATTGAAGGTCGGCAAACTTGGAGAACGCGTTGATGTGTCAATTTCAAAACTAAAGTCCCTTATTCGAATGTCGAGACGAAATATCGCGGTCTGAATCCATTGGAACGAATGAAAAATAAACGTGGGGAAGAGAGCGAACGTTTTTTTAGGATATCGAGCTTTAAAGAGGTCGAAACAACACTTTTTGCCTACCCCCTTAGAAATCGGTGTCGTTTGTACAAGAATCTTCGAAATCTGGGTCAAGCAAACTTTTTGTTTGCACACATATATATATTTTCCTCTATGACTTTAACAAACTCTTGAAAGTTTTTTCCCCACTTCTACATGTCGGTAAATATTTGATGTAAAATTGAATGATTTCGGGAATGATATACAGGAAAATATTTATTTTTCGTAGCTTTTGTTTCAAATCGAATTCAAGTTGATTCTTCACTCGTATTTTCATGAAAAGTGAACGTTTTTTTATCATTTTTTCACATTGCAACGAATCTGTTTATTCTCATCGCTCTGGAATTGCCGAAATTTTCTCAATTTCTATATCTCAAATAGAGAGCACCGCGCGGGTTCGAAATAGTTCTCGAAGCTCGAGAAAATGTGCAGGAAAACGAAATAGGGTTTTGGCCCGGAACCGTAGAATTTTCGGAAAATCTAAATCAGCAGTTAGCAGCAGCGGCGGCGGCAGCAGCAGAAGGATCGATGCGGACTCCCGGAAGAATAGCATCCGGTATAGGCGGCTAGGTTCAGTGAGCAACATTCCAGCGTAGCCCGTAAATTTGCTCGAGTATTCGACGCGTGTCCGGGTCGAGGCGATAGCAAATAACGTGAAATTAATTCGAAGCAATTCTCGTGCGATCGCAAGTAAATAGGAAAGGACAAAAAGTGAAAGAGAAAGAGAGAGGGAGAGAGAGAAAATGGCGGACGAGTAATTTGGGAAGCCGGTTAATAGCTTCACGTGAAAGATCTTTTCTTTAACGACTTCGAGTCCATTGAAAAGGGCGAAGGAGGGGAGATGGATGATGATGATAGCTTCGCTCCTACCAAAATTTCGTAACGCCCTAAAGGGAACTCCGCTAGAACCATTTATGTCCATATGTATATTTTTTCGAATTGCCCGGCTCGAAATCACAGCCGGAAAAAAAAAACCTCTCCTGAAACAAGCCAAATTATTATGAGAGTGTGCCGAGCTCCCTTGCCCCCCTGTTCCTTCGCCCCGCCGATTGAGATTTAAAAAAATAGAGAAACTTGCTCGTACGAAAGAGGGCGACGAAATGGATACATCGACGGTGGAAGAACAAAAAAAAAGTAACGGAATTGAAGTAAATTAGGGTCTCCCGGTGTCAAATGAAATTTTTGGGTCAATTGACCTATTAGTGGCCTGCTATTACCCACGAAAATTCGATCCTTCATGAAAAACGAATGCGTTCTCCATTCGACGAAATACTTTCATTGCGCTACCGAGCTGCTATTTTGATCGTTTTAGATTTTAGTGAAAATCATACAACCGTGCTAAAAGGAATCCGTGAAAGTTTGAAACTCAGCAAAAGTTAATTTTTTTGGATATTTCGATATGAGATTCCCAGATCACTCGAGAGAGGACTTGATACGCGGGAGACGCGCGAAGCTCCGGTCTTTATTCTCGTAATTTCCATAGTCGAAATTTAACGGCTGTGCGAACTCTCGTGAGCTCTTCCTGCATCGGGGCACATTCCCATTTCCTGTGAATCTTTCGTCAGGCCCTTCGCGCGGCGTATGTTGAAGGAAGAAGGAGCAGGAAAAAGGGAGAAGAGGCGATGGAAAGGAGGGCACAAAAAGTTCGGGGGGAGGAATAAGCGAAAGAAGAGGGACGGGTAAGGAGGAGGAGGAGGAGGAGGGGAAGCTGAGAGAACCGGTGTCGAGCCTCTATCCGGTTCGTGTAAAAGCTGAAGGCACACCCGCTACCTGCAAACGCGCCACACGCGCCCTACACAGACGCACACTTGCGCTACACGGGGCCCTTTAAATCCCTTGGCAAGGCCAGCAGTCCGTTTCTCCCTCTTTCTCTTTCCCTCGGACGCGTGGTCTCGAGTTTGCTGCGGTTCGCACGGGACATTTAAACTTTAAAGGGACACATGCAGGGAGGAGGAAAGAGCAGAAAAGGCAGCGCAGCAGATGATGGCCCCGGCAGCACGAGAGTAGCCTGCTCGCAAGCTGATGCCCCGACCAAATTCCCTTCAACTTTTGCCGGCATTCCCGATCTTTTATCCAGCCCCATCTGGAGTTAGCGTGAGCTTAATGTTTCTCCGGGAAACTTGCCGATCGGGTATTCCCAGCTGGGAATGATGGACGGTTCTCAGGCTTCGAAGACGAGAAGCTTTCTGTGATGCAGATTCTTGGATGTGCATCAACAGAGAGTCCTTTCGATTTGGCATTAATGAACCTTCACCGATACACCTTGTCCGGATGAATTTGGAATGAAACAGGATCGATCGGGGCAGATATAGTCGCCCGACACCTAGCCTCTAGTGAAGTTCTGATTCCAGGCTCCTCCGATGACTTCCAACTTCAAATCAGAACAATTTGAATGTTAAACGTCAACGGACTCGCTTTTTTGGGTATGGAAAGAGGATTCAGAATCCGAGTATTTGATCATTCGGTGCACGAACGAGTCGTTGGATCTAACAGGAAACCGAAAATTGTGGATCGCGAGTATTCCAGTGGAGCCTGAATGAAGACGAAGGCGCGAGGAAGGAGAGAGAGAGAGAGCCAAAAGCAGTCGAACGAATGTCACCAAGGTACCAATTTGTAGCTCTTGTTGAATATTATTTTGCGAATACGACCAGGAAGTTCCCAGGAATATGGTAATTCCCATTGAAAGTGTGTATCAGGAAGATGGCCGCACTTCCGGTCGATGACCGAGGCATAATCAAACGTTGGTTTCCGAATGGAAAGAACGTATTAAACGTTCGATTCAGACGATTCCCAGAAAGACGTTGACAATTTGACGGGTATGAAAGGGAGATTTTTTTTCATCACCGGGTCTTTAAAGAGCCTGATTTTTTTTTCTCTCCTTGGACCAAGGTGTCCTCAGTCAGAGTTTATATTCCTCTCTGGCTTCGACCACAAACGCGTCTTTCCTTGCTAGATTCCATTCTCGACGACACATGTATATACGCTGAACGTAGAGATGTCGAATCCATTGACGCAGCTCCAGCTGACCTTTGGGAATGGTACCTGCTGGTCCAACTTCTCCGAACAGTCTCCTTTCTTCTTTCATCTTTCGGCTTTCAAATAATACACGACTCTCGTAGGGCTTAAGGTAGATCAAGAAAGGTTCGTCTGCAATGGTTGTCTGGGCGCTTCGAGACCCGAGCAGGCTCAATGCCCATTTTTAACCCACAATGAGGCAGGCGCGCGATTCGCTCGCACAACAGCAGGTATGAACTCTCGACAATGGCTGAAGCCTGGACATCAGTATGCGTGTAGGTTTTTTTCAGTCAGCCTTTACACACTGCAACGAGGGATACTGACGGAAAGATCTGCAGCTTCTTTCGCAAGTGCCCTTCGCTCTTCTCTCGTTTTTTCTTTATGCTGTCACGTGACGTTTGATCCGGCGATCTGATAGCCAGAACCTTTCTGATTTTTGATCCAGTCGAGGATCGAACGCGTTTGATTATATATATATATGGAGCAGCCCCACACTTCCATTATTCAGAAGTAATAGGCTTTTCCAGTTGGACCGGAATGACGAAGCCATATCCAAGATTAGATGATGCAGGTTCTCATCGAATTCATTCGATCCTGCATCGCGATGCAATCTGCTTGCAAATCCGGACGTGCCCTTTGGACGCGGCCTTCACCAGCAGCTCCGATGTTTTAATCTCGCAGGCCTTGAGCTTCAGATTCTCTCGCATCTTACTTCTACTCCCCGAAGACTCGGAGATGGAATGTTTTTTATGCAAAATTCTAATTCGGCCTGATCAACCCTGATATTGTATGGAAATGCTTTTCCAAGTAATCGTCCAGGCCTCGTTAGATCGAAAATGTTGCTTTCGCGGGTGTGTGTTTGTTCGTGATTATTATGATCGATTTAGATATCGCGCGCGGGATGAGCCCGGAACACGGTGGAATAATTATAATGGCCGCGACAACACACTCCGTACGTATACAATAGTCGCGCATGGTTTATGCGTTCGACACGAGGCTCCTGCGCTTCCTATACCGCCAGCAATGACAATAGGGAAGCTCTCATTAGCGACATGCACTTTACTCGAATTGCATCGCGTGTGCACGATTAATCATACCGATTCGTTGTGCATACACACGCAATAGGGAGCAATTACGATTTAGTCGGGTAATTCATGCTTTCCCTGGGGCGCTTGACTGCTTTCAGATCGTATTCACTCTCTCTCTCTCTCTCTCTCTCTCGCTCGCTCTCTTGGAGTTTAACAACGGTACGAACTGGTGTTACACACTCGATACTTCGTTTGGCCTCTTCGACGCGGAGCCTCAAGTACCAAGGCTAGTGTTTTTTGCATCGAGTTTCAATTCATCAAGGCTCTTGCCTTTGGCTCTTCAAATTCGTTTGAACTTTATTTTCACTCGTTAATCTTAGTTACTTTCCGAGTCTTTTTTCATCTGGTTTCGATTCCGGTCGAGTTCGAATCGAGCTTCGATCGATCCAACCAAAATTCTATTGAATTTTATTCCATTTTATTTTCATCCGATTATGTCAGTTATCGAAGCTTCTTCCGGATCCAAATATAGGTTCATCCGGTTCGATTTTCATGATATTTTTTGTCTCATATGCGATGAAAGAGAAAAAAAAGAAAAAAGTTTCATTCCGTTGACGAGCGAATCAACGATGCATCTTCGGTGACATTATCCTTGTCGCAGATGAGATCCGGGATAAACGTATCCGCGTCAATTGGACATATTTTCGTCCAACCTACGCGCCCATTACGCAACTGCATTGGCGTCATTCGTGCCTTGGTACAAGCTAGATTGATCGATTTTGCATGAAATAAACGTGAAACGAGCCAACGGGAGGAGAAAGAGAGAGAGCTTATCAACGAGATTTTCTCAACAGTCTCGTCGCCCGTACAAATATTTATTTACATTTTGTCAATTTTATGAAAAAATTTATGAAAAAAGACGAGAAAGAAGCTCATTCGGTTGGACGTGATTTAGATGCGTGTTCGCGTTCGCGTTCGAGAAGTAATCTGCTGAGAAAGCGTGACGGGATTTGTATACACGTGGCAATTATCAGTCGATTCGAGCTCATTGTCCAAGTGCGCGCGTGCATTTTTTCCAAGGAATAGAAGGTGACAAAAGAGATCTCGGCGTGTTCAATTGTTCTTCGTTCTCGCAGATATAATTACAAGTAATGCGTCGTTCTCTCGACTAACGTCGTACCTCCGTTAAATATATACAAATTTATCATTTATTAACTGAATTATCGAAATATTTTTTTATTCGAATGAATAATAAAAAATTGAAACGAATAAATAAATGTACGAGCAATCGTGACGAGGAATAATGAAAATTAAAATTCATTAATCGCAACAGGCTCTCGTACAATATAATGATTTATATATTATCGAAGCAGCAAAACTGATCGACACACGGTTTATACGATTGTTCAAACATTGAAAGAAATTTTTATTTTTACAGTCGATTATCGGTCGATGCCTTTCTATAATTCTCAATGATTTTTTTTTCTCTTCATTTTCTTCCTCACGATAAATGCAAATGTCTCGATAAGTTTGAAAATTTTTTTTTTTTTTTCCTCATTTCGGACGATCAAGATGTCATCGGAATTGTCAATAATCTGTTAACGTCGATCTCGCTTAACGCGTGTGCATTTTCGATAACTTATTTTGTTGCGTCTCCGCACGCAATCAATGTCGCTACCGATAAGCTTCGCTCGGAACTGCAATTTTATTTTTTTTTATACAACAGATTTTGAGTCATTTTTTCGAGCGAAATCGAACGAAAGTTTTCGTTCTGTAATATTGACGAGGCTCTCAATTCATCTTATTCAATTCATCTCAATTGCATCGTTCAATCGCTGCGTCAGAGTTGTCCAATCGACTTTTTCGTTCGTTCGCTCTATTTTTATTCGATAATTAAAATAAAATTAAATCTCATCGAAATAATCATCTCGATTGCTCAATTTTGAGCCGCATTCTTACGGCCATTTGAATTTATTTACTTTTTAACAACCTCCAATAAATGTTTTATAGCCGATCAAACTCGAATAATTGCGATAAAGTGGCAGAAAAAAAAAAAATCACTTCCAACCGGTAGCAGGTCGTTACGCGAGGCGAGACAGCAATGCGTCGAGAAACTGATCAGGACACGCGTTTCTGTCACACGTATAAAAGCAAAAAATAATTAAATAGACATAACTGGATTGAAAAAAAGTGAGAAAAGTTGTTAAAAAATCATTGAATCGTTGAAAACGAAAGTTTTTTTCGAAAAAATTACGACTCGAATCTTAACGAAAGTGTCTTCCTAAGAGTTACGATTAATTTTCGACCGATACAGCGATTATTAATGAACGCGAAGTGCGTTGAGAAGAGGCGAAACGAAAGAAGCATCGAACCCGGTGTTTCGGGGTTAACGACCAAATGAGACAAATATTTTTCAGCTGTATCTTTGGCACATGCGTAAGTTTCATTCGGTTTTTCCGCAATAATTTCAATGTCGTAAGAAATTCTTGTTTTATTATCCTTTTCGTGTGTGCGTGTGTGTGTGTGTGTGTGTGTGGGTGTGTTTTTTTTTTCGAGACCGGAGTCGGTGAACGATAAGAAAAAAAAGTGTTTCTGACGAAACAGTTGGCAATGACAGGTGTGGTCGAAATTTATAAGGCCATTTTTTTTCGAACGCGATTGTGTGAAAAAAAAACAAAAAAAAAAAAAAAAAAAAAGCACGTGAAAGAGGAATGAACCGAAGAAAAAACGAAAATTCGCGTTCATGTTTCGATGTTTTCCGTTTTCTATCTGCGAATATCGTATCGACTTCGATCGACTCGAAAAATCTGTTATGATCTCTCCGGAATCTCAAAGATCCCGTTCGTGATTCGGCGATAATAAGAGCACAGACCGATTAACAGACACGAAAAAAATAGAAGATGAAAGAAAAAAAAACACGGACGATTGTGACATCTCGCCATCGATAAGAGCCTCGAACGCTTCGAGATCCAATCGCCCGATAAGACTTTGAGAGTTAATTAATATTTTCATACCGAAATAAATGATCGCACGCGGTTGGTGCACGAGAATCATTTTTCCATTCGATTATACAAATTTCTAATGAAATCAGATTTCGAATAAAAAAAATGGAAAAATACAGGTGAAACGTTGATAATTTTATTGGAAAATAATGCAGCGAACAGAAATTAGGAAAAGCATCAATTTGGTTCCGGATTAAAAGTAAAAAAAAAAAATGCAGAAAGAATGAAGAGGTAAAAGAAATTTTGGGAAAGCAAAGAAAAAAAAAAAAGGTTGAAACAAGAGAGAAGAAGATTTAAACGATTCATGAGTCGCCTTGTCAAAACTCGCTCGATGCTTCGCTCGTGTGTATTTCGCGAGGTCTCGTTGGCCGAGGATCGTGTGGCGAGTTGCAATAAAGTCAGCTTCGCGTGTAAACTTATCCGAGCACATACCGCTTTTTACGACGCGCTTTGCCGACGTTTATTATCTGACACTTTGGCGAAAAAAGAAATAGAGCTCAAAAAAACATATATATATATATATATATATGAACGAAGGAAAGAAAGAAAGGAAGAGAGAAAATAAAAATAATTTGAAAAAAAAAAACGAAAGCCACGAAAACAGCTCGAAAGGAGGAGAAGAAGAGGCGAGATGCTACATAGAAACGGAAGGAAAAAACAAAGCCTCTTTACGAGCCCGCAACGATTTATGTACGTTGAGAAAAAAAAAAAAAAAAAAAAAAAAAAACATAAAACCAGTCGTTAAATCGAAAACGAGAGTAACGAAAAAAAAAAGGATTTTAATTTTTTTTTCCCTAATTATTCCAATTTTTTTTCGATCAATTCGATCAATTTTCAATAACCAGAAAAATAAGGTTAAAGGCGATTTTTTTTTCATAATTTTTACGAGCGAAATCGTTGGATCGATTGATTTTTAGAGTCGAAAATGCGCGATAATATCGTGTTAATCGATGTTAAAAGGATGAAAGGTCGAAGGGCGAATGAAAAGATTGGAATAAGGTGAGCGTTGCGGAGCGCGAAGCTCGGACGTTATAACGCAGGAGCGCGAACGGCACGATAGACGCCGTGGCAGTGTGGTTGGGACAGTCGCGTTAGCCTAGATATATGTCGTAGCTTACGAGCGCGCTCTCCTCTTCCCCCCTCCCCTCCCCGTCGGTCCGCGTAGCGCTCGACACCGCGGGATCAGTAGTAAAACAGCGCGCGTAGCGGCGAGAAGGGTACTCTCGCGTAAAGTCGTGCGTATAGAGCGAGGGTTGCGGGCGAGCGAGCGAGAGAGAGAGCGCTACGGGAGTGCGGGATGAAGAGAAAATCGGCGAGCCACTGGGCAGGAGCGATAGAGAGAGAAAGAATTGGCGAGCAGTTGTGAGGGAGGGAAAGAGCGCGGCAGCGAGTTGGTAGAGAAGAGAAAAGTGCGAGAGAGAAAGTGTAGAAGGAGCGGGTGGAAAAGAGAGAGTCGCTGGAAGTTTGGCGCGCGTGGGACAAAGAGCGTCGGCGAACTAGTGGCCGGGAGAGACGGAGAGGGAAAAAAAAAAAGCGAGAGATATGGGACACGAAAGGGTAGAACGAGGGAGAAAGAAAGAAAGAAGGCAGAAAAAATGTTCAAGGATGAATAATAACGAAGATATAGAAGTATGGTAAGGATACGAGGGAATAAAGAGGGCGCTGATTGGCTGGGTTAAAACGTAAAAGATATCTCAGGGGCGAAGTTTGCCGCCCGTTCTTGCGCTGCTCAGCGGCGTCGAGGAGCGGCGCGCGTGTTGAGAGAGTATACAGCCGCAGAGACGGGGAGTGGGGGAAACGGCACAGCTGATCCAGGCTTGAAAGTATAGGCGAGCAGTATCGTTGGATCGCGAGTCAGTAGCACATGAGCGCTCGTTCCGCGAGCATCGCGAGTCGGTTGACATATATTTATATATATATGTATCCATATATATAGAATATATATATATATATATGTGCGTGTAGAAAGAAAAACAAGTATCGAAATAAAGAGGATAGTAGGGATTATTAAAATGTCAGCCAATCGACCGTGGATCTCGTGAATCTAAACACTTTTGTATTATTAACAAAATTCTAAAAAGAAAAAAAAAAAAAAAAAAATTTTTTTTTTTTAAACCATCCAAGTTTTCGGAAATTTTCTCGGTTGTTACGAAAAATTTCATTTACTTTTTTGTTTATATTTTTTTGGTCTTTCTCGAATTTGCCTAACTCTTGTGTCAACTTCGCTCGTACGCAAATCCGATTACGAGGGTGTTTGTTTGTTTTTTTTTTCTCAAATGTTCTTGGTGAAAGAATACGAATAAACTCCGAGGATAAATCGAAGAGTGCGCGATAAAATAAAAAAAAGATTCGTGTTTCATGTACTTACGAGAAGACTCGAACGGATTACGATCGAGAGCCGCAACAAGTTCTTTGCTCTGCAGGGCTCGGTCATCTTTCGGGGATTTTTAAAATCCTCGACTTCGTTTCCTTGTGGAAATCATCGTTTATCAAACAATCGATATTGTCAAACAATATTAAACGGTGAAAGAAAAAAAAAATATTTTGGATAAAATTTTTTTTATTCATCGCTCATTTTTAATCGCATTTTCGCGCGACGACGAGCGCCACCGAGAAGACTTCCGGTGTTGGCACGCGTCTCTGCAATCGCGAGGACGCTCTCGTGTTTACCCTTTCTGTGGACGTACGAGAAAAAAAATCTCGTTTTTTTTCACCCAAAAAAAAAAAAATAAGAAACTGCCAAAAAATACTAATCGAGGTATCTCGATAAAAACAGATCGGAAACAAATCATTTCCGAAAGTCTCGATACCTCAAGATTTCATCGAAATATCGGAAGTGTGCTTGTGAATCGTTTTTAATTCGTTTTTTTTTTCATCGTCGTAAATAAAGAAAAAAAAAGTAACAAGTGAAGTGACACGAAAATTTGGTTGTTGTTGGGTTTTTTTTTTTTTCAATCGTCTTCGCGAAAAATAAATATAACTAAAATGGTGCCCCAACAACAAGACAGTCCCGCCAACACGGGAGGCCCACTTTTTGGTTCTCTACTTGTGGATAAAAATTCGTCCACCCCTTATTCCGACGCTACTCAGGTAAGAAAGACTCGATTTATCGAAAGAAAAAACGTTTCCTTCCAATTTCCAATTGCCACCGTCCGCGTTAACCTTGCGGATCTCAGAGTCATTTTTTTTTCTCTTGAAATTCAACGGAAAGAGTCTCGCACTCGTGAACGAACAAAAACACAAAGTCCCCGAACGAATCGTTGGTGTTTTTTTTTTTGAGGTTGGTTTAATCCCCGAAACGTGTACGCGGCAACATAATTTTCCGAGAGATTCGAGAGTGAAAATTTATCTAAATTTCAACATCATAATTCATCGAAGCTCGTAGAATTATCCAAAATTACGTTGAACTCGATGATTCCGAGAATTCGCGCATCAGACCTGTTTTTAATGGGAATAATGAACGTTTTCGAACGACGTATTCGATCAAACGAAATGTTGATATAACTTAATTGAGATAAATAGGATATATTTTTGGTCGCTTTGCTGTTAAGAAATTTTCGTTGAAATCGTACGAACTTGGCGAGAAAATTTTTGGCATCGAGTCCTCTTCTTCTCCCGTGTTCTCGCGTGTACGGAAATTGCCTCGTGATTGAGTTTCTACGTGGAATCGTGTTTTTTGCCAACAAAAAAAAAAAAAAAAAAAAAAAAACTGAATTGTGAATGAAATTTCTAAATTTATTAGAAAGATTGCACATTTTTACGGAACCCTTTGAACTAGCTATAAAATATTACATTGTAGCGAGAAAAAAAGAAAAAAAAAAAATTACGTGAAATCGAGAAAACCCATAAAGAAAAAAAAAAAAACATGTTTACGAAGAAAAAAATCGTAGCTCGAAATACGAATGAATTTCAACAAAAAAAATTTCCCAAAAAAATGCTATTCGGATCAGAAAAACAATGAAGTTTCATAAAAAGTCGTTAAATCCTCTGAAAAACAAGCTCGATTCTGGTACAAACGTTTATAAACGGCGTAACCGAAGGGAATATATATTTTTTTTCGTTTTGGTGCAACGTGAAAACTCACGAAAGACGATGGTATTGAAAAAATAAATATGTTTGAAGAAAGGAAGAAAAGTCCGGACAAAATCGAACTTTTACACGGATCTGTTTATTTTGCTTTTTCGTCTTCTTCGCGTTCGTTGCGTCGCGGTATCAAAGAGAGGAGAAAGAAGGGGAAGGACGAGGAGACGAAGAAAGAGAGAAAACATGGGGCCTCGCTCGTGACTAAATAAATACGTGAATTTTTTTCTCTCTCTCTCTCTCTCTCTCTCTCTCTCTCTCTCTGTTTCACCGAGTCTCGTGCGAGAGATATTTTCTTTCGGTATTCAACGTGTTTATAATATAACGAACGTGCACACATTTATTAAGTTCCACGCAACCAGTGCCTGCGGAATTGCGATATCAAGGGCGATGATACCAAACCGTTTTCAAAGACCCCGTTTGTTTCTCTCGTGTATCGCGAATTCTCTTCGATATAACGTTCTCTCTCTTCTTTTTTTTTTTCACCAAATAAACATGGCGAACTGATAAATATTGACGATTTTTACACCATTTATTCGTTTCAATGATAAAATATCGATACTGACGATATAAAAATACGAAAATTCACTTTTTTTTTCTCTCGCATATTTTTACGCTTTTTTCAACACATATTTATGCAGGAATAGAGTCAAACCTATATTCATGTACATATAGGTCAATAGTTGGATGATAACGACGAAAATGAACGTTTTTACGTGAATTTGACAGCTGTCAAAAAAAAGAAAAGAAAAGTGACTCGATCGGTTCGATACAAGTTCAGCGAATTTGAAAGTTTGCTGATGAGAAGAATAAAACTGCGTGCTCGTCGTGTTTCGTAGAGTGTCGCGTGTCCGTAGCGAGACACCGCACCGAGAGTGGGGACGTCGTGACGCTTAAACTCGTTTGAACTCGGAAACGCGATATTAGACTCGAAGCAAAACCACATAATGAACAGCGTATTATATAAAACATTTGCTGAATAAAAAACATTGATGCAATTAAAAAAAAAAAAAGTAGATGAGAATGTCGATTTTCTCGTCTGTCTGATAGATGAATTTCACAATTTTAATCGTCAACGTTGATCGATTTCTTCAATTTTCGTTTCAAATATCATAGATTTTTATAAAACGTTTAGTCGTTCGCTCGTTAATGACCGCATTTCCTCGGGCTTGTCCCACTTTTGTTTTTTTCATTTTCATCACCGATCGATTAACCTTAATTAAATTGGGAGAAAAAAAAAAAAGAAATTGAGTCGAAACGATTTTTTTTTCTTCCTTGACTCGACTAATGTTAATTGGCTCGAATCGAGCCCGTGATAAAACACGAGCATCACTATTATTCTTCTCAACATTATACGTCAATTATATTATCATTACGTTTGTTATGAATTCGATTATGAAAAAAATAATAAAAAAAATCTCAGAATTCACCAGTGTCTCCATTGAACTTGATCGCGATACAAAAATTATCGAAAAAATATCGTTTTCGTTACCGGAGAGAAACTGGATTCTTTTTTGTTTTTTCAAAACGAAAATCCTCTCGCTCGATTTCAATGTGTATAATTATTATCGAAGTCTAGGCCCGAAATTTCTTTTCTCTCACCAAACTTCTCTCTCCTCCCTTCCTCTTTCTTTTCTTCGTTTTTTTTTCTTCTTTTTTCGGGGTTACACGTTGCACAGGACTCGAAAAAAAAAAAGGCGGAGGTGGATGCGAGATGAAATTATAACGAATAATGTTATACGAGAAAAGGCGACAGCGAGAGAAGGAAAAAGAGAGAGAGATAAGCATGTCGGACCGGCCAATTATACGTTGGGATTTTAATGGTTCTTGCCTCTAATTCTAGAGCTCTCTACCCTCCACGTTCTTTCAGGTATGGTCCCGGTTAACTCTTTTTTTTTTCTCTCTCTCTCTCTCTCTCTCTCTCTTCGCTCCAGGGAAATCGGAATCGAGCTTGATCTTTCGAGCGTTATTTACGTATAGATATATACACGTGTAATGATAGGACGAGAGCGCGGGTCGTGCGGGTTCGAAACACACAAAACCTTCCTCCACTCTCTTTTCTGAGGCCTCCGACTCTCAAAATTGCCACTCAAAAATATTTATGTACTCAAATAAATATTTGAAAGCTCTGACACAAATTTATTCGGCTAAATAAATGTTTTCGTGGGCCTCGAAGAGACCTGATCGCGTTTACCAACGAAATGGCTTTTTAACGCCTGCAAAAAACTCGTTCTCGACTCAAAGAATAACTTGAAAATTTCCTCAAAATGTTATTTTCGTTGCCAACTAGTTTCGGATTAATTTCAAGCAGAATGAAAAAAAGAAACAAAAAAAAAACTTTTTTTTTTTTTTTCTTCATTTTATTTTATTTTTTAATTCATTTTCATTTTTTAATACGTTGCACACAACGCGAACAAGTTTGTGGTCGAATATCGTGCGTGGGCGATGTGTAAAACGATTTGCAGACAGCAATTACGTTGACTGCCCTTACCCCCCCCCCCCCCCCCACCCCCCCGGCACCCCCTCACTTCGCTCATTCCGTTGCACTGTGTAAACAGCTTGAATGATGGTACGTTCGAGTTTGCTGATCCTCTCTCTGGACAGTCAAAAGGGACGAGGGGACGATCCCCCCGATTGGACGGAATTTCCTCTCGACCGGCTCGGCTGACAATCCACCGCCGACGGAATTACGTCCTCGACCATGTCCCCTTAAAACTCAATGAGAAATGGACTGATATAAATCGAATAAAAATAGTGAGAAAAACGAGAGCGAATACGTTGGAGAAAATGTAAAATAAAATATAAACAGCAAGGGAGAGAGAGAGAGAGCTCCCGATGCTTCGAGCGAGGATCGTGTCTTTGAAAATTCACAGGCCACCCGAAGGTCGTGCAGAGGGCTCGGAGAGCGAACCTCTGAGCAATGTTTTCGAGTGGTCTATCTCGAAACTCTACTTTTTTTTTTTTTTTTTTTTCTTTTTCTACGAAACAGCTTCGAGACGAATTCTCGTGCGTTCTATTATTATTCTTATGATTATTTTCATGGACACGAATCGGACAGGCACGGACGTGTGCCCGGTCAATTGCCTCGGTCATCGTGAGAGGCTCTCTCTGTCCCGCGATAAGATCGAGAGGGTTAGAGGCTTCGTGGGAAGGTGACATTCCGAAATTCGCTCGTTTAGTATCCGTAGGAAAGTCTCGTTCGGGATGCAACGAGGTGAAATGCGATTTTCGCAGAATCAGGGGCAATGAGGGTCACTCGAGAGAAATTACTCTGTAGTTCTCTGGAAATCGATTTCCGGGTAGGGGAGTATTTTTTTTCTGGAAGTTGAATCAATTTGGAAGAGAAAAGGTTCTGTGCTGGAGGTCACTCGGGTCAACGGTTAACGAGTTATGATTTTTTGAAAACGACGATTTTGTTTTTTCTTCGAAAATTCGTATCTCCGGAAATAAAATTTTTTCGAAATATTTCACAGAGACATTTTTGTCTCGAAATTTCGAAGAGTTTCTGATAAAAAATACTCGGCCCCGCTACCTCACTCGTAACCGGCAATAATTGTCGGCGAAGATCTTGAACTGAGCGCTCGCGAGGATTTATTTTTACGCGAACTAATGAGGACACACGAAAAAGCAGAAGAGATCTCGAAAAGATTGGATCAACGAATCGGAGATAAAAGAAAAACACTTTCTTTGATGCTAACGAAAAATTATGAGTTTTCGTAATGGGATTTTCCGGTGTTTTCTATGCGCGCACCCAGGCCCCTCAGTCTGCTACACACGTGCTTTCTTTCTCTCTCTCTCTCTCTCTTTCCTACTGTTTTTCTCTTTTTTATTTTATTTTTTTTTTGTTTTCCACCTCATCCCCGTATATTTCTCATTCACACATTCATCTACTCAGGCATGTATGCATATTCGAAAAAAATATATATGTTTGTAATTTGCTTTTACCCTTGAAAGCACGTGTGTGCATCAAACGTGTCTCTCTTATTTCTCGTCTCTCTCGCCTGCGCCTTTCTTTCTATCTCTTAATTTTTTTATTTTATTTTTATTTACGTTTCCCCTCGGTGCTCTAGAGTTACGAACTAAATGCTCGGCAATAACTCTTCTCTCTCTGGCTTCTTCGCCTCACTGACTATCCGCTTCCTTTTTTCTCCCCCCCTTTCCCTCTCTCTTTATCTTTTCTGCGTGTACGATCTTTTTTTCATTCTATTTTCTAATGACTACTCGTTATTCTATTTCATCCGTTCGATATCGAAGCCTCTAAAACTGTTTTTCCTTCCAGCGAATAATTATTTTAAAAAATTAAAAGTTTTCCGCCTTGTCAAAGTCTCTCGAATTCTTCGTTTCATTCGTTCGATTATAAAACTTTAAATAATTCAATTCGAGGACTTTTATTCATTTAATTTTTATGAATTCTCGATTATTCCCTTTGCTCTCCCTCTCTCTCTCTCTCTCTCTCTCAGACACGCACACAGACACACGCACGGTTTATCGTTCGTGCGAAATTTTAATGGCCGGGCTTTTATGGTTGTATTTGTGCATCGCTTTCAAGCAGTGAAACCACCGAGCAGCTCCCTCGTCATTTCACTGTCACTTTTGTAATACCGTTCCTCGCTGTTGCTCTTACAATACCGTTCATACACGTTTATATACATATATATATATATATGTTCCCGTATGTATGGTGTTGGTGTGTAAAAAGCGAGCTTAAGCGTGACTATATATTACAGCACACGATTCATCGTATAGCGAAGCGATATAGTGTACTTTCGTCATCGAGGCCAATATAACGATCTTGGCTCTTTTCTCGTTCTTTCTCTCTCTCTCTCTCTCTCTTTTATCCCTATTATGTATTACCTTCGATCATTATTACGAGCCTCCTTGATTTTTATTCCGATTCGAAAGATTTCTTTTTTTTTTTTCATCCTCCATCTATTTTTGTTTTTTTTCGTAATACTTTCCTATTATTATTTTTTTTTTTGCGTAATTTTTAATCCATTCGTTCGTCGTAATTCTCTGATTTTGTTTTTTTCGTGTACAATTTGAAATCAGCTTTTCGATTTTTCTTCGCTTCGTCGTTGTTATTACGGTTGATGTCTCAATTCGATGTCTCAATTAAATACTCAAGTTCGATCGTAGCTCGCGGGAGATCGAAATGAGATGAAAGAAAGAGAAAAAAAAAAAGAAAGAAGAAAAATTAATTCGTTGGAAGCTGCTGATCGTATAGAAAGCAATGGAGAATTTTGATTTTTGGTCCAGAGAATTACGAGACAAATCTCTCCGTTGATTTTAACGAGTGTAACGTGACTCTGCGCTCTTCGCTAACGCGATTATGCGGCTATGAAATCAATTACACGCGTTTATTTTTCTATGCTGTGTGTACTATACCCGCGCACACACGCACACACCGAGCTACTCGACTCGCGGCGCGATGCTTCAGCATTTTTCACCCTAATCTTCTTTCGTTGCAACAATAAATCCATTAAAGCAATTTACTTACTTTTAATACCGCGGTTACTGCTTCTCTCCCATCGCTCGTGTCAGTCTCAAAAGCTCCGATTCACCGGAGATTCTCTTGATTTTTTTTTCTTTATCATTGATCTTTTCTTTTCAAATTTTGTTTTTATCGATCGATTCGGTTAATTTCGTCTGCTCGTCATTTATCGCTACGGAATTCCATTAAAACTCAATCAAATTTTCGGCATAGCTGGAAAGGAAAGAAGAAAAGCAACGCACGACTCTCGTCGTTTCTCTCTCTCTCTTTCGCGATTGTCCCACATTTGTGGTTTATGTTTGTGTGCTCTTCTCCCTCTAGCTATCGCAGTCGGTCAGGATGTCATCGGTCAGCTGACCGCCCAACAATGCAACAGCCCCTCCCCCCCTCCCTTCTACCGCCACTTTAAATAGATGAATTCGATTAGATTTGTTGTATTTCCATGATTTTGGACATTTTTATTTTCATTGATCAATGATAATCGATCGAATTATCATTTTTCAAGAAAAACGTACTTCTAGTCACGATTTTTATTATTTATCAAAGGAAATTGATCGTTGGAGTAATGAAAATCGAAATTTTTCGTTTTGGAACGTTGTTTTCGTGTTTATTTATCGATGTATATTTTCTCGACATTTATTCGACAGTTTAATATACGTTTTCCGGATAAATTAAGTCGATTCGGATTTCACACATATATATATATATCGAGTATATTTACGAATCATTGCATTTTGGAGAAGTGGATCGTTGCATCTACAAATTGCGGTGCACTTTTGATGCGCCTAATCTATATTTATATATGAAAATTTTTCAGCAAACTCGTGTTTCTCTTTCACGTGTACAGCCTCAACGCGCGGCTAATCGCGCGGAACGAGGCCGATCTTCTCAGACTCGTTTCGTTCGTACGATAATTCCGGACTTCTTGTATATATATCCTTCTCTTCCCTCCCTCCCTCGCGCCTCTTTTCACGTTCGCCAACATTCGAATTCGCGTTTTATATACACGTACAAATGTACGCGCATTTTCTAGCCTGTTTTCTTCTTTTTCTCTTTTTATTTCCTTTTTTTTTTGCTTGCTCCTCCGTGGAAGAGCTCACGGAATAATGGACCAACGAGTTTTGTTTGCTTTTTTCACTCGCTTTTCCCCCATCTCTCTCTTTACACTTTGCTGTTTCTTTTTTTATTCCCCTCCAAATCGATTCCTCGAAGAACGATTTTCCAATACCGTTATTCGTTCCATCGCTCGATATTATTATCTTTCTTCGTCTCTTTCTCTCTTACTCATTCTCGAGCCTTTCGTCGGTTTCTCGTTCTCTTCTCTCGCTTCTTGGAGAGACTCCAGCGAGTTTGAAATATCAGAGAATTGCCAATCGCCAATAATAAAATCAATTGGAATTATTCATTCGTATCCCCCCCCCTCCTCCCCCCTTTTCCCCATTTGTTCGTATTTAGCTTCGACTCCTCTGCTGCCTTCCATCATCCCGGATATGGACCGCGCGCACTATTTTATTTCTTGGATCACGAGATATCACCCCCGTATCGCGAGCACCGTTTTCCAATAATCTCGTTGTCATCGCGGTTTCCCTCTTGTCTAAAAATCCCGATTTTTTTTTCTTTTGTTTTATACCGCAGTCTCGACTCGTCTTCGTTACGTCCTGATGGGAGATAAAACTCTCGATGCGAGTTCATCCTCGTCTTTTCGACTCGCGAAACATTTTTAGCGACAAAACGATCGAAATTTTTCAAACTCGTAAAAAATTTTATCAGACAGCAGACAAAAATTCGAATATCACACTGAAAAATGAAAGAAATCTTTGCCTCCCGAAACCCCATTCGGTTCCCTTCGTTCGAAACCTAAAAAATTCAAAGCAGTCCTCGAAATTTCAGTCGCAAGTCCAAATCCGTCGATTCTCTCTGTCTCTCTTCTCTCACGAGTTAATAAATTCATGAAAATAGCGTTGGAATTGAAAAAAAAAAAAAAAACAAAAAAAAAAAAACAAAAGCGATGCAGTTTTCGATATTTCGTAATGGAGGATGCGAAGATTTGACGCGTGACGCATGCACACGCGATTCGCGTTACGCTAACCAACCGCTACGAAATATAGAGACGGAGAGCGAGGGGGGGGGGGGGGGGGGGCACTCGCATTATTTAGCATCTAATCGGTAACGCGTCTACGATTTTTTAGTTGAAAACATTTTACGGCTCTCTTTTACATTTCAAAGCTGTATCTAGCGTCGAATCTGACTCACCACGCGCGCGCGATATCATTGCTTTATGTATATGCACGCACCGAGCTGTTTCGTACTCGTGTGTTTGTGTGTGTGTCTTTTTTCTCTTTTTTCCACTTCTATCTTCATCTCTCTGGCTTTATTCCATTTTTCTTTATCTCCTACGAAACAATGCGCTCAGGACTAGCGGTTTTTTTTTTTTTCTCCATTTCCCCGACGTTCGAGGCGCACGGAAATCCGCGGGCGTTCGATTCCCTCCTCTCCGCATTCATTATTTATCACGAAAATAATCGATTTTTCGTGTGCTTCCCGTATACGAGAGAATCGAACATTTTTCAATTTTCGTTTACTAAAAATCGATGAAATTTTTCATCGCCCGCAAAGGTCCGTGCGCCATTTTTTCTTGCTTTATAAAAACGCTCTTGGCGTTGCCGATTTCTCGAGAAGACACGCGCGATTGTGCGATAATTTATGACGAAAAAATGAAGAAAAAAAGGGAGGCCCGACGCAGCAGGCAGAGTCGAATATTTTTGTGCCCCCCCCCCCCCCCCCCCCCCTCCTCCCTCCTACTCTCAATAATTTCAACTCCGTTTGTATATTTATTTATGATAGGATTTAATATACGATATTTAGTGACCAGCGAGAGCGATAACTTTGAGCTCGCACAGTTTTGCCTCTCTCGTCCATGTGCTCATATTCGCGGCGGCGGCGCGCGCGCCCCCGTTCGATATTACTTTATATATGTATACCGGCTACTTTGGATCGCGCGCGCTCAGCTTGTGCATGATCGTTGCAACAGAAAATTCTCCTGCCTTCATTTATATTACGTGTGCCTCGTACAAATGTGCATGTAAACGCTCGATTTGTGTTTTTTTTTTCTCTTTTTTTTTTTTCGATATTTCTTCATTCACATTCGTCCTTTTATGATTTTTTTTTTTTTTTTTTTTTTTTAACTCAATTTTACGTAATTCGTTACTCTCCTTACCTCGTTGAGTTACTTCTCGCCTGGAATTATTAACTCGCTCAAGCTCTTTTATTCACAGTTTCTCGACCACTCCTGCACTCGCTCGTGACTCACTCTGTCGTTGAGTAAATTTCGTTTCTTTTAACTCATTGCGCGCGGTGCTTCGCAAGCACTCATCATTTTTTGACTCAACGTTGTCTCGGATCCGTTTTTTTTTCTGTTATCGTACGACTCGGAGCTTCCTTATTTCGCTCCAACGATCACTGGTGTCTCGAAGATGCTGGAAAAAGAGCAAAAAAAAAGATCGAATCGATCGATCGAGTCGATGAATCCAGTGAATCGATTTATCGAACGACAAAAGAATGAGAAAATGTTTGAAAATCATTGGAAATCTTGTTATCGCTGGTAAAATTATTTACGAATCATTTCGAGTCGAGTTTAAAAGAATCTTCGTTTTTCCTCAACATTCTCGAGACTATTATTACACGCATATGTTTATTCAGGTGTATTACATGGATAGAGAAGAAATTATAGAAATGCGAGAGTCGCGTTCTGTGTATGCGCGAGAGAACGAAACGAGAGAGTCGCAGCAGCAATCGTCCGCGAACTTTTCCCACGATCTCTGCTCATATCTACCGCGAAACATACTCGCGGAGCCGAGGCTGCTGCTGCTGCTGTTGCTGCTGGAGCACGTATCAGATGTGATCTCTCAAGAGAGCGTGGCGGCGTCGGCGGCCATGGAGAGGAGAGTGATTTTTGCATCGTTCGAGATAATCTATACCAGCATGCTCGCAGAGCCTCATCTTTCTCTCTTTTTGTCCGATGATTCTGTGCTTCATTTTCTCAACTTTTTTTTTTTCGTTTTTTTTTTTCAATTTTTTTTATTTTATTTTCTTCATTTTTTGTTATTTTTCATGTAATAAGCATTCGAGGCGGTTGACCATGGCCTCGAGCTTAGAGAGACCGACGTGTCTTGATCCTCTATCGAGCTCTCGTTTCACCTCGGACTCATTTGCGCTATGAAAAAAAAAAAAAAAAAAAAAAAAACATTTTCCGGCTCTCACGAGACCGGGGTGGACTCGATGGCGGTGATCCTCGACCAGCAGCCTCGTCTCCTTTAATTCGAGTCGACTAAAAGTTGAAAAAGTCAGACATTTGAAGCTAATTTGTCAGAATTTCAGAGCTTTTTTGCTGCCTCGATCGGTTGACGCTGTTACAGGCTCTCTCAGAGCCACAACACTCGAGATACGGGCTCGCAATCGAGTTCAGGCCTCGAGTCTACTCTCCGGTGTTTTCAAACTCCCCCGATGTCTCCGAATCACTCGGACGAGAGCCGAGTTATTCGGTGTCGGAAGTTCTCGGATCGCGTCTCGAGAAGTCTGGAAAGTTGCGTGCACCGGTCTTTGAAAAAAAATGTGTTTTTGTTTTTGTATTTTCAACGAAATTTTATCGATTTCCTCGCTTTTGATTGTTCGATCAATGCGATTCTATCGAGTTGGCGTAACACTCCGCTACGGCGCTCCTACGGTACATCGACCGATCCTCACTCCCTCTCTCTCTCTTTTTCTTTTTCTCCTCTTGTCGCAAATTTAAAAGTATAATTCTCACCGTTGTTACGGTATTAGCATACACCGCCGTCTAATAAGCAACGCAAATCGTACGTCAGTTCGCCAATATCTCTCTCTCTCTCCCTCGCTTATTCCGTCTCTCTCGAGCTCGTTTCGTAAAGACCGTAATTGCCGATGCCCTTGTAAGCGAAAGAGTGAAACAGCAAAAGTTGAAACTTTATGCGAATGCATCGAACAATCGCGAATTAATCGTGGGCGAGCCTTCTCTCGGTTCTCGATATATATATATATATACACAATTGCATAATTCCTCGTCATCGGACACGTTGAAAAGTAGCATCGCTATATTTATTTTCGACAAATTTAAATGTATATCAGGAGGTAAATCAAAGTGTTTCCGATCCTATGACTCATTTCGTCGACACAAATTTTACGTAATTTCTAACAACATATTCAATCTTCCAAATATTCTTTTAGTTCGACTCGTTTTAACGTCATTCTGCACTTTCCCTCTCTGCTCCCATCAATTATCATTCGACTCGTTGAAACAAAACTCTTCTTTCTTGAAGAAAATCAAATTTTCAAAAACACAAAACCTGCATCAACCAAGATGCTTTCTCTCTCTCTCTCTCTCGAATGTAAAAAAAAAAAAAAAAAGAAATCAGTTTCACGATTATTCATGCTCGAGAAAAGGGGCCTCGTGCTCACGAGGATTAATGCACCTCCGATTATCATCCGTAAGATGAAGAAACGACGAAGGGTCAAAGGGAAATAAAAAGGGAAAAACACTGCGGTGTATACAGACGTGACGAGAGAAAGCCCTCTGCGTGTGTACGAGCACCGCGTCGCAGCCAAATATTGTAATTTTTCATTCGAGCCATAACACACACTCTCGATGCATATATATTTGAATTTACAGATATAAATATAGCACGAACAGCGATACCGTACCACTTCATATTTCTATATACACATTCGATTTTCTCTCTCTCGCGAGCGCACTCGTCTGTTATAAAGATTGAATGAAACCGCTGTTGTGATAAATGTAGGGCTACGGCTAGCTCGTACGACGCACACTCTTCGCTATCTTCTCGGGCATAAATCCTCCCGTGTCTTTCCGTTTGTATGTGTGTCTGTGTGTGTGTACTGTATTCGGCGGTTTGGACCAGCAGCCGAGTTATCCCAAAAGCTCTTTTTTTCAAAAGGTCGGAAATTAATCACGAGGAACGATCCGCACAATTTCACGAATCTTACGCGAAATTCAATTCTTTTGAAACACTTTTTTCGAAAGTCCAGCTACCAAATTTCATGGTTTAACAACGCGATGGGAAATCGAAAATCGCATTTTTGCGATTTTCGAGGGGGCAGCACGCGTTCGAGCGTTTTGTTTTCGATGAACAGTATCGAATATAAGTGAGAATAAAAAGAGCCCGCATTCAGCTGGCTTCGGAGATTCCAGAAGTGTGTTACGCTCTTCTCGAAGTGTGTTGCTCATAAAAATTCGAGGCTTATCTTTTATTTAGGCTAACACAAACCTCGGCCCCCTAACGGTCCTCGCGCGCGATTAGTTCGAAATATATATACCAAGATCAACTTCTTGCCGCGTGTTTTTCTCTGTCATTGAACACCGCATCCCCTCGCGCCTCAATCTATAAGTATATAAATCAATATGCAAGTTTATGTCTGTACTCGTGTTTAGAAGGCTCTCTCTCTCGCGTCAACGTGTAACGAGAGTGACTCGTATAACGCGCCAGGCATTATACGATCCCAGCGCTAACTCGACTCTCGATTTTTTTAACGTTTTATTATTCCACCAAGATCATAATCGTTTGTCGACGAAACTGTCAAGAAAAAAATGAGCAAGAATCAATTGAATTCAAATTTTATTGTCAAAATTTCGTCTAAAAAACTCGCGATTTCGAGATTTTTTCGATTCGAGACTCTCCAGCTTCGAATCGCATCTCGATAATTAGGTGTTTCTATGAAAAAGGTCATCTCGTGGGCAAACGTAAATAGCCGAAATGCAGGGAGGTCAATATCGTATTCTGACAGATTAATTAATATTTCTCTCTCTCTCTCCCTTCGTTTGCCCCTTCTCCGGGGGGCTCCCTTCGATCTAACGAATCGAGTGAAATCATATATATATACACGCGTGTGTTCCTTTCGCTCGAACATTACGACACGTCAGCTGAATGTGGTGTAATGAACGGTTATGGGAATTGTGAAGGGCTCGATCGTCCGGAAAGCCGTATATGTAGGCCGTCGAAACATATGTTTAGCGTTACGAGGCAACGAATATACCCAAATGAAAAACTCCTCCCATTAGTGGACATTGCCAGGGATACTTCACCCCCTCATCTCCTCTCGACGCCCCCGCTCCATCCCAACGTTCTCGCAGCCTCGAGAACCGAGATCGAATGAACTTTTCATACGCCACATCTCCCTCTCGCTCGATATCTTACGTGCTGAAATTTTATCAGATTTTTCTATCCTGACGACTGGACGACGAATCGGCCACTTCCGAACTCGTGTCTAAAATCCATTTTATAGATCGAGAAGAATTGTCTCGAATCTCGGAGATCAAATTCTTTGGTTAATCAACGATTGTTTAAATATTTTGGTTCCTCGCGACCCCGAGTGTGTCGAAATGGACTGGAAACAAAATTTTCTTGATATATTCGAATATTTAAAGGTTTTTTTAACGAAATTTCGTTTGAATGAAAATATTTCAACGAAAATTCGATAATTTGACTCGATCCTGATGATCGACCGAAGATTCGTTAATCGCAGAGGATTAATCGAACGAGAAGTGTATACTGGGAAATCGAAAGAAACTTATCCGATGCCAATTGAATCATCAGATAAATCGGATCGAGAGCCTGTTTGTCAAATAAGTTAAGTTTAGCGGTTAACCGCGAGAACATTAGCTTAGGTTGCGTGTATATATACGGAGGATATATATTCTAATCGCGATTATACGAGACCACTGGCCGAGCCTCCGCGCGGATCAAGTCTCGATATCGTCGCGAAACTAGGCCAGTAACGCATATACATAAATATATATTTGCTCGCATTCGTCTGTCTCCCTCTCTCTCTCTCTCTCTTTGCGCTTCCTCTTCGCGATCCTGTTGATTATTATTAGCTCGCTGCTGCTCACCAGCATAATATAAAACTTTGCACACACGACTCATTTGCAAATTGAAAGATTCCGAGGTGCGCGAATGCCTATGACACTTTTTTTTTTCTCTCTCTCTCTCTCAGTTTCCTTTCGATCGTTTCTTCTTCCTCTTCTTCTTCTTCTTTTCTTTTATTCCTATTCGGACGAGCCGATGAAACGCTCTTGCCACTCGTTTCTTCTTCTTTTTTTCTCCTCTTCTTCTTCGACATTATAGTGCCTTCTTTTTTACATGATTTTTTTTAGTCTCCGCGATTCCTCGAATCGAAAAGGTGCGGGCAAGAGGAATCGCTCACATTAATTATCGCGTTTTCGATCATCAACGATATCTACTCTGCGTGTATGACTTATGGAGATTCGTGTCAATCCTCGGAGACGATCAATCAGACTAGAGGCCTCGACCATTTGTCTCGAGATACTCGAAAATTAAGTTGTCCTTTTACTCTCGCTTACGAGAACAAATCGGACGATCCTCGAAATCTTTTAATTAGGCGTTTTTGCTCAAATCATTCTCGACATTATTCTCTCGAACGATTCACCTTTTATTTTATTAATCGCATTTTTTTTTTTTAGAAAATTGACGATATTCATTCGATTCTTGTTGCTTTTATCGGTCAATATTATTTTGTTTTGTTTTTCAAACGAAATATTGGTTATTCGAGTATCGAATACAAGCGCGGATGCGCTTTTATATTCCGAAGATATTCCAAAGACACCGGCTGCGACCACGAATAAACGATTCGAGGCCGCCTCTATACGTATATATATATATATATATACATTTATATTTATGTGATTCGCGATTTCAAGGTCCCAGCGCCAACGATATGAAACACGGCCTGGCATTTGTAACGAGTTTCCTTCTTTTCTTTCTGTAATAAAAATTCTAATTCAATAATTTATGTACGTCACTGCTTGAGAAAAGGAGAGAAAAAAAAAAATCAAAACCAAATATGTTGTGATCGATTAGAAGAAAAAAAAAATCTTGCTCCGATCGATAAATCGAAAAAAAAAAAAAAATGAAAAAAAGAAAGAAAAAAAAAATCCATAAAAGGCTGCTGCTCCGATCGCGTACAACGCGTTCGGTCTGATTGATAAATTAATTTGAAACATTGACGATCGATTTAAATATTGACTCATGCGAAACTTTCGAAAAGAAAGAGAGAGAGAGAGAGAAAAAGAAAAATAAAACGTCAGAACAAACCAGCAATTTGCAGAGTCACCTTAATTAAATAATCAGCGTAAACGAGCGCGTCGTGAGAAAATCACGTGAGTTATGCGTATATCCCCCGATGCCGAGAATAAATTGGGTTAATACGAAATTATCAACGTTGCCAATTGTTCGTGTATGCGAACTGATTTTCTTTTAAAACTATTTCCGCGTGCCCTCCCCCCCTCACTCGTGTTCTCATACCTCGTAATGTTCATTTTTCCGTTTCGCACGTGCAAATGACTTGTGAAACAGCATTAACGCGTATACCGCGGCGAGTGTGTGCTTCCTTGATTCGAATGATTTTCAGGCTCGTATCCAAACCCATTATCCCACGACCTTGTCTCTTTCAAAGTAATTTCACTTTTCAATTTTTTTTTTACTCAATTACAAAACGCTTGAATTTTCGATCACATTTCAATCTTTTTCGTACACTCGAGTCCCCTCCGATTCGAATCTTGCTTCGGTAATCATCTGAAAAATTTTCATTTTTTTTTCTCTCCGTTTTCTATCAAGATTCAAAATCGAGTGTCTGAATTACGCGACGAAATGTAAATTCGAAACTGAAAAATTTCGTCAATTCTTACACCGAAAAACCCAAACTTACGAATCCGTTTTTGCTCGATAAATTCGAAATACATGAGAATACCTCCGGCGAATATATCTTGGACGAAAGCAACAATGTATATTCATACGTGTGCGCATACAATGTGTATATCGAGTCAACGCGTATAACACAAAAAGCCATTACTCTTCTCGCGCTCATGACTGAACAGCACAAAACGTCAAAATTACAAAACGAGAGAAAAACGATTTTTGCACTTTCAAGGTTTTCACACGAACACGTGACACTCGTGGAACGCTCGAGTGTGTCTCGTTTGTTTCGGGAATGTGAACCTCCGGTAATTAGGAGATGAAAGCGCGAGAGAGAGAGAGAGAGGAGAAGAGAGAAGGCCAGCTGCCAATTTCTACACCCATGGACCATATTTCGTGGCACGTTCAACCGTCCGACTTGACAGCAACGATTTTTTACACGTTTCTTTACGACTGGAGTCATTATTTTCTAATAGTATAAAAATTCTGTTAATAATGTGCAAGAGGAACGACGAATTTTTGTATGAAACAAAACTGTTTTTACTCCATTTAAACTGACTTTTTTCCTCCATTGTACTCTTAACGCTTAAACTCATCGAACTGGACAACGGGAACGCTCCAAGAGTCATTCCTTTCCGTTTTTCGATCAACGAACCAACAAAACATTTGTTTATGTCGAAAATTATTAAGTTAGAAATATTCACACGTAAATTGTACACTTTCGGTCATAAATCGTATTTTCCGCGCTGATAAATCATTGCTGCGTGGCGAGCCACCGAGGAATTACGACTTCCTGGCAGAGCTCGGTTGTAATACGTATAATTAAAAAAAGAAAAAAAAAAAAAAAAAAAAGAACGAGATAGAAAAATACGCGTCGTTTTATACAAATGTAAGGAACGTTTAATGTTCTCTCGGGGACTCTCGCGAGGACTAGGTTTTGCTTTTCGGTTTTGCCGAGATTATGCGGAGTGGGGGAACGAAGTATTTTTATGTCTTTCTCACTCGTACAAAGAGCCTCATTATCGCTCGGTGTCACGCTTCTCTTAATAATTTCGCGGTAATCGCGATAAGTTACCGTTCACGTTTCCTGCGTGCTGATGTTGAACTCTGAGAACTCTTGTTCGCCGCCGCCGCCGCCGCCGCCGCCGCTGCTGCCTCCTCCGCGTAATACGTCGTCGGATCACGATTTCAAACTGGCTGAATCTAATACCGTTTGAAACGTTTCGTGAGTCGCGAGCAGAGGGAACGATGCCGAAACGAAAAAGCAGGAAACAAAAAATAAATAGAATTTCTCGCAGTAACGGAGACGCGATAGAAAGATAATGAGACTCATGTGCGAAAAAGTTGAAAAATTTTGCTCCAAAAAAAATAATAAAAATAACTTGCTTTCACTTCGGATGTCATAAAATTTAGTTAAAAACCCGATTTGTCCGACGTACGAAGCTCCGCGGGTAGGAGGGACCACGAAAAGGAAATAAAAAACGTACAGAGAAAGTCCGAACGAAGAAAAAAAAAAGACCGCAAGAAAATCGAACGAGTACCCGCGAGTATCGATTTTACGCGCGCGCGTGCCCATCGCCCCTTAATTTATAGTCATACGGGACCGAGAAGCAGCAGCGCTTCAAACTTTTTCCTTCAAACCTCCCCCTCGCAAGGATGCCTCTCGTCTTGGTTGTCTCGCTATATATTTCGGATGGCGCCAGTCAGGGTGTCTAGAAATTGCCGAAAAGATGGAAGATCGTACAGGAGGGAGGTGGAGGAGGAGGGATGCTTCGGTGGACGGGAAACGGGCGGAGCCGTTAAATCGAGCGTGCATTGAGCGATGTCCCGCGACTTCTTGGTGGTGTGTAACGATGTTCCCGTATATATATACACGTGAAAACACACACACTTACGAATCTATACTCAGTTTTATTTTTTCTTCTCTCCCCCGAGTTGCCGCGTTTCTCACGTTCCCGATATGCGCGCTTAGAGCACGATTATGCGAAATGACGATTCCGTGTTTTCACGGACGTGCGAGTTCCCTCCGAACATGTGACTCTCATTACCCCCGCCGC
Organism: Campoplex capitator; assembly: GCA_037576405.1. Classification (NCBI taxonomy): domain Eukaryota; kingdom Metazoa; phylum Arthropoda; class Insecta; order Hymenoptera; family Ichneumonidae; genus Campoplex; species Campoplex capitator. The sequence continues at coordinate 1,065,099 of JARBWI010000032.1, read as the reverse complement.
TGCTGCCGCCGTCGCCGTTTCTCATTTTTCCTCTATCCCTCTTCGTTACACTCTATGAATAATTTTCTTTCCTCTCCCCTTCCACCGCTCTCCTACGCACGATTCACTAATTAGGAAACTCTCAAACAGTCTGAAATTGTCTCTCTTTTCAACTCTCGAGAAGCTGCTGCTGCTGGTTCCGAGTACACGTGGAAATCGGACTTTCAAAAGCGTCTACGTGATCGGGAGACGAATATCGCGGATGAAATAACCGCGCGAGAGCTCTCGCTATCGGGAAAGGGAAGCGTGTGTAGGAGCAGAGCAGGGATCCTTGGTTGATGCTCCCGCAACCATATCGGCAATGACAAGACCTCACGGATCTCCTTAGATCTTTTTTCCCCGACGCTCCTTATTCATCGACAAAAAGTACACATGTTTTTTTCCTATTAGCGAGAGCTCTCTGGTTTGCGACTGCAAAATCCATTAATCATTCGCCCCCTCGCCAGTTGGATAATCCATTTTTTTTTTTATTCCCGTGATAAGTAAGATACGATTTAGGCATAACTCGGACGAAAATCTCTCATGGCGATCATCGGATTCTGGACCCTGCAAAGGATTCGAAACTTGCACACGTTTTGCAGGAAAATATCAAAAACGTCGAGGCGAGTAGTAGTTTCGTGTGACTCGGTAAATTGGATTCTCGATGACTCGCAATGCATCTCGATTAGGACTTTTATTCTCTCTCTCTCTTCCAGCATTTTAAAATCCTTCCTCATTTATTTGTTCCTCTTTCTCTCTCTCTCTTTTTCTTTGCTTTTCGTCTCGTTGCGCCGACTAAGCTCCTCGATTAAGGCCCCAGAGAGGGACCCTGGCATTCTCGACACACAACCCGACGTTTATACGTTCACACATACATATATATTATTCGCCATTAGCCTGCAGCTGACGGAAGTGAGAGACTTAAGGTCACGCCGAGAGCCAGGCCTGCATCTCAACACGCGTATTCGTGGTGGCCTTCGGCAATTCTCCTCGAGGCTCTCGTTCGCTCTTTACAAGTCTCCGAATAAACATACACGCACATATATTTATATATATATATATATATAGAGAGAGAGAGAGAGAGAGAGAGAGAGAAATCGCAGATCAATTGTGCGTAAATCGTATTTGCTGAACGATGTACCAGAGAAAAATATATATGCGAATGCATATACGTACGGTGCGTGACAATGTGAATCGCGCGTTTACGTACTCGTTACTCCATTAAACATGCCATTAAATATCAGGCATTTAATCGGATGAATAAAAACAATAAGAAATAGGCGTCATTCCACGGTAAATATGTCGATAAGTCAACGAGTTTATGAGTTAATAACTCACTCGTCAGATTCCGGTGTTAATCTTCCTGAAACTGGAAAAAAAAAAAAACTTTTTTTTTTTTTCCATGATTGTTTTAACCAAGTTTCGATGATAAATCAATGACTCGAGTGTAAAATCGTATTCGGTAGAGACTTCGTTATTCGTCTCGATGTATATAAATATATAAATAATCGGACACGTTTTCAACGGAAATTGATTGGGACTCCGCAATCATGATTTCGATAATCTGCATTTACAATTTAATCACACAGAGATCGATTCGTATACACATGTGTGCGTGTGTGTGTGTGTCGAGATCGGGGGATACGTGTAATTAGCCTTCGCGCATGTTTAATTCACGCATAGATATACATTTATGTGTTTTTATAGATGTATTTAATCTGTCAGGTTTCGAACGATCATCGAGAGATTCGAGTGAGCCGATGCTGTGTGTACAGCGAAGTGAGAGAAAACTCGTTTTTCACGAGCGTTTTATATACGCACCGCGATTAAACATATATATAACTGATCTCAATTTGCAATCGATGCTTTTACTCGAGTTGCCACTCTTATTATATACGTTTATATATCCATATTGATCGATATATGTTGCGTGCATAAATCTCCGCGTCACGGACAAACGCGGATCAGTCACCATTCATTTTTTATACACACACACACATATATATATATATAAACATACTTATGTTTATCTTTTTACACGTTATTCCGCGTGGCGCACGCAACGCTTTTCAGATCCTATGTACCAACAGCCTGTTGTCACTTTACAGCTGATCGAAAGACTATAATTGATACGCCACAGCAGCGCGCCGGTTTCGTGACGAGACAAATGTCCAAACCCGGGTATCATATACCCTCGTTAAGATATATATCTCCTCTGCGATTCATGCTGAGAAAAAAATGTATACCGGAATAATGCGCGGAGCCCTATATTTGTCGAACGCGCGTTGTAATTTTCTCGCGCAATTTTCCGCATTTTCGATCGATCTTACGCGCTCGAATATCAAGGTTACACCTTTTTTGGTTGTTTTTTTTTTGTTTTCTTCTCGGTCTCTCCCTTCATCCTTGATTGACGTTTCGCGTTTTGATCGCGAATTCATCGCGAGGCCGAGGATTCGTGGCAATGCGCGAGTTTTTTTTTTTTTTTCTCTCTACTTCCTCGTCGGAGTCGTTGTCATCCTCTGACATTGCCGCTTCACAGGAAAAAAAGGAAAAATTGTTACCGATCCGGCCACCTATTCGCGAGAGATGCGACTAGAATTCCAACGAATTCACTCTTTAACCGGATGAATTTGGTACCCGCGCGTCTCGATCACGTACAGCTTAATGGATTTTTAATTCGGTTCTTCACGTGGTTAAGAATTTTTTTTTTTTTTTTTCTCTTTTCCGAGTCCGCGTTTATATACTCGAACGCATTTTGCGTAAGTGGTTTCTCGGGTAAAATCAATTAGTAAACAACTTCACGTTCCCACACGGTCTTAGCCGCGCGATAAGAGAGACAACCAGAGGTGTGTGTGTGTGTGTGCGAGTGCACCGCGCGCTCAATGCGCATGCGCTTTGAGCGCAGTTGAACTAACCGATGTACGTCAAAAGTGGTTTACCGTACTAAATCGTACTGGTTTAACGAAGCATCGGTCGGTTAGTTGCCTCGGTTCTTATTAATTTAGCGTTTGGGGAAAAAAAGAAAAAAAAAAAATCTTGGTTAATTCATATCGAAAGATCCACTTTCTGGTGTAACCTATGGGCGAGGAACAACTCGATAAATTGTGTTTAACGAGTGGCAAACCCATATCTTGAAGAGAGCTTCATTTGTTATTCAATCGTCAGTTTTTAAAACGCACGCGGACTGTTGGGTGTGCGTGGGAACTGAAAGTTGTTTTCAAATGCGGAACTATATTATAACTCTTTTGATTCATTTTTTCAATGAATATAATATGGTTTATTTGAGTGGAAAAATTAAATGGATGATCGTTGTAAAATGGGGCTTGTGGTCTCGAATCGAGGTTAGGGGAACTCGACGCTTTTCGACGCTTTTCGTACTAACTCGAAATGAATTGTTATGCTGGACACGAAAGAGGATGGGAGAGAGGGAGAGAGAGAGAGAGCGAGACGATGACGACGACTCGATGATTGCTGTTCTCTTAAAAAAGTCGTTCCTTAACTGGCGCATCATTAGAACACGTATAATACACGTGTACAGGAAGCTACGAAGAGCGCCGCCGCCGCCGCCGTCGTTGCTGTACCTTGAATTCCTACCTGGCCTTCTTCCTCCGGCTGCGAGATCGCTTTGAAAGGGTCGGAGAAACGAGTCTTCGGCTACTTTACACCTTCCTAAGAATGATTTTGTTGCGAGGACAGGATACATTAAAGTTGCAGAGTGTACACCGAAGCGGCGTTGGAGCAAGAAAAAAAAAGAGAGAAAAAAAAAGAAATGTCTCGCAACTTGGAGTCTTTCCCCAGGGTACTGCGCGTGAATTATCGTACGCAGTGAGAAAAAGAAATTAGAAAGGACAGAAAAAAAAGCAGTGTCGAACCCCTTCTGAAAGCTCATCCGATCGCCCCCGAGTTCTCACTCGAGTTCCGGGTACGCAGAAACATCTTTGAAACATCTGGTTTTGGTACGTCGGCGAGCCGAGTGCTTGTACAGACTCTGAATACGTTATTCTCGAGATCTCATAACTCGACCGGAGGCTTCTCATGTGATAATGATTAAGTGTCATTGACCCCGGAGGGCTTCTTTTTTCTCCCCCCCCCCCTAAATTTTCATCAGTCAGACAGACTCGAAGCAATCTTGATTTTTGTGTTTAGGTTTGCAGCCACTCGATATGTCACTCTTTAAACTTTTCCAAGCCCCCAGGCTGCTCTATTCGTGCGAGTAGAGAAGTCCCACAATTCTCTCGGGAGATGTGGGAGACTTTGGCTTCTCCGTGATATGCGTCAGATGCTCTCCGGTTGACTGGCTGGAAAGTCGGAACTGTTAAAAAAACAAAAGGTTAAAAGAGCAGCAAATAATTGGGCCCACAGCAATTCGGCGTTTATCCACATTTGCCTCGTGGAAGTTACCGAAGCGATTCCGGAAATAGGACTTATCGTAAGAAAAGAGATCGAATCGCATGCTACTCACGCAATCTTGTTCTACCAGCTTGACCAGTTGCGTGGCTAACGCCAAGTTCATGTACTAGACGCCACCGCGCGCTTTATCCTGGATTCCGGTTATTTAACCGTGCTCGTTTGATGATTCGTTAGGATCGCTCGTGCGCTGGCGTCAGAGGTGACAAACTTGCCGTGAGAAAGTTGCGGACCCGGTTCCCCGGAGCATCTACATCAGTCGGGGGAGAAGAAGCTGGAAGCGAGAAGATTTACGATACTGAATAATCTCTCAATGATGATGTGTGACCAACCGATCGATACTCGAGCTTGAATAACGATCCATATGTCTTGAGAATAATAAGATTCTATATTGATTTCGATTCAAGTTTCATTTGCGTTTAATCGAGTTTGAATAAGTTCCGAGATACAGATTGTTCCAAATTCAGATGACTCGAGAGCTCGTTCAACGTTGAATTCGAGTAATCGGTAATTGGAATGAGCTTTTACTCGGGTCAACCGAAGCGTTGGAGGCTTCTGAACCTTTCGCAACAAGCCCAGACATCACGGCCTTCCAGGATAATCTGATTTGAACGAGTTTATGGGTTTGAGTGGCGAGAGAATGAGAAGCGCTCTCATAGTCTACCGCATCCTCGAGACTGGAAAGCTCTCTCGGAAGAACGTTATCAAGCGTTTGTGACGCGTCAATATTAGTCCACTCCGTGGGAAACTTGCCGCCTCGAAGATCAAAGTCCGCTGAGGAGCCCCCCCCCCCTCTCCTTCGCAGTCACAGAAAGGAAACGAGAGATGCTGAGATGACTAATTAATTAAGCGCTATCCACTATGATCCCTTCCGTACCGATGCCATCATCATCATCATCATAATCATCATAACGCGCAGCAAAAGAGCCACTCGTCTTTCCTCGTCATTGTATACAGTTAGCCGAAGAGCACGACGGCGACGCCGAGTCGCGACACGATTTTACACACGCGAGAGACGAGACCAGCATCTTGAAGCGCCGAGTGATTCTTACTCCGCGCTCCCATCCGTCGCGCTGCCTCATCCGAGATTCCCCCCCGGCGTGCATTTATACCGGAGTATTGGTGATAATTTGGACCAGGCACTCGGAATCATAGTTCAGCTCTTTCAATCACTTCTACTCACAATTAAACTTGAATCAACTGTCAAATTGAGTTTGTTGCGACTTTTATTCGATTTCAGCTTCCAACACCTTGATCGCCTGAGTCCATATTGCTTTGATTCAAGTTTGGCTCGAGCTCAGCCAAGATTATTTCCGACTCGATTCAAATTCAGATCGAATCACTGCCGAATAGAGAAGTTCGAGTCTTTCGCTTGATTGGGGACTCGAATAAAACGAGGACTCGGGCCCGAGTAAGGTTCACATTTGCACCAATCCGTTTTTCCGTCTAATCCCATCGTTTATTCGCACAGCGCTAGACTCCAAAGACACCCGGAAGTTGCTCAGGGCCATTCATCATAGAGGTTGTGTTTGTTTGCTATCATGGCGAAGTCTCTTTCCCAGAAACGCGTTCGGATTTCCGTCAGGGTCGTTGATTCTCATCGACTTCCAAGCGGGATCGAATTGTCGATCATACATCCGACGACAACTTCGTTAAGGAAACTGAAAACCGGGCGCCCCTCGCGTCTCTCCGTTTTTCTGTCTGCATCTTTCTTCTTTTTCTTCTTCTCTCACTCTGTCTCCATCTCTTCTTCGTACTTGGGGACAGGTGCACAATGGAACGACTGTTCATCCGCTTCGGGAGTGTCGTATACGGACATTTATAGGCTGCGCCTTTACCGATGTTTTGACCACCGGAACGAGGGTGGATTTTTATTGCCACGACATGGATACTTGGATCTATATCACCAGGTGTGTCCGTTCTTCGTGTACATATTACTCGTGGTTACGCGTCAAGAACATCCTCTCTCACTCTCTCTCTCTCGCTCCTTCCCTCTTACAAACATCCTCTTGACCCACATTCTCGACACGCATGATTCTAGATAACTAATAAAACGGGACAGGATGCGCGCGCGCGTTAACCCAAACTCGTCGACGCGATAATAACATTTGCTTTTATTCAAATTGATCGGATATCAACTTTGTTCGATCTTCACGGCAACGTAACAGCCTTGAATTATTACCACTTACCTACCGTGTTCACGTTGTTTTCCGCTGATTAGTGAAACGCGTTACCGATATTGCGTGTTGTTGCACCTGGTGATCGGGCCAAGGTCCAATTTATAGGGATCAACTTAACGAGCGCTGAGTCCAAGTGACTCATTGCTACGGAAGTAGCTATTTTAAACTTTATCTTTCATCAATCAATGTTCAAGTTGAACCTAAATTTTCGTCGACTTCTTGTTCTGGCCCTTGATGACTCGGGCATCTGTAGCCAGTTTGATTATTGCACATATCAGTTTTATATAAGACCAATGAAACGCAAACAAGACAAGCCCGTAACGGGATCCGTATATTTCTGCTTGATTTGTTACAGACAAAGAAGAACAACCCAAATCACATAAAGCGACCGATGAACGCGTTCATGGTTTGGTCACAGATCGAGAGAAGGAAGATTTGCGAGGTTCAGCCAGATATGCACAACGCCGAGATAAGCAAGCGTCTCGGTAGACGTTGGAAGACACTCGACGAGGCTGACAGAAGGCCCTTCATCGAGGAAGCCGAGAGATTGCGTCAGTTGCACATGATGGAATATCCGGATTACAAGTATAGACCGAGGAAAAAAACTACTAAACCGGCGCCAACGCCGAAGACTAAAGAGGTCAAGAAAAGCAAGAAATCAGCATCGCTTTCCTCCTCGTCCGCCTCCTCGCCATCATTATCATCGTCAAACTCATCTTCGATCGGCTCGACATCACCTTCCTCGATGACTATCAGCACAGCAATCGGTACAACTTTGACATCGAGCTCGATAAAACCGAGAAACGATTCTAACAACAATACCCATTCGCCTCTCAAGAGGCTTCAAAATCATCCAGCCACCAATTCCGTTTCGAGGCTCAAAGTCAGACTCGCTATGGAAAAAAGGCCGAGTCATACGGTTCCCTCGCCCCAGACGAGTCCCACATCAACGACAACAGCGACAGCAACAACAACGACTAAATCATCCACCAATATGACTATGGATTACACACCAGCCCCGCCAATAGTCACTGCCAAAGTGCCAAGCAGTCCATCCTGCGACACTCCCGATTCTCCCGAATCGGCGAGTTACTACGACGACCATTTTGCCGATTGTGGATCAAGCTTGGCCTCCAGAATTTGCAGCAGCAGCAGCACCACCACCACCATCAACAGCAGCAGCAACAACAACAACAGCTCCAGCAATTGTAGCCTCAACAGTTCAGCCCTCAGCCCCGTCCACCATCCAATCAAAACCGAAAGGATCAAACAAGAAGAGATCGACATTGATTACCAGACCGAATTCACGAACGACAGGCTTCTTTCGTCAGTCCGAGGCTTCAACGACCTCAACACCATCCAGAGGAATTTCCAAAGGACTTCGACTCCCTGCCACCTCGACAATTACATCGTCAAGCAAGAGCCCAACGACCGAACATCCACCGGCCTCATCAACGCTCCCCCAACTCCCAACAACAATTCCTCCGTCGTAACGGTCAAACTCGAAGAACCCACCAACACCAGTCTCGCCGATCTTTACTCCCTCAACGATCTCCTCCAAATACAACCGTCCGATTTCAAGCTCGACTTGGACATGGAAACGATCACCACCGATCTTGATTCCTTCGAAACGGACAGCTCCAGCAACGGATCCCATTTCGAATTCACCTGCACACCCGACGTAACCGACATGCTTTCCGACATCGGGGTCGGCAACGAGTGGGTCAGCTTCTGAGACCAAGATTACGACGACGATCCTACGATCGTTGTTCCTTCGGTCAAATCTTGACGTTCTGACCGTAACAAAGACTCGAAGGGTTTAACCCGCCGCGTCGCGTAAACAATTGCAGGCTCAGGAACATACCGAACCCTCACAAACGGGCTTCTAACGTTGACAAAATCCTTCCGAACACACGCCCCTCGGACTCTATTCGGACACTTGGGACACTCCTCGCAGCGACTCTATACGTTTACGGTTTCGTGTGCTATCGCGGGTCTCGATCTCACCGGAAGGTCACGGCTCCAGTCAATATCGGCTCCTCCAAGGTCGATGAGTCTCTTTCGAGAGTTACGATTTCTTTTTTTTTCTTTTTTATCTCAAATCTATAAATATATATATATATAAATATAAATATATATATATAAATATGAATATTACATGTGTAAGGACGTAAAAACAAAATGAAACAAACAAACCGTTTGACGATCGTGACAAAATGGCCGCGTCGAACGTGGTCCAGCTGTCGGTGTGTTATACCTTCGAAGGAGAGTTTTTTTTTAACAAGCCATACAAGCTCATGGTTACATTGTACGATAGTCGCAAAAAAAAATAAAAAAATAAAGAAACAGACACACAAAACACACGCTAAAGTTACGCGTACATACGAACACTCGAACTCTTACATATACATATAATAATTATTCCCGTAGTTTTTTTCAGAGTATAATAAACGTTTTTGTATATGTATTGTAGTATAATAGCTACGTAAGAAAAAGCAAAACTGTGGGGAAAAAAAGAAAATCTTTTTTTCTTCTTCATTTTACGAAAAAAAAGAAAAAAACAAAAAAAAAAAACAAGAAAAGTGTGACGTTCAGAGAGGGACTTGGTTGGCAGAAGGTTGTCAAAGATTCGGGACCGAACGCTCTTTATTCATCGTTCTTTAGCTGCTCTTTTTGTTTTTCCATGAGTTGAGTTTAGCGAATTGAACTTGCAGAGAGCTCGTTCGAGAGCTCGATTGTGAGGAAATTTTTAAAACAGTTTTGAAGTATTGATCATTATTTCGGGTTTGAGCTCATTCCGAACTCAGACTACTTCCAACCCGAGTACCCGAGCGTAACTCGATATATATCTCTGTTACAGTTATTCTATTGTTTTTCTGCTTCGTTCGTTCGTCTCTCGAATAATTGCGTTCGTCCCGGACTTTGTTATGAAAATAAAAGAGAAAATAAACATTATACGAAAATAACAGTAACAACAACAGCAACAACGTCCCTCGTTTGTTGTGTATCTCGAATAGAAAAATATTCATTAATATATATAAAGCTCTTGTGACAAGTGTCGAAAGAGAGGAAGGAAGGAAGGAAGTAAGTGAGGAAGGGAGAGAAAGTGGCAGAAAAAAAAAAAGAAAAAGACCCACGACGAAGAACGTGGCGTCGTAAGCTCGTGACGACGTCAAGGAGTGTCTGGATTTTTCTCGTTAAATTCGTTTTTTTTTTTATTTTATTTTTTTTTTTTGTATCTTTCTCCCGTAGTCATATGATGGGGAGAAATGGCAAACTTACACTAACTCATACAACAAACACACACACACACACAACACTTGACACACGCACACACTGATTTTGATTCCATAACTACGGAATCGAGAGATAGAGACAGTTATGAGTAGGAGAGAAAAGTAATAGAACAAATCATACGTTATTTACGATTTAAATCGTAAAGATTCACATTATCGTTTTAATTCATTAATGAATGAAACTTAGACAAAAATATGTACACACGGAAACACACATATTACAAAATATTATAATTATTGAATTGTTTTTGACGAGAGATAAGAGACGTACGAAAAACCCTATTATTATTATTATTATTATTATTATTATTATTATTATATTTATACGCTTACGTCCCTTCGTAATGATAATTGAAAGAAATGAACCTAAACGGAGCAAATACCTCTTTTTGCTCGTCTAATTTCATTTCTGGTTTATTATTATTATTATTATTATTATTATTATTATTAAATTATTATTTTTAATCGTTAATCTCGTAGACGAGTATGCACTGACGAAACGGGATCAATGTGCAGTTAATTATCTTTTTTCTTTTCAAACACGCACCGATGTACTGATTTTGGGATCGTTCGCGATAAGAAATGGAGAAAAAAAAACAAACGAAAATCGAAATCGCCGATCGTCAAATTATAAAATCTTGATCTCATTGCTCTTTACGTTCTTTTTTATTGTTTTATGTTTTATTTTTATGTACCGGCAAAACACTACCAATTTATTTATAATTATTTTGTCGACTTTTCGCTTCTTTGATTATCACTTTTATTATTATCATTATTGTTATTATTATTATTGTAACTATTATTATTATTTTTTTATTGCTACTACTTTTTCTACTTCGCTTTTTTTGATACTTGAGAAAAAATTTGATTTTTTTCGTTTGTTTGTTTTGTTTTTTTTTTTTAATTAATTTTTATTTTTATTCTTATTATTATTACTACTTTTTTATTCTTATTGTCATTGTAAATCGGGGACTTTTCGAAAATTTGGCAAAAAAAAAAGAGAGGATTTCGTGGGGTCTCGTCGTCATTGGTGTATTTTGATTTTCCGACGCATATATACGATGATTTTTGTTCTATCTTTTTTTTTTTAATTTGCTGCTTTTTAAAGGAAACAAATCAATTTTGCCAATTTTTGATTTTTGATTGTCGTGACACTAAAATGGGAGCACGAAAAAAAAAATTAATTCAGCAGTTATTCGTGAAAATACGACGCAAACAAAACCACGAAAATGACATATAAAAAAAACATTAAATATATCGAGAAAATGAAAATCATTGAACAAAAATGAACACAAATATTAAGAAGAAAAAAAAGAAAAGAAAACAAAAAATAGTGCCTATCACTCCGGTCTTGAATGGAAACTTTTGTACAAAATTGAATACAGGGCCAATGGAAACAAAGTAATATGTTAGACATCTATTTACAAAGAAGAAAATTAAAGAGAGATACAAATTAAAAAGAAAGGGAAAGAAATACAAACAAAAAATAAAAAACAGGATAAAATTTTTTTTATTTTTATTTTTTTCAGTTATCGCGATGTTTTTTTCCTCGCGAGTCTTCGGATTAAGCGGTAAATCCGTAGACTCGTGGCGAGTGGTAAAGACAGCGATTCACAAAATTCGTTTTTTTTTTTTTTTTTTTTTATTATTTTTTCTCACAAATACAAGGAAACAAACGAAGTCCGGGAAGAATTTCGATAAATCTAGAGAAGTACACACATGTATACACACGAGACACACGAAAAGTCGGAAGGGAAAAATTTGATGTGAAGAGAAGTTTATTCACTGATTAATAATTGATCATCAAAAAGAGAATCATTAATCAGGCCACTCATTTTTTCTTTTTATTCATCAACCCCTATCAATGCAGGCTGTGAAAATCACCGGAACACTAAAAATTCGGAGGAAAGGAACAAAATTTCGAAATCAACACGTTCGATACTGGGTGAAAAAAATATTCAACCCCTGTAACACAAATAAAAATGAAAGAAAAAAAAAAAAAAAAAAACTGTAAATTCTTAAGTTTTGGGCTCCGAAGAACGATTAAAAAAAAAAAAAAAAACTTCCATAACTCATCGATACTGCCACTTTTTCAGTAATAAATAAACGAATTAACAAAAGAAAATATAATTATTGAAAAAAATAAAATAAATAAAAAAATGAAAGAACAAAAATAACAATAGAAACGAAACTGCCAAAGTTTCGTCACGTGATCACACATATCAATTGATTATTTCATACCTTCAATCTACAATGATTAAATTTTAACTTTTTCCACGAAGATAAATCGTCGTAACTTGTGTTCCTTTTTATTTTATTTTTTTATTTTTTAACAAACATTAACGTGAATCGAAATTGAAAAAAAAAAAATAAACGAGGAAAGATGGAGAGCAAGAGCAAGAAGTAAAAAATTGAGAAAAAAAATGACAAATAACTCAATGAAAAAGAACGAGCTGAGATTGAAAGAAAAAAAATCGATTGATTGAAATTTCTGAAGCTGGAAAAAGCTTGCAAAATATTCGAGACTGTTCCGAGGGTGGCAAATTTGAAGGGGGTGCCAAAAAAATATAAATTCTTTCGAATCGCACTCGCGATTGATTTCTTACAATGATCGGAAAAATAAAAAAAGATTTCAAAGAATTTCTACGTGTGTGAAAAATTGTCTTTTTTGATAAAATAATGTGAGAGTTGCTACTTCTATTTTCTTTCAATATTTAAAAATATCGTTACGAGCGCCAATGAAAAATCGGTGGATAAGTGTTTTTTTAATCTTTGACGAGTGAAAAAAAAAATAATATTAATAATTATAATAAAACGACAAAGAAAAAAGAACGAAACAATAATAATAAAGAAATAATTAAAAATGTGTGTAAAAAAAAAAGCGTGAAATTTACTCCTCTCTGTTTTTTCGTGGCTTTTATTGTCTTTGTGAAGTTCGTTATTTGCGCAAATTGTGATTAGATCGAGAAACATAAATTTAAACGAATAAAATTAACATAATAATAATAATAATAATGAACAAAAGTAACAATAATTACGAAAGATAAGGAGCGAATGAGAAAAAAAAAATCATATAGTTATTCATATAGTCTATGTATCGTATATTCATGTAAACATGAAAAAGAAAACATAAAACAGAACACTGGAATTCATTCGGACGAACAAGTAAAAATTAAAATTACGAAAAAGAATATTTTCATGAGAAACAAAAATGGAAGAAAACAAAACGCAACACTCAACAAAAAAAATACATTTCGACGATGACACTCTCACGCCCCAAAAAATGTATGCTTTTCGAGGCAAATAAAAAATCATTTCGAGACAAATAATACGAGGAAAAAAAAACAAAACAATAAGCAAACAAATATTGTAGAATAACGAATAAGTGAAATTTGATGTTGACGAAAAAAAAAAAAATACATATAAATTATTAACGAGTTGACGGTAGATTAACGAGAAATGAAAATCCAAATTCGTTGTTGAGCCTTGAGGAGAACAAAAAAATAATAATTCGAGAGGAAACGCGGTCCCTGATTTCGTGGCCATTTTTTTCTTCAATCTTCAAAACGAAGTTTGGCTATCGAGAATTTCTGCAATTTTAACTGTTCTATAAAAAGACAAGAACAAAAACAACAACAATAATAATAATAATATTAATAATATCATTCGTTTATTCAAGAAATGTAACCTTGAAAAATTTTTCCACAACGTCATATACATTCCTCTCGAAAGTTTCAAAATTCCAGGCTCGCTCTCGAATTATTAATAATTTATTATACGACGAAAAATCGTAGGGAGGAAAAGTCATTGGTGTCATCGTTTTTGTTTTTGTTTTTTTTTTTTTTTCTTCAAGCCGAACGGTTATGAGGATCAAAAAAATATCGTTCCAATTGATCCGTAAGTTTGGTGAAATTGAGATCGATACGTTTTTTCTTCTTCAATTACAAAAATCAATGCTCAAATACGTGTTAAGATATGTATATGTAAAAAAAAACAACTCACCCTCTCCACCCTTCATTAAAAACAATGTTTTGGCGACGACCACGAGGGCTTTTCCGTTCCGATGACTCGTTATGTTACAATTACGATTTTCGAATTGAAGAATAAAAAAAAAAAAACAGCAACAATAAAGTACGAAATAATATGCGTAAGATCGATGAGAAAAAAATTAATCGATTGATTGTTCAATCGATCGATTAATCAAAACGAGAAAATCCTGCAAATCACTCGATCGTATCACGTTCGATCCACGCAATTACATGTTTTAGGCGTGTGTTACATATGTATATTATTATTATCATTATTATTATTACTATTATTATTATTATTATTATTATTATTATTAATATTACTGTGTAATAATTATTACCATTATTACGAAGGCAAATAGATGTGTAGTAGTTTCTAACAAATTTTCTAGCATGTATATATGTCCAATTGAATGACGTCGTGGAAGAAGTCAAAATGGGAGTGTTTTGTTTTTTTTTTAATGTTTTTTTTTTGTTTCATTAACTTGTTCATTTTTCGATCAATTTTTTTCTTGTTTCTCCGATCACGTGTCTCGTTGCCATTTATCCAAAATCGTCAATCGTCAGAAACAATTGATGCGTATTGCTACGAGTAGAGAGGACACACAGAACAGAAAGAAACTGATTTTTTTTTCCTCCGAATTCCAATTTTGTTTTAACTTCGAAAAATCCTATTTTGGGAATACGGATCTCTCGGGGAGTGCACATCGCGACGAGGAAAACCCTTTTCTTTTTATATACGTATTTCCATGTGTATATATTTGAGTATAAAAGAGCTGAAAATAAAAATGAAAATGAAAAAAAAATAAACAAATGAAAATGCATTTAATGCTTCATCGCTGCTAGTCCAGACTTGGCGATTTTCCGACGATCCCCATTCGGCCTCTCGAACGCTTACCATTTTGACGAAACGATATCGAAAATTCTTTTTTATTTATCGCAAAATTAAAAATGTCTTTGTCTTTTAAAGTAGTAATAAAAATAATAATAATAAATATTATAATAATCATAATAGTAATAATATTGATAATATAAATAATGATAATAATAATATTAATATTGATAATAATAATAATCATAATGAAAGTAATGTGAAAACTAACAAAACATTCAACAAAAATAACAATAATAATGATAATGGGTATTGTAATTTTGACTCTATTCGATGCAAATTTTTTTAATGACTCGTGTGAACGATTTTGCAGCACAGTCTTGGGCTTTGACTTGAACGATTTTCCATCTCGATTCGTCGAAATTGGTCGATCAGAGTGAAAAAGAAAATTTGAAGAAAAAAAAATCCATAAACAATGAGTCCAAGAAAGTGCAATATTGCATTTCCAGCGATGAGGAATAATTGTCGTCTAATTGCGATGGGACGAGACACGTGAAAACAGACGAAAAAAAACCAACTGATTAAAGTAAAAAAAAAAAAAAAAAAAATGCCACCTTTCGTAACGCGACGAAGGAGTCTATTTTTCGCGACAGAGTTTTTACGATATTTACGATTTAAAGAAAGATGAAAAAGTAATGGGAGTGAGAATGGAGAAAGAAAAGAAATTAAAAAAAAAAAAAAAAAAAATGAAAAATTAATTATAAGAAGTCACTTTTTGTACGTCGAAAGGGAATGGAAAAGATGAGAAGAAAAAACTAAAAGATGCGACAAATGTAGCAATATTTTTACACGAAGTGAAATTTTCGCAATGTTTATAATCGTCATTTTCGTTTCGCTTTTTCTTTATTTTTCTTTTTTCCCTTAAAATTTTGTGCTCGCTCATTTCTTGCTTTAACCTATTCGTCTCCTCTTTCTCGTTCTCTATATTTTTGAATACACCAGTTTGATTCTTTCGATCAAAGAACAATTAATGTTTTTCTTTTTCTGCGTTCACTTTTTTATTACTTTTTTTTTTTTAATTTCGTAATTAATAACATTTATGAGACATTTTTTAATAAATACAAGAACGATCTACAACACGTTGCGAAAGATCGAGGAGAAATAAGGAAAATTTCAACAAGTGCGTCTATAAGTTGTCTATCCTAGTTTAAGTTCGTGAAATATATATCTTATCTAATAATAATAATAATAATAATAATAATCATAATAATATTAATCATAATAATAGGAATAATAATAATAATAATAATAATAATGGAGAAAAAAAAGTTGTGCTATCGAGTAACTTTAAAGACCCACTGTACATTTGTATTTAGTCCCCTTGTTTATAATACTTATTATCTTGTTATTAAGTACCCGATTTATATCATTTTTTATCGAAATTATTAAAAAATAATTTAAAAAATATACATCGCTGAATAATTTTTATTTTCTTGAGTCCTAATGACCTTGGCGAAAGAAGCCTTCCTTTCTTCACCTTCTCTACGAATGATAATCGTCGATAAGAAAAATCATTGCCAATTTATGATCAGCGTGTTTTTTTTTCTTCGCATTTCCAATACTTTTTGGCACGAATTTTTCTAAATCAGTGGCTCAATTCCCGCGTTGAAAACGTCACATGGAAATCAAGCAATTTCATAAAAGTTGGACGATTAAAAAATTGAAAAAAAAGTAATAATTTTAATTACAATGAAAAATATGCTGGATAACGTTGAAAAAAAATGGAATATCCGATGAACTTCGATTAGCAGAAAAAAATCGGTATTATTCATTACAAACGATAACGATCGATTTTTTTTATTTCTTTCATAGCCGTCGCCACGACGCTGCTTCTCTCACTCTGTCGTATGAGGATATCGTACGAGTCGAGAATACATTACGAATATTTATGTACGTGCATTGCACGAATGAAAAAAGAAAGAAAGAAAAAAAAATGGAAGGAAAAATTGTTATGCATTATTTATTATTCCCCGATCCGGTAGACAATGTTCAGACAGTCAATTCTTTCGCGTCATTTCTTTTTTTCATTATAGAGTCGAGAAGCTCTCTCTCTCTCCCTTTGAAAATTCGATTCATCTACAGGGTGGCCTATACAAATGGGCAGTTTTTTCATTCGAATGAATTTCTAGATCAGTCCGGTAGCAACCAATTTCCTCAATCGATAGACACGGAGAATCAGAGAACCTGCAAATATTTAAAACACCTGAAAAATGATTTGTTTATGAAGAAAAAAAACGACTTTTGGATCACGAATCTTAACGAAAACAAATCCAGACGTCGAGACCACTTTTGAGAGGTTAAAAACCTTACGAGAATTTCTCTTTCACGCGTATACGTTGTTCGTGAGCTTTTTAAATAACTCAAATTCGCCTTGTCGAAGGACGTATTGATAAAACCTGGATTTCAACGGGTACCGAGACGATTGCTTATCATTTTCAAGATTAGCGAGAAAGCATATTTCTATATATATACACGCGTATATCTATATGTATATTCGCTTATATATAAATATTGAAGTTTGCTTTTTACGTCACGGAAAAAGAGAAAGAAAAAAAAAAACAGAGCGAGTCAGAATCTGGGTTTGCGTTTCTTGATTACGCTAAAATACCTGACCTTACTCACTTTTTCGAGAAGCTCTGTGTAAATGTCTGTGAAATGTGACACACACACATGAAAAAAAAAAGAGGCGAAAAGAAAGAAAGAGCGAGAGAGAGAGAGAGAGAGAGAGAACTTTACAGAGGCAAATTACGACGAGTCAACGTTCTCATGAACGATTCGGCCTCGTCTGTTTTTTTTATTCGTCTCGTCCTCTAACTTTTTAATTAAACAATTTTCTTTTCTCACTTCATTCCGCATGATTCGGATGATCTATTCGCATGAAATCGTGATCGAATAACGTAGGATCAAACTGGACTAATCGTAAGGTGACTGGATTTTTCGTAACGTCATCCAAACCGCGAGAAACATCTTTGATTTATTTGAGAATTTTGAGAGTGTTCGGCGTTTTAGTTTCATGAAGTTTCTCCAGTAATTAATCTCCTACTCCGGGAAATTAAAATATATAAAAAAAAACAGGAAAAAAAAATGAATCAAAGCTCCAGGAAAATCTAAATTTCGAAAGTGCAGGACTCATTAAATGCCTCTTTGAAAAGCGGACGAGGGCAACGTCTGATTGGGTCGCAGACTAAATCCTCACCTTTCGAAAGATGCTCATAATTTCGGGCGTTACGAGCACATCTCCTCGTGAGATGCGAATTTAACGCCGAGACGAACGTTGACGTGCCCAAGGCAAAGTATACATGTCTCGGAACTTTTTTTTTTTCTTTTTTTTTTGTTCTCTTTTTTTTCTTTTCTTTACTGGCTGCATGCGTCAAGCAAGAACGATGATTTAAACAACGTGGTACGTTTATATATATATAAATATATATATGCGCGTATACATATTCAGCAATTTTGCGTTCGTACGTGCATGAAAATACGTTTATATGTTCCGGAATGCGAGACCGAGATGATCGCGCAGTGCTGCAGCACGAATTTGCGCGGCTGCACTTTGTACAAGCGATATTTTTAGATATTCAGTAAGCTACCGAGCAGAAATTGACACGGTACGAGCCTCGACGCATCCTTTTTCATTTTTATAAACACAAATTTATGTATTTGTATCGAATGCGCGCTATCGAATGCAATAAAAGTTCACTTAAGACCGAGAAGCAAATGGAACAGAGTTTTATACTTTGGGCTCTGCTTGCGTCGTTTGTACGAAACTTTTGGCAGATCTTTTCGCGAGAGCTTCGTTCTTCCGATTTTTACCGGCATCAAGAAAAATTTGTTTATTCGTCTTCTTCGCTTACCGAGAGAGAAAAAAAAACACTGAAAACAGTAAAAATCGCTGGCTGGAAACAAGGCGATGAATTTTTTTCTTCATAAAATCATATTCCATTCTCGATTTCTATGACTATCTCGTTTGTTAATCGATCGATAATTCTCCCTCTCGGAGCTGGGACCCACGTGAGTAAACTCCGAAGATTACTCAACTGCTTACGATTGCGTGTTTACTTACGAGAGTCCTAGATTCGACATGGGCAAACAACTCGTGTCCAATTAACGAGAAAACGTCACGATTAATTAATGCTAAATTATTAATAGGCTCATTGCAATTGATTAGCTAAACAAATACAAAGCTGCTCTATTGACCTCGATCTTTTTTTATTTTATTTTTTTTCGCCAAATCTTAACAATAATATATCGAGGAAAAATATCATTGGAAAAAGGAAGATTAAAAAAATGTAATAACCCTTCGACAACCAGTTATAACCAGTAGCCAGATGTTTCGAGGTGAGGCTACATCCCGCTTAGCAACGGACAAACTACTTGACTGACATCAGCTGTTATTTGGAATATTATAAAATTATTTTTATTAGCAAGTGAGCCGATTCTTAAGGGATATTGGAGCCAGAACATGCAACACGCTATATTCGCGAATTTCGCAAGAGTACATTTTAATAAATATCTATATATATGCTACAAGCATCCATACTATGTATACAGGACTACACTCATGAAAGAGAGAGAACGGGAGAGTTCTGCCGGCGGCTGTAATAAGAAGAGTAAGAGAAGAAGGGAGAGAGAGAGAGATAGCTGTATAGGAGAGGCTCGGGCGTCGAGGCGTTTGCAGTAAAATAATCGCTCAAGGTCCGCGGTGGCGTTGCACCCGGCCGTGGCCAGGGCTGCCAACAACCGCACTGTTTACATCGCCCATGCACGGGGTGTCCGAAAACACGATAATCGTTTCACATCCTTAAACTTATTTTCACTAGAAAACGAGAAATATTCCATTAGCCGGTGCATAAGTTTTCAGGTCACGTGAGTAGTTTTTTGGGATGACGAGTTAAATTTGGAGCTCTGTAACTCAAAAAGTACCGATAGGAAAACAGTTCAATCGTAGTGTTTGGAAATGCCCGTGAATCAACTTACAGAGCTGTGCAATAAAAAACGTGACTTCCCGGAGGAAAGTTTGAAGCTGACTTCGTACGACCTGGAGTATAGAACTCAGGGTGAAAACGAGAGTGTCGTTTTTTTGAATCGTTGAAACTGAGCAGCTTTCCTTGAAAAGATCCTTTTTTGAATTCGCGTAGATTTGGAATTACGGGGATTTTGATCGGGACACCCTGTACATCGTCGTTGTTACGAACCGCGATATCGTGTGTGTTTAAACGCTTGTTGCGTACATACTCTTTTTGCACCGGTACGATGTGGCCGCAAGAGTGTCGCGGTGCACACATACGTGCACGTACTTCGTATATATATGTATTTAAATGCACCCGGTGCATCTCGTCGACGATGCGCATTATTGCAGGATAGTGCAACCAATATGAGCGTCGCGATGTGAGCGTGCCTGCGGTTAAATGGCCCGCGTCTTCATGCGCTATCGGATCCTCCATTTTGTTGTTCATTTTACCATTATAAATCATTCGTATTAATAATAAATTTGTCAGTCGGTGTGTGCACGTCTTCCATGAGCGAGTCTGTTTCAGCTCAATTTCACTGTCACGAATCCCTGGAGGTTTACTCGTAAGACGATCTCTGGCTTCGAGAGGAAACTCACATCCGCATGAAAATTTCAGTTTTTTTTTTTTTTTTTTTTTCATAAAAATCGCAGCTGTTACAGATTTATTGGTAAAAGTTCTCTTGCCCATGTTTCCTAGGCTACGTTAGATCGGAAAATTAATCCCTTCCGCGAATCAGCGCTCGTGTGAACCCGTGTGAGCGTGGGGATTACTATAAAACGATCGTATGCCTTATTATTATCTAGATTGTTATTATTATTATTATTATTGCTGTTTTTGCTGCAGCTATCAAACCTTCTCAACGTGAAGGAAAAGGAAAAAAAAAAAAAAATCGGCAGAACAACCTAGGCCTCGTCAGTATCTCAAGCGTGAAGAGTCCTTGATACACTACTCGTGAACGTAATCGTCAGAGAGAAAAGAACGTATGAGAATGATGACCAAGAAGCTCCATATATTATACGCGTTGCTTTCAACCCAAATAAACCGAAAGATTTAACCGGAGAAGTAAAATCGAGCTAATTTGAACGTTCAGAGCTATAAGATGAAAGAACAGAAAGAAAACAGTTGAAAAATTGAAGCGAGTAGCTAAATTGAAAAATGGGATTTGACTTCGAAATCTCACTGAGATACAGGAAAATTTGATTCTCCTTTTATCTTGTTTTTTAATCTCGGTTGAAACTTTCGGAATAAAATTAACTTTGCTGGTGAACTCGAAATGTTTCATGAAAGATTGGATTTTAGATAGAATTATAAAAATGATTGAGGTTTGAAAACTTGGAGATTTCGTTGGCGAATGTTTCGTCGTTCGCTCATCGACTACTCGAAGGCCTTTCTCGTTATCCCTTCTCGAAGATCTCCTCGTGGATATACCAGACGCCGATTTCCCCTTCTCCCACGCACCGCTTGTTGCACTTGCTCACTCAATTTTTTTCTCTTCTTTTTTATTGTAAATGGAGAAAAAAAAAAAAAAAACAAAATAAGTACGAGAGAGTATATACACGGCGATATAGAAATTGTGTAATTACAATTGCAATTTATGATTCGTGATTGTACAATTACATTCAAGGCAATGCCGCGATTTGTAAGACCCGGAGCTTGTTCGAGCCAAATGCATTTAGCCCTTGCAACATCGGGTCGCATTGTAATAACAATTTCATTGATTTTTAGTCTCCATGTTTTACCCAATCAGAACGTATGGAGCGACGAATTTATGAGTTTTAGGATTTTACGAAATTTCAAACTGGAGCAAAATTCTTTTTCCTCGATTATGTCGATTCCGGCAATCGTTGAATCGCCATTTTCTTTAGTCTCGTTAACGAGACAAGAAATTGGCTACTTTGTGCGAAACGCTCGCACGATCAGAATCGTAAAAATCAGCTGATCCATCGATCGATACTGGCAAAATGAAACTCGTGGATCGCCCTTGGCTGCCCTTGAAACTCAAAAGATCCTCCGCTCGAATCTACTGTGTAAACTAATTAGATACAGTTAACGCAGTAATTAACCATTTAAGGAGGATATAAACGCACACGCGGTGTGGACCGAAATCATAAAAATGCCACGGATTTATCGATCGATCTTAAAGAGATGAAACTCCTGGGATCTCGTACTCTCTTACGGTTTTATATCCTTTAAATTCCGGCTTCGAGTACCCCGGTGCATTGCGTATACTAATTACATAGTCTTCACGCAGTAATTAACCATTTAGGATGCCATGGCCGACTCCCTATGTGTGTATATAATTGGACGAGTCAACAATATAACGGGTGTCACGATTCAAATGTCTCAGTTTTGATGCCGGAAGAGAGTAGATCTCGCGAGAAGCTCTCCCTTTTTTTGCTAAATTCTCAACAGTAAAAATTATCCAGCAAGCGATGTTGATTCGTTGAAAAAACGCCATTTTGATTTGGTACCAAGTCGCCATTCTGTGAAGAATTTAACTAAAAATGTGTGGAAGAAAAAGGAAAAAAGGTGTAAACGGTGAAAGGGCCATCTGTTGAGTTAGCTTGAAATCTGAGAAAGTTCATCATCTTCGAAAATTGATCCTTCACGGAGTCCTTTCTCCGGAGACCTGAATTTTTTTTCGGTATTAGGAGAGGTCCAGATGGTTGAGAGGGTGAGTGGTTAAAAAAAAATGGGACACCCCGTACGTGTATGCGAAGTCGCGGAGAGGTCTGATTAAGGATATATAGGGACGTCTCGAGGGTGACTATACATATGGGAGGGCTAACGTCGATATCTTGCCGGGGGATCGAACATCGGCACAACACCCATGGAACCGATCAAAAGAGAGAGAGAGAGAGGAAGGTAAAGAGAGGCTGGCAAGCTCGGCAGCAGGAAGATGCTGCTCGGGTTTGTCCCTCGTCGTTGTGCCCTGGACCAGCGACGTCCTCTTACAATCCTCGAGTCCTTTTTGCTTTCGCTCTCTTGCTCTCACTCTATCTCTCTCTTTCTCTCATCCTTTGCCTCTTCAAGTCTCAACACACCGCGAGAGCAAAACTCTTCGCTGGCGGTATAACCAGCTCGTTCGTCCGTCCTCTCTCGTTGATTTTTACAGAGGACTCGGCGCGGAACCGTATATCTGTCTCCTCTTTGGTCCCCTGTCCACGAGTCGTTTAAGATAATCCGATGGCTTCAACACTGCCGAGAAAATAGGTGTTCCGTGGTTCCCGATGATGTCTGGAACGAGCACACGCGTGGAGAGAACATCTCGACCAATTCTGAGCTCAATTTTTATTCTGTGCATTTGGCATAGATTTTTTGGATTCAATGAGCACTGGACCGATGCATTTGATGACGTGACCTTGTTCCAGTCATCGAGATACAGCCGTATTGGCTCAGATTTGCATCAAACTTTGACTCGAGTCATATTAATAACGAATCAATACCAAACTGACCTCGAACCGGAGAGTCCTTCGCGTCAGTTTACGTAAGCAGATAAATTGAGGTTCCAAGTATTTTTGTTTATTGCTTGAAGATGAAACAGCAATATGCTAGTCGAAGAAGCCAAGATGCATATCTGCTTTTACCGGATCTGGTCAGGCTATCCCACGTAGATTGGCTTCCAACCAATGATCGATCAGTTCGTGCCATTATGAACCATCAACCCGCGGTTTAGGGGATATCCAGATTAAATTTGATTCATTCTTCCATAAGTTAATAAAGTATTTCGATCATTCTGGATGGTCAATTGTAGATTTGAACCGGTACAAGAGAAACCTTATTGTGTTGAAAAAAGATTTCACGGGGCTTCATCGAATTTTTCCCTCTTTGTGCTATAAATGTCTTTAAGTAGAGCACGACCGTAGCCAGAGCAGTGATTTATCGAGACAACCTTCAAAAAAAAAAAAAAAAAAAGAAAGAAAAACCTCAAACTGTAGTTGAATGCACTCGAGTCTCTTTATAGTGCTGGTGGTCCAAATTTACCAGGTGGTCCAAATTGGCACCAACTCCTCCACTCGCAGGTCCCTTTGCTCCGAATGGTGCTACGGGACAGCCTGTATAGCAGGTCGTTTCGGGCTACCGGCTGTTGAACGAGGGGGCCGAGAACTCTCCTCGGGGTCTCAAGCTGCACTCCTCAGGTAGTAAGATCGGTGAGAACGACTATTATACCACTTACTTGGCTCCGAGTGTAAGTTAAGCGTGTGTGGATCCGTGTGTGTGATTTTCTCTCCAGCTATACGAACGTACGAATGGATTTGTGGGTGGCCTATACCGGACCCAAACTGGTAGGAGTGAGTTTATTTGATTAACTCGGTGAAAGATCTCACTTTCGATTCGGTTCTGTCCTGTGCTTATCGGAGGATGGATTATTATCGACATTTTTTTTTGGTTAGATAGATTGGGTTGGGACTTGGAGAATGAAAGTTGGTTGATTCTTGTTCAAGTGTCATCGTTTGAACTCTCGAAGGCTGTGGATAGTAAACTCAGGATGATTCAAGGACTACTTAGGAATGATGATCATTAGAGGGTCAGTGAAAGTTCAAAGCGGATCGCAGAAGCTCATCCAGATTTTGGACTCATTCATGGCAACTTGGACTGAGCCCCGTAGCGATCCATAGCTGTTGATGGAGCTCGAGGAGCTCACAGGATCGCAAGGTTTGTATTCTCGTTGTGAGGTACGTACATGGTACATAATAAGTAAGGGAAAAGCTGTTGGTGGACGAGAGTGCGGGCGAGGCAGCAGTAACTCCAGGTATAATGCACATACACCGCGCTTAAAGCCGTGTATCCAAGTAAGTAAGTAGGTACCCCAGTGAGTTGTGGCAGCAACGTCTCTCTTTTCTCTTGCCTCTTTCTCTATTGCTACATCTTTCGTTCTCTCTCTCTTTCTTATCGAGCCAAACCACCTACCGAACATCTGTCTTTCTCTTTCAGTCATTCGAGGATCGTTCGTACATGCACTGCCCTCCGAAAGATTTGCATGCCGAACTGCCATTAAACGGCGTTGCAGCCGTGTCGAGGTGATTTTTGTACGGGTATTTTTAGTGTTTCGTCCTTCGGTCTCCATCGCTCGAGAGCACACCGCGCGGGGTTCAAGGCCTTGCCTCGATGAGGCGCTCTTCGCTGAGGCTGGGGGAATTCACTCTCGCGCCTTTTCCGACAGGAGAGCCCTGGGAGAGAGCCAGTTTGTTCACCAGCCTCAGTTAGGTCCACCACCACCACCACCACCACCTCGATCCTCTACATCAGTTATTCGTAGATTCCTCAGTCATGCAGAACCGAGATGCAGCTTATCTTTTCAGCAGCTAAGATACCCAACGTTTATGGTTCCCACATGAAATTATCGCTGAATTAGCTATTTTTGCCGAGTACTGCGAAGCTTGGAAATCAGTTGAGTGGTGCTTTGAGGATCAAATAAATCAATCGACATTTCTGAGTGAAACTATGACAGGTTTTTTCATCAAGGTACCCACCGCCCATCGTGACTTATTCCAGCTTCGGAGTCCACAGAAAATCATATATTTTCCGATGAACAATTAAGGAATCCTTAACGGTCAAAGTCTACTTCGTATTCCATTGACCGTGCAGCACGATCAAAAACTTGTTGCTTCGTCATAAAAACCCATAACGAAGGACTCTTGATTATCAAGGTCCATCATGCTTTAGGATCACAATAATCCAACAGCATTTTCGAATAATCTACTTATTTAGTTTAGTTCGACTAACCGGTATTATTCGAATCCAGCAGCTTCGTAAGGTAGGATCCTCGAGATGCTTTTAATGCCTTTTAGTCTTTGATCCTATTATACAGATTATTCTCGGTAAACTAAACTCGGATAATTTTCGTAACTTTGATGTAAAAGTTACGAGCTTACGTAGTTTACATAAAAGTTGAAAAAAATACTCGAAATGTGTTTTCCGAGTTCTAGCTAATTGGACTAGGTGCAGTAGACTACTGGAAGAGTTAACTGGCTAATTGGTTTGCGTTGGCCAGCTAGCGTTGGCCGCCAGCCTTTGAAAATTCAATTGAGAGGGGTCAGCCGTCTCATGACGTTAGCCGAATTCACCGAGTACATCGGTCCTTCATTCTTGCTTAATACCAGTAAATCCAGGTGGATGTGGTACAAATGCGGATGTGAGTTCGTGCAAAGGCGCGAAACAGAATTTAATTCCGTTGAGGTGCTAGGAAAGGGGTCAGGAGAGGGGGGGGGGGCAGGGGAATTGCAAGGAAGAAGAAGAAGAAGACGAGGAAAGTTTATGATCGTCGTGTACAAACGCAAGGCTTCCAACACGCCTACGTCACAGAGTGAATAAATGTTCAGGAGATTCTCCTCGAGGTCCCCGGGTATCTTCCTCCGGACGATGCTGCTCTCGCGCAGCTGAACGAGGGTCCACGAGGGACGGGGAGCGAGAGAGAGAGAGAGAGAGAGAGAGAGAAGTGGGGGCTCGAGGGGAGTAGGAGAGTAAGAAAGAAAATCGCGGATCAGCGAGAATCCGGCAAAAGCTCGTCAAGGGCGCCCAAGAGCGATCGTGAAAGATGGTGGTGAGTAGCATCTCGTACTATACATTGGTATTGCTTTAAGTGCGTGTGAAATAACGTATAAATAGCTTTTAAACGCAGACGTGCCAGGCCATCGAATCGCTCGCTCGGTTATTCGCGTATGCAAGACGACGATAAACGTGATATAAAATATGATTAAATATTTATGGAAGAGATGAGGCAAAAAAAGCAGAGAGAAAAAAAAAAGAAAAATGAAAATATCCTGGCGCCATGAAGATAGCAAATTTACGTGTATATAGTTGAACTATTTATTGGCAAAACGTTCCGAGCTTCGGGTTAGCTATAAGATACCGTATGATGAGTGCGAAAGCACAGAGTTTCAAACCGGTAGCTGCTACTGTATTTTCCCAAGTCGATTTTTAAAGCGTGCCCAACTCCCACTACCTCTCTCGCTATCCAATGTGTCAATAGTCGCTTCTCGAGCGTGGGATAACTTTACGAGGGATACGAAACTTGTTCTTTGGTGCAGACACCTATGAATGTGCAATTTAACTATCATTCGGCGATGTTCAAATTCGAAACACGGTAATCGAGAGTTGTCTGGAAATGTGGGATAAAGTTTAAGCAAGAAGTTTCCAGAACGATACGAGAATGAAAGGCAAGTTTGTCTGTAAAAAAAAAGCAAACAAACTCAACGCGGAACTCGGACAAACTCATGAGCCACCACACACGCCGCCAAACTGTTTGCAGCACTCCCTTCGTTGTCATCCGAAATGAAGTTAAATTGTTGGAGTGCACAGACGAGGGAACTCACTCGTTGGATTAGAGATTTAAGTTGAAGCGCACGCGAGTAGTAACGTTGCGAAGAAAAACCAAATTCATGCGATAAGCCAAGGAAAGCTCCGAAATGCCATTACCACGCAGACCACCATGGAGTTGAAGTTTCTCGAAGCGCGTTAATCGTCATAGAAAATAGACCTCGGACGAAACGTTGTGCAGTACAGTCTTACGGGTTTACGAGTGGATTTACCAGCGGGACAAATAAGAGGTGGTCATAAATACGTTGCCGCATATACTGGCAGTTCTTGACCATAATTTAGTGAGCCAAAAGCCATCCGAGTATCATCCATATAAAATAGTAATGGCGGAAAGTATCACGCGTGGGGTTACACTTACGAGTACGCGCTTGTGGTTGTTTAGGAGCTCCGACGCGCAACGTGTCAAAACTCGAGGGAAACGAGACACGAACGAAGCTCCGGGAATTCGTATTAGTGCGAAAGTTACACATGCGTCGTATTTTTGCGAACGGATACATTGAGCCGAGAAAAAGAGACGAGTGGGAGTGCGGCGCGGAGGGGTAAAGGGGAAGAAGCGTATGGTGTGTCGTTGCGGGAGGTCAGGCACGATGACTTTTTATTATACGGACAGCTTGTTCTCTTTCTCTCTCTCTCTCTCTCTCTCTCTCTTTTCTCTTTCTCTTTCTGGTCTCGCGTATATAAGCGAAAAACGCTTCCAGAACCTCGTGGATTCGCGGCACGAAGCGTGGATCCTCGCGCGATTACGGATACGTTCACGCGTCCATATTGAATACTCACAAGAACCTCCATTTTTCTTTCTCTCTCTCTCTTTTTTTTATTTCCTTCTTTTTTCTTGCTTTTTTTCATTCTCCCTTGTTCGCTTACACGATTTTCTTTTCAACGCAGGTATGTTTGTACACATCCGGACAGATACGTGCGTAACGCCAGACAAGAATGAGGCGACAGGAATAAGGATTGCCCTGAGAAGAACTCGTTGCACTTTTTATTCGCTTCTTCGTCCAACGTTCAGGTTCATTTTGACTCTTCCAAAAGCTTATTAACATGGGCAAATTGTCAGTTTAGAAAGAGTCGAGAAAATGGCATTTTTCTGCTGGTTACACGAAGTTTCTGAAACCCTGGAGAACGCTTCTGATCCTTGCATCCTGACTCTGACCTTGATGGAACTCGGTTTCAAGGTTTTCAACCCTGAAATGTACCGATCTTCGGGCTCTCCTCGATCGTCGTTAATTTCATCAAACTTGGGGGAAGCTTTCGAGCACATGTAAGCAGAGTTCATGACCTTCGGGAAAGAGAACGTTCGGCTGTTGGGGTCTCGGAGGATCGTTGGAAAATGGCCTCAGTTATCGAGCATGTTGCGCGGGTCAGCAGTTCTGGTGGCTATGCTAAAACCACCCACGCTTCCACCATTTCACATAAAAGTTTAAGAATAAGAAGAGGACGAGGAAGAATACGAAGAAGAAGAAGAAGAAGAATAAGAAGAATAAGAAGAGAAGCTTCTGCGAAGTTACTATGTTTCTTCTTGCGATTTTATGGCCACGCTCTGGGCCTTCAACCTTATTTTTATAGACCTCAACAAGCAAAAGTTGTTGCCGAGAGAGGATCACGGTAAACGGATAAAGAATGGGAAACGTGTCCGGTAACCCCGACCGGGACACTGAACCCCCTCTCCTTATACTTCTCCGATTCGGAATTCACTTTGTACAAAGATCCTCTCCCGCGAAACAAACTCCAAGCGCCAAGTCGTCAAATCCAAAATACACACGTGTTTAAATAATCCAGGAAGTTTATCCATCGGTGCTTGTGTTTCTTTTTCCTCACTCGCCTCGTGTCAATAGACAAGCAATCCCGTAAAAAAAAAACGCCTCTGAATTTCGTAACTGTCGCTGCGTTAAAAAATATTCTTTGAAAATTCAAATAAAAACTGGAAAAACAACGTTTTCGATCGTTGCGTTTCAATAACAGTTAAATATATGAAAAACTGTATGGAAAGTTGGATGAAATTAAATACAGAGTTGGAATGCGATTTTCGATAATTTTTTTGATATTTTTTATTTATTTATTTATTTTTCGGAAACGTAAAAAAATAAATGAGCAAAAAAGTAGGTTGAAACGTTATGGGAACCTGACAATTCGTAAACAATTTATATCAGCGTATTTCTGATGTCTGAGAGATTGGAATTGAAATGAGATTTATTCGCAAGTGCGCAGTATCTCCTGCAATCGAATATATATATTATCGTTGAATATTTATGCGTAGGCAGCGATGAAAAATCCGTTTTGGATATTTTTTCATTCTTCTTTTTTTATTTATTGTTTGTTTTTTTTTCGCTTGTAACCTCGGGCAGGCTCGTTGCGTTATGGTCCGGTGAATGATCCTTGTGTAAACGGGTCGCGAGCACGACCAAGACCGACGAAAGCCCGGCCACTCACTTGCATCGATTGCGTTCTCAACTCCAAGAAATTGTTTATCTCGCTCAGGGATGATGATCAGCAGTCGAATGCTTCTGGTAAATCATCCGCTGAACAAAAAATCGAGATGAGAAGTGAAAAAAAAAATAAAAATAAAAAATAAAACAATTTACAAATTCACACATCCTTATTTATGGTCGTGACGAT
Organism: Campoplex capitator; assembly: GCA_037576405.1. Lineage (NCBI taxonomy): Eukaryota > Metazoa > Arthropoda > Insecta > Hymenoptera > Ichneumonidae > Campoplex > Campoplex capitator. The sequence goes on along the minus strand of JARBWI010000032.1, from coordinate 1,035,333 downwards.
TCAGGAGTTTTATCTTCTACGATATGAATATTATTATTCATGAGAATCCGAAATAAACAATTTTTTTTGAATCGAGAAATTTTTGTCACTAATATTAACAATTAAAAAAAAATAACTCCAACGAATAATATGAATGATTAATACTTGAAAAAAAAAAAAAAAAAAAAAAAAAAAAACATTTTATTTCAACGTCTGTTGATTCGGTTCATTTTCTGATGAAATAATGTTTCTATTTATTTCATATAGAAGGAATGATTTATTTGTAAATTTTGTACAAAGTTTCGCCGCTGGAGGCGCCAGCTAAAATAATCTCTCGTCGTTTTACAATCGAATATTCATCGATAGAGTGGTTTTGTGTATTTTAAAAGGATGACTTATCGGGTCCGTTCAAGGACAAGACTTTTATCCGGAGATACGATCACCTCGACCTTCGTAAATAATTATAATTCCGGTACAACGTATAACGATATCGCGAATCATTGGCCTCGAAATCATGCCAAGCGATACGAAATAACACACCTCCCTCCCTGACGACTTTCAACTCGTTCGAGAATCGACCAAACCCACGGACTAAAATAACAGAATCTCCTTTTTTTTTTTTTATTCTCTGACGTTCGTTCACTTTGGCAGCTCGGGAAAAAATTTTTCCTCCTTTTTATTATTATTATTTTTCTCACGTCGAGTTTTTATCGATAAACTTTCGGTTTTTCATACAGAATCTTTTACCAAAACGATAAAAATGCAACGAATTGGATCGAGAGAAGAAACATATTTTTGAAAAATGACGAACCAGCATCATGAGTGATATCGAATTATCATCGAATCATTTGGGAAATGGAATCAAAGCAATTCTGTTTTTTTTTTCTTCAATTTTCATAATAAATGAGTGACGAAAAAGCTCCAGTCGTTCGAAAGGTGAGTGAAATTTTTTGCCTTTCTTCGCAAAGTCAGCCTGAATCATCAATCGAAGAGAAAAAAAAAGAAAAAAAAAAACGGTAACTGCGCTGCGGGCAATGTTGATTCACGCTGGAACATCGAATCATGAATTATATGCTGGCCTTACCTCTCCACCGAAGCGCGGTCATTCGTTTTCGAGCGATTGCATCGGCGGGCTCTCTCGATGGGTACCGAAGCACTTCGATTTATATTTTTTTTTTGTCTCCCATTTGATGCCATTCGTATTTGCAACATCGAGAGGAGCAACGACACGTGAATGAATTAATTACTCATTATTTTCATTATTCTTGATGCCCTTAATTTCTCGTTTGAATTTGAATAACAATAATAATTCGATTAATAATACACGTATTGAAATTGACTTCGTACAATATACCTTTGATTAAATTTTTTTTGTTAATATTTTTTTTTTTTTCACAGTAATTCGTTTCGGGATACCGGTGTCTGTATGCAAGTCATTGATTTTTGGGCCCAAATGACGAGTCACCATATTCGATTAATCACTTCGTGTCATCGTCGACTGTCAGACATTTTTTTATATATACCAGCTCCGACGAATTTCTCTATTCGCGGACTATCCTGATGGACGTAATACGAGATAACCAACCGTTCCAGACGCATCATTAATGATCTTGGCTAGAGCGTGTCTGATGGAGTGGTTTCATTATCCTCTCTGGATACCTTGACCACAAAAAACGAATCTTTTTTTAGGCTTATCTTACAATGCTTTGATGGTTGAACAAGAAAAGAAAAAAAAATAATAATAATCGACTGGGATAATTCGGGTTGAGGTCATCATTGATGAGACGTGGAATGGACCAAGGTGGAACTCGGCAGCGTCCACGTCCGCGCGGTATTCAAACATCCTCATAAGCTTACGAAGCTTCAAACACAATTTCCTCATGATCTAGGATCACGACTCTCAGAAGATATCAGAGATTCTGTAATTCCAGAGGCACTTTCAAATCTTTGGGAAATATCTTACAGTGGTTTAGTCACTTGAAGGCGTTTCACACACGTTAATTGTTGTTGCAGAGCCCCAGAAACCTTCTGAGTGAAATTTCTTTCACCAGGATCGAAGGAATCGATTGGATGTTTCCGCATGAGGCTGGAAACTCGTTGAATCGAAAGTTCCAGGCGATTTTATGGTCAGAACTCCAGGAATCGTTGGATTCTATGGAAACCCAGCTGTGTCTTCGAGTCCTGGATGACTCGATAGCTGCCTGAGGTAACTCGATTCGATGATGCTTCATCAAGGATCCTGCAAAGTCCTGGGAGACAGAAAAATTATGAAGATTGTACAGATTTTTTGGTCCTCCGGTCCTAAAAGGACCGAAATGATGGAGGAGTCGAGCGCAGCATCCCGGTGCAACGAATGAAGCGAGGCATCGAGTCACAGAGACGCGATACTTGTCCAGCTTCACGATCATCTCTCTTCCTCCTTAGGTTCTTTCCCTCAATTCTTCTCCCTTCCTCTTTCTCTCTCTCTCCGAGTTTCTGTCTCGCTCGTTGGCCGCGAGTCGCGGAGACTCTCGAGTCGCGGATATATAGCCATCGAGGGCAATGGTTAGTCCAAGGTCTCGCGGGTTCAAACCCCGAGCCGCCGAGATTCAGCCTGCTCTCTTGGCGCTTCCTCCCGCAAACAACAACCTCCGCGCCTCTCGTTCCTAGAATAGTCGCCCCCGTATCGTTCCTCTCACTTTTTTCTCTCATTCTCATTCCCTCTCTTCGTCTCTTTCTCACGGCGATGTTTCTTCTGCTTCTATTTTCCTCGACATCGAGACGCTTCCACGATCCTTTTCTGACCGCGTCTGCATCTTCACCAATTTTCGTCCGGATTGCAGCATCCATTGATTTATCATGGACCGTACGATTCATCCGTCAAATGGATCCACCGAATTTTTCATCACAACCAATTTTTATCTCGATGCGGAAAATTTCATCGAGGAGAATCCCCTTCGAAGACGATCAATCCTAAAAAAAATTAATTCAACTGTCTGGTCCATCGTCTCAGCATCATCCCGTTGAGGAAAGATCGAAATTGGCAAAGATGAATCGAAATGTAGTTGCATTTCGATCATTCTCCTCTCGACTCTGTAGTCGATTTCGACATTTCTCTTTCTTTCTTTTTTTGGTTCAGTCGATTCCAGGGTTGACGTCGCTGTCCTCCGAGACGCGAACAGACGTCAGGTTAATGTGCCGTGTCCTCAGTCAGGTTAATGCGCCTCTCTCTCTCTCTCGCTCGTTCTCTTCCCCCCTCCTCCTCATTTTTTTCTTCTTTCTCCCGTGTGCTTTGGCTCTCGCGGAAAAATGAGATTATGGGTCGTGTCCTCCGTTCGGGTCGTTGTGCCGTCCGCGGCTTCGATGCTACATCTTCTTCGATTTTTTACGGTACGCTGACCCCATGAACTAAAAAAAGAAACAAAATTTCGGATAAAAAAATTACTGCGTGGGTCTCTCGAGAGGTTGGCTCGCGTCACAATTTTGATTTTCGTCCAAGACCGAGTCGTTTTTTTTTTTTTCATCCACGAATTTTTCTCCCTCGTTATCATAAATTATTTTATATTTCGGTTCCTACGCAGATGGAAAATGACAGCGAAAGAGACAGGAAGAGAGAGAGGAGAGAAAAGAACGAAAACGTTGTAAAAAAAATCTTTACGCTTCGAAAATACGTCGAAAAACCAATAACGATCGAAATTTAAAAAAAGTGAAAATTCATTCCGGATAAAATTTTGTTTGGAAAAAAAAAAAACAAAAAAAAAATGTGGAAGCTCGAAAGAAGGATTAAGAAGTAGGGATCGCAAAGAATTTCGTCAGACGAGACGACCGTAGGCGTTTGCGCCCATCCTCACCCCCCTTGCCTCCCTTCGCGACAGGGTTAACGACTCGGAAAAGCGAGTTATCGGCCCCGTCGACGACGCACAGTCGTCCGTGTCTTCACACTCGAATCTCCACTCATTTTCTGTCTCTCTTCCTCTCTCTCTCTCTCTCTCTCTCTCTCTCTCTCTCCTTCTCGCTTTCCTCTTTTGCTCTTTTTCTTTTCCGTTTTCGGGCCTATACGTATTTACCACGAATTTCTATATATTTATATACATATATACATAACGCGCATACATATATACACTTTTTCTTCTTGAGACCGCTTTATCATCGTCGCGAATTCTCTTGCTTCTTCCTTTTCACCTAAATATACATATATATATAAATATACATGGGTATTCATAAGTATACGCGTGTGTATTAATTTTTTTTGTTGGCAAATTAAAATTTCGAAAGGCCAATGTCCGAGGTCGAGTTCATATGCACGTTCCAAAAGTCCACTGCACCGGAGTGGGCGTGAGTTTTTGCAGTTCTTATGTCCGCTGACTTCTCGGCTTACCTAATCCCCAAATAATACGTTATTTTTTAACTTCTGCATGTTAAATTTGACGTTCATAATAATTAGAGTATCTCGTTTCATTTCTTACGTTTCATTCTATAACATTTTCATCAGCGTATGACATTCGTCGTATTTTCGTTCTCTCCCAATGTTTTTTTATTTATTTTTTTTTTTAATTCCGGTATCTCTGATATTTTTCTTTAATTAAAATGAACATTGTTCGGGAAATCGGTTGAAAGAATTCTCATTCTGAAAACAGTTGGTAAAAGAGAGAAGACGAGTTACGATTTTGTCGTTTGGTGAAAAGAGAAAATGTGCTGTCTCTCGTAGGAGGAAAGAAAAATGCCGGCGGATGTTGAGAAAAATGTTGAAAGAAAGCAGCAGCTCGCCGGTGAGAATGGAAAAGAAAATCTGAAAAAGAAATGAAAAAAAAAAGCAAAAATATATATAAATATATATGGTGAATGGACGGGAACGTTTGACAGGAGAATTTTTCACCCGGTCGAAACCGGCGGCGCCCTCGCTCGTTTCCCCTAACCTCACACACCAAAACGGATATGATTCGCATACCGTACAGTCAGAGAATAAGTAGGTAAAAAAATAAAAAAAAAACGAAAAAAAAAAACGAAAAAAAAAAGATAAAAGAGAAAAAGTGGAATTTATCGTCGTCTAATTTTAAAATTATGACGATGTAACGTACAAAACCGAAAAATTTCTTTCCCCGAATAAGGCAGTACATTCATATTAGCGACGTATGTCATGATTTACGGAATTATTTCGTGCCTGTAACCGTACGAAAAATGAAACGAAACGACAATATTCCGATAGCGTATGTTCGTTCGTTTCTTCATTAATTTGCCTTTTACGTCCAAATATATTTCAATCGTAAATTCTAATTTGAAATAATATTTTAACGACTTTTTACCCGAAATTTTACAAATCACAGTAATTATTAAAGACCAGCGAAACAAATTTCAGCAGAGATTTCCGATTTTTTTCGAATTTATATGAAAAAAAAAAAAGAAAAATTTATATTTCGTCAGGTTTACCCTATTAGCCCTGTATAAGTGCGCTCAGTTGGTTATTTGACGAAAAATATCGTGCGTATAAATATGGCTCGGAAGGCTCGCGAAAAGCCATTACTCCGGTCGGAGTTAACGGGTAAAAGTACGTTTTTAAAAGGTATTATTTTGCATCGGATAGCTGCTGGATTACCGCGAGGGAATCGCGACGTTATATATCCGAAGCCAAGAGGAGAGGAGAGGAGAGAGAGAGAGAGAGAGAGATGGGCTTTTATCCGGTTATTGCGCGCACCGTATGTCTCGGGCAAAGAGTGCATCGAGAGGAGAGCTACAGCGATACCGCGCGGCTGTGTAATATACACGAGGAGCATCAATCCGCAGGATCCTATACGATCTCGTAAATCGTTTGACGTTGTATACGTGCGGGATTTGTGTACAGACGAAGGTATAACCTGTAACCGCTGTATTTGCATTAGTTCGGAGGGTCCCCGCACACGCCTTCGAATATAACTTTATTGGAGTTTGGCACCCTGCTGCAGGCGCTGCGCGTTCAGCAGGATATATCTAAACTCGCGATTTATGGTGAAAAATAAATGGAAAAACGTTGCTTTTTCTACAGGTTTTTTTTTTTTATTCTCGATTTCATCCTGTTCGTAGCTGTTCTTTATTATCGAGTTCTCGAGAAATGTCATTAAGATGCAAAGAGAATGGTGTAAATTTGAAAATATATACGACACACGATAAGAGAATCGCTTGAAAAGCAAAGCTCCGCGAGGACGTCGCTCTTCTCTGACAACGCGAGAGTCAAACAATGCCTCGTAAATGATTCGTTACCTGCTAGCCGGGATTCGTTTCCTTCAAAGTGAAAAACGAACGTCTGGCGCGTCGCTTCTCGCATATCGCCGCCGGATGAAGTTCACGTGTGTATAAGAAGCGTGGCTCTTTTACGACGTCTAATTTAAAAGCGAGCGCATTACTTAGAATATCCTCCGAGTCTGCTGCTGCTGCTGTTGCTGCTCGATGTGCCCTATACCCTTGTGGCATATCTTCCTCACGTGTTCCTTAGGAATCGCTCCGAGAAGCCCGAACCGTCATTATACTGGAACGAACGTCACGCCGGGAACCCTCTAAGACCAACCGGTTTTGGCACCGGACCTAAACACATATGTTCCCAATAAGCCTTTATTGGCAAATAAATCAGTCGACATTTTATTGCAGGATTATGATGTTTGCATGAGTTCGACGCATATACACACTCCTGCGCATCGTCCTTCTTCGATTAAAACAGCTATATACTAAAAAATTAAGTTTCTTTCATGGGCCGTATATGCCAAACGGTCTAATAAAATGTTTGGCTCTTCGAATTTGCGGCTTTACCAAGTTTTTATTGCGGTTGGTAAATGTTTTTTTTTTTTTTTCTCTTTTTCATCAATACGTTTCTCGGTTCATCGACTCGTCTTCATTGGGATTTTGCAACCTCTTTCGTTTCGGGGCTTTGTCGTTTTGTTTTTTACTCCTCGATTCGATGAATCTTTCGTTTCGAGATTCCTTCGATCATTCGTATATTCAATTTCGTGATTTTTTTTTATCATTCGACTCGTCGTGTCGTTCGAATTTTTTTTGATTCAGCGAGTTTCTGATTTTTGCAGCGAATCAGCAACTTTTCAGTTTCGTTAGCGCTGATTTTTGGTTTTTTAGCGAAATTTTGAGCTCCGTTTCGAACGTGATTCAGCCGGGTTTTAAGTTAACATGACCTCCCTGTTCGTTCGGCTGGTTGACTCGTGTATACGCAATCCACAATCTCTCGCTCTCTCTCTCTCGCGAGCAACCCGCGGTTGAAACTCTCGAAGTGCAACTGTTTCGTGCATACACGTATCTCGAAATCCGGTTGCGCGTATTACGCGGAGCCACGCATGAACGTTACGCCCCGAAAGCGACGAATTTTAAGTCCGGTCGCGCGTCGCCTCGAATTCACCGGTGCATGTACAATTGTGGTGTGTGTGTGTGTGTCCTGACTTCCGGTCCATTACGAGCGCGCTCCTGTTTCTCTTCTGCCTCTTTTCGATCTTTTATTACGTTGTTTTTTTTTCTTTTTTTTTCGTTCTGGACGGACCCAGGGCTGTTTGCAGCTCGGAAGCACGTCCTCGGTGGCAAACGAATTCGACTGTGAAAAAAGAAAGAAAATTTAACTGAAAAAACGTACGAATTTAGAATCGAAGCACAGAAACTGTGGAAAAATGTCGAAAAACTTGAGAGAATATTCATAAACATTTGAGAAAAGTGTAAAAAAATAAAATAAAATACGTTAAAAACGCCGATGCTGACGAAAAAAAAGGGGAAAAAACGAAAGATCATTTTGCCAAGGAGATAGTTTCGCATGGTTTCTTTTCGGGACCATGGGCAAAGCGAATAAAAGTTGGAGATTCACGAAGATTTCCCCGGCGCGCAGTGCACATCCAATCGTTGACCGAAATAACTGTAGACCCGTGAAAATTCAATGGGCCAGACGAGTTCACGTGTGTGTATGTGTGTTGTTTAACAGCGGAGATATATATCGAGGAGAATAAGTCAGAAGGGAATTAATTAACATCGCTGAAGCCTCTTACGGGAAACAATTAAAAAACCGTTAACGATTGACCAATCCTCTTTCGTGATTAGCACCTTGGATTACGTATCACGAGTTCGTGGGTAAAAGGGCGTATCGAATTTCTTTAAAACTGCAGATTAACACGAATTGTGTCTTTTTTTATTTATTTTTTTTTTTATTGTCAGAGCCAAGAATCTCGGGTTATTATGCGGGCCACTCGAACATCAATTAACACCTCGCCGTTAACCTTCCCACTTAACTTGATTTTTTGTTTCTCTTCGATCGCTCGTACTCGTACAGGCTTAGAGAACGATTAAACGATACCAAATTTAGTCCCCCGTTAGAAATTCGCCGATTCTTTAGAACGACATAAAATCTTGCTTTTTTTTTTCTCTCTCCTCCTCATCTTATCTTTTATGGCGCATCCTCGGTTTAAAATAAAAATTGGAAAAAAGACATTAAAAACGGCGACTTTGAAGGTCTTGGTTGTCAATGCTGCGTGTGGCCCCTGCGTGAGCTCTTGCCAAAAGACTGCGCGCTCTCCGAGGGTTCTCGCTCTATTTTTGGCGTTCCAGCACAACTTTTTGCGAATTCGTCTCACCCTCTCTCTCGCTCTCTCTCTCTCTTCCTCGAACGCGAGAACGGAAATATTTGATGCAATAGTTCTGGACTCGTCTTTTCATTCAAGGTCGAATTCAGGAATACACATCGAACTTGCAGAAAAAAGCTGCAAAAAAACGATCGAGTTGAGACTTTTCGGTTGGATGAATCGTTCAAAGTCTCGAATAAACTTTCATTTTCCAAGCTCGTAATGTCAGTTGATCTCTTATTTCTTCGGTCAAGTTGTTTTAGATTTAACTTTAAAACGCTTTTTACCTCGATTAAGAATTTTTCTTATTTTTCACAACGATTCAAGCTCAAGATTCGCTCATGCTCGATGGTTTTTACGCCGATATGCCCACGTTCGGGCTTTTTTTTTTTTTTTTATTATTCTCATCGTTTTTCTTTGGTTCTCTTCATTCCCGATTTTCTCGTACTCGCTGTCGAGGAGGTTTGGAAACTCGCGCGGGAACGTATCAATAATGCGATGGTGCGGTGTCGTTATCGATCCCATCGTAATCTCGCTTCTCGCTTGAGACACGTAATACCTACGACATTTTGCCCAACACGGTGTGCGAGGTGGCGAAGCAGCAGCAGCAGCGAGAAAGGGGAGACTCAGCCGCAGCGATGAACCTCGAGGAGATACAACATCGCGGGAGAAGGGTCGAAAAGGTTCTTCAGCAATTTTTATCCTTATCGCGATACTATATTACGCTTTCGCTCGTGTGATTCCACGAAAACGACGCAATAAGCCAGCCTAGCTGTTAAGGAGACTCTTCTTCTCGCTTCGCAACTTCTTTCCTGACTGAATCATTCTCTTCCTTTGCATTCGCGTCTACATCGTATTATTTCGTGGCTTTTCTTGGCTTCGTATTTCGACGAAATAAAAAATATCGGAAATTTTCATCAAATTCTAATCACACGAATCTTATGAAATTTCCGAAAATTCCAATAAAAAATGTTGAATCACGTGATTTTAAAGAGAAATTATTTATTTTTTATCACGGATGAAAAGGAGCAAGAAAATTTTATGATTCGAATGATAAATCGATTTTGGATGAATAAGTTTTTTTAAATCTATCGGTATTCAAACGAATAAAAATGAGAAATGGGAGAATGAACGATTGGATGGAGAAGATATAAATATAAAAAATGCAGAGATCGTGTTTTGTTTACGAAAAATATTCATTAATTAGAATTGAAATGTGCTCAAGTATCATTGGACCGTTCCTGATCATATGGAGGTGAGAGAGAGAGAGAGAGAGAGAGAGAGAGAGAAGGTGAAGAGGAGCGAAGAAGGAACGAGATGGAGAGGAAGAGAGAAGAAGAATTGAAGAAGCAACTCCGGTGTTGGAAAGACTGCGGGTGTCCTTGGCGGGGGGCAGCGATCTCGTCCGCCCACCAGACGCTCCTCGCAACGGGCTTCTCCGGGCCCCCCTTTTCCCCCCTTTTTTCTCCTTTTTCTTTCTTCACATTTTTTCTGTATTCATCTTTTTATGCTTTTTTACAAACTCGACCATTTTTCCTTGGCCCCTCCCGGAGTCGTGCCCTGCGCCCCCCCCCCCCCGCCCCGAAAATGGAATATTTTTTTTTTACATTCTACGAGGTTCGACGTTGGTCCCAGGGAGATTCGGTTTGCATCGGTTATTTTTTTAAATTGTAATCGTTCAAATTCGATTAATTGATCGATTTTTCGTAAAATTCTTTTCGAAAAAAAGAAAAACAAATATTCGTAACTTTTGCCCAATCGTATTTTTCATCTTTTTCGTTTTTTTTCTTTGTTTTCAAATCGTCTTTCTGGAGCAATTGAGCCGGATCGCGAACAAACGAGCTCAAAGGGACTGAAAGCACAAACGTTTCGGGATACGCAAGCTTAGGTATCGCTGGATCGTGGAAGAGCGATGACTGCGAAAAAAAAAATAAAAAAATAAAAATAAAAAATAAAAAAATAAAAAGTGGAGGTACGAGTCTTTTTTGATAGCGAATAAGCCAGAGGGGTGTGTGTTTGTCTCTTCGGTAGAGAAAAAGAGGCGAACTGTGCACAGAGGGCGTTCGAGCGTGTTGAGGCGAAAAAAGAAAATAAAATAAATAGAAGAAGAATAAAAAAAAACGAGATATAAACGAGGTCGTTAAAACGAAAGAAAAGCTCTTCAACGGGGGTACACATTCGCAAATTTTATTTTTTTTCTTACCCTCATGCCGGCTCATTATTTTCATAAAGTACGACGATTAGGAAAGCTTAAGGATTCTTTATGTGTACCGTCCCTATAAAAAATCATATCAACCCCAAGAATTGCGGATTCTGCAACGGGAAACGTTTGAGAATGGAAAAAAAAAGGAAAAAAAATCATAAAAAATGTTTTATTTTTATTCGATAGTGAGTTTTGATTCACCAATTTTTTATACTATTTGGCTAAAGTCTGCAATTTTTTTTTTTCTCCATATTCTGTTTCGAGGAAAGCGTTAAACACGTTTCAAACAAAATTTTCTACTCGTTCGTTACAATTTCGATGTTTTTTTTTTTTTTTTTTTTTTTCTCTCCGACGCTTGGCTCGGTCCGGACGATTTATCAAAGTGCATCACTTTTCGATGTCACGATCGTATATTTTTAAAATTTCTCGTCGTCGCGAGTCGAGGAAGATAAAAAAAAAGAAGGAAAAAAAAATTAAAAAAGATTTGCAAGTTCGGATGTAGGCGCTTTGAATGCGCTAGTGCGGCCGGTTTCTCAAGGGAAAAATAAAAATTGTCGTTGCGCCAAAAAGCTGAAAGTGAATGTCCTGAGGAGCCCTAAAAATATACGGGCAAAAACGACCGAATCCCCCGTAATTTTATTTTCGTTCGAGAAGTCGATGATGTTGCGCCAGCAGACAGCGTTCAATCCTCGATCCAACAAACTCAACTTCAAACTCAATTTATTGTTCATAACAATATTTCATTTTAATCGAAATCGAAGACGAATTATATGAGAATTTTTCTATTTTTAATATCCAAATCGTTTTCTCATTTCTACAATTAGCACGAATCAGTTTCAAGTCTGGTCAGTCGAAAAAAAAAAAAAAATGATTGAAAAAGATTAATTTTACGTCCGGAAACTTTTGAGCATCAAGGTCAAAGACGTAATTTTTTTTTTTTTCCTTATCTCCGGAAGCTCTGTTTAATCACGAATTAGCGCGTGCTCGAAGCTCGAACACGGACTATCTTGAAGTGACAGCCCGCGGTGACCTTGAGAAATATACAAAAATAAATAACCCCGTGATGCGGAAATATAGAGTGATCTCGAAATATCGCAGCCCCGCGACGCCGCGAAGTCTCTTCGTGTCTTTTCTCGATACGCAACGTCTTTCGGCGTGTATTATAAACGTGAATTTAATAGTCGATTTGACAATGAAAAAGTAGTTAGTTTTTTGTGGTTTTGAACAAATTACGGAGTTTTCTCGTTGCCAATGAATTTTCGTATCTCAAACGTCGCATCGATTCTGTTGGGAGACATTTGAAGGATCGGTGACGCGTTTGATATCTTACGACGAGCTGTTCAAGGTCATTGAGCTTTTCGAGAGTGCTTTTCAAGGTCATTGGTAAAAATTTCTAGTTCAAGGTCACCGGAAACCAATTTATCTCACCAACGACGATCAAACTCACGAAAAATGAGCTTCGAGTTCAAAATGATTTTTCAGTGTTCCTCGCTCCAGCAAGTTCAATCAAAATCTCCATACACCAAGCTCAAATGACTCGGAAGCTCGGAAAGGACTAATGGAAAAACAGCGGCTAGTACTTTTCGCCCCGCGCGTTTATAGCCGCGAGTATCGGAAGTGTTCGTTACGCTGATTCATCAAATCAACAAATCGATCTTTTTCGTTCGAGGACTTTTAACGAGTTGAGAAATTAACGAGCGAGAAGAGTGGCCATATATAGGCGCGAAAAAGAAAAAAAAAACATACTATCTTGTCCACTTATTTTACAGAGTTGCATTTTCCACCGGAAATGCGTAAGGAACGGAGACTCTTTCGTTTTTTTTTTTTTTCTATATTGTTGCACTCGCAGAGCTATAAAGATCGTATCTAAAGCGATATTAGTCGCGGTACAATTATTACAATGGAAATGATAAGGTGAACGGGTCGAGCAACGGAAGTCTCGAGGTGAGGAAAATCTCGGAGTGTGTGTATTTCTCAAAATCTCATCGTTTAAGTGATATTTTTTCTGCCGTTTACACATTTTTTATCAACTAATCACGAGACAACGATTCGTCGTCGTTTTTTTTTTTTCATTACAAAATTTTCACATTTGTATATAAAATGAATGAATGATCCAAAAGTATCGACGAATCGAGATCAGAATAAGTTGAATCACAAATAAAATCATCGGTGTATGCGAATGAACCGATAAATAACTGCGTAAAAAAAAAAAATAAAAATAAATCAATATGTACAAACAAAATGCACGTTATTTAAGGAGCTTTTGCAATCGATCGATCGCAGATTCCGATATATACGAGTGTAACGAAGTTAAAAGCCGTTTGAAATAAAGACAATTCGAGCTCGAGTCGTTGGCGTTAATCACCCGATGCATCTATTATAGTGTCACTCGTATCTGGTCTCTTGGAGCGAGTTTATAAAGTCGAGAACGAGAGACACACGTCGAGCAGACTCTCGACACACTGGCCAATGTTTTAAACTTTTAAATAATACTTTTATGTACTTACATATGTATACGGGACCATAATACGAGAGAAATAATTCCCTTTTTATTTTTTTTTACATTCAATGTTTTCCTATCGTGATTTAGTATCAAGCGATTTTTTTTTTTATCGGCCTCAAACCCTCAATGATTCTCGTACCCGGCGCGCACAGTAGCTTTCCAGCTGAATGCTCACGCCCAAATTATTCCTTCATGAATCATTGTTTGTTTATTTAATTCAATAAATTACTGTTCATATACACGATGAAAAATACTGCTGAAGAATTTGAAAGAATATTTCTGACCTAAATAAAATCATTTCCACCCCAGAACACACCCAGTAAAAAAAAAAAAACGAATTCTTTTGATCTAATCAGGGACCAAAAAATTGACCATTTGGTCAAACAAAAGTCTCACGACTCAAAAGAATTTGTTGCAAGAACCCAATTATTCATTTTTCCCAATGCGAAACATCGACGAAAATGTAGAATCAATCTCGAACAACCAACGATGACGTTGGACCATTTTTTATTGACGAAAATGAAGCTGGAAGTGAATCGATCGAATCGATCCGCCCGAGGGAACCAAAATGGTGTACGTAACGTGTCCGAGCGTTATTGGCCTGGAAGAGAGTGAACTTCGAACGCGTGGCGCGGTTCAGCAGGCTGATAGTAGAAGTTTCGCGGTGCAGAGCAGCAACAGCAGCAGCAGCAGCCGGCGATATCTAATCGAAGTGTGGGTGTTCATGTCGCAATATGTTGCCTCCATAGTTATGTCTTGCTGTAAACCTTCCATGCCTCGCAGCCCCCCCTTGGCCTGCCCCTCTTTTCCTCCCGTTTTCAACTAGTTCAGCGGTGAAAAATCGCGGACTGTTCTTAGTCACACACAGCTTGCGACATTACATATATTCCTTGGGATAAAATGGTACGCGCGACCGGGGAGATACAAGCCAGCGCAAAATCAACCGGTATATGAGCAACATTAAGTTGTGCATAATACGTGTGTCCGTTTCTCTACGTTTTTCTACCGCATGAACGAGTCCGAGTCCGGGGCTTTGCTCAAACGACCTACTTCCTCGAGGCTTTTCCTAATACAATGGGACGCGCGATCTCTGTTGATTTGACAGATTAAAGTTGGAGGTTTGAAAAACGAAAAATAAATAAAAACGTTACGTAATCGTGGTCCTTCCGAGAGTTGCGGTGGAGCAGCGCGTTTGTAACTCCGATAGAAACTCTTTTTTTCTTGTTTTTTTTTTTCAGCTTTATCGAGGGGGAAGAAAACCGAGCTGGTAGAAAGTTGAGTCTTTGATTCATTTATATAAATCGATCTTTGAATCCATGATTCAACTTTTACGAAACTTTGTACTATACCGATGATTTAAACAGGTTTTAATGAATGTGTATAAACGTTTGATGATTGAGTCAACTTTGATTCAACTTTGGACGCGAGTCTTAGCGATTCGAGGCTCGCTTACGGTGCAAAGACACGTTCCGGCCCAATATTCATTCGTCATCTCTTATTTCGTACAACAACGTTTCAACGCGTTTCGAAATCGATTAATCGCATTATTTTTTTTTTTTTCTCATACGAATTTGCTCGTAACCTTGAGCAATCATTTTCGTTGAGTTATCAATATTCACAGCGTCAGGGTAAAAAAAAAATGGTATTGGTACGAAGGTGAGGGTCACGATGCGAACGAAATTTTGATAGTTGCCTCATCATTAATATTCCGCTCTCTCTCTCTCTCCCTCTCTTTTCTGTACACTCGAATAGTAGATTATACGAGAAGAGCTGACAAACGACGAGGAATTAGCACGCAATTAATTCGACGAAAATTTGTTAAGCGTATTCTCCGATTAAAATATATATCAAGCCCGAAACGATGCGTGAGAGAGAGAGAGAGAGGAAGAGAGAAAGAGAGAGAATGGGAGAGGGAGGGAGAGGAGAAAGGCGCGTGCCCCGCTCGTCACTCACTCTCGTGCCCCCTTCCCGGGCCATGATATCACGTAGTTTCGTTATAAAACACAAGTTCATTGTTCCAGCCTCTTTATACCCCTCCGTCTCCTCCCTACGAGCCAAGCTTGATTTACGTATATGTGTGCAACGTTTCTCCACGGGTTATTTCATGCAAAATCGATCAACGAAATCTCGATCCATTTTTTTCATCAATTTTTCTTATTTATTGTAACAATTTATTACGATCGAATAAAAAAAATGTTGAACGACACGAAATTGTAATGACGTAACCAAAAATCGTCTGGTTCCATTCGAATTTAGAAAAAAAAATTTTTTTTCGTTTTGTTCGATATTTGTTTTTAATTGCAAATTAATGAATTCTGGTCATGGAAATATAAAATGACCGATCGATCGAAAATTTATACTCGAATTTATTAGCTCGAGGCTTTTATTTCATTGATCTTTCTTCCTCAAGGTATTAATTCATTAGTATTGAATAAAAAATAAATAAAAAAAGCGATTAACATAATAAATCGTAACGGTGAAATATGTAAAATCATTTGATTTTGCATAAATATCTTATTGGTCAAAGTGTTTCGTTGTTGGATATTCGTTTTCAATCGGATACCAATAAATTCTAGCTATGGAAATATTAAATTAACGAATTCATCGTCAATTTGAAATCGAATTTATTGGCTCGAAGCCTTTTTTATTCTCCTTAGAACGGCTCAGTGTGGGCAGAAATCTCGTATAAGAATTAATGTATAAACGTATATTAATTTCTCTCTCTTGGATATCACCCTCTTTCGTGCTCGTTGGTTTATTCGTCGAAGTGCAATAAACACGAGATTTTTGCAGCTGGTATCGACGTCGCTGAATACATACATGCACGTGAACATATAAATATGAAATTATATGTATATATATATATATATATATAAATGTATATTCTGAACAGGGTCCACTAATATGGTCGTTCGTTTGCCACGATTACTAATCGAACGACAAGAAAGTTAATGTTAACAACGTTGATAACGATAATTTATTATAAACGCGGTAGCCTCTTTGACGAGATGATGATTCAGGGTAATTCGCGAAATGGCGCATTAACTTGTAACTTATTATAATTTGACGACACAGAGAAGAGGAGGAAAGACTTTGAGAAGGGGAGAAGAAATTATCAAACGAGAATAAATCGCAATTTCTCAGTTTCAAATATATTTCATAAATATCCTGCCCCTCTCCCCCCCCCCCCCTTCGATTCGAATTTTTTTGTCGAGATCGCATTAAAAATGTGCTGGAGAAGAAACAAATTATTCTCCTGATAATACCAGTTTTTATGTAACAATGTTTTGGATACTCGTTTTTGTTGTTTTTATCGCCATAAATTCGATCTTTTTTAGAAAAACTTTCCGAATTCTATTTCGTCGTAAGATCAGTTTTGTCGATCTGAGTCTTTTATCAAAAACTATGGATTGAAGGATTAATAATTAGTCGAGTTTTGTCACTTTTTTGATTCGAGTGTTTCGATGTTTTTGGCCGTATGAATTTAGGCTTTCGTTAATCCTGAAATAATCGATCTATCGAAATGAAAATGACTTTGATACTCGAGTCTGCTCATTGGCTCCAAAAAATACTCCGATTAACTTCGGATCTGTGCATCAGAAGCAGAGTTATGGCGGCTCAAAGTATCGATAAGTTTAGTTTTCTCGAAATAAAAGTTTAAAGGAAACAAAAAAAAGCATCAGAACGATTTCGAAGAATTTCAAAATGACGTCTATGTAAATTGTTCGACCCACAATCGAGACTCTATTTAATCGTTTTATTTCTCTTTTATCGCATTAATTATTAATATAATTTCTCGTGAAGACGTTCACAATGTTATCAGCAAACTGCTCAGTGATTCTTTGTCGATAGCCGTGAACTTAACCAAGCGCGAGGGAACATAAACCGTTGTAAAATCGTCTCGCGAATTAATAGCTAAAAAAATCGAATCTACGCACTTGCAAGAGTTCATTCGTGTCGTTTTTGTTTTTTTTTTTCGTTTTTACGAGTATTAGGCGTCATTATGGAATCGGAGGGAGAGAATTATAATTGCACAATATATTTTTCGCTTCTCAATGCATTACAGTAGTTATCGTGCATGTTCGAGATTACGAGTGTCTTTGCGAGAGGAAAAATTAATGATGGTCATGTAAAAAAATGATAAAAAAAAGAAAAAAAAAATTTCTACAACAAAAATGATTGTTGAATAATTGAGAAAATATAAGAATTTTTCGATTTCGTTAAATAAATGAAAATGTGATTCGGTCGAAAAGATCGCGATCGAAAACTGCTGCGAGCAGATCTCAATACGTTGCAACAATGTTTCGTACGATCACGTGTTTCCCGAGCTTTCCCTGATAAATTTAAATTCAAAGATTTCTCCCCTCGCTGCTGGGAGAGCTATCAATTTTTTTCTCGTTTTTTTTTTTTCATTTTTTTTTTTACGAGAGAAAAAGATATACATAGAAACGTGAAACGTAACGAATACACGAGCACGAGGGCAAGTATAATGTGGCTCAAGGTTCCACGACTCAAGATTAATAAAGTTTTTACAACATCTCACAAGCGTGTTACGTCCATAGGGGCTTTCCTCATTGTTTTACTTGGCCGTCCCAGCAGCCACGAATCATGACCTTTTTTTTCGGTCATTTTAAAAATACGATTTTACTTATTTTTCCCGTTTCTTTTTTTTTTTTTTACTCTCATCGAAACATTCACGATGTATTATCGCCGGGAACGTGGCGCGCGAAAATAAACGCGAGACAACCCTCGTACCATCGACGCAACTCCGCTTTTTTTTCATAATTGACCGCGCGGTTATATCGAGAAACAAATCCGATTACCGAATTCAGTTCAATCGAACTATACAATATAAAAAAAACGTCTCGTTTTTGGAGCAGCGAATAATTTGTTTTTCGATCCGTGGACCAGTTGGGAAAAATGCTTCATCGAGACGCTCATTATTCGGAGCATGAATTAACGATTGAATAAAAATGTGTTAATGAGAAAAGTATAATAATCGAAGAGATTTAATAGCGAGAAGATTTTAATCGAATGGCCAATATTTCGTCGATGAAATTTTGGTTGCATGATATTCGAGTGAATTCTGAAGTTTTTACGGTTTTCATTAAAGTAGAAAAGAAAAGAAGGGTGAGAATTTGGTGTTGGGTTATCGTGGAAGATGGTCTTGGACTAAAAACGTCCTCGAAAAACGAGATACGCGAATTGGAGAACCGCAGATGTGATTTGGGTAAGGTGCCAAATATGTGCCAACGTGAACAAGAGATATGTAAGTACCAATTTAACCAAAACTCTCTTTCCCCTCTTACTCTCTCTCTCTCTCTTCTTTTCTCGAGAGGCGAGCCTGCGAGTCGCGCAAGAATTTTCACCATCAGAGAGCTATCGACCTTGAACAAAAGTGGAATGAGATTCCCGCGAGTTTTACCATTTTAATTCAATATCGTCACGCCCCACTCGATTCAGGGGCTTCCATCGCTTCATCCCCTTCACCATTTTCGATTTATTTTTTTTCCTCGTATATCGAGAAGTATAGTAAGGTTAAAAAGGTTTCGTAATCTCGTCTTTTACGCTCCGAGGAACGTATTCGTCGTACGATAATCGCGTGAAAACTTTTCAAAAAACGTACAAAACACACGTGGTTAAAGAGTTACACGAAATGGCGTCGTTGAGAACACGAAATGGGCGTCAAAAACTCACTCCTGGAATTCTTGTCATTTATTTATGTGAAAAAACAGTCATTTCGATCTCGTTGCAAGAGCTTTTTATTTCTTAAACCGTCGAACAATATATTTTATCAACTATATTTCTTCGTATGAAAAAAAAAAAAAAAAAAAAAAAAACAATACGACAATTTTCTTTCATTCGTTATTATTTAAGTGAACAATAATGATTCTTTGTGGTCGTTTAAGAGTCTGCTGAAGTTTGTGAATAATGCGACTCATTAAAATGGTGAAGTAAGTGGCAATTCCATCAAGTCATAACGACGCAAAACTTCAGGCTGTATTATTTTGGAGGAGTGGGGAGAAAGAGCGTGAGAAAGAGAGAGCGAGAGAGAGAGAGAGAGAGAGAGAGGGAGCAAGGTGATAGGAAGAGAGAGAAAAATAGGCGCAAATAGAGGGGGAAAATAAAAGGGGGAAAGAGGAGAAGAAAAAGAGATAAAGAGGAGTAAAAAAAAAAAAAAAAAAAAGTGGAGAAGAAAAAAAGTATTTAGCCGAGTGACACATGGGAAATGCACTGACGAACTTTGCGAGCCATCATTCTCGAGACTCTTCTTTGTGATGGTGACCGTTGCAGGGAAAGGAAAAAAAAAAAAAAAATACACACACAACATGGAATGTGCCATGATGCGTTATTAATTCCCACGTGTCATCCTAAAAAAGCGTTTGATTCTTCAGCATATAAAGAGGAGATAAATATCTATGTCTCGCACAGCCTTCGTACTTATTTAAAGAGACCGAGGACTGTTCGCACTTTTCATAGAAATTATAAATATAGCGTTAAGGTCTTTATCGTGGATTTACATAAAGTTGGATATCGTTTACTCGAGCTGTAAAATTTTTCGTTTATTCATCGATGCTCAATTTTTTTTTTTTTTTCCTATTTCATCGAAGATTCGACAAAATTAACTCCTTAATTATAAATAATTATTCAACGATGATATTCCACGTTAACGTAATTCGTAACGAAATCATTATAACGACAGTGATAATAACAATAATAATAATAAATATAATGAAAGAATTCTAATCGAGAAAAAAAGATGAGGCATAAGTGAATGATGGATTGCAAAAGTGATTAAGGATTCGCAGCCTCGACGTGAAGGCTCATGAATATTTTTCGATCCTCGAAGCATCTTAACGTATTTTTGTTTGTTTCTTTTTCTTTTTTTTTTCTTTTACTTCTTCTTCTCGGACATTGTTTGCGATGAAAAGCCCGAGGAACAAAGCAAAAAAAAAAAAAAAAAAAAAAACTGGTTTTCCACACGTCATCCGATGATGTACTACACGTTCAAAGCGTCTAGAAAAAAAAAAAAAAAAAAATATCTGACCTTTTCGGTCCAGGCTAATGTCATTTCTCGATTTACCAAGTTTTTTGCTAGCCCATTTGCTCATGGAATTCGAAGGATTAAGTTAAAGGGATGCGCGACAGGGGTAGTTCGGTGCAACGAACGAAACAAAAGTTTCAAATGGATTTGGAGACACGATAATATAGCTGGAACGGTAGTCCTGATATTACTATTGTTTTTTTTTCTTTTTTAAATAAAAGTATAACGTCTGTGTCTCGGAATATCGAACGATCACTTTCCCTCCGAGGTGGGGCAGAGGGTTTGCGTGAGCGGAGTGCTATCAAGCCGGAATTATTGAAGATACAGGTAGACGAGCGAAAATGGTTGGTTTTGTATGAGCGCATGAACCCTCGAGGGTAATGCACCTTTATATTATCATCGATCGATCCGGTATACGACCCCTCCGTTTCACCACCTACTACCCTTGGCCACGTGAGTATGGTCCTTGAATATTTGTTCGAGCACGCGAAACCACCTACGAATGGAAAGAGAAAGGCTGCAATCATCGAGTCGAGTGACTCGAAACTTTCTAGCGGCACGGACAGGCTCTGGAGACAAGAAGAGAGAAAAAAAAAAGAAAGAAAAAGGTTCCAAATCAAAGGGAACTCTGTTCCCGAAACGACGAAAGGATTCAATCCCAGCAACTTTCGAGCCAGCAGGTGGCCACAGGATTCACCCCAAAAATGTGAAAAAAACAAAACACGCCACCGAAGTAGTCGTCGTCGATGATGTGGTTCAGTGCACTCGAAGACGTCCAGCCTCTCTCTACCGGATGAAATATACATTGCTCGATCGAGAGTAAACTACATGACATTGATTATGCTAATATTGATCGATCACCGGCTGGCTCCGGATCGTCACGTTCCGGAGACCGGATTTACATCATCCGAAATTTTGCCATCTTGTCCGCAACTTATGACAGGGCCAATTTCGGCTCAGGTGTGTTTCAAGACTTTTATCACTTTGCTGGGACTGTCTGGGACACTCGCTTCTAGGTCAATAATATATTTCACATCTACCTTTGAGATACGAGCTTTCGAGAGTCTTTTGCTCATTTCGGACTCTTACTTTTGGGACAACGATTGCCAAAGTCTCTCCGCATACTAGTAAAAATCTCGATTTTTGGATACAAGCCTCCCGGACAAGGACTTATGGGTTCCTTACTTTTGGGACACTGGCTCGATATCGCGAAAAGAGTCAACGAGAGCCTGGGATACCGGTGAAATCACGAGGACACCGAATTTCATCCTGGGAACCCCGCAAAAACCCGTTGATTGGAATCTAGACGGACGTGCACGCGCTCACTTGGTCCACCGTGCTTTTTTCACATTTAAAAACTTTACCGACGTGCATCACACTACAACTCTCGGGATCCGACGAGGTTTTATACCTGGAACCAGCTTCGAAGCGGTTTGCTTTGAGGTTTTCGAGATCACAGCCCCCTCTCCGCTGTAGCCACCGATCTTTTTTACCTACGAACCCCCTCCCCTCCACCCCCCTCCCTCCTCTGAAGACTACCAAAATGCTTTGATTCCCACCGAATGAAACCTCCAGTCCCCCGGCCTTGCCAATAAATTATAGAATATTTATTCGCCGTTTATTTTTGGCTCGCAAAAGGAAGTAGCTACGATCGAAAACTCGCCTCCGAGACCTCCTCCTCCTCCTCCTCCTCATAGCCAACTTTTTCGAAACCAGGGAATTCCTTCTCCTCATAGCTACGAATCTTTGGACGATGAAATATTTTTCCCAGACAATCATTTTCTTGCTAATACAACGTTACTTTATTCAGGTGTCACTGCTCGATTGTTCCTCCAGCTCGATCGCTCGTTCTGGAAATACAATTTGGTACTGAGCTCAAAGCTGGTGGATCATGAGAAATAAAAACCACAATTTTTGGTCATTGATTCGCGAGAAAAAAAAATCTAACGATTCGAGAAAAGGAATTTAACGAGAAAAGCTGAAAAAAAAGGATGAAACTAAAGAGAGAAAAAAATACGAGTACAAAATTTCCATGCAAAGTAAGAGATTGAAATATTTCAGATCTCGCGAAGCGAAAATCCGTATTAGATGAGGCTGAGTGCATAAACACATTCTCATATGGTGAAAAAAAAAAGGGAAAGATTTGTTCGAGGATAATTTTGTAATTTTTCCGGCCACAAGTTGAGTCTGGTTTCGCGATAATCTTTCCGCGTGTTTTTCGTTTCGCTCATTGCTAATTCACATACTCTCTTATCTCATTATCGCCGTGTAAAAATCGCAGTTTTTTTTTCAGCTCGAATAATTTTATGACTGCGTCTTTACCTTCATGCAAATTCAGTCGTGGTCAGCTTTTTTTTATTTTTCTTTCAAACCCCAAAGACAAAGGATGTGAAGCTTAAAAATGATTTACTCACAAATTGGTATTCGTTGGAACGTATAAAAATAAAGAAGCGATAAATAACTTAACAAACGCGTTCGAGCTGAGAATATAAATTGATCGAGGATATTGATAAGAAAAAGTTTATAATTGGAAAAATAAATAAATAATAACGATAATAGAATGAGAAATAGATGAAAAAAGAAAAGAAAAGAGAAGAAAAAAAACTATGAAAAAAAGGGGTATTCGAGGGATATTAGATCGCT
The DNA here is from genome assembly GCA_037576405.1 of Campoplex capitator. Lineage (NCBI taxonomy): Eukaryota > Metazoa > Arthropoda > Insecta > Hymenoptera > Ichneumonidae > Campoplex > Campoplex capitator. Next base: position 1,012,405 of record JARBWI010000032.1, on the reverse strand, counting down.
GGAAGATCTTGTAGCGTTTGCTGCTCGACTCGTTGTTGTTTGGTTGTAGGTAAGGTAAGTATATAAGTATAGTAAGTTGGAACAGGCTTACAAGAGGCCCTCTCGGATAATACAAGATCCAAGAGCGTGGATGCTGGGTACATACGATAGAATCTCGAGGCGCCAGGAATCCGCCCACCGAGAGAACGTTTAACGTACTCTGTGGACCACGAGAGTGTAACCAGCTCGATCTACCAGAGATAAGTTTTACCAGTATCCTCGTGTCTGCACGCGTATCCCTGCGACAACCTTTCACAACCGTTATACAGGATGTCCCAGAGATTAAATGATCAATAATTTAAACTTAATTTCGGGACCAAATTTCGAGTCTAAAAGTCGAATAATGTTTTTCGATTCAACCTTCCTCTGATGAGTTATTATTTATTCAAGATTTACGCGCTCGCCACTTCCAAGGCATATTCTATCGAAACGGTTGGAAACTGGATAAAAATGCATGAGATCAATTTTGTAGAGCATCAAATTTCCTATGAAACGGTATGAAAAAAAAAAATTTCTTCAACCTCGTAGTTTAAGTCTGTGAGGAGCTAAGCGAACGATTTCGTTTCTCATGGTCATAGTCGAGTCGTCGGTTTTCAGCGATTTTTTTTTTATTTTTACTATTAATTTGTGAATTTTTGGCTATGAAATATCTCATGAATCCAACTATAACGAGGCTTAATCAGAATTGTCAGCTCGGAATAATAAATGAGGATAAAATTGAATTAACAACAATCGTACAACACAAAAATTTCTTCAAGAATTGAAAAATGTAATGATTAGAAAAATGATTATCGAGAGATCACGATGACAGGGTCAATCGGAGCAGCGGAAAAACTACGAATAATAAGAAAACGAAAGATTAGAAGAGTGCAATATTATGAAGGAATCAATTACCATGAGATAAGAAAATTGAAATGTTGCGACAGTTGTTTTGCCTTTTTGGTGTTATCGAATAGTGTCTCTAGATGTGAGTTAGACGAGCGGGAAATATTGTTTATTTTATCGCAACGCTGATACATCAACTGACGCATTGAAATACGAGGCCGATTGAATTCTACGTGACTCGAAGGAAAAAATAAAAAGAGTAGAAAGCAGTTTTGTTGAGATTGGCATTTTTCAATTTTATTATCGAACTACCAAGGTCTCTGAAATTGATAAAAAAAAAAAAATCGTTTACGTGCCCAATAGAGCTTTGAACAATTTTTCTAACTTCGATCATTTCTGCAAACAATAATTCGTCATTATTTTATATTTTTCCACAATCATTATTTATCTATTTATCGCCAAAATCAGCTTTGTACAATTCTGGTCAATACATTTTTTGCGCCATTTTTGTTTACTCCAAAACAATTAAATAAAAATGAATTTTTAAACCAAGAATTCAATCAACGACTGTTTTACGATTATTTCATTCCCTCTAGCTCATAATTTTATGATACGGTCGCCCTTAGGGTGTTCCGCGGCAATGTCATGAATTACAATAATGTTTTACGAAACGACTGAATGTTAGGATCGAGAAGAAAAAGAGGGAATAATCGATGCATCCATCCCGAGACGCATCTTCGAGCAGATCCGGCAATTTTCTTATGTGTATTTTTTAAATTTTGATCAACGGGGGGAAGGGGGGAATTAGAGATAAAAAAAAATGGAGAATAATACGTCAGCCAACGTTCGTCACCCGACGCACGTCGGGAACATATATAATGTTTCGTTTAATGGTTTCGAAGTCGAGAGAAATGTCACGACCGAAAGCCATTAGCCATATACCGAGGCTTATCTCGAGAAGGGAAGCTTAAGGCACGTTTCACGGGGGCAGGTACAAAGACGAATAAAAAAAAAAAAAGAAAAAGAAAAAAAAAACAGAATCGTTTTAACGATAATTCTCTGTGTTTACTATGCATATCTGTTATACATACGTTCGTATATATCTGTATTTATGGGGGGGAACGTTGAAGCACTGGATCGAAAATGATTTTTCATTTTGGAGTAACATAAAAATAAATAAAAAATGAAAGATTTTTTTTCTCTCCTTTTGACGCACTAACCGATGAGATTTTATGGGCGAAAACGTGTAAATATTTTTATTTCCTTGAAAAAAAAAAATGCACGAATATTTATTTGTTCGATAAAATGTATTCGGTATATAAGTTTAACGAAAAACAGGTGGCAAACGTGTGTAAATCAAGCGCAAAAAGGAAATCGGCATAGTGCCAAACTAAATTGTTTACGGAGCCGTGAGCCACGTGTATGTAAGTGCATACGAACGCGGATATGCACACGTTGCACGTGCAACTGAATCACGTTACGAACTACGACATTACTGGCATTGAGAAATAATCTGCATTTGTGCGTTTGAAAGGAAAAATCGATGTATCATATTACCTTAATCGAAAAAATTCTTTGACCAAATTGAAATACGTTTTTGTATAAAAATAAAATTTTTCAACGTTTCAGTCAATAAATCGTGAAAATATTAAAGGTTACTTATCGCATTGGAGAATAATTTTATTTGTCAATAAAATAAATGAGCAATCGAGGAAAAATATTGCCGGAATCGATTCATCAAAGTTGGATCATAAAATTTGTATAATCTCGAAAGGTATTTACAAAACACTAATTTATTAATTTTTTTTCATCATCACGATCCGTCGTTCAAAACGATCATTTTCGTATAATAATCGTATTAACGAGACGAAAAATATTGTTTCGAACAGCATATTGTATAATGAGGAGTATCATTTTCGTTTTTTTTTCGAGGCTCACAGTGATAACGAGAAAACTGTTTTGAGCTTTTGCGACACGATCAATTTGAACGACGAATAAATTAACATGAATTGTTACGCGAATCGATTTTTCGTCGGTTTAACATCGTTTCACAACGCTATCAGCATTCGACAGAAGCTGCTAAATGGGACTTCCCTTAAATACAACACGTTTCTGTAGTATTCCAAATCATTAGGCCAGATTATTTATCAAAAACACTGTCCAATTTATTAAAATAATTTTTCCCTCGAAAAGCGTTCGTTTTCGTGTTTTTTTTCTCTCTTAGAAACGAATTTATTTATATTACTTTGAACCAAATGAGTGCTTGTAAAAAATTAGCTCACTAATGTGATTCAGAAGGAAAATAATTTTATTTAAAAAATACGTAAAATAAATGTGAGTCTATAAAATAATTTTGAATTAGCATTTCATCGATTTTTTTCCATAAAGTTCCACTCTTTAAAACATCCTCGAAAAAAATAGTGAATTAAGAAAATGGATATACAATATGAATCGTAATAGGAGGAGAATAAAAATAATTAAAAAATCGAGAAAAAAAAAAAAATTTGATAACGAAAGTATTTCTTGTCACAGACGAGACAAAAAAAAGAAGAAGATAGTCGATATTCGATGCTGCTTCATCGCCACGTCAAATCCTATCCAGGAAAGGATCTCTGTTCTTAATGGCTGGTACGTGACGAAGAATCGAGTTCCCAATACTTTGCTGCTCATAACGTTGAACCTCCCCCACGAATTCAACCCCGATACGCCCTGGAAACCTTTATTTTTGCATAATAAACACATTGGAACGTTCCTTCTTTTTAAAATGACGACGAAAGATGCAGGAAGAAAAATAGGAGAAAAAAAAAAACTCATTGACGATAATGATAATTATGCATCAATGGCAGCGAGGCCATGGGGTTCGAATGTGACCCTTCATGGTAACCATTAAATGGTTCTTTATGAAACCTTTGCGGTCGTAAAAGTCGACGCAATAATTCATTGATTAATCTCTGTCTTTGCTTTCGGTTATAACTTTTGGTTAGAACAAAGGCATATGAGAATATACAGTTTTGGGTTCCCATTGAAAATACCAATTCGACCACCATATGATTCGTGAAATCAATGTCCAGGGTGAACCAAGATTCCCACAACAAAAAAACTTCTGTTCAAAACTTTTTTGCTGTGAGATGTTCTTCCGGAGAAATGAATTGGTAAAGTTGCGATACGACTACCCTGGTACAGACTCGAGAAAATATTGCGGATCACAGGGAAAATTGTCTTTATTGTCAATAAAGCTGAATGCAGCGATGGGAAGTGGATGAACAATGTTAGAAAGGGATTGAAGACGTTACCATTGGCTTCAACCCTTTCATGGTCCCTTTGTGGGTCGATGGTAGACCAGACCTGGATCATTTTCCCGGATACACAAAGGACGATGTAACGATTTTGGTAATCCATTCCAAACGATTTTCCTCTCGAGTAGACCGAGCAAACCGAGTTGGCACGAAAACTCTTTAAGCCCGTAAGGGATTCTTTGTACAATGAATTTTTGAGGATCAACACCCAGTGGCAATAAATTTACGGTGTGCTCCACTTCATGATAAAGAAAAAAAAACGATCCGAGCCTTTCAGGTATGGTTTGATACGCCCCAGCCAGAATAGGCCACGTGCAAGTAATCGTTGGAAGGAAGAAAAAACGAAACCATGCCGCATGGGCAGTGACTTTCCCCGTACTTTTTTTTCATTTCCATACTGCACCCTCCTAACGTACTTCTCGGTTTGCAGCTTGAAGCTCCGAAGTACACATTGCGAGAAAGGATTTCCCGCGTGGCATTACTTCTCGTTACCCTTCGTTAAGATTTTAACCACATGTCAAGTTGCCTGTCTGGTTACATCGTCATTCATTTCAGCGACCGGGAATGCATCATTGCTAACAATTTTTTCTGATGGTTTCGTTGATTCTCAATTTGATCTGCATCGACCGGGGCCACGATCCATAGCCACGATAAAACGAGTCTTGATCCTCCGAATCTGGTGAACGTTTCTATCGAGCCTTCTGTTAGGGAAAACGTTAGGGAAACTGTTTCCAATAGTTGTTTTCAAATAGTAGTCTGTTTTTAATATTTTTTCTCTGCAGGGTCCCGAGTGTTTCAATCGGATCTCAAGAGACCGGAAACAAAGAAAAGACAAATCCATCGAACTGCAGCAGTGAATTTGTCGCTGTAACTAAGGTTCTAGCCCAAAAGGCGTCATCAAGAATGATTGCTACCATAATCCTCACAGTAGTGGAATGTAATCAAACTTATGAGCATGACAATCGAATTTTTCAAAACGAGGGGAATCTCGAACCCTCTTCGATAACACCCTCTTGGCCTAAATTCCCGAGAACACTGAATGAGAGACCAGAGCCTGCGGAATAATAAACTGCAATGATATACTTTGTCATTCACGCACCACATCTAGACTCAATTTCTTTCTTTTTCCTCTCCAGGCGACACACTTACCCGAGAATCTATCTTTCTGGATGTAACCGGTGAATATCCCGTGAAGCAATCGATCTTCAATCATTGGCGCGTCACACTTCGGTCGAATGTGGAAGAGAGGCTTGAAACGATGGATACGACGCACCAGCCCCTGAAGTTATTGTGCCCAGAAGCATCGGATGTCGTGCCTTTTTAAGGCAGGCTGATGCAGTCCGTAGAAAATATCTGAAGCTGGAAAAAGGCGGGATAGTCAAGGGGCATGGAAAATGAAGAGATATTTCCCACTTAATACCAACTCACCCTAAGCTACCGGTTAGCAAGTCCTTTCTTGTTCTCTCCTCCAGCTTCAATCCAGTCGGAATTGCGAAGCCATCCTTACCAGCATCAGAACACTTTTTCCCTGTACCCCTGTTCTCTATTCCCCCGTATCCCTCTTGTCCAAATGATCCATGTACCGTTGGCGAAGCACGTGAGCAAAAAGGGACAACGTCACAACAATACATCTCTTTAGCGACGACACGATAAATCATAATAAACTTGGGAGAGAGCGAGAGAGGAGAAAACAGGTTGGCTGCGCACTACAAACCAGCTGCGCACGATCGATGCGCATGGGGTCCTTTGTTATTGTTAGGGTGGGAGAATACATGCCCTGTTCTTAGTAAGCTGCCGGGGGTTCGTGGCGCAAGAGGTACAGGACCTTTTAGTCTGTTTCCTCTGAAGCTTCTGGGCCAACAGGTGCTCCACAAACTTATGGAACCTTCACGGTACTATTTCCTTATGTTCCTGCTTCACCTGATGGCTTGTCCTGAATCTTGTCGCAGTCTGGCTCAACAAGGATCATCGATGGACCTGTCAGCTTTGGATGAATTTAGATCGCCTTGGAATTCGGTCATAAGAGTGTTACTTCCTGCAGACGAAATTGGACTTGAAGCACTTTGAAATAAAACACTCTAAGGAGTGGGAATCCTCTCAATTTTTTAGGTTATATCGCAGAGCTTAACTTTTCAACGAGTTCTTGGGAACCTTCTACAAATTTGGAAAGATAAAGCGACGAGTAGTTAAAGGGCCAGAATGGACTGCAAATTCATTTTGTTAGGTTCCCGAAGGGATCCTAGTCCTCAAGGGCCTATAACGTTTGTCAACGGCTCAAAACAATTTAGTTTTGAATTGTTTCATTGTAGTAAAAAGTAATAGGTGAAGAGGAAGCGTGAGGTAGGAGACGGAGGCAACAATTCTGTTGCCTCGTGTACTCGCGTGACCGTTGCCACCTGGGAGCTCTTTAATAGTTCCGTTACGTGGGCATTTTACGGTACACCCGGTAGGTGTATGTCCGTGGTGAAGCGGAGGGCAAGGGAGGATGGGAAAAAAAAAGTGAAAAAGGAAGAGAAGTAAGAAGAGGAGTGAGACGAAGAAGACGAAGAAGAAGAAGAAGAAGACGAGGATCATGGGAAGAAGCGCGTGCTGGGTTTAAAGAGACGCGCTCAGATGATCGGTATAATGTTCAGACTGGATGAGGAACGAGAGAGAGAGAGAGAGAGAGAGAGAGAGAGAGAGAAAGGGAGAGAAAAATAGAGAGAAAGAGCCCTGTAGAAGGCAGACGACGATTGCGTGGGTCGTTTATTCACTCGCGCTTGCATCTTTTCAGCTCTTCGGCTCCGAAGTCCTTAATACCGTTGATAGGAGTTGAGGGGTACGATATTAAACACGCGATTATGATCGGTACTCGCCGATCGAATCAAGATCAACATCCATCTTCACCATAAGGATCTTTCTATACCGATGGATTATTATTATGCGAGAAGAAGATGGCAATCTTCGTTGGGAGACGATAAAAAAAAAAAAACAAAAAGAACTTTTTATACGACACCTGCTACATCATCGGGAGTCTGGCTCGATGAGATATGGCGCTTATGAATACAGCCACGACGACATCCGGTCATTATATCAGGATCAGGACGTACCACACTCGTACGTAGTACATGTTTGTGTCTCACACGTCAGGAGAGCCCACACAATTCAATTACCACGATAATTTACATGTCTCCTTCGCCTTCACCCTCGGTCCTCTTCTTCTTCTTCACCCTTTTTTTTCTTTTTCATCTTTTTTGCTTTTATTTCGTTAATTAATTCAGCCCATTACACACGCTATCGGTATCATCGTCCAACCCCCGTTTAATATCGTCTCGTACAAACCTCGCAAATCATCGATAACTTGATATTCAATCACGTTAGAAGACTCGTGTTTGCTAAGATCTAATTTACTCTCTCTCTCTCTTTCTCTTAAGCCGATATTTCTTCATTACCCAGTCAGCAACATAAGTATACTTGCTTTTTTCTTCGTGATAAAGATACTGGTTCACGTGTATACTATTATTTACACACGATGATTCATTTGCATTTTTGAAGTCTATGTTAAATCGTGCAATTTCAAATTGATTCGACTCATTATTATTTAATTCTCGTCGTTTTTATTCTTTGGTCAAATTTATCTTTCTTACGTTGACTACGACTAATTTATTTTAGGGTCAATTAAGTTATGAGGACAAAGGTTATTTTACGTACTCATAACTGTGCCATGATTGATTTACGTTTTGATGGATCTCTGTTTATCTTGAACAGTTTTGAGTCAATTAATAAGGTTTCAACTCGAGTTGCACAATTTTGATCCAACTGATGAAATTTGTAAGACAAACCGCTCGTTCCCACTTTAAAGTTCATTGATTCGAGCTAGGTGAATTATAATTTCTCAACTTCGAATCAGGAATTTTCAATTTAGCGAGTAACAAAAAAACTGCTTGAAAATTCTCACAGAAGGTTGGAAAAATACGTTATCTTAGGTCATTAGAGTATTGTTTCTTGAGTGTTTGAATACGTTAGTTCACCGGATCTACGGGATAAATGAAAATAATGGGACGATTAGTATGAGAAAAAAAAGGGAGACGAGGCGCGAGAGAGAAGACGAAGATGAGCTGTTGGTAATGACGAGGATGTTTCATGGAAAAGCATCAAACAGTGGCGCAAACGAAGAGAAACACTGACGAAGAAGAGGAGTGAAGAGGACGAAGAGAAGAAGAAGAAGAAGAAGAAGAAGAAGAAGAGGAATGAGAAGAATAAGAGGAACAAGAGTATGAGAATAAGAAGAAGAGGAGGATGACGACCGAACGACCGGTCGGTCGGTCTATGCCTCGAGCTCTCGCGGTGTGTTCGGGTTCGGCGATCGAGGAGTGAACTCGGATGAACCATGCTCTCTCCTTCGTGCTTGTATACCCTGTGTTTTGCCTCTTCCCGCTTGCCCGTAGCACAAACTCTTTCTCTTTCCTTCCTTCTCTTCTCCTTCTCTCTTTTTCTCCTTTTCCATCTCCCTCTCTCTCATCAGCCTTTTTCTGTCTTTCTCGCAAAGTCTTGGCGAAGCTCCGGAGAGTTCAGTGAGTAAGTTGGTGTGTATTATATATGTGGGTGAGTCGAAGAGTTTGCTAGAAGCGAATCGCCCGCCAAAAGCTCTCTGCGAGTCGAGCGAGCCAATGAACGAGCCAGAGCGCCTGTCGGGTCACCTTCAGGTCAATGTCGCCAGAGTAATTACCTCTCTCCTTTTCTCAACTCGTTCTCTCTCCTCTTCTTCTCATTTCCTTTTGTACTTTTTCCTCCTCTTTTTTCTTCTCCTCTCCACCTATTTTATCCTTTTTTAAACCTTCTCTCCTTCATTCCTTTCGATTTTTCTTACTCTACCCTCGATTTACACGATTTTTTTCTTCATTTTTTTTTTTTACCTCTCGATGCTCTCGTTCCCTGTCATTTATTTTTACTCCGATTTTTGTTGCACTCTTTGGCGACTCATGGTCATGCCCTAACCTCGCTTTCCCGACCACTCCGGATAACCATTTTTTTTCTTCTTTTCCACCACAATTAAAGACGTCTTGTGTACTCACTGCTCCCCTTAAAAGGCCCAAAAAAAAATTCTTAATTTACGGATAATTGTCGAAATTGACTGGTACTTGCTACTGAGAGCTGTAGAAAATAGGAAAAAAAAAGAAACAAAAAAATGTATTCCAATTCTATATATACGTATCGCACGGTGTAATACTCTTGGGGGCTTTTTCCAAGAGCCTTAAGCACTACGTTTCCTGGCATCACTCCTGGCGAACGTTAAACGATCATAAACTGCCGGCTTGATGTCTCAGCTCATCCGCGAACCTCCATCTACCGGCTGTCTTAAAACTCACTTACGAACTTTAGACCGATCGTTGGACTACTAAATTCTGCACATCTTCGTATTTGCACATTATTTTAATGAATTAAATGAAAATCATTAATGACGATTGACCCGGTGCTGAGTTACGAAGAAATGGCTGCACTGGAATTTACCACTCCACGCTTTTTCATCAAAATGCATCCGATTGGCTGCCATTAATTTAAAAAAATATCCGAGCAACTCGTTGCATCGCAAGGAAAAATAGGAAAAGACGATTTTCTTAAAAACATATCACGAGCTATCTCCTTCCCGAATCTAAAATGTGACTTTTGGTCCACACTGTAAACGTGCACGCATAAAATGCTCACTGATTCTGGATGGTGCATGAGAGCAAGGTTACGAGAAAAGTTGCAAGACGTTGTGGCTCCTCCGTAGTGATTCCCCCACGGGCAAAGCCGCGCGCTCGCAATTCCCTACAGTTCGCTTTATAACCCAGTCGTATAACCCGATGGGCATGTCGACATGCCCGTGATTACAAGAGAGCGGTGAGTGGCCCGAGACGCAGTCACAGCATCCTAGAAAAGCATCAAACAATCTCCTCTCGACAACATCGAGTCCTTGTTTCAACCATAAAATTTGTACTTTGAAGAATTAACAAATTTTCCTTTTATTATCATAGTGCTGACGTTGTACCAACGATCGACGCTTTAATCTTGACAACTCGTTCGAACGCTGTCAATTCGAGCGCGATGACCCATATCGCTGCCTTCATCAAATCCCACCGACTGTTTTCACTGTTTTCCAATAGTTTTCGACAACTTTTTTCGCTGTCATCATCCGAGCAGACACTCGGAAGCCCGTCCTTGATGGCGAGGCGTCCAAGTGTCTTCGAGGAAGTTTCCACGGGTACACGTGGCAGGTGAGAGGATTGCGAACTCGTCGCGTCGGGTGAGCAAACCGGCACGCGGTCTGCATGTACGCGCCCGCGTTCTCCATTACGCAGGTGCTACCTGTCAAGAAAATTATGATCCACGAGTCCATCAACGCGCGTTTCTCTCTACACAGTAAATAAGTGTGTACACACATTAATGTGCATGTATATGCAACGACGTAAATAACGCTCGCAATTATGTGGGGACCGTGACGTTCCAGAGATCTACCCATTGCAATCGAGATTGCCAAGATAATTTGTTGCTTGGTGGAAAAAAAATAAATAAAAATGAAAATAAAAATAAAAATAAAGGAACACATCGAAACGATTTTAATTAACCGTTTTTATGTAACTTTTTAATATTCTTATTATACGTTAGACTTTCGTTGTTGAATCTAAATGTTGCAACCGTTTACGTAGAGCCTGATGCAAAAGAGAGAAGAAAGAAAATGTTTGTCGTAAAATTTTCAATAAAAAAAATGTGCATTTTCGTAATTGAAGAAATGAGACTCTTATTTTGATTACTAATGATTCGGTATGACGCTTGAAAAAGTATCGGATGATATGAAACCTGCCGGAAAACGCATCGAGGAAGGTGTTTCGAGAAGGTTCTAAAATCACAATAATAAGAACAGGAATAACAGAGGTGTAAACACAGAGCGTGTATCAGTGTCATGTTTCTCACGTTTGTTTACCGCCAAATATTATCTTTCAAATAAGTGTACATTATGCGTTTGACGAATACTTGTTTACGTCCGATTAATATGAGGCATTTGAGCAATAAGATTTCTGAGAATTCTCGAAAATAAAATTCATTTTCCCCTCGATTTTAAATGTGTGTCGGATAATTCGAAAAACACAACTATTTCACGTACTCTTATAACGTAAAAACAAAATTCAAATTTTCTATCGATTTTGCCGGAAGTTAGTAAAAATTGAAGGGAACAATGGTGCAGATTTTCTCTGATACTGTTCCCAAAAGTCAGTGGCACTGGAAATTTCGATAAAAAGTACATTTCTCTGGTCTAGCCTCTTCGAGCGAGTGCGGAAGTCGAAACGAGCTCAGAGCAACGGTAGTAAATTCAGTGTTTGACCTTGACAGTGGAAGCACCCGGGAGCGTGCCTCGGTTCGATAATGTTTGTATTAATGTACGAGCTAAAATGGTATAATGCGTCAGGTGACGATAAGAACGATTACACCTGGAGATACTGTGAGATAAGGTATTATTTTTTTTTTTTTATCAGTATCGTGGAGGAAAGAGCATGTTTCGCGAGCAGCGTAACAACAAGAATAATTATTCCGTCGTGATAATGTCTTTTGAAATTATTTTCACGACAAATATTATGACGATTATGAATATTGGAATTGATGTTGATGGAAATTCGATTACATCGAAATAATTGACACTGTGCTACCTTTATTTGTTTAAACATCGTTGATTTATTCATCAAGATAATTCGTTACAAGATTCGCATAAAATTTTCAATCATATATTTACGTTGTTCTTTGATCATTTATTATCGTAGATACTGGGGAAATGAAGGCTCCTTATTCTTGGGATCGTAAACCCAAAGGTCTCCATTCGTTTATTGTTTTAGAGCTTTTTATGGTTGGAAGACAAGATCCGATCAGATTGAAACTTTGAAGCCTGGAATTAATGATGATGATGACCGTGTCCTCCGTGATGATGGGGCGGTGATCCATGATGATGACCCGAAGGAAAAAGTCCATGATGATGGTGGCCGTGATGATGAGGCGGTGATCCATGATGACCGTGATGATGTCCCCCATGATGATGAGGTGGTGATCCATGATGATGGGATGGTGGCCCATGATGATGAGATGGTGGCCCATGGTGATGTGATGGTGGCCCATGGTGATGTCCGTGATGATGATGTCCCGGGACAAGGTGCAGTCCAGGTATCGATATGTGCGGAGATCCCGGCCGACCTGGTTCAAGTACAACGACGATGTTTCCCCGCTTTGGTGACATTGTTATTCTAAAAACAAACGAAAACAATTTGAAAATATCAACTCGACGCTCGCTCACCGAGGGAAACCAATCAATACACGCAGATGTCAGGTAATGTTAGTTGATGTTAGTGTTTTAGAACGGAACGAAAAGAAAAATCGATTCGCAGTAACTTCTATCTTAACTGGACATCAAATTATAGGATTCCGGGATGTTTCAGGATCACTTTGACGAGTTTGAAAACGTAAAGATCGCGATAAAGTGTTTCGCACCGAGAGTCCAGGAAGTAAAACGCACTGCACATTCGAATGAAAAATCTTTTGGGAATTCGGATTCACAAACGTTTTAACAACTCCAAGTGGGTCTATGGTGATCCAGTATTTTTGTTTTCTTTTTATAGTCACAAACACTTGATTGGTATCCGAACACAAATGATCCTGGAATTTGGGAAAATGTACTTACTCCGGTAGCTTGGCGTGCAGTTGTGAATATTAGAATTGTAGGTTAACCTATAGCTGATCGGTAACAAGCCTGTGGTCTAGTCTCGCGGGAAACTGCAACACGGAAGTTGGACGTTATGGCATATATACCTTCCTCTACCAGGCGAAAATTGGTTAGGAAAAGTAGAGGGGAAATTGCGTCGTAGCTTATCGCTAGCTCGTTATCTCGAGCTGGTAGAATCACGAGACCTGTTCGGTTCCAGGAAACCAACCATCAATACTCTTGTGCGATTCAAAGTAACCTTGGACACGCTATACTCTATCGCGGTTGGATGTCATGTCCTCTTCAATGTGGCAATTCCTGGAATCCTGAAGCCTGAGAATCGTCAGGATGACCAGATTATTCCGGTTCTAAATCCGACCATGACAAGTACTCGCCAATTGGCTCACCGATCTAATTGAATGGCAAATCGTGTTTGCGATTTAGAAGACTTCATAATTTGCGTTGGGTAATCAATTAAATTGATTCCCGATTGAAACTGTGTCATCAGAGCTGCCAATTGGATTTGATTTCTGGAAATTATATTCAACTGCCAGAGTTTGGCTGCCAATTAGATTTCTTTTCAATTGTATTCGATTGCAAAGAATACGAGACGCCATTTACATTAAACCGTTATGCGAATACGAATTAATTTAAGCTGCCAATTGAAGTGGGCTATAAGCAGCACTGAGACGAGATTCCCTTCGACCGAGTGAATCAGAAAAGACTAAAGAATTTAAAAATTCTTGAAAACGTGATTTGTTCTAATTGTGGCAATGACGTCATTGACGTGACTTGCGAAATGTACTGATAAGTACACCTGATTAGCTTGATGAAAAATATAAAGAAAAAACAATAACACGTTTCATATGACGTTCGTAATAAAAAAAATTATCGGACTCGTGAGCTGGTATTATTTGATTCTATTTTTTCTTTTTTTTTTTATAAATATGTGAATCATTTTAATCCAAAGTGACGTTGTAAGAATTGAAGCCACTTCCGATCTCAGTGCACTTTTTTGCTTTGCGAAATGCACAAAAGAGAGAGAGAGAGAGAGAAGAAGAACGCCGATTATCATTATCAATGTATACAAATGTCCATAGTCAGCAGTTCCTTTTTTCAATTAAAATAAAATAGTATGTCACACGCTACACGTTACGCAGTGAATCATCGCTGATTCACGGCCGCGTTGTCACGTATTATTCCGTATATGAACGAAAACCTATGTCTATCTCACTCTCTCTCTCTCTCTCTCGCTTATCAAATTTATGTAGATGTGAGAGTACAGTGTACGCGTAATGTTTTTCCGTAAGTGCCTACCGGTTTGGAATTTATATTCGTCGATTCATTTCCGTACGATCGTAAAAGCGATGTCATAAATTTCTGAAATTCGTTACTCGATAATTATTGTTGGTTTTACGATTTTTACCATCGGAGTTTCTTTTTTTTTGTTTCACGTGACATCCGTCGGTGACACTCTAAAAAAATACGCGAGCAGATTCAATATTGCCAGTTATTCGTTATTCGAACTTATTGCTGGACACTTTTTTTTCGTCTTTTAATCTCAGGCTCGTACATGTAAATGCACATTAAAAGCGTATCTGAAAAACACTGTCGAGGTAACCTGTTTTTCGTTCGCCTGTTGCGAGAACTGCTGATTTTCAAGTTCTCTTGTTTCAACCTCGCTCACACTATCAAGACGTCTATCACGATTTATTTTTATTTTATTTTTTTTAACTATGACGCCTGCACACCGCGACGGATATGGCATCGAGCTGTTTCATTGCAGCCTGATTAGATAATGAACAGCGCGATGATGATGATGATGCTTGACCGATTGCTGACACCGCTTTCGTCGTGACGAATTCGTATCGTATTGCACTTCGATCGTCATTCTCACAAAATACGGATGAATTTATGACATTCGATCTTCTCACGTATGACACCAATTCCGTATCTTATTAACGCTGATAAAAGAGAATAAAAATATAAAAAAATGTATCTCTTCGATCCTTGAGGGAGTTGGAAACCGTCGAGTGCTCTTTTGCATTCTCTGTTGAAAAAAACTTTTCTCATTTAAAATACTTTAATGTTCAACTTTTAGAACTGTGGGACCAACGTTCCAGTTCATTCTGTTTGGGAGCTATTAAGCTTCAAAATGGCGCTTGGTCAATCGTGCCACGAGGTTTTCTGGTCATTTATCGAATTTGTAAACTGAAGTTAAATTTTTTTAAATTCTATTCTCGAATAGTTTTTCGCAGCCATGTTCGAGTTGACTGAAAATCCTCAATAGTTTGAAGTATCGGGACAAAACTGCTAGCATCTTTCGAGTCTACTCAAGGTGGTTCTAAAACACACCAAATGTCTTGAAAGTAGTGGAGACTTTCTAAAGTTATGAGCTTTTTGAAGTTACGATGTTTTTTTTTTTTTTCATTTACAGTTCAAATAAATGGGGCAATAAAAAATTGGCAAAAAATACAATTGCTTCGGGTCAGTCCGTAATCCGATGAATCGACGTGCTCTCGTGTACAGGAACATCTTTATTCATCACTGAGTAATGCTTGAAAATTGCTTCACGAAAACGGACGATAATCCTCGCGTGTTCGCCACAAAATGAGCGGAATGCCTTTTCAATTTTTATTATTATTTTCTCTGTTGAAAAAAAATAAAAAATAAAAAATAAAAATTCAGCACGCGCCAGTTTCCGAGATGGAAGTGTCGAGTGCGCATGAGCGCACCATTTACGTGATTTACTCGTTTTGAAAAAAGGCCGTTATTCCGTGAGGCTCCGCGAAAAATGTGCATGCTAATTCATGTTATTATTTTCTCGCGAAATTATGGAAGGTACGAGCGGTAAAAACGCAAAAAGGAATATAAAATGAAATAAAGTAGTACATAAATTTAAAAAAATCGATGGAAATACCCTGCCGAAGGCACAGTACCAATAATCTGTAAAATGTCTAGAAAAAATAAATGAATTAAACAGAGTGGCTATTAAGAATCGAAAAATTGAATGTAGAAGTACTTTTTGCTGATTATTTATTCATCCAGAAATTTTTATTTTCCTCTTATCCGGTCCATGAACAATTGTTTTTTGTTTTTTTGAAGAGAGAGATAGAAAAGGATAGGGCTCGAGGCTGAATCAGGATGAAATTTGGAGTCTTCGGAGAAGGATGCCCACAGCGGTGTAGCGCGAACAATGTGAACCGACTTCGAGAAGTTATCCGCTCAGAGATCCTGTCCCCTCTAGGGAAATTGACTCTCTTCCTCTCCCCCTCTCGTCCTCTTTCACTCCTATGGAGTATATTTTCGAAAACACGAAAGCGCTGGAGCGCGTTTTCGCCTGAATCAATTTGCATCGAAGTTTATACGCTACAACGGAGAAGCGCAAATCTTGGACGACTTTTTGCATCCTCATAAATTGTTTTAGTTTCAAAGGGGGAACCACTTGGTCGTGCAAAATGATTCATCTACGTTCTATCGAGTATTTTTTTTTGTTTTTGCAATTGAGAGAAAAATAACAATTTTTTTTTTTATGTTTCAAGATAATCAAATAATGTTTCATTATTATTCTATTGTTGTTTCAATAAAATTTTGTATTTTTATTCACGCGCGCATACATTCTTATTTTAATCTAATCACGGTGGGATGTTGGTATGTGCATCAAGTCTGTATTTTATCTCGATACCTGCATCGTAATTCAGGGAAGTGTTCGGCTTTGATTTCCTGACGGTATAATGCACATTTGAACTGTCTATTTTAGTATCCTCGAGAGTGAAGAAAATAAATAACTTTTTTTTTTTTTTTTTTCTTTTCTTCATATCTCTGTATAAATGGAGAAAACGATTGTTGTTAAATATGAAATTATGTTTATTTCATGATGAATTTTTAATGACATTTGAAAAAAAAAAAAAAAAAAATAAATGTCATACCGCGAAGAATCATTTTTATTATTTATTTGCAGATTCGTCATTCGTTTATTTCATTGTTATAAAAGATAACGAAGCTCATTTTTTTGAGGTTAAATAAATTGTTGATATCGTTATCGATCGTCGACTCGATTTTGAGAGCACACGCATTACGAAATGAATGCGCGAAGCGCATATGATTACGGGCATGGAATAAAAAACTGAAGTGTGATTAATAGAGCAAATTAATTTGACCTCATTTCCTGACTGCGCCGTACGTCGACTTTTATGCGTCAATTTGCTTTTTTTTTCTTCATATTTATAGTTTTTTTTTTTTCATTTGTGCGTATTTATTTTTGCGCTTACGAACCGTCATAAACGACAGAGCAATCGGGACGTCCATCTGCGCTGTAATGATCGATAGATCCATTAGAGAACAAAGAATGAATTAATTCACTGCGCAGTTTGGCTATCGAGAGCTTAAACGAATGTCGGGATTCGTTGAATTATTATATATTCGTTGGATAATGATAACATCACTCTGTACAGCGCATCCAGTTCTATGCTGCATTCGAACCAATCAAATTATTACTCACTACAATTTAATTCATCATTTTGTCCCATTCGTATATACTTTCGATACTTTCAAAAGTTCATTCACATTTTTTTACACGTTCGAACGATGGACACTTCAAAAATTACAATTCAAAATACAAAAATCATAATTTAAACAAAATTGTAAAAATCCAAAATAACAAAAAAAGAAAATTTCTTTTTGTAAGTAATTTCTACGCGTTTCGAGACGGGAAAAAACTCAAAATCATCGATCCTGCCACTACAATTTTCATGAATAAAAGAACGCACAATTTTAGGTATTTTTTCAACACTATTCTTGAATCCCTGAAAAACTGACGAGAAAAATGAAAAAAAATATTTTTTTCCCCTCATTTTTAATTTCGTTTTCGCAGTCGTTGAATTTTTAAGTTCCCAATAAAATTTGACCCCATGCCCAGATCTTTTGAAATCCTGTTTTCGAAAACTTGAACTTATTCATGATTTGAAAGTTCAGACTTTACTGGAGAAATCCGGACGAAGCTGCAGGAAGAGTGGGTAAAAAATGATGTCCCAAGAAATCAGAGATGTTGACACGAAATTTGAACTTTTAATCATCGATGCTCAGGCATTCGTACACAAATAAATGTGCGTTTATATACAGATCGAGGAAGAAAAAGAGAACTGTGAATGTAACATATATATTTATTTATAGTAACATATAAATGCATATATGAATTGTTCATTTTCTTATGCACACGTGCATCGTATGCGGGCCAGGGCAAAGTGCGAGGCGCAATTACGGTGAGTTTATCTTCACGTATAGCGTGTGAATCATCGGTATATACGATCGTTATTGTCTTTCTTTGAGTTCTCGAACGTATCGCCCTATATACGAGCAGGCCGCGGTGGTAGTCGTTTTATCGCGATGTGAAAGATTTCTTTTTTTTTTTGCAAACTTGTTACGGTTCATCAAGGAACTCGACGAAACTTGACCATCATTTTTTGAGATTTCCATTAACTTTTATTAGCATTTGTCCATTCGGAGTCTTGATTTTTTTCTTCTTTTTTTTTGGCATTCGCATATGCGAGCAACCGTTATAAATTTATGCTTCGTTTTATTGAGTATTAATATATTTCGAATGAAAAAAAGAGAAAAATATATATATTTCTGTTTTATTATTATGAATAAATTGTCCTGAATTTTTAGTTTCTTTAATAGTGCCTCGAACGTATTAACGTATAATGAAAAGATTCTAAAAGTACTCAGTTTCTATGAAATAGTACCTGGGAATGTGTATTTATATGCGTATGAAGTTAAAAGTTGCGTGAGCTGGCAATAACTTGCTTCGCATCCATAAATACGATATTGAGAAAATCGCTCGGGTTCATTTACGATCGCGGTTATTTACGATCTGCGTGACCCGGCAGGTGGGATACGCTGAGTTTAAACGCCACAAAATACGTATATACATATATATATCGATTCCCCGATGACCACAGTACCGGTCTCAAGTGCTTTGCCCGTGGTATTTTCCATTTCGTGAACTTGCCATTCGTTCCTGAGACTTTGCTCGATGTGTATTAACCTATCACCTAGTTGGGTGTCGAGGTATTTGACACTTGTGTCGTTACCGGAGCGTTGCTGTATTTTTCGTTCGGTTGCCAGGTCGATCGAGAGTCCAGGGGATTATTGGTTTTAACTGTTTCTGACATGATTCCCCGATGTTGTTGCCAACGGGATATAATTAGTTCCGAGACTATGTTTAAAATTTTTTTTTCATCTCTTTATAGATCGGGATTTAATTGACAATAGAGAGAGAGAGAGAGAGAGAGAGAGATTCGATCAATGCGCCGTTACGTCAGCGGGTAGAAAATATCTTGATTATTTCGCGAATCTGCATATTCGGATAAACGAGCTTGAAAAAAAAATGTGGGCCTCTGGCACACCAAACGAGAACAATAAATTAATAATAAAAATATTAATTATGAGAATAATGGTGATAATAATAACGAGGGGGGGAGCTTCTCCGATGAACGCATCTCGTTAAACCGGCTCGGATGCAGATTTCGCCACAGGTAAGAGACCTTCTTCTCTCTCTCTCTCTCTCTTTGGTCCCTTCATCGTTTTTCTCTTTCGCATGCACACCAGGGCAGGTGTGCCGAAGAACGACGATGAAATCATTCGCCAAGTTTTCTCCTCGCGAATATTCCTCTCTTTCTTTTTTCTTCTCTCTCTCTTTTTTATTTTTTTTTTTTTTAGCCAAAGGTGGAGAGCAGCAGCACGCGACACCAGTTTCGAAGCTCAACGTGCGGTCCAATCCTTCCACGAATTTATGATTCGTACATTGTTGGGGAGATAGACTCGTGCCCCGGGGCTCTTCATGGAGGGCCCGTTTTCGAATGGCGGAACAGGACCACGAGGATCATCACGACCAAAAAGGAGCTCTCGATTCGCATTTAATGGCTCTTAAACCCATGTGACATGCTTATTATCTCGTGAATTTCTCATACCGCTAGTAAAGCATCTATTTACCAGGGAATCGACGCAGCTTCTACCGCGTCTTTTATCGCCTGAATTTTCTTCCGATAGATTCTGCGTCTCGTTCTCATATTTTGTTCAAAATCGCTTTCGACTCGTTTCTCATGTCCTTTTTTATGGGTTTTCACCTCTTACGTGGTTCCGGTACGTTGGGACTGGTTGTTGTGTGATTTTGATCATTTTTCACTCGGTCTGTGATACGGTACTGATAAAATCTGACTAACTAATGACTTTCTAATAAGTTTCCAACGGTTCTAATGCTATTTTAATTGTTTTCGACTCGTTCCGAGCTGGTTACACTCGTTTGATACTCTTTTTTTTATTTTTCTATCACATCTTCGAAGATTTCGTATCGATCGAACACGATAATTGACCAAAAGAAAACGGGAATTGAAACTCAAACAATTAGATACTAAATAGCAGGATAGAAAACATTTTTTTTTTTCTTTAATAAACATGAAAATTGTATAAAAAGTTTAAATATGCCTCGGGCTTGTAATAGCGATAGTAGAAATGATTCGAGATCGCGGGAGCTATAGAATTGACGTGAAATGACTCATATATATATCCGAATGATACTTATCTAAAGCTATATCCGAGAGTCTCGTGCCTCACGCGGCAACTTCCTGGTGACCTCGAGTGCATTAGTTCTCAGTTAAGATTCTCTCGCGATCTCCTCTCTCTCAGCATCGCTCACGGTGATAGAACTCGACTGGAGCATTATTTTTATTTTTATTTATTTTTTATTTTTTGTTGCTGTTTGAATCTCCGCTAATCCTCATTTGCCTTCTCAATGTCATTTATCACGCTTCGATTCGAGACAATAAATTTGATCTGCCGAGAATCGAGCGTGAGAAAGGAGTCGACTGACGTTGCTCACGAAGGATAAATTCAAAATTTTATTATTTTATTGTCAAACAACGAGCCATTTGTTAATAATTTTTTTCAACCATCTCGAGCAGTCAATAAATCATTTGCAACGACGAAAAAAATTGTCAAAATTTATTTTTCATGCTGGTACACGATTTCTCAAAGGATCGATGATCCTGAGATCAAAACCCTTCGAAGAGAAAGGTCGAAAAGCAGCAAAACTGTACGAATAAAATTGCAGAAAAAAAAAAAAAAAACATTTTCGGTCAAGACTCGCCCGGCAAATTCAACCGCAATGTTTTTTTTTTTTTTCATCGCGACGAGATGCTGCAAGAGTTCGCGGAGAGAAGGAAAAAATATCTCAACTCCGTGAGGAGGGTATGGGGGACCGATGTCCTCTTCGACGTTAACTTCGATGTTGATACGGAAAACTTATGGGGGATTGCGAAATTTCTTAGCTACATAAATTGCGAAGAACGAGAAACGCGTGTATACGATATTGGTCAATTAAAATGCGAACAGGCAGGACCCGCCAAACTGTGAAAGGTTATATACGACAAAAGGACGCGCGCTGCCTCGCGCAAATAATTTAACGTTAAAAGATATTATCTTCGATTAAAATGTGTTGAGCTCAATACGGAAAGACGTTATCGCGATTTAATAACAATTATCGTGAAAATAACCGAGACAAAGCGTAAAAAAAGAAAATGATAAAATTCAGTTTACAATAATGATGATGATAAAAATAAATGTAAAAAGAATAAGAAATAAAAAAAAAGACTCTTTTTTCAATTGAATCCTGAAAAAAAAAAAAGAAAAAAAAAATCAACGAAATGTACGTATCGGAACATAAACTTTATAAATAAAACGATCACGTGACACTTTAATACTTTCATGGCGAAACGATGCGGGGATTTGGCTCATCCGTGAGCTAAGAAGATTCGGATAATATTGCCTTTTTCAAACACGAGGATCTTTATAAATAAACCTCATGAATCAAAATGGCGACCATGAACAATGAGCTGTGGTAATTATATAATCAAATTATTACAGTAATTCAATAAGCCTACAGCGTTTTTATTATTTATTAACGAATCCGATCACTATTTTCAATAAACAATTGCAAATTTTGTCGCAATTCGGTATCTCTTGAAAAAAAAGTCTATTTTTTTATTTTTTGCTCTCTCCGAGGCTCAACAATATTTTGCTCCTCCTTTCGGAAGAGAAAAAAAAGAAAAAAAGTCGAAAGAAAGCGATTCAGTGTATTTGACAACTTCACGCCGCACTTTATTCTCGTCACACCTGTCAAAAATCGGACGTCCTTTTATCATAAACCTTTCCTCGCGAAAGAGGTAATGGAAATTTCGAAAAACGTGAAAAAAACATGTCAGTCGTTACGAGTTCGTCGGATTTTCAGTGTGATCCGTCAGTGAAATTCGGAACCGTCGTGATTTTTTAATTCGCGCCGCGTGCGTCTGTGCAGATCGAGTTACGTTTTTAAGTCTCCTGAATAAATTTGAATTTTTTTCTCTCTCTCTTTTCTTTTTTTTTGTTTTCGTCAACTTTATATTTGATCGTACGGTGGTCTGACACTTTCCCCGTGAGTCATCGTCGTAATTCGCTCGCGATATGACCCGATCCAGCAGGAGCCTCGAAACCGATGGCACCGGTGTTGAGCAGCGTCCAATTAATCGCAGCAAAAAATCACTCACCAGCGTCGGCAATTATCGAATGATTCGCGAGCTCGGAAAAGGCAATTTTGCTACGGTCAAAGAGGCCATTCACGAGGTTCTCAAGATCAGGGTAAGTAAAAAAAATTATCATAATTTTAAGTTTTAAATAAATATTCATTATCAACGTTTAAATACGTCATATTTTACCAAATAAATTTCTATAAAAATCGCATAACATTACGATTGTATTCATCAAATGTTTATTCAGTGTTACGTTCATTTGAATTGAGAATGAAGTATTATGTTAATTGGAAATGCATAATTCCTGAAGAAAAAATATTTAAAAAAAAAAAAAAAAACATTTCGAAAGTGTTTTTTTGAGTATTTTCAAAGCCGAGATCTGTGTCATTCGAGAAATCGAGATACGGTATCTGATGATCTCGTCTAGAAGTAACGGAAGGGACTTTCTTGAAAAAGAAAAGGGAGAGGCGAGGGGAGGGGGGGGGGAAGGGAAGGTTCACACCCAGGGCCCTAATCTCCGTTAGGATCAAGCATCAGCAGCAAAAGCGTAACGGCGTTCGACAGCATATAATTACGTACTTCCTCAAAAAAAAGCGAAGAAAAAAAAAGAAAAAAAAAAAAATCATGAAAAAAAGAAAAGAAAAAGAAATGAATAAAAATAATAATAAGGAATAAAAGAGACGAAAAGTAAGAAACTTTTTCGTTTGTTTCTGATTATAGGTGTGCGTATACGTATTGTTTTATATTTTGCTATACGAGGACCACTCGCTTCAACCGCGACTCAACCCGTTATTATTTTTATTCAGTAATTTATTTTCGACACGTCCGACACGATCTGATCCCCGATCGCGTCCCGTGCCTCGTAAACCTCCAGAAACATGTCGTTAGTACACTTCTCACGTACTTTATTCATGCATATATTTTCGTATTGAATCGTCGAAAATTATAGATAAAAAAATGTCACATGTATTAACAGAAGGAAAAAAACAAAAAAAAAAAAATACTTTTCAGCTATCGAAATGTATAGTGAGGATAGAGAATTCTTTTTTCTAAATAATTTTTTCGATCGAACAATGATTCGTAAACTTTAATGAGTCTTCGTAAACGATCTAATTTTTGTCGATTAAACCGCGGAAACTGGAAGGAACGATAGACAAAATAAAACGTCACCAAAATCGTGACCATATGACCCTGTCATTTAATTTCAATAAATTTACGCAGTAGAAATTGGATTATAGTATTGCTCACTCGAAACGTCGGAGCACAGCTGCTGGTAGCTCTGATAATAATTCCCTCTCTTCTCCCCGTTCCCCTCTTTCATAAAATGTTTATTTATTATGACATCCGCGAGCGTATTAATTGAATCTTGATAGATTTCGCTCATCTCGATTCCAGATCAGCATTAATCCACGATATACGTTCTCCTTCGTCTCGTATTTTTCGTGTCGAGAACACTCGCGATATCTCTCTCTCTCTCTCTCGCTCTCGAAAACTGAACGCCAATAAAAACAAAGTTGGAATGGAACGATACAAAAAGAAAATGGGTAATAAAGAATACTGTACGAGAATATACGACGTTAAGTAACTTTGAAATAATCCGAGTGTCATCCGAGGTCGATAAAAATTGGCACGTGCTCTGACCTCCCTGCTACCGAGATCGAGGTCACTGAATACAGACACACGTACAGCTGTACGAGATAAGTAAGTGATAGCTGAAAATCTAATAGTCAAGTCCTTATCTATTACGTGGGACAACGAAAGGATGTTGCGAGCTCGATCGCATACTCGTGTTAGGATATTAATTTTTTTCAAGGATATGTGGCCCATTTTTTAACGAGATAATTGAACGTTTGGTAAATAGGTTAGAGGGACTATTGACGCTGCTGATTCCATGAGAGAAAAAACGTTTTGAAATGAAATGACATCGAAATGACATCTGATTACTTTTCATTTGACGTTTTTTTTTTTTCTGTCAAATTATCTCATCCGGTTGGTTCGAATCTGATTTCAATTGTTTCGACTCGATGATAAAACGAGCTTATTCGACCGGATCTATGATTTAGTATCGATGAATTCTATGAACAGATCTGGAATCAGAGGTCATCCTTGAAAACGCGAACGACCTTGCCATTTGTGTCGATAAACGTGGAAGTAAAGCAAGAACTTGCACCGGATTGATATCGAAGCGAAACATGATTAAAAAAAAAAATAAAAAAAGTAGTTTAATCGCTCAATTTCCCCGAGATTTTGTGCCGCAATCAGAGGATCGATCTGAAGACATGCAAAAAGTTGGTACAAGCCTCACGACCGGACAGGAAAAAGGAGTTCTTTGCCATGTTGGGTAAGCGGCCGCGAGGTGTTTCTTCCAGCACCTCCGATCATTCTTATAAGGTACTTGCTCGATATAGAAATGCCGGTTTGTTCGGTCTTTGAAATACCATATTTGAAGCAATGGAGCCTCTGATGCTGGTCACCTTCGCGATTCTACTCGTTGCTTTTCCACCCAATCGATATACGTTGCTTGAGTTTCGTCTCAAATTCGGTTTACCTTCGACTCGTGGTAGCTCTCGTTGAATTTGTGATTCAATTTCGTACGAATTTGAAGTTGGAATTTGTAGAGACTTTGGTTCAGCTTGGACTCGGTTGATCAATTCGATTTCGTGAGATCCTGGCTCGATCCAGTACGATCTTAATCTGCTCTATTTTTTTTCATTTGTACTCTCAGCTGGCTACGACTGAACGTTCGAATTTAGGAACGAATAAGCAGAACCAAAATTAAAAAAAAAATAAACTAAAATAATGTTATCCAAAACGAGAGTCAGCGAGATCCCATAATTTCGAAAACTACCAATAAAAATCTTGAGGTTCGTACCGCGTTGAGAGGGGCAGAGGAGTTCAGGTCTCTGCAGGTATCGAATGTCTCTATATGGCATGGCCGTGGGTCCCCTAAGGAGGTTCATGGGTTTGGCTTACCTCGTGGCAGGAGGGATTTCTCCGGCATATTTAGCATCGATTATGAGACGACAATAGACCTACCGGATTTTAAATACGTCCGTGTGTGTGTGTGTGTAACGCGTCTGTGTACATGTTCAAGAATATACAGGCGCGGTGTCCTGCGGAATGAAGTCTCCCCGCTTCCTCCCATTCCCCGTGGAGAGATGAAAAAGTAAAGAAAAGAAGGAAAAAAAAAAAACGGAGAGAACTTGTCGAGGTTTCGAATTACGCGCGACGGTGGGCTCTCCGTGCGGTGAGACCTGCCAAAATCACTCAGGTACACTTCGCAGCCTCCTCTCTCGTATGCCGGACGACAAATCTGTAAAATCAGACGCCTCGGGAATGCCATACTGCTACTCGGATTCATAAAATCTTTAAGATTTCCTGTTTTCGGAGGAAACTTTCTTTCTGCCGGTACTATTATCGTTCTCCGGTCATTTTATTCGGAATCGATTGGATTTTTGAGGTTAATCAAAGCTCCATGGTCCAGGGAGATCTAATTAGTGAATTTTGACGAGTCGCTGATCTATTATCATCGAATTGACTGTCCAATGACGTCGGAAAGATGGAAAGTCCCCGGGAAGGTCTACGGATTGTTCGCAAAGGGCAAAAGGTCGCGTTTAAAGTCAAGCTAAAGTTACAACACCAGAATCAATGTCGATCCCAATGTTTTTCGTGGATCATAAATCTTCAGAACTCTTCGATCAAATCCTATTCTTCTTCGGACTCGTTCGTCATCGAATTTCATTTGAAAGTGTTATTTTTTTTGCAATATTTCAATTCGCTCGTTCGGAGAAATAGTGAGGATGGAAAATTACGAGGTCGAGTGGAGAAGCCCGAGGTCCCTAAGAGCGTATTAACGCGAGGGATATTATACCATACTTTTGGATCCACGAACATGTATATCCGTATACATTTAGTGCACTCGTACATGGCTGCTTATCGATGCTTTCTGTTTCGAGATCAAAGTGAAAGTGCCGCTCAGGTTTCCTCGCTCTTCTCTCGTAATGCTCTTTCTCTCTCTCTCTCTCTCTCTCTCGCAATCTCTCATTCGAGTGCACTCTTCACGTCCACCAAGGAAAGAGAAGATGGCGTTCTTTGAATCGCAGAAGCCCCTGTATACCCGACCACCATTATGTCACACAGCTGGCACGTACAGTTCGAGTGATGCAGGTCTCCTCACGTATACGTTGAAGGAGAAAAAAAAATTGTGCATGTACATACAAAATTTTTGAAAAAAAAATATACCTATATTCGTTGCTTCTTTTTTTTTTTTTTGAATGCGTGCACGTTGAGCAGCACTGGAGAGGTTCCGATCTACTCACGATTTAATCATTCCGCCAGGAAAGCAATGTACACACGCGAATGGACCAGAAATAGGGGGAACAAAAAAAAATCACCATTCTCCGGAAAACTCGAGCACACACATTCGGAGTTAATGGATTATTGTCTGTTGAGGCAGAGGATTTTTTCTTTTCTCCATTTCCCGTACGGCGAATCGTTGCTCGTTGTCAATGTCGATTCAACGGAATCTAGGAACATGGGAGGAAGAGTATTGAACTAAAAGTCAAACGCGAGTGGCTTAATTAGGTAACTGTTGTCACAGGTAAAGAGAATACGCGGAGTAGAGAACTGAAAAATTCAGAAAATCCTTTAGCATGGAAAAAAAAAGAAAAGATTTTTCGTAGTCTCTGGGTTCGTGCAACTTGAAAAGCTGCAGGAAAACGAGTCTTGACTTTTAAATCCCATTACAGGCGCAAGCGAGAGATTAAGTCGAAAAACAGTCGTCGAGAGTGCTCGTCCTGCCAGAACAAACCTAATTCCATTTGCCTAATCCTCGGATTTATCCGAGTCGTCGACTGTACGCGAACGAAAAGTTTTTTTCCGAATGAAAATCTCGAAAGCCACCAATTCCCTGATCCTGAAACTCTTTTTATTTTATTTTTTTCAAGTATTCAACATTCAACTTTACGAATTATTGATGCACGTCGCCGTCATCTGAACTTACCGAAAGAATCAATTTTCATACCTTTGCCCATTCTTATCTCTACAAAATTATTGTTAATTAATTGTAATGAACAATAAAATGACGAGTAATTAGTCGAAAGCTGTATGAACATTTGAAAAAAAGAATAAAAGTGAATTCGAAAGATTGGAAGAATGATGAATGGAGAAAACCGAATTATCGTGTTGTCAAAAATGAACAAAAAATGTTTACACTAACCGTCGCCGATAAGTCTCGAGGTGAATCTTTTTTTTTTTTTTCGTTTTTTTTTCTCTATGCACTTCTCACCTGATTAGACTCTATTTTTTCCTTTTCATTGCGCATAATCTCTGACCCGATGCAAAATGGCCTCTTGATTATTCCGAGCTGCTGAGCTAAAACGGCTTTCGTCAAAGCACTTTTTCTCGATCGAATGAACTTTTACAACCGGCCTCAGAAAAATCCGGAAAAATTTCCTTTCATTTCCCAGCAAACGGACGGAGGAACGACAGCCATTGTCCATTTTTCCACTCACTCGTTACTGTCCTTTTTTTTTTTTTTTGCAATACCCAAAACATCTGTCCCGAATGCAGTCTCGGAAAAAAGAAACTCGAGATCGTGATGCCACACCGAGGATTCTTTTTCAACGTGAAAAAATTCATCAACAAAGATATTTGCGATTAATTGAGATTGGAAATATGAATCGAAGAATAGAGAGAGAAAAATCTATTTTTCTCAAATTTTATCTTTTTCGCAATAAAATGTAATTAAAATGTATGAGAGTTGGCTGCGAATGATTGAATCTTCCATGGTGGTCCGTGGAAGAACTACGCCAGGCGTCGATTTTTTAATAGGCTATCAGTTTAGGAACGCTAGATACGAGGTTAATGAATAAATTAATATTATTGGCCACGCGGCTCGGATCCTTTAATACGGGGTACGTAGGTTGGGTCCGGGACGAAAAAAAGCAACAAATTAACTCTTTTTTTTCCTCTATTTTGAGTTGAAAAAAAAAAAAAAAAAAAAAAAAAAAAACACATTTTTCGCTTCGTCGCCGACAAAGTGAAAATTAGTGACAAATACAAGACTTGTAAACGCGCGTAATTAAGTCAGACGAAGTTCCTGGAAGGTCCATAGAGCGAGAGAGAGAGAGAGAGAGAGAAAATAAATAGCAAAAAGAGAGAGATCTTTTTTTTTTTATGGCAATATTCCGTGAAACCGACGGTACAGAATCAGCGAGAGAATCATCAGCAATGTCCACTTAAATACCACGCAGAGCCCACGATTTTTTTTTTTTTTTTTTCGGAGCACCGCCTCGTAAAAAAGGAAGAAAAAAATAAAAATAAATCGAAAAAAAAAAAAAAAAAACAAAAAATTTCGCCCACTTTCCGATGACCTCCTGTCATCCGGCAACCAAGATTTTTTTATAGTCTGACCGCCGTCAAAATTATTGCCATTGGCTAATTAACCGACACGAGAAACGAGCACGAACGTGTTTGAATTTTTTGAATGCCCGAAGTGATGAAATTCACGACGTTACCTCTATTACTTTTGCGTCTTATTTTTGGAGTTTTCATTCTTTTTTCTTCCTTCTCAAGATGGAATAATTTTTTTTTCTTTTTTTTTTTTCGAACAATTTTCAGTTTTATTTGTAAGAGTTTTTTTTCTTCTGTCCATCGTGGTATTTTCGAAGCAAAAGTTTATCGTCAGTGTTGACAAATCAATAAACAATTTTTACAGTGTAAAAACAGGTTTTTTTATTGGTGCTTATTTTCGGATGAATTTATCGTGACAATAAAGGTATTTTTCAATCAACAGCTAAGTGACTATCATAATTCTAAACCTCGTTCGAATTTTTATTGGCGGTATAAAAAATAAGTTGAACATTTGAAAATGTTAAAGCGCTACGTATCGATGAAAATTTTTCTTTAATTTTTTCGAGCATTATGTCGTCTGGAAGCATTGAAAGAAAAAAAAAAAATCACGTCAGCGTCCTCTCGAGTTGGTGGGCGATTTCGAAAATATTTCAAACTATTAATTCAACGTTTCTTGGGCCCTTTTAGGAGCCCCCGGATGAGAACGGGGCCTTCTGTGCCTGAACGAGACTTACGATCGTACGTGGCCAAGCATATAGATCAGCCCAAATGTCCTCAGCGTTTATCTCTTCCCTAGAATCGCGAGATATCTGTGAGAGTCTCATTCGGATTGGGATACCGTGATCTATCGACAATTTAGTGGTTTATGAAATCAAAAGATCGCCGCGAATACATTCGCGTTGAGGAACTCTACCAATGGGGAAAAAAAAAAGAAAAAAGTCATGGGAACCACTTGTTTTTAGCATGTTATTACGAAATCGTACACAGATGATCACTAATCAAATTAGCGACAGGCAAGAATGTTTATTGGGACAAAAAAAAATACTGATTTAACTACTCCGTGGAAAATCTGCAAGAATAAAGTGTTGACTCGTTCTTTTTTCATGATCGTATGGGTTATTTTGATCGATAAGCTGCTTTTTGAATTCCACTTGTTGAACTCAATTTATTTGTCACAGAAAAATAATTATCATCGTGTTTTATAACTTTATTTTATTAACTATTTTTCGCCCATTTAATTTTGCCTTTCGCGAGTGAATTGTGTCAAATATAAATTTAATGGTTCTTCGGGAGAAGAAAAAACGAGATTTTCGAAGACCTTTTTTAGAAGACTATAAAATATCTTTTTAATTTCATTTTTTTTTATGAGGTAGCTCGACCTTCATTAACAAGTCTATTAATTTTTTATGATGTTGGAATATATTGTATCGGTATTATGATTTTTCGAACATAAATTAAAATAGTTTGGGAGTAAACGAATAATTATGATTTCCCTGACTTCAATTTGAATCGATCGATTGAAAAATTCATAAAGTAACAGCATGAAATCGCGAAAAGAATCATTTTTTTGTTTTTCAGTCCCAAGTTATTTCACAGAACATTTTTTTTACTCGAAATTCGAAAAGAATAATCGTATTCCGGAAATAAAAATGCTGCGAGTGTTTTTTCGGACTCGGAGTCTTTAATTTCTCCTCGTTTATTCGCGTCTCCCTCGGTTTTAGTCGACCGCCCGAGATGATAATTGGGCTCGTTGCAAAGTTGCGACGAAACCGCGAAGACACGTCGAAGGAAAAGAGCCGAGGATTGCTGTTGATGTTTGTGCTTATGCGAATATCGTCTCCTCGGTAATTTTCACTCGTTGCGAGAATATACCGATTGCGAGCGAGAGCCCCGCCTCTCTTTCTCCCTCTCTCTCTTTCTCTCTTTCTTCCTTCGACGATTATACTTAATTGGTATAGAGCGAGACAATTTTAAACGGTAAAACGAGAAATGGCAAACATAACACGAAAAAGCCCTCACTGCATTGACGATAAAGTTGGCGATGCTTAGATGAATCATAATCTTGATATAAAAGGAGAATGGTAAAACTATAGTTAACTAGCGATGTCTCTAATCGCTCTCGGTTGCTCGAGAAACAGTAAACTCGAATGCCACCATTATCGAGCTTGTAATTTTCGCCTGAAAGTCAGAATTTACGAGCGGAAATCCTCCAGTCGCTAACTGTGCTTCGAATTAAAGCATCGCCTCATTTATCGTCAGTCGTTTAAGATCTGTAGTGAAAAAAAAAAGTTGTGACAAGATATGCATGCGATCCTTATATACGTTTGAGGCATCGACTTCGTTTGCGAGAAGTCTTTTGAACAACGCCACCTAGCGGATGTCAAACGAAAATGTTAATTTCGTAATGTCTCTTTGATTTTATTCTCGTCTTTTTGCTTATTCTCTCAAGACTGTCGACGATCGGAGCCTCTTTCACTAAATTGTAATGTGTTTGCTCAGGTAAGTACGCGAGTCTGTGGCGACCGCGGTTGTAGACTCTGCGGTGTTATTGTACACCACATGTAAGAGGTATAGTTGATGCGAGAGGCTGACTAACTGTGCAGCTACTTACCTCTACACTCGAGCCGGGTCAACGACGAAGGTCGTGTGTACGTCTCGTAGCGAAGCTTCTGCATCATACCGCGGACGGAAGCATCACAGCGAGGCTCCACTAACAGAAACTTAACTACCTATACAGGATATTGCAAAAGTTGATTTCGCGGTTTGCCAGTTGATAGATCCTCAGATTCTCAAACTATAAGTCTTTGATCATTTTTTTTGTAGGATGCTTCGTTTCCGAGATAAATTGATTTATCGGGATACGGAGTGGGGGGAGCGGATACGTGACACGCCCACTCGGCTATTTCAGCGCACGGGATTGGCTCTCTCGTAATTAAGCGATTTCTCGTCACCGGTGAGACGGAGAAAAAATTGACCAATGACTTTTCGCTTCGAAATTTTGTGATCTGCACGTTTCTGGAACTGAAACTCGATTGTTGAACGCTACATTATTTTTCTCGCATAAAATGACTCATAGATCTTAATAAAGCTATTTTTTAGTAGTGTAAAGTTCTCGGTGGCATAATTCCGCAGTAATATTTAAGGATTAACGCTAAGAAATCGTGCAATCGGTAGCTCGCTCGTATTCTCCTTACTCACTGGCAACATTCGTTGTCGCGTATTGTGTTATCGGGCTTTAGGATGCAGATTTCCGTGGCGCACGAGCCTAGCACGCGTCTCTCTGGTTTGCCTTACTCATTCGGGCACGCTCCGAGCCGAGTGTATCCGGTGATTTGTCGTTGTCGGCAACATTATCGCTCATGACAATCCAGGTCGGAGACCTTTGCGCTTGTTTCTCTTACGCAACTTCATGAATACAAGTTTGCCTATAAATTTTGTCGATATTTTTCATCTAATCTCGAATGAAATTGATCGATGTAGGAAACTGTGTTTTTTTTTGTGGTTCCCATAATTTTGTATGGGTGCACGATAATTTACTCATACTGCTCAATATCCAGAAGAAGACTGCTTAATCGAGCACGTATTGCAGGTGTCAAATGATTGACATTATCATCTTTTATTTCATGGAGAACTTATTCTTATTTTCATATATTCCGCGTCAGTATTTTGTTTTTTTTTTTTTCGGGTCAAATGTTGAGCGGATGTGAAAGAGCATCAAGGCAGTTATTCACGCTATAACAAAAATATTGTAGTGTGATTCAGTCAGAGTATATGCGAACTTCAAAGCTTTGGAGTCTAACGATGTCTGTTGATAGGGGAAAAGGGAGAGAAGCTAAACAGAACATGAGCGAGAACAGAGAGCCTGCTTCCCCCGTTGAATAGCCCCCGGCTGAATATGTATTCTTGGCGGGGCTGAAAAGTAGCATTAAATGGGGTCGAGAGGTGGAGTGAGAAAGGGATGTTTTTCGAATAGCGGAATAAAAACATGGGGGATTTGTTACGTGTCGGAAAACAAACAGAATCGTCCTTCACAGTTCGCGTACTCGAGGACATGAGTTTTTTCTTATTTTTTTTGTCCCTCCCTCCCCCTCCCCCCTACCTTCTAGATAAATCTTTATCCCAATTTGAGGATACTCGGAAGTAAAGCTATTGCGGACAAGTCATCAGAGACTTTACTCGGCTGCAATGCTCCCGTTGAATCTCCGGGGAAAAATCAAAGAGGTCGAGAAGAAAAAGTTCCCTTCGCGATCTCCTCTGCACTTCTTTCCACTCGTCGTACTCACTTTCAGAGTTAAAGAATAAAAAAAAAAAAAGAATAAAAAAAAAAAGAAAAGAGTATTAAGACTCGAAGAGAGGAACGAAATCGTGAAGGCTAAACCGATGATACGCTTCGATGGACGAGGGATTCTTTTTTCGCGTCTATCCCCTTAAAGCGAGAGAAAAAAAAAGGAATGAGTGGTTCGGGTGTAACGCGAGGAAACGGAGAATCGATCGTAGTGGAAGAAACCGTGTGCCCGGATTCGAAGCTGTGGTACAAAAAATTTGTTAGAAATGCAACGAAAAATGAAGAAAAAAAAAGTAGCTGCGAAATTGTGAAAATGAAAGTCTCCGGTTGATTTTCTTTCTTGTGCGAGAGTTTTTCAGACTTTTATTATACAGCCAGATCGTGATGCTGAGGAACCGGAGCATGCTCGTTCCTGAGGGCATTGCCTGGAATTAATTAGCGAAGATCTAAGCAGCGAGCGGTACATTGGAGAGAAAAAAAAACGAGGGCTGAGGTCTTTTGACTTGAGAATTTGGCAAACTATATACGCTCCATAAATTCTCAACAAGAGTTTCGGAGAGAATGCCTAAAAAATAAGGTGAAGAGAGAGATAGCTCTGTATACAAGAGTTTGCAGAGTGAGAGTTCTAGGGTCACATCATCATCATCATCTCCGGGTTGTGAGTGAAGTTCAATGGAAGACTGAGAGTTGAAGGAAAAGGAAGGCAGAGGCAAAAGCGTATCGTAAACTAGCTCTTGCTCGCTATCATCCCCATCACGGTGGTGGTGCTGTTGGTGCTGCTGCTGCTGGGGTGAGAATTCTCGGAAAACAAAGGGCGCACCGGGAGGAATTCCTCAAGGAGAAACTCTCCGGACAACTTGCTCGGTCGGGCTAATATTTCGACGTTTACTCGGAGCTTTCGTACAAGGGTGATATGGACTTTGTAACGGGTTGAAGGTGGAGCCGCCTCAATGGGGTTGGAACTGGTGGAGAAGATGAACGAGTGGATATGCTAGCTATTCTCGAGTATCTCAATACCCAAGTATATATACCAACATGTTCAAACTATGAAAACACTTCACTGCTTTCGCGTGTAACCTTCTCCTATGGTTTGCTTTCATTGAAACCCTTACACGAACACGCTTCTCGAACGCGAGGATTAAATTAATTAGTATTACGTTGAATCGGTCTCTGTGATATGGGCAAGCGTCCATTAAGGTGATTCTCTGAATTTCTGTTATGACTGCTGTCCGCCTAATCAATCTTCGTATCAAGTACGATATATAGTCTGCCTGTTTATGTAACTTCAATTAAACTTTAGCTGAACTTTAGTTATTCATTGATTATTCGCTATCGAGCCAATATACATTTTGGAAACGAGAAAAATATATATTTCTCGTTCTCGTAGATCGGTACGAGGAATATGAAAGGAGAGAGAGAGAGAGAGAGAAGAAGATCGTCCCCTTTTCAAATTCGTGTCACGATCTCTCATGTCACCCAGCATCAAATAACCAGCGACGTGAATTTTTCGGCTGACGTCGCAGCCCGCAAGACAGCCATACACGTCCGAGTTCTTTTTTTTTTATTTTTTTTTTATTCTATTCGTTTTTTTTTTTTTTCAAAACTCGATTTGATTTCTACCGATGGAGAAGGGTCGCGTGATCGCACTCGTGAAACGAGGTCGAAACCTTTTTGTCAAAAAATGGCTACCTCACACCTCCCAGAGAGTCTATTAGGGATCTTTGACTTTCGGGTGTCCTTGATATAGTTCGATCGATTGGCTCTTCGAGCACGTCAGTGTTAAAAAAACTCTCAAAGTCAAATGTCGAAGAACAATTGAATACCAAACTTCGGAATTTTCTCATCTTGCCTCTTGATGAAGCCTCATTTTCGGTTAATCAGAATCTTCATGTAGCGATCTTGGACGTTTTCATCGACTTCGGAAACTCTCTGAAATCTCATGTAATGCCGAATTACTGCTAAAGCACTCAGTGTACAGGACAGAGAGCTCGACACGTCGTTCATTTCGTTATATTTCCTATATCGAACGTGACCGTACAGAATTTTGTGGTCCGGTACATGATGGAGGGTTGGTCCGAAGCATGAACATGTGTGACTCTTGCCTCTCACCGTATTTCAATTAAACATCGCGGCTTTTCCTCCATCATGTATATATATATCTGCATTCCGGTATAGCGTGGGAGGACATAGGGATTGCTCACCCCACCGATAAGGGGTGGGTTTTGCTCTGGTCTATTATACTACGTAGCCTATATACACAATCCGATTTACAGGGTGTCAAAAAGACTATTGAATGTGCAAAAAGTTTTGAATTTGAAAAAAAAAAGTACAAAAATACAGGGATCTTGTCGCAGTTGTGAAAATCACGTGAAATTCGAATACAAATTTTGAAACGAAAACCTTTTTTTCTCACATTTGTTGAATCTTGCATTGAGAGACATTCGAGAGAAGACGAGGAATTGAACCGGTTCGAAGGATTCTGGGTTTATCAAAAATTTTCAAAGCACACGATGTGAAAACGTTCGTAAAAGACCTGTAGTTTTGCAGTTACAAGATCGCTGCACCGGAAAAGGTCACCCGGTATATCGAAAGTGTATGGATCGGGCGTTGAGCCCTACTTCGAACACCCTAGCACACCATCGACGTTCATTAAGCACCCCGATTCTCGAAATGCGTCCTTCGTGTCCCTCACATCCCGACTCACCTTCTCATCATCGAATGTAGTACGTGTGCGTTTGTGTCCTTCGGTACATGCGGTACATTCAACCTTGGGCATGTATTCCTCTTTTTGGAGATGGCAATGCCTAGTGAACGCGATCGCACTGGTAGCTACGATCGTTCATCGGCTTCGGTGGTCTTGGAGCATTGAATTCTAAGCCTAAGGGCTAAACAAGGCTTCCTCTTCCTCCTCCGCCCTCTCCTCGTTTTTCTCTCTCCCTCTCTCTCTGATCCGTGATCACTGCTGTATCCATAAAGCACTTTACCCACACGTTCGTTCTCACATCAGCAAAGCCTTTCGAAGTTTCAGGCCAGAAAGCAGACTATGTGGCATACTCGTGCTTGATTTGCATCTGAACCAGGATTGAAGCAAAGTACTGTTTGGCCCGAAGCGTTGCTTGAATCCCAGCTGAGCTGTATTTTCAAGCCGGTTCAATTGGTCCCTGACGAGGTCCGAACTATAACCGAGCTTTACGTGGCCGTCCTTCACGGCTTGAAGGACAAAGTGAGAGACTGTCTTGCATCGAGCTTTTGGCTAGGCTCAAACCCTCCTGTAACTCTGACCAAACGTGCCCTTTGACACGGGAGCATAGGATCACGATGGTGCGCGAATGATTAACGCCAACCACCTGACGTCCTGGTCTATGTTCACGATCTTCTCCCTCAACTCTATTTCTCATACCGGCCTCTGGGATCGTTCATCCGGAGTGGCCTAACGACTACCGTTGTGCCACCGATCTCTCAAATAATCCCGACCGCGTTAATTATGCTCCTGAAGAGCTTACAATCTCCTCCCTTTCTGGGATCATCGACGCGCAGGCCTTCGTGATCGGCCATGATTTACGAAGAGGGAATTTCGAGCAAAGGGTTCGAATGATGGAAAATTTGGTTAGAGTCTCTACATCCTATGGAGTTATCCAGGCATCGGACCTTTTACTATATGACAGTATTTCGATCCCGATCACTTCTGTATGCTACTGAACGTGATCGGAAAGCCAACCATTGACAGGGGATTTAAATCAAACTTGGATTCGACTACCATAATTGGAATTCTATCACTTTGAATAGTCATCAAGAATCGTATTTCATCCAGAATTTGATTGCGGAGATAGACAAATCACAGTTATTGGTTTCGAGGATCGACAGATCATAAAATTTTGAAGTACTCCTTAGATATATATTTTTTTGGCTCACGACTTCTGTTGCTTCATAATCTGTCAACTTACTCTCTGTGGAAGATTCTGAGGGGATAAAGACTTATTTAATGAAAAAATCGTGGCTAGATAAATAGTAGCCCTGGTTAAATATTCTTGAAATTGAAGATAAAATTCAGATGGAGCACCTGTTTTTGAACAGCGTATAGCCAAAATGACGACGCATGTGCCGAGACAGTCACCCTTTGTTTCTATATGGATCTGCCCTCTTCATCGTCTGTGCATCCCCTTTAACTAATATATTTGGAGCCCCGCAGCCGCCATTGTAATACCCACCGAATACACAATATTCCCAGCTCACCGCTTCTCTCCTCTTCTCTCTCTCTCTCTCTCTCGCTCTCTGCTTTCTTCTCCCTCAGCCTCTCGGTCCGTTTCTCCCTTACACGAATTTCCTCCCTCGTGTTTCAGCCTTCTCACCACCTCACTCTTTCGTTTTCTCGTCCGAAAAACCCCCTCGTTACTAAAGTCCTCTCACTCTCCTTTTCCTCCTCCCTCCCTCCCTCCCATCCTCTTTTTGTGCGACCCTCGTGAATGTCCTCCTTTTCATCGTTCCTGCCTCTGCGTTCCCTCGCAAAACACAACATGGAGTCAGTTCTTTTAATCACAGAGTAAACGCACACAGACCGAGCCGTGGAATGGTCCGCGCTCCTGGCTCCCAGCCACCAACCCTCCAAAATGGACCGTACTAAAAGGTGACTCGCTTACTTCTCACTCGTTTATTTATTTCACGTTTTTTTCCCTGTTTTTTAATCCGTTTTTTTGTCGTTTTAAATTCAGCTGTTTTTTTTTTTTTTTTTTGATTCACGATGAAAAGCGATGCACGATTTTCGTTGATTTTACATTCAACATTCATTTATCTATCAATTTGATCAGTTTGTTCAAATATTCAATATTCTACATTCATCTACTCCCACCCATTTAATATTGAATATTCTTGTTTACTTAATAATACACGAATTTTTTAAAATTATATCATTGACTATAAACGATTGAAAATGTTCTGAATTTCAAGCGTATGTGCTCTCATTTTTCTGGGGGCTCGACAGGGGTTGGGGAGACTGAGAAATGTACAAAATAGGGTCGTCATTGATTTCGTTCGATACTTATTGCTCCACTTATCCGTTCACGTGTCAAACTCAAGTGTCAATTTTCTCGAGTACGAAATAAATAGAAAGTTCTGAAGGGGTTCTTTTTTTTTCTAGGTTTTCTGAACTATGTGGCTATTGTGTAACGAGGGGAAACATTTTTTCGTGAGAAAATTCGCTGATTCGCGTGGAAAATTTGTCTGTGATTCAGAGCGGAAAAAAAACAGCTCTGAGATTGTGAATACACCGTTTCTTTTGGGTATCAAGGTCACGAAGGACCAATTTCCGTTGCGAACGAAAGTAAAAAGGTATTTCCGTGTGATCGAAATTCGATACGGTACATCAAGCCCCTTTTTTTTTCCTCAAATGCTGACCAAAAATGTCGACATGGGAGTGAGAGAAAAATAACGACAAAAAATAATTGCTGTATGTAGTGAGGAAAAACTTTGGAAAGTTATTCAAAGGTCTCTTGAATTATTCCCTGAGCGAAATATTTTTTCCTACCCCCTTGACCGTATGGAAACGAATTTTCTATAATGGCTACCTGGGGGGTTGTAGAGAGCACGAATTCAAGACGGTCTTTTTTTTTGCAATCCAGTTTAGCTTCAAAATTATTGTCAGCTACGATAAAATATTCTTCGACTTTGACTCACAGTTTTCTCGACTAACGTTTGTGACTATAACTAAATTTTATGCATGGGGAATTAGGAATTTCTACGGCGTCGTAATGCATAATTTACTGTTTAATAATAATATTTTATTATTTTTCAAAAGACCTCCCATAACTTAATGAGCAATTAAAATCAATTTAACCAGTAATTAAAGGTAAACAAGTTGAGATAAACAGTAAAATAAACGGTAGGATCATTGAACGTTCTCCTTTCCGCACGGAGCGAAATAAACATGATCGTATTAGCGTAAAATCCCATCCGACAATAAATTAAAATCTCTTTTCCGCGTCTCCCTTCGATTGCGAGAATCACGTGAAACATACGGAGTATAAACACAGCGAGGAAGGACCGTGACACGCATAAATTACGATGTAATTACAGGTCTCGTTGATCACGATCAGGGATCTCGAACAAAAGTATGGACGCGTTTCTCGCTGGTTCGCGCTCTGTCGCACGTACTGATCGGATCTCCGGGAGAGATCGTTGCGAGAGAGCTCCGAGTTGGTATGCCTTAGCCCCTTAAGTTGCGCGTTAGTGTTAGTGTTAAACGGAGCTAGCATGAGAGCAGTCGTTTGGACGTAATGTCGATGTAACTTCCCGGCGATAACCCTACCCGTCACCGCAGCTTGGTGGACGAGGCGAATGAAGACGAAGAGGAATAAGACGAATGAAAAGGAGAAGGACGAAAGGAAGAAAAAAAAACAAACTAAAAGGGATAGAAGGCACCGCCAACGACACGAGAAGGTAACCGGAATCATGCTTCGAATCGACGTTGGGAAAAGTGTCCGGATTCAGGTGAGTCCCTGTACAGGGCGAGCCAAAAATTCCAGTTTAAATTCGGGGGCATGCCGACACTAGATGATCACGAAGTAAAGAGTCTTTGGTTGAATCTTTTCTTTTTGATGAATCTTTGATGAGATATCAATCGATAAGAAATGATTGATTCGCTGTCAGCTTCTATTTGCCAGCGCTTCAGGCTGGCAAATGCTGATAATTTGAT
The DNA here is from genome assembly GCA_037576405.1 of Campoplex capitator. Classification (NCBI taxonomy): domain Eukaryota; kingdom Metazoa; phylum Arthropoda; class Insecta; order Hymenoptera; family Ichneumonidae; genus Campoplex; species Campoplex capitator. Next base: position 972,651 of record JARBWI010000032.1, on the reverse strand, counting down.
GTTAGGACAGCAAAGGACTTTAGTCGTTTTGGAACGTTGCAGTATTCAAGGTGATTATTCGAATTTCCTGTATAACGGATCCATGGATCTTCATGAAGACTGAAGCGACGAGGAAACGAGGTAAAGGAGAATGAAGAAAGATCCCACACGAATCCCCCTCGAGACACGACCAGCAACATCGATTTAACACGTTATCCAGTCTCCTGTCTATATGCACCCTCGATCATCCGACACAAACAGACCGTTGCATCAACGAATTGAAAGCGTCTTTCCTGGGACATAGATTGACTGGTGTGGTTTCGCGTTGCACTCAATTCGAACTTGGTTTCCGTAGCGTGACTTCCTCCGAGTCAGGGCAAAGTACCCTGCGATTCTGGTAAGACGAAAGGTAGCGAAAGAACTTGCTCAGGACATCCAATTTGTCGTAGAATCCTCATCCCCGTAACGGCCCACTCGTCACGATCCGATTTCCAAACGTTTCCCGTCATCAAAAGTCAATTCGACACGCGCTGCTTTTCTTTGCGGCGTTCATGATCCATCATACCGAAGGTATATGTTCGAGGGTCATTGGCATTCTGGTTTTTCAACCTCTTTTTTCGTAATGGATCATTTTATACATTGCTTTGATGAACCGGGTGAATCTGCCTGACGATTGAATAAAGATTAACATGAATTGGCGCTCGTCTTTGGTGAACCATTTTATCATGGGGCCCCCTTGGAAGAAGCTCCTTTCAATAGCCTGCGATTGCCCGGGACACCAAGTTCAAAGGCAACGCTCGAAGACACACGGGACGCGATTCGTCAAACGCTGGATGGATAACGAGTGTCGTAGCACACGGGTAACCCCTTTACCAGTCACGTAACACGTGTCCAAGCTTCCGTTGGACTCGGATCGACTTGGCCATGAGCTCAGCTTCGTATATACATATGAATAAGTACATCGCTCTACCTACCATTCCAATCCGTCTTCTCTATGTTCAACTGGTTTACCGTTACACGCGTGCCAACCACGGTATCGAAGGAGCGCGGCTTTCCGTGTCGTTAGGTTCGACCTTAGAACGGCTTCTCGGCGTTGATCTTCCGCTTCGAAAGGCACAATGATATCCAGAACATTTGTAGCCTCCATTGATTGATATGAGAACGGTGTTCTATACTACCCTATGCTTTGCCATTCATTGCGGTGTTACTGGGCTGCGTTAGTTGGTTGGATTCGTCGTTGATTCGATATTGATGACACCATGATTCCTTGCCTTCCTATATATAGACATTGATGCCTTCTGCGTTGATGGGCTGATGTCCAACTGTATCTTTATCGTTCTAGGTTCCTCGCAGTAGTTTCCTGGTACACCGATGATTGCTCATCAGCAAAGCAATCAACCAGAAATGATTGGGGTTAATCTGTTGCATCACAAAAATAATCACATCGACTTTTCAGAACCTTCAACACTTTTCGGTATCAATTTCAAGAATTCCAGCCCAGATGGTCCCCGTCATTTTGCTCACATTTAAATGGTGATTTTTGAAAAAAACGAATTGAGGACCAGCCAAATGGGAAGTCGAATGTTCCAGTAGAAGCTTTTGTCTATGAAGGTCCCTGTGACCAAACGACTGTCGAGTTAATGAGTAGCATGTTAAGTGATGTTCTTAAATCGTTACAATGCAGGAGGATGTTGTCTCGCTCTTCATACCTGACTCCATATAGGAAGCCAAGTTTTTCATGCCTGCCAGTTGGTTTAAAACGAAGTCGCCTCAGGGCAATTGACGCATCACGAAGTTCCTGCTAGGCAGAAGCGCGTACCCGTGAGTGAAGAAGCGGCCTATGGTCACCCGGGTGAAGGATGCAAGTAGAGGATGAGAAACAATGAGTGAAGCCTGCGGTGTGAGAGGATGGACGACATGGTGGAATGAGAGAGGTGGAGGAAGAGGGAAGAGGGACCCGAACAAACTCAACGGAGCAGATCTCCGGCAGAACCTGACTAACTTCGGTCTGAATCCACCCACCCGTGTAGATGACCTGTCCTCTTCGTTGCTTACCTGACCGCTGCATTTTCTAGATCACCTTCAGGCCGCACTCCCCCCCCCCTTCCCTCTCCTCTCCCCCTTTGGATCTGTTTACACTCATACATTTTCAAGCCCATAATCATGAAAGTAAATTCATGTTCTATCGCACTCATACGTGGATGGACACTCGGATTATTGGTGCGTTGTACCAGTTGAGGTAGCGCCAAGAATCGAACGGATACACGCGTTTCTCCAGGCCGGAAACCGCCCATCGAGCAGTTTTGAGGCCGTGAGGGGTAATCTAACTTCCGCTCGGGCACTCCGCTCTTTTACTGATCGATTTGCCCGCGCGATTTGCCCTCAGCGTTTCCTGCTGTTACGGCTTTTAGCTCTTTATCCTTTTCTCGGAACTACGCGCTTCAACTATCCAACTATTTAGCCCCGGTTTCGCATGGCGAAGCTGATCTGCTTGGTCCCTGACTTTGTAGGGAACTGGGCCACTAAATATTCCAGATTCGAAATCCTGACATTTTTTTTTTTCAAGCGACGTAGCGAGATAAGCCTCCGCATTTGTTTTTATCATTTTATGTTTGTCGATCAACTTTCTGGAGAATTTGATATGATATTCAGAAAAATGAGCGATCTAGACGAAAATTTTCAATTAAACTATTTTACTTGCGAAATTCGATATGGATAACTTTTTTTTTTTTTAATAACTTGGTCTTTTGTACCGAAAAATGGTTATGACGCTTTTCTCTCTGCAGTTGGTACTGAGGTGAGTGCTCGTTCTCGCCGTATTGGAAAATTCTGTATTGAATGGCACTTGGTTCACGTATTCACGTTCAGTTTACGGTTTACCACAATTTTCTGAAGTTGACGATCAATTTTTACCAACTCAGCCGAGAAAATGCGAATAAGGGCGTGGGAAATATAAAACCTTGGGGAAAAAAATTCACAGAAAAATAAAAGTGATGCTCTTGGAGGTCGTAAAAGGGTTTTATAATAAAAATTGAAGGTTTGAAAATAAGAATGCAGGGTTTCAAGCTCTGAAGGTCAGAGTACATCGAGGACAGTAGGGTAAACGTGATGTAATCGGAAGGTTTTGGGACAAGAGTGAAAAGTCCATAAGAAGGGTTGTAAAGAAGGAACGAAGAGGAGGGTGGTTTTTCGCTCTCGTCGTCCGACACAACTTTTAACGACTCACTTTAACGCTGTAATTAAATTTCTACGGGTAGCTGGCGGTGGTCCTTGGTATTTTTTGAAGGTGCAGAAAATTCCAGAACCGGTTGTTGTACGGGAAAGACCGTTTGAAAGGAGCGAGAGAAGAAGAGGCTCAAAGAATTTCGTCGATTAAAGGGTTGCCCTTATTTTCGAGGACAGTTACGTAAGCTGGCCTATCTCGATTGGGCATTTTCGTTGAGACCCTTTTTTCCATCCCCTTCCCCTCGGTTTTCCAACCCTCGACTTTGCAGCATCCCCCTTGGGTCATTTTCTACGATACTCATTTATTACAAACGCGAGCCAAGAACTGTTGGTATGAATATTTCAAGACTAAACGACCTTTAGCTTTTTTTTTGCTACCCCTAAAACCACCCCGTTTCAACCCTCAGAGGCTCTCTTCGCTAATATGTGTGACTGCCTCGGCTCCCAATATAATATGTATTAAAAGCGTGAAACCGGAATGAATATTAATTCAACTTTTTCGCCGTCCTTTGCCCTTATCGATCATTTTAATCCAACCCTTAATTCAGTTATTAAGGCTATTTTCACCCTCCAGCCTCGAATTAATCGTACCATCGTAATTTCGTCCATTTTACAGCTCACCTTCCTTTTATCTCATTCTCGTCATACAAATTACCTGTTTCCAGTCTGAATACATTATTCCAAAGAAAAACTCTCTGTCAAATAAACGTGAAAAGGGACTCTCTATTATTATCAATAACATTTCATGCGGAAAAAGTCCGGCTCATGTGTTCGGCTTCCGTTAAAAAATAACTATTCTATTCTATTTTTTTTTCTTCTCACAAATACATTTATTTATATTCACACACATATATCTTTGAGGATATGACAGTTGTGGCCAGAATTCATATTCCGTTTAGCTTTTAGGCCAGGAGGAGGAGTGTTCCTTATCATCGGAAATTGCCCGAAACACCGGGGAATGGAACCCCTCGGTGATCTGTGTGTGGTTCCAAGTCCTGTTTATAGAATGTGGTCTATCTTACAGACTCGGATATCTATCTATGACCGGATGTGGCGCGTTTCTCCTTCTTCCCCTTCCCTGCTTAAAGCCCTCGCCCTATACGTTGGTCCTTGCATCAAACTATTGGAATAGTGTCGTAGCAGGGGTTGATTTTCGATGTGCTCCGTCGACAGAAATTCATTTCGTACAGATAGTCACGGTGACAGATGCACAATGGACACGTCTCATTCCCGATGATCCTCAAATATATATTTATAGAGATGATTCTCTTGGATGATATTTAGCCAAAAAAATCCAAAACCTTTCAGGCAGGCACCAACTGCGTTTGAATCAATCAATCATTCCCAAATCACAATATAATAAAATCATAATCGATTTCGATACAATTAAGGTGGAACCGAGTCCGAGGAATGTCCATAACCAAAAACATCAGTTTAGACTTCTAAAGAAGGGTTCAAGGTCAGACAGATCGTAAATCCAGTTTAAAACACAATCGTGGCAATGACCCATGGCTATATTACTTCGTCTAGAAGTCTCGTAACCTTCGAATCATTGGAAGAGAGTTTGGAATAATACGGTATAAAATATACAGGGTGTTTCGAAAAATCGTTTCGATCTACCAGTAGATCGTAAGGTTATAAAATTCTTCAGAAAAAAAAACTGGAGAAGTTCTGTTTTCGATGGAACGTTAACTTCGATCGTGTCAATCTAATGACAAATAGATAAGTAATAAAAGTGCCTGAAGACTTGAATTTTCGAAATTACCTGGTTTTCTCATTCCACGCCGTCTGTTAATACTTTTTGAGAGAACCTGTACACACATGTACATGTCCAATGACCCGACGATTTCAATCCGTCTTGAATGATCGATGATGGTAGACGAATTATTTGTAAAGAACCTTTAGGGACTTGCAGGCCGAGGTATTTTGTGGTGTGTCGGGAAGGTCGAACGTTTTGTATGTGCTTCGTCATCATAGCCAAGCCGAGGTGACCCGAGGTGTGTCTGGTATGGCTCAGTGGAGCGTATTCTCCTCAGGTTCTCTTCAACTTCCTCACTGCCCATAATCTCCAACACCCATATACCGTCCTTCGACGTTCCTCGAGTTGCAAATAATTGACCACGTGTTGCGCAAGCGTTAAAAGGGTTGTGAAAAAAGAGGTCATCAGCGAGTTCACTTTGGCTTGGGAAAAAGATTTTGAACGATTTTCCGACTCTTTTTAGATACTTGACTCCGAAGAGTTACTATTTTCTGACTTTATTTCGTTCGATCTTGGGTAGAAAAAGATCATTTTTGAATGGACTTTTTTGACAGAAGTTATGACAAATTCTCTGTGAAAATGAACGCCATAAGTACAAACTCTTGAAATTTGTGGTTTACAGGGCCACATTCGTTTATCAAGTATGTTCAGTCTCTATTGGACGTTTGCGTTATTTTTTTAGTAATTTTAGGCACTCGTTTAACGCAAACTGCACCACCGAAGTGTCCTTAAGGGATGTACCATTCGATGGCAACATTTTCTCTTCGACCTTATCGATGTATGGGCGTGGGAGGAGTATCGAGACGAAGGGGGTATCGCGATGTATAGACGCTTGGGTCAGGAAACATGGCATTCGATAGCTAACAGGCGTTAATCATCCCCCAGGAATTCACCTTCCCGACGAGAGGGTGGTTGGGGGTTAGGGGGCAGTTGAAATAAGTGTTCGATCCAACGATGGAGCCATCGGAGAATTTTCTTCCATGAAACGGAGGCTGGTGCGAGAGAAACCCATGAGCAGAGAAATCGAATTGGGGGAGTGCGATTGCCATTTGGATAGGACACGCGATGTCCCAACGACATTCGTGCCTTATCGTCCAAGTGGGGCTCTCCCAATGACCAATGTCCTCGCGCGGCGCGGTCACCCTCGCCCATATGCTGTATTAAAAAGTACCGTAACGCTTCCAACGTGTCCGCGTACGCTACGAGGACAACACGTTTATCGTTTATCGTACTCGTCCCGATCGTTCTCTCGCCCGCTACATCAATTTTTATGTTTATATACAGGGTGGCCCATTCAAACTTTTACAGGTTGTTATCTCCAAAAATATGCTTTATAGAGAAAAATGTTGCAGACCAAAGTTTTTCCGTGTCGAGTCAGCAAAAGTATAGATAATGATATTTCATTTGACCTTCGTGCTTCTTGTCGAGGCCAATAGAAGGTCATCTGCAAATTTTGATTCAGGAACCACCACTTTTTATTGCATATTCTTCAAACTTGTTTCGAGGGCTTTAGAAAACACTGCAAATACGTATGTTTTGGCTCGGTGGTTCACAAAAATTATTTTTAATCCAAAATGAGATGACAATGTCTCCAGTGCGATAATTGATCCTGTTTTTTTTGTCTTTTCATAGAAAACAAAAGTTTTTCGTCGTAGGTATTTTCATAACAGTAATTTTTTGACGTGAAAAAAAAAAAGAAAAGAAATATTTTGTTCCGATGGCCGTGGAAAATGAGGAGCGTTATGTCCGGTTTTGCTAATGTAATTTCCGGAGCCCTTCAGAACCTTAACGAGGACGGACGTCCTTGTCGGAATGATCTCGTGTATTTGATATTATTATATTTGTTTTCTAGGTGTTGGGAAAATTCTGTTTTATTTTTTTGTGTTACCTAAGTGAATCATGATCGAAGATTACACGCCACCACACGTTTGTCACACGATCCCTGTCATTATCTCGAAGAACTGTAAAAATGTGACGCATGCAGTTCGGCACTGATGAGCACCGATAACGATCTCCGACGATAATGATATCGTGTATTTTTCTAGGACAGAATGTTTGTTTGTTTTTTTTTTGTTCGAGAAAAAGAGAAAGAAGAACCCTGTGAAATTTTCCGAGTGTGAAAGACACATCAATTTAATAAGACTGCGATAAAGCCTGATTATTTAGATCGTAATGACTGATACGAAACCCAAATGTGTAATTAAGTACGAAGGATTTTTACGTTTCTAACAAGGATCCAAATGTTGTTGAATTACTGACAAAGTCGCTCATTTTTGTTAGTAACAATGACTGACAAAGCTTATGGAGCATATTCTAATAATTTTTTTCGTTCGTTAAAATTACAGGAAAAAGTAACAATTGTATAAAAAATGAAATTAATTGTCAGAAAAAAAATTATAAAAATAGCCAGGAATGATGACCGGCGTAGATGGAGAGTTTTCTTTTTTTTTTTTCTTTTGACAGTTCAAAAACTGTACTCGTGTTTCATTTTGAAAAACTTTTCGATCGTGTCTTTACTTTTTCGTAAAATTAGAAGCAGGTAGTAAAAGAGGCTGGAAAGGGAGATAATCGCGGCTCATCTTATTGCTCTGGATGTTCTTGAATGCTCGACATCCGAGACTAAAATTCTCGGACTCGGATCGATTCGATTTATGTTCTCTCGATTGAATGAACAAATCCTGCCAAGTCTCGGATATAAATCTCGTCGGTGTGCCTGAATTTCTCGGGCTTTCATCCCCTTTACAATGAAAGATACCCTTCTTTGCCTCGATGCATCTCAGATCGCCCAAGATTTTCTTTGCTTCAAGAAGAGAAAAAAAAAATCATTTTTCTGACGTCTTCATTGAAAAATTCATCCTTTTGCTCGTCACAATTGAAAATGACATGGGTACGAAATAAAAATCAAATTCTTCGTTCCTCCAATGCTTTGAATTTCTTATATCAAAGTTTCTTTTGGTCGATAAACATTTATTTGAAAAATAAAATTCACTTTTACCATTATTCATTGTTTGAAGATTTCAGGAAAATTGATATCGTTGTAACCATTTTTTTTCGTCATCGAAACTGAAAAAAGTTGGGAAAACGGAGTAAAAAAATGTGGCAAAGAATATTTAGAAAGAAAAAATTGAGATCGTCCCTACTGATGGACAATCCTTCGCGAAGCCTTTGGTTTTTCAGACAAAAATCGCTATCCCTGATAGAAAAAAATTGATTTATGGTTTCCTCATCATCAACCCTCTCCCTCGTGTTTATTTTCATCCTTTTTTGGTCAGCGATGTTTTTATCTGCGGATAATCGACGTGCCGAGGAACAAGAGAGAAATAAGGACATTTGAAAATCGGGGACTGACCCTTTTTCGTATCTGTCATTCAGGGAAGCACCCTTAGGATAACCCTGCGATTAGGGTGACTCTGTGACCTCGAAATGCGAGGCGTAATGAATAAATTTAATTCAACAACTGCGATGGATTATGGATACATTTTTTTTCTTTTTTTCTTTTTTTTTTTTGTTGCCTTTGAGGGGGTTGTCCATTTTTTTTGTCCCTCATGTATTTATGACATTTTCGGTAGAGTAGATCAGTCCGAGCTTTGTGGAGCGTGCGGATCAGTCTCGAGGGTGAAACCAGCAGCCACGAGTCTCCGGCGAAAGGACCAAGGATTTTGGGGTAAAATTCTGGACGAGCTCTTTATTGATTACCAACGTTGCTTCGGTAGTAATATCTGAACAATATTATCAATGTATTGCAGGACTGTAAGGGCGCGGGGCTTAATAATGTATATTCCTTCTTATTTTTTTTTTCAACCCTCGAAAAAAATATAGCGAACGTTAATTTTTTGGATTCATGGAATAAAATAACTATAAAAAAAAACTATAAAATTAGGTAAAAGCAAAGAACAGAGATGAAAATAGAACGAGTACAGAAACTGTATAAATCGTGAATAAGAATAATGGATAATCGAAAAATACTGTAGAAAGAACGTTGAAAAAATGTTAGAAGCTCAAATAATAACGATGAAAATAAATGAATATGCAGGACTGTAGAAAAAAATTGTTAATTTTCTTGTGGCTGAAATTGAGTTGTGAGTAAAACGATTCCGTATAATGTTTTGTTGTCAAGATAGCGGAGTCATCGTGTTCTCGTCATGGTGGATGACTTCGTGTGTGTATATACAAGTTGGGTACCAGAACTCAGGAGAGGATAAGGAAGAGCAGAATTGTTTCGAGGTGGAGTTGATGACCTCTCGTTCAACCCCAGACGTATACGTACACATCGAGTCTCGATCTATCTTGCTTTTTTTTTCTTCTTCTTTTTTCTTTTCATGGTCGTGAATTACAGCTTGCTCCGTCGTGAATATGGTGCACATTCTTTGTTTTACCAATCTGAATAATTATTCGGCTCGCTGACGTTGCATTTCAATCTCTTCCACATTTCTTAACAACCATTTTTCTGTCAGGTGAAATTTACGTTTAAAAAGATATGAATCATTTCGAAATACGCTCTGGTATTTTAGAAAAAGAAGTATTTCGGATTGAATATGTTTTTCGCATTGAAAATTTATGAAAAAATTTGCTATTTTTTTTTGTAATCGAGTTTTGTTGATATATTTACTTATTTTTTGTTCCACGATCAAGCGTTTTTTTTTCGTAACTCTTATGCGAGTGCTGAAAAGAAAATTCGTATCGTAAATTGGTGAAAAAATGTTCGTTGGAACCCCAAAAAACCAACGTTAATAAATCTTGTTCTTAAAGCAACCCTTAATAATCCATAATATAGTATTATTAAAAAGCCATCGTGTGAATTACAAGCTAAGAAAGTTTTTCGAAAATCCCAAGCGTGTTTTTCCGATGTAATTCTCCCCGCACGTTTCTATGTCGATAATTCACAATGGGATTGAATTTTCTGTGTATTGGCGTTCAAAATGCAATCGAGGGTTGTCACCGAAGCTGTGAGATTCTTCGGCGATGATTTGTGTCCTTAAGCTCACTCTCTCTCTCTCATGATTCTCGTAGAAGAGATTGGAGCAGGTTTCCACTCAAATCCCGAGGGTGCAAAGCACCAAAGTCTATCTCGCTTCATTTTCAGCCTCTTCACCCTTAATTAACCGTTATAAAACCGTTTCAGTTTTAATTTTTTTAGCTGTGAATTTTTCTTCGTTGTAAAAAAATCTTCATATTTTTTTAAATTTTTACCCCCTTAATTAGCCGTTGTGAAAATGCTTCGATTTTCCGTTTTTTACCTCGTGCTTCAATTCGAAAAAATCTTCACACACACACACACACACACACCTCTTACTCTGTTGTATCACGATGAAATTTTTTTTTAATCCCTCTCCTTCTCGAATGTTTTTCTCAACACATTTTTCTCGCCTGATTAACCGTTACTAAACCCTATTTCGAATGTTTTTTTCATCACAAAATTATGCGAAGTGTTTTGGTACCAGTTTCTCTACGGCTGTGTCTATTAATACGTTTTTTTTTCTTCCAATTTTTTTAGAACGTTGAAAAAAAAAAGTGTGTCTTTTTGTTGTTCTTATTCGCCCTTATATTCGCGCAATAATTACGAATGCGTCGCCCTGGGGAACCCCGCAAGGTCTATGGGATACTAATCAGTATACGCGGGGCGACGAATGAAAAGGGAAAAAAGCACGATGCAGGATGGAGCAGCGAGCGAGAAAGAGAAAGAGGGAGAGAGAGAGAGAGAGAGAGGGACAAAAAGAAGACACCGAAAGAGGGTTGCGGCAAGGGAGCCAGTGGCTTTTGTAGCGGAGCCTTTTTCTTCTTTTATTTATGATATCATCGCCTGACATCATCGTCCCTATCCCGCCCCAAAGAGAGCGTTTTTCTTTTTATTTCAACCAAAAACCATAATTCCCCGATGTGTTGTAAATCTTAAAACGACACACGCTCGTGTGAAAATAAAACTCGTTAAATTTCATGCAATTTTCTTCGTACGACCCGTTTTTCCATTTTCTTTTCAAGAGACAGAGAGAGCGAGAAAATAAACTCAAACAAACGATATCGACTTCAAGATGGATAAAACAGGCCATAGGACCTCGCACGACCTTCGAAACCAGCTACGAGTTTGTCCTGAAGAGTACAGTCTCCGAAATAAAGTGAGCCAAAGCCCATACGGAGGAGAATCGAGTTTGAAATCTTCGGGGAATCCTTAAATGACTTCCGCATAACATTCTGGATGATTGGAGCTCGAAGCATAACGCTTATCGCGATACAACCTATTAGAGAGGTCACATGTAAGGAAACACGGATGTCAAATGTAAAATAGAATGGGGAAGAAAGATGTAAACGGATTTTTTTTTCTTATACCGTCATTTATGAATCACTGACAATCAGTAGAATACATGAAAAGGTATACATACATAAATAAAAAGGATGAAAAGTCCTTGGGCCTCGTATACATATCCATAACAGTAGATAGGAATAAATCAGAAGACTTTTCTTCTCACGTTTTTCTCCTCCCTCAATTATCATCGCCGCAGGGTGATGTTGTCAGCGTTGTATTGTTTGGGAAACGGTACCCGTAGCTTCGTGTATGGAAGGAAGGGGGGGGGGGGAAGCAACATTTTCCCAAACGGCCTTTGAAGGGGTTGCGTACGAGCGTTGGAAAAGCTGAATAAAAAAAAAAAGGAAAAGAAACGACTAGATGCATTGAAGTGAAAAGAGCGATGTTCTCATTGCATTGTGAATATTGTATACACCGGGGATTCTTCGTATTAAAGTATAACGGAGCAGATGCAGCGTGCACCCGTTTTTTTTTTCTTTTTTTTATTGCCAGATTCTTCCGATCTGTGATGCGCTACCGGGGGAGTGAATCGTTTCTCTCCAACGATCTCTCTCTCTCCGTACTCGTATTATTGCTCTGGTAAAAAGGCTGATGAAATAAAAAGAAAAAAAACTAGGGTGGTATGCATGGTTGAATTTTCCCTTGAGCTCGGAGCTATAGCTTCGTGAACTCTTTTCCAAGTTATCCCGGTGTACAGGGTGCTCTGACAGTCGCATCGGGAACACGTAGACAATGGACCGTGAAATGTTGGAGCGGAAAGACCTCGGATGCTCTGGAAAACATAGTTTGGGGAATCGTCTGTTAATTTTTATCAGCCCTTGACTCGTTTGTCAATTAATTTCTGGATAACGGTGCATTGAAAATAGAAATGGATGCAGATTTTTCCGTTGATGAAGTGAGCTCGTTATTTTTTGTCAAAATTAATTTTTTGGACATGTTGTAGATTTAAAAATGTCATTCGATGTGCCAAAGGGCACGGTTAATATTAATTAAGATCGAAAGTAATACGAGTTTCGCCGTTACGAAGCCAAGTGCGATATATTGCCCGGAGGCTTTAAAGGATCGCTGTCATCATCGGGTACTCATTGTTGAATATTTTTCAGTGCCCCTCGCTTTTCATTTTACCCCCGTGTTTATCATGCGGGTTTAAAGTTAGAGAGGGACAGAATTACAGAATATTTCCTTAATGCTTTTCTCCGCATTTGCATTTTATGATTATTCCTCGGGGATTCGTCAAATTGATTTATAAACTTGACACCAGGGGGGGAAAGATGCAACGTTCGATGACATACAAGTGCATCGTATGTGGATCACGAATATATTTAACTCGGTGGACGAAGAAAAATGCACGAGAATACTCATTTTTGTTCGAACTTTTTTTTGTAGAATTATTTTTAATCGATTTATAAGAATTTTCGAATAATTTTTCAGCGTTAATAAAAGTTGGCGATAAATTCGAGCTGGTTGTTATGAAAAGGCAAAAATTTCCGGATGATCCCAAGCACGAGAGTATAATTATTTATAAACGTCAAGCCCCCGAGATAAGGGTGACGATGACATTGTACTTTTATTTGGTCGTGCTTGGATCTGCAAACGATTTTTCTACGAAGCAGAATCTCAAATGAGATCGAAATGGATGGGAGTTTTGTTTGAAAGGTTGGTGAAAGTGATGACGATGATTTTCATGAGAATTCCTCTAATCCTCTAATGAAAGTCGTGGAAGTATAACACGAAGAGTCGTCCCCCAACGAAGCTGACTGGTAAGTTTCATATCCTGCGGGATCACACCTCGTTATTTTCTCTGATATATCTTATCGAGATTCCTGATCGAAAGATAACGATCGAAGTCAGTGGACGAAAGACCCGAGGCGTCGATCGATTTACGTCATTGAGGGTTATCTTTGGCAAGTTTTACCCTGTGTACTACTTGTTGACGCTGAAAGAAAGTTTTCATCCACCCTCTAAGCTCGTTAGAACGTTGACATTCACGAGGGGCATCGTTGAAGGATCGATAAAGATCCTGAGCTTGGATATTTCTGGATTGAATCTTACAGGAGAGCCTCAAGCTGTATCGAGAAACACGGGGACCGGTCGAACAGTTTAGGGGGTTGTTTTTCAATGCAGTACGTGAATTAATTAACAAGAAGGATCTAGTCACCAAGAAATCTGACGTGACTGGTGTTCGTGGTTCTAGCTTAAGCAGGGGAAGGCGCAAGAGAGCTGCGTCACCGTGTTCCAACGACCACGAGGTCGTTGGAAGGTTGCTGGTATAATCACCGCCTCTGGCACACATCTACCATCAAGCGTCTCCTGGATAATTAATAATAGGCTTTGTCTGCGCGAGCCTGAAACTTGGCAAACTGCTTACGGATGCTGGAATTGCTTCCTTCAAAACCCATAATCCACTCAAAATAATTCCTTTATGTGTACGCATAATGCGTATATATATTATTTATGCATGATGAGACGAGCCTGGGGTTGCGGCGAGTCTTGGCTACCCTACAATCGTTTCAGAGGAATTTCGAAGCATTAAGAAACCGCGTACTCATACTTGTCTACTTATTAAACTGCTAATAGTCGTGACAGTTGAAGCTTCAGACGTCATCAACATAAAATGTCAATTATGTGACTGTAATAATGACACGGAACGATCTATCAAGCGACGTATTAGTGCCGGGTTGCATGAGAATTCATTTTTCAACGTGCTTCATTCTCTCCTGACTATGAGCGATTTAAATTTAGTCCGATTTTCGATAGTATTAATTCAGTACTTTCAATTATATTCCTCTGAGGTTGTTCGACACGAATATCGGAGGTGACTGAGATCCGGATGAATGTATCTACGACATCTGAATAACGGACAATTGGCCGGTGATCAAAAGAGTTTGTAGGAACCGCAGATGTCATTGAGTCGAGTTTGGAACGAATGCGGGTTTACGATTTGAAAGACAACTCGTCTGCCAAGACTGATATCGTCACGGGAAATCGAATTGTTGACTTTACACGTATTGGATTACCGACATCCAGCATCAGATTGGATGAAAGTGGAGGGTTTGATTGGTGAACAGTATTATGATTGCACCGTGGGTGATTCGAATGCACCGTTGACCCAGCAGGCTTCGGTGTTTTTTCGCCTCTGCGCACTCTGATCAAGCGGACGTGCCAGGGGTTGAAAAAAAAAAGAACCATCCTGGACCCTCATAGTTCGTTTATTCGCTTAGAAGCGTGGTTGGGGTTGGTGCAGGTTTTCGGAGCTATCGAATGAACCGGCTCGTTATAAAGGAACGTTTTAACACCTGTGCAACGCTATCTGGTCACGATCCTCGGCCCATTTGTCCAATGTCCTTCAGGCTCGTGTGCGGGTGTCCATAACTGGTCCTCCGTGTGTTTCCTTCCCTGCTAAAGTTCCCATCACCATTGGGACAACATTCTAGCATCATGAATCCCCCCTCCCCTCCTCTCACCAACGCATATCGCAGCAAAATTCTCCCTCGCTACGTTTACTGCCTCGTACCGGCACAAACCCAACTCGAGTCCCAGACAACTGTTCCGTAATTGGATCGTGCACTGCCGGGATTTCGGAAACACCCAAACTGCCGAATATACCGTGGGCTCTGCATCATGCTGCTGCCCGCCGGCTTTTCCGTCTACACTCTCCCTTTTTCAATGTGAATGCGCTCCAATCTGAGTCCGTATGCGTGTACAGTCATGTACAACCTTTAGCACTCACAAAAGCCTATGGCCAACGAAGCTGTTGACTCTTACACCCCCGCATCCCCCCCCCCCTTTCACTCGTGAGCTACGAATCAAATCTACCACTCGTGTTTATAGTTCTTCAGACCCGACAAAGGGCTACCCACGTTTTCATTCTCTCCGCAGTTGGCACTCTCGTGTTTCGAGGCTTAACAACATCTGGAATTTTAGCCACGACGATAATATACCGCTCCAGAAATGAAATCTCATTTCTTTAAATAATTTATTGTACCAAACGATCAAAAGTTTTTCAGTCGCCTGAGAGCTCTTCTTTACTCGTGTTGACAAATCGTATCCATCAAGTTCGTACGAACTTATAGGCGCTTATCTTATTGCTCGTATCACGAGTACGATCGCTCTCGAAATGGGAACACGTTGAGAATACAGAGGCATTCACTGTTCAATTTTTTTGTTAATGCTCCGTGTTCTCGTATCCGTGTAAACTCTCAAATATTAGCTCACTCGTGGGCCTTTGACCTCATGGACAGACGCCTAGAACAGCGCATAAGGAGATCGATTGTCCGAGCCACAGGGCTCTTACCGATTTCACTTTAATCGTTTTCAAAGACATTTTTGATAACATTTTTTTTCTCTCTCTCGTTACTTTTTGAATTTTCGTATTTTCGATGTTTGTTTTGATGAATGTAACCGTTATCGTAATTTTGGCGAAAGCAGAGCACGTATAAATTGATTTTATGCGAATCGATGAATTGTTTATTTTTTCTAATCTTCGTGCAGGACGATATATCGAATATTATATCACGATCACCGGAATTATAATCGTCCACTCGATTTCCCCTGTGCGTTGCAACGTGATTAATTATGGGTACTATCATTAGCACCGACATAACGGCATAGGATATATTTCATATGCTACGTACATGTACATATCTCCGTATATCCATGTATATATTGAAGTTTCACAATCATCTACTCGATCCTCCAGATTAATTGAGAAACGGTCGTAAATCAGTTCAGCGTTTGTGAACTGCCGCAAGCTCGATTGTGTCCGAAGTCGTTTAAAACATTCATTAACCCTTTGCAGCAACGTTCGGGATTGGATTTTTCAACAAGTTGATTTCTTTTTCTTTTTTTTTACATGTTTCATGAGGAATTAGGATCGTTCGTTCCGAAGCCTACGAACTGGGTGAAGACAATATTTCTTTTTTCTAAATTCAATATCGTTATGAAAAGAGCTTTTTTAGCAAATTTTGATATGATTTTCGTTCAAAATATTGAGAGAATTAATTGATCGCGAGCTCTTCGATCGTTCGTGCTTCCGCGGCGCTTTCAAATTTTGGCAGCAAAGCAAGAATTTCGGTCGGAATATTTTTAAAATTTCTGAGAAAAAAAAAAAATAAAACTCAAGTACATTTTTTCAACGCTTGAAATGAGAATTTTTTTTTTTAGAAAATATTCTTCTCTACCAAGAAAATGATGAAATTAAAATATTTAGCGGCTCTATATTTCCTATGTTTTTTGGAAGGATCGAAGCGTACGAACGAGAAGCCATTCGTCATAGATCAAACGACACGATGACAGCTCGACGTTGCGATGAGGGAAATCCGACGAGCCCGCTCTTTCGTCAACGCTTATCGACAGCTGCTGTGGTTATGCCTATGATCTCTTATTCACGCTTATATACCAGTTTATATACACAAAAAATATGTATACGTCAGTTTCGCCCTCGCTTTCACTCGCGTTCCGCACCCAACGAATCATACCAGCTATAGCAAAATAATCCTTAATTACAGTCTTGCTTAAAGTATCCGCGATTAGCCAACTCTCAGTGACAACTGCAATTCTATCTGAAATCCTTATTTCTTCGTGAAAGCCAAATTTTTCATTTTTGATCAGTGTTTCGAATGTTTTCATTGGAAAAATTACTGGAAAGATCATTTTCGAGATTCGTTAGTAAAGATTTAGGTTCGAGTCTTGAGTAATTTCAAGAAATGCAGACTCAAAATTCAAGAACGTCTGGAGCTTTCGTTTCGATTTTTTTCAAGTAGATTTGATCGCCAAATCGTGAAGACGTATGTACAAAAATAGTAGAATTTGTCGATTTCGCAGCATCTCACGATTTTTCTTCATCCGTTCCTACCGACAAATGTCTCTTTGAGGAGAAAAGTCAGGCACATTAAAGAGTAAAAACGTGACGTTTGTTGGCCAGGCGGTTAACTCGACGTTCTCGAACTTGTCTCCTCTCTCATGCTCTCTTCTTCCTCTCTTCTTCATTCTCCTCTTTCCGAGTGGGCACTTAAATCCTCGTATAACTTCCTCGATTCCGAGAAGGTGTTCATGGAGTTGGCCGGCGGGGCTCACACAGGATAGCACAGAGCTTTGGTTTATTTTCTCACCTATAATGCTCGCACTGTGGTTCTTTGGAGTATATCCTAACTTTCCCCTTCGTTGCAATCCATGCCCGTAAATCGACGAGTGTTATAAACATTTATCCAAACACGAATCTCTTTCTTTGGTGCTTCGGACGTGCATTGCAGGGCACCCCAGTGAATCGTACGTGGTCTCAAACATTTCGAAAACATTGAGACAGTCCTGGACTTGGTACGTCAAACGTCCAAATTACGTAGTTGGATTTAGAGGTCATAATAAGGTACTCGGAGGTCATGAGCTCGTACTGCGTCATGAACTAAAGCCCAGAAGTCTCTTAAATGCCATTTGCAACGAAGTAATAACTTCAGAGGTCATGCGGTATCGCCTGAAGAGGTTATAAATTCGTAGATAGAACCTATGAGTTTATTCCAGAAGGTTATGCCCTTGAACCGAGATTGCCTACACTCTAATGACCCTTTTCACCTTCGTTCCACCGATACTTAAACACTAACTTTCCATCCACATAACATATTAGCAAAATGTGTGTACCAGTACCGTATTTATTTTTATTTTTATTCTTTTCAATCTTTTATTCCATCGCAACGTGACTTTCCTCCTCGTCTTTTTATTGTGTAACTCGCATATTATTTCTCTCTTCTCATTTGGGCTTGCTCAGTACCTCCAAACATTTCGTGGCATCGTTTACGATGCAATTTCACGCGCGTTCAGAGCCATTCGTGACGGAGATCTTTCTACCTTCGGCCTCCAAATTACCGCGACTCCGATGTGGGTTTGGAGGGTAGACAGAGATCATTTTGATCGCTAGAAATACATTCGCGTATTTCTATTTTATAAATTCCAGCGATTTACGTTTGGAGGCATGAATTTGGTAGAAATAGCTTGAAAAATCATGATCTCTGGTCAGCGCTGGACCAATAATTGATAAATGACTAATTTACGCCTACGAGCGATAACAGCGAGAATTACTATTACAGAATCAATTATTCAAAATCGTTAATGGGACTGGTAACTAACGGTAAAGCTTGTAGTCGTGGATACATCGATGGAATTCCATGGAAGAAACGTCCATTTAGAAACTTTTATCTCGATTGCTCGTGTCTCTGGTAAAAAAAAAAATCATCGCGCGTTACGTTTTACATTTTTAAGAGATCGTGACGAGCACTCAGAAAAACATTCGATCCATAAAAGCGCGATAACGAGAGAGGAGAGAGAGAGAGAGAAAAAAAATGGAAGCGCGATAGAGGAACACAAATGGGCTGTTGTAAGCGTTAGTGTGTTGGCGCTCGTCTTCTCGAGCATGTACTCATAAAAAAATTAAAAAAAAAAAAAAGAGAGAGAAAAACAGTCGACTGACTCAAGACGCGATTCTCGGAAGCTCCATTGGAGTAATCCCGTTTAGTAGAAGGACGAATCGAGAGCAATTTAACGCTAATAAACGTTACTATGTAACCAGATTCGTTAGGCTCTTGCGATATTCTCTCTCGCTGTAACATTCACTCGATTGTTCCATCTTCGTTGCATGGATTATCGATCTGCCAAGAAGAAACGCGTGATAACAAGCTCGTTACGTAATTGTGATTCAACCGGTCTCCCTCCTCCTTCTCCTCCTCCTCCTCGAACCCCAATTATCTTGCCAAAAATTGATCCAACCTGCCTCAAGGAAAAATAAAGTTCAACGTGAAGCGGTAGACGAATTTGGAAATCCAAAGTACCTAACGATCTGAGATGCTCTCTAGGAAATGCAAACGACGCGTCTTTGAAAGCATGAGACTTCATACAGCTCGAATGAACTGTAGCGAACGTAATTGAATCTAAAAAACAGGCAATTGCAAGAAAAAGCAGAAAGACTTGATTCGGAGCAGATGAGAACGTTTGAAGTTGTAAGACAATCGAATAAATTTAAGGGAACAAACTTTGAGTTGAAAAAACTTTATTCCAGGCCCGAGCTGAGATTTTGGAAATGTAATAAATGCATTTGAACATCTCACGCGAGTCGAAATAACAAGAAACTGTATGCAGTTCTGAAAGCGAGGAAAATTGGAGAAAAACGTTTGTTCAAATGATACGAAAAAGTTTAGAATAATTACAAATAAAATGAGACACAAATCAACAAGCTCCCGTCATGCTCGAATGAAATGAATTAGAACGCGGAACCCAAACAATGCTGGCTAGTTGTTCTGTGCCATTTGCTGGCTGTTTTGCTCGTGCTCAGACAGCAAATTGAGCGGCGCCTTATTCTCCTCTTTTTTTCTTTATTTTTTTATTATTATTCTTTTTTTTAGGTCAATTACCCGAGTCCCCGTACGGTCCGGGAGTCATTCACATTTTTCTTGGAAAATAGTGAATGAGCGGCGACGAGAGCTCGAGGCGAATGAACGTAACGATTCAAGGCTGCTTGCAAAAAGTAATACTAATAATAGACGGAAAAAAAAAAAAACAACTGTCAATTGGCGCAAAACAAATGTCTCCGATGGGACGAGAATGAAGAAGAAAAAAAAAACAGAGTGAAAAAGTATTGCTCAAATTCGCAATGAAACGAATCAAGCTTCAGTTATTTATTTGATCACCGGCACGATGATTTGGAATTTGTGATAAAATTTATTTCGAGATTCAAAATAAATATTGGACACTGGAATTTATGAAGAAAAAAACTCACGAAGAATAAATTGAATTAAAAAATCAAAGAATGGAAGGATCGATATATTGCTTCCAATAGAAATTGAGCTGAGGACGTTTTTTTTTATTATTATAGAGTATTGAGAAAAAATCAGGTCCTCGACAAGATCGTTACGAATGTAGCAAACCATTTGTCGAACAGTGCACCATTTTTCTCCACCCCCAGCACGCCCTCGAGAAAGTGTGGTCCATATTAAGACCAACTGCCCCATTTGTCATTGCATCGTGACAATGCTCTCCCGTGGCTATGTCCTTGGAGGTAAAAGTCCTGGCACGTTGTGGTATATTCCACCGGGAATATGTGGAGGGCAAAAAAAAAAACCGAATAGTCACGTCTGGCCAATGCCACAGGCTCATGTGTATATGTGGTATTACATTGTGATATGATGCAGTGATCTAAGGATATTTGTAACACACATTTATACGCATCAGGAGCATGTTGGTCATCTATACCAATTTTTTGACTCATCCTCTTTCGACGATGAGATATTTCTCGGCTGGACATTCCACGATTTATCTTACCTAACCTAGAAACGAACGAAAAAAAAACAGAACACATATGTGAAATCGATTTGGAGGCTCTTCTTGTTTTCTGCTTCGTCATCAAGGGAATTTCGTTCTGGACAATGTTTTTCTTTTTTTTTTCTTCAATTTTGGATCCCATCCTGAAAATAATACCATAAGCAGAAAAAAAGATTCGGAGCTCTTTCTCTGATCCCGAATTAGGCCTGCATCTGTGTCGAATTTGTCTGAAATGAGTTGAAGAGATTAGTCTGTGAGTCGACTGTCTTTTCAATTCGGTAGCTCACGTAACATATGATTTATTTAACTGTCACTAATTAGAAGTAAAATTCTCGAAGCATAATTAATTCAAAGTTTGGTGAGGGTAGAGATGAAGAAAAAAAAAACGTAATATCCATTGAGGATGAAACTCCGTGATTTTTCGTGGAGGATTAATGATCGCCCGGTTGGTAGAGCGTCGAGCAACGAGTTTAACGTCATCTGCCTCGTCTCGTCATCATGTCCGAAGTTCTATCTCGAGACGGCTCAACGATCTCTTCTTCCTCTTTCTCCTCTCGTTCCTCCTTAACCCACCACAGATTCTCCGGCTCCTCTCTCCCGTCTGTCACGAAGTCTGGTGTAGCCGAGAGAAAATACGTGAACGTGTGTTGGCGCAAACTCACCCTGAATGCGTAACAAACGATGTGCCACGTCACGGCTAACTCCTCGAGGAGAGCCTAGCGTGAAATTGTCCACGCTCGATGATCACGACTCGGATAACCCACCCCGTGTTGCCATTATCGCAAAAGCCAAACCGAACAAGCTTCGAGTTTCGAATTATTCATGGTTGCCCTAAACCATCATCCCGTACTTGAGGTTATGGTGCACCAAAGTTTTCAGCTCGATGTATAACCCTATTGGCCACACTTGCCAGGAAAATCGTAATGAGGTGATAATGGAACGACGTTGAACCGTAGTTCGATCGGGACCGGGTAATTCAATGATGAAGCGTTTTCGTCTACTCTAGAAGTAGATGACACCTGAAAATTCGAAGAATTTATGTGATTGGTGCTTCGACGCTGGTGGGACACGGATCAATGACTCGAATCACCTATTTTGTGGTACTGTCATCACCGCAAACAAATTTCGTTGTCTGAACTTGATGGGGCGTTAAAAGATATTCGATGATCGAGTCTGTAAAGTTTTGATATTGTGGACCCGATGGCGTTTTTGATGGAATCCGAACTTGATAGACTGCACCGCCAGGGTGTACGTGGACTAGGTCTATTAAAGTTGGTTTTCCAGCAGTAGAGTTAAAATTTTATAACAGGGGATCTGGGTACAACTGAACTTCGGTGGATTGCAGTTAGAACTCATTCCAATGGACTATTGAAAATCCAAAAACACTTCGAGGAGTTGTCAGACTGCGATGAAGCACTTCCAGTTTTATAATTACCGGATGAATTGTTTTGTTCCTGGATCAATTTTCATGAATATTTTGATCGCTTTGACTAGCCAAATCGATCCAACGACCATCAAGAATTTGCAGCAGATGCAACTCTTGAAATTCCTTTTGGAAAATGGAAAGTAATCTGATGACCAGTGCGAGTGAAAGTGACTATAACCAATCCAACTCATCACGGCAATTTTCAGTTATCTCGTTCGCTTGTATTCATTGCGAAGCAGCTTTGGGGTAAGAGGCAGTTCGGTCTCACGAAAATTAGCTTCGTTAGAAGGTTGCCAGACCCTTTACCGTCGTCGTGAAACAGCGGCCACAGTCTCCCGCAACGCCATACACTCTTTCGTCTCTTATGAGTCCGTCATTCACCGAGACTTGTTGTGGCTGGGGTGAACTCTGCTGGAAAACGTTTAATAGCCCACGGAATGATGATTGGAGTGGTTTGCAGACAAAAAAAAGGAGTGAGGTTTCGTGTTGGTGCGTGGGCGTCGCTGTCTCGAGTTGGAAAACGGACGGATCCCTCCTGATGCAACGACGCTGCTGCGATCTCGAGGCTGAAGGATGGTTATCATGATGATGGCATTGATAGGCCCCGGAATGAAAAAGAGTTCCGTAATCGCGTGTGCATCGTTACAATATTCAATTGCCCTACATTTGAACATGCGAAGTTCTTGACCTGAACCTACGCGCAGAATTTCGAGATTAAGTTGATCTGAGTCTGTGGGCAATTGATAAAAATCAATTTCTCACAGACGTAAGGAACCAGATTGATTTTAAGAGTCTCTTGTGCTATTATTCATTGTGGATAGTTTCAGTTTTCGGTCAGGATGACTCAACAGCTGCTGGGTCAACTAACCCTTTCTCCGAAACCTTTTTTCCAGCCTACGTCATGGCATGGCAGCTTATAAAACTGGTTCCACGGATACAGAAACCCTTTTCCTTTTATTCTTATTACTCGACGACAAGGCAAGGAGATGGACACTTTACGACGACAACCAAGAGCCCCAAAGTGGTCCTTCAACCGCGGAAAGTCACGTTCGCACGGGCTCATCGTGATTGATACACAAAGTTGCTTGAGTTTGATCGTGATTGATGAATGAAAGAAGCGACGAAGAAGTAGCCGCGTCATTGGCCGCGACCTTCGTAATTACCATACGCCGGTGGTTGATCCAGTAAAGTCTTGTATGCCACAAGGTCATTATTCATTATTCAATGTCACATGAAAAAATGTATTACAAATGCCAAAGAACATCCCTTGGATCCCTTTGTCGTAGGACAGCCATTAACGTGACCAGATTCCGGGTCAAGTTTGGTCTCATTATCCGTTTTTACCTTCATAACATCGATTTGAAACTTTATCGGCTTTCAACCATCGAAAAAACACTTTTGGCCACGTTACCACCCACGCGATTTCATTTTTAAACATATTGGCTTTCCATCCAAACCGGGATTGCTTGTTTTCGTTTTCCGTTATTTAAGATCCTTTACACATACGCGTGGCCTCGCTGGTGGCCTGGTTAATCCTCGGGTCTGCTATCTTCGCAGACATTTCTTAAATTCGCACATGCGGATTCGCTAAAAGCCAGATGGAGGCAAGCTTTCCCGTTGAATGATGGCTGATGTCCAACCACGATGTTTATGACCTTCGTACCAGAAGAAACACATTGTTGTTGCGGATACAATTCAGTTGGGCCACGACTGTGCAGATTGGGATCTCACATTCTGTAATTCTGTCTTGAATCGTCCTTGGGAAGTCATGGCGACCTGGAATAACTCGAAAGTTGGCTTGTGTCGCTTCAACTTTCGCCATTGTAATGAACATAGGCTTTCATATCGGCCACAACTTGACAACATTGCCTGTAATTTCTTTGTTAGAAGTCCATCAATTCGAACTGGACTAAGACTCATGTCAGTCCACAGATGTCGTTACTGTTTGCAGAAACGTTGGCTCAATTTAGTCCCACATTTTTCTTTTCCTCGGTTCGATTGACGTGTGCAAATATATGTGAACACGATAGCAAGCAAGAGCGTTCAGGATGCATTTGTTTACGCAAATGATCAGCGCAAACTCATAAATATAAGCGGACAATTAACACTTCTAGTGTGGACAAACTGTGTGCTTGCCGTTCCTGCTTTCACTGGTAAATGCGTCCGGCTCATCGGGTGGCAACGTACCGGTTGTCCCAAAACTTCTTTCCATGAAGTCTGCACTCGTTAGAAGATTAGACAGCAAAATTCTAAAAAGTAAATGCATTGTACACTTTTTCTACTATTAATCATAGATGAGAGACTCTGGCAACTGATCACTGTTATTCCAGAAGACCCTAAGCAGTCACCTGGATTCATTGTCACAAAATTATTCATCATCCTATCAACGGGAATTCCTGAAGAAACTGAACCGGGTCTTTTCGTATAAAAAATCTCACGATGTACGCATCTCGTGCATAGCTTTTGAGATAACCTGTATTTTCTCCGTGGAGCCAGGTAAGAATGAGTGGAACTTCTGGCAGTGCAAGTTCTTGGTGTTGGAAAGACATCATATTCTTGAACGACTGGGAGTCAAACGCCTGGAAGTCTTCCCAGCATGAGGATGACGACGACGACGATGCTGTTGGCGGCGCATAACGTCGTCTCGACAGTTAGCGGGTCTACAGTCTGCGCAAACATCTCCTTGGTCTCCTACTGGTCTTGGAGCACCAACACCATCACCATCGCGGAACAGCAGGCTTCGCACGCGAGCTGACTCATCGAGCTCGTGTTACACGTCCTTCATTCCATTTCCCATTCCAGTTTCTCTGTACTTTCGACTCCCTGCGAGGTTCCAGACTCCGACATCACCACGTACCCCTTTCACACTCGTAAAACTCTTTATCCTGCGTTCTTAAATACAAAAAGGCGTCAATTTGGTTCAAATTGCGAAGAGCCGGGACTGGCGAATCGGAAAGAGCCTTTCATTGGAGGAAATCGTCAATTATGACACGAACAAGGAATCCTAGTGTCTCGGATGGGTGACCGTTTGACCTGAAGCTGGTTGATTCGAGAGTCCTAGATGGAAGGTCATTTTTTTGCTCGTTGGATGTGACCCGGCGGAACGTTTTTCAGAACAGTGATTATGGTCAGCTTAACTGAACCTTTTTAGGGACATATTCTCGTAACGAGTACAATGGGAGTTTGTACTTTCAGCTGTCATTAGCATGTCTGCAGCTGGCGTTCGGAGCCACATGAATTTATGATATTCCTGAAAATGAAGGACTTGCACTATAAAATCCATTTATTCATTAATTTTCTTCGAAAATGATTTGTCCCCAAATACAAGTCGTTAAACAGATTCGAACATTTTTGCACAATCGAAAATAGTCATATCTAGATTGCTGTGAAAATCGAGTTGAACGTCCAGCAGGGACTTGGACTCGAGTGTGCACAGACACACACAAACACACACACAGTTGATGCATTATTACTCGATTCTCCGGGGGTACACGACCGATAAAAAAAGTAAATAAAAAAAGTGCGGAAAAGAGAGAAATAAGCACGAGCTTAGTTGTAGCCGATGTGCTCTTTGTGAAATCGAACGGGGATCGCCAGAGCGACACCTTTTGCATACGCAGAATGCACAGGTCGATTTTTTTATGTATGTATACGTATTTTTTTTTTTCTCGTCGGTACGAAAGCTCGAGGGGCTCGACACGTTCGCATCGTTGGTCGGGGCCAATGCTCTCGCGACATTATTATGCGAGCTCACGGGGGTATTTGTCCGATAAAGAAATTGGTTGCGTCAATATTTTCATTTTTTTTTGTTTTTCGTTTCCTCTCAGGGCTACGTCGTGCTCTCATGTATTTGGTACATTTCTTTATCTTACGTGATTCATCGATCGATATGGATGAGGAGAAAAATTCATTTTGGATTAGATTTTTTATTTTTTTCATTCAATATGATCGAACACGTTGAACCGTCGAAATATTCATTGGAAACATTTTCAAAAAAATGTATATATTTCCTTGCTGCACGGGTTTTTTTAATATGTTTTGTGCAGGAATGTATCGATTATATTCTTTCTCCCACACTCTTTTATTTTCGTTGATCTGACGATGAGTCAGAATGCCACGACCTATAAATCAGCTTGAACGACTTTCCTTCGATAAATATTAAAGAGATCGAAATGCTTTTGTATTTGCATTTTTTGTTGTATATTTCTACGACCGAATTACCATCGATGATAATAATCGTACGAGGTGCCAGAAAAAAAAGTAAAAAAAAAATAGCGGTTATCGGCTACTTCGAACGAAGATACGTTTATTAAACTTGATTTTCGTTTGATAAAAGATTCTAAAGATGCTCATAAATTTTTGAGTTCGATAAGCTTTGCCAGGATTGCAAAATATGTTTCAACCATTGCAACAAGCAAATATTGAGAGAAAAAAAATTATATAAAAAGTGGGTTAACGATGTTGACTATTGATTGACGCCTCACGTTCATTGTACACACATCGAGACACTTTTGTTCTCACTAATGAGCTCACTCTCCTCGAATAACATTCACATCCTTCTTTCTTTACTTCTCTTTCTTGCAATGCCATTTTACAATATGTGGAATTAACCGTTTCACATTTGCCGATACCGAGCACAAATTAACGCTTCTTGCACGTTAACGAGATATAAACATCTTTGTAAATCATCATCCTCTTCTTTGCTTTATTTTCACTTTTTTTTTTTTGGCTCCACAATTTTTTTTCCCGATCATTGCCTAAAAGGACGGCCTTCCAGGTTACAAAATATTTGCCAGGGTTGAACATTTCAATTTCAATCACTCTTTTGATTAATTACAGCAAAAAATGAGGCTCATTCATTTTTCGAAATTTTATCTGCACCATGCAATCCTCGTTTTAAATTTATCTCATTTCTTTTCAAAAGAAAAATTGTCGGAAAGAATTTCAACTGATTTTACACGATGGAGTCATTAAGATAGTAAATAATCGATATAAAAAAAATTGCAAAACTCGTCGCATATGGCGTCTACATTTACCACTTAACACTGTCGTGTTTTCGATGACGTTCCTGATGTTTGTCCAGTGATGCAAAGTGGCTGTCACCAGAAGAGGAACAAAGGATGTGATCTACATTAATTTCTGCATCATCGCTGATGTGGCAACACCAATACGATAAATCTCGTTGTGTAAATTATAAAATGTATATTTATCATGAATATAATTAGGAAAAATTCCATTAAGATCATTTACCTCCGAAGGTTAGCAGAACTCGGTGCGAATCGAGAATTCATGAGAGGGCGCCTTGTGAACAAATTTTATACGAATATTTTTTTTTTTCGACGCTTTAAAACCTCCTCAAACAGAAATAAAATCTCCAACCAGCTCGTTGAATAATTGTACGAGAAAAAAAAAGTTCCAAGAGCGTATAAACCTCGAATAGTATGCCGAACGACGAGAACGAGTTAAAATTTTTTTTTTTTCACGACTAGAGCGACTGGTTATCAATTTTCCTGATCCATAAAACGACAGCTGACTAATTCAATGAATGTTGAAAAAAAAATCTTTTCGCTGTCATGGATCTCCTTCGACAGCAAGAAGCTGTGGAGAAATCGCGAATACTAAAAGAGTTTTAGCTGTTCCTCTCGAGTCCCCCAGACGCGATGCGCATATGGCTACGTCGTAAAACCGGCGATTAAAAGCTGAGTGTCGCGATTATATAAAAAGATTGAAGGAAGTCGCGTATTTTCACGAGATCGAGCTGGTACGAAGGAAGCTAAAAAAATAAAACATTTTATACGATTTGAGGTTAGAAAAACTCGGTAGGGTGAATCTTCGCTAATTAACCGAAACTACGGCGGTCCCCTGCTACACACTTTGATTACTCGGTATATATTTAATTATCTTTATGGTGCACTCGAGAACTCTGATTACGCGTAATATCACGTTGCAATAGCTAAGCATGTAATCTTGTAGCTAAGGCGAGCGAGGAGGGCGGGACACTTTTGTCTTTCTCTTTTGCTCTCGGGCTTACGACGTTATGCCTGGAAACTTGTGGACCGCGCCTAATGTCGTACTAACAAGCTAAGGAAAGGGTTTTCTCAGGCGAAAGGCATCATTAGAGTCGATTTTGCTCAGTTCTTATCCCATATATACAGGCCATTCCAAAATTAATATTTACGAAAAGATAGAGCCCGGAATTCTCAAGAGAAAAGTCTTCAGCATTTTTTTTCTAAAATCCACGGTTGACGAGATATTGAATTATTAGTTAATGGCCAGTCTGGTGAGCCGATAAGAACGAGTGGGCGTGGCGAGCGCGTTACGATCTCCTTGGAGCTCGTTCACTCAGCGGAGATGGGCGTGGCCTCTTTTTTCCCCCACTCTGCCCACTCGTTAATCATCGCATCCGATTGGCACTGAGCGATTAATTAGTATATCTCGACAACTGTGCATCGGAGAGAAAAACGTCCAAGAACTTTTCGCTTCAGAATCGTGCATTCTAAGTAACTTTCGAGTCTCGAGTATGAAATTTATAAAAAATATTCGTACGTATACGTTTACGTATGTGGTCAATGTTGAGAACAAAGTTAGCGTCGTTTTATCATTGTCCGATCAATCAATTACTGATTTCTGGGCAATAGACGAAGTTTAAATTTGAAAAAGACGTCGCGTATGGCCGTTAGTTTTGTTTTTCTCCTAACCAATTGCTCGGACCATGCGCACATCGAATTTATTACAGTGATTTGAACTTTCTCGGACTTGTTCGAGTTGTTGGTGGTGCTTCCTCCCAGAGCTATTCTAACCTATGTATTATATCTACGCCATAAAGATATTACGTATACGTGAACGACGAAACTTTTTTTTTTTCCACACGCAGCTGGAGGTTACTGAGAACTGTGGCAAATGGATGGAAGACACATCGGTGAACTTTAGATACTAAGGCGTCGCGAGGAAGAGTACGTGCGAGGATCGCTGATCTTATTATTCATTCGTGTTTTTCTTTTTGGTCTCAGGTCCAGAAAAACTTTTACGAGAGTCTCAAAAAATATGCAATTTCACGATATTTATGAAGAAATTACATTTTTTTTTTCAATACAATCTGTCGAACGTTTTTTCGTATCTTTCGTTGCCAGCTCATTCGAATTTATCAAGGTTTTTTCAACCCTCTTCGAGGAGAGCTTTAAACGAGCGATTGTGAACGATCAATCGAGCCGATCAGGAATAAAGGTGCATTGCCATTTACCTATCTAACGACTCGAGAATACGAATGATACAGGTGTGTACATAAAATCTACGTACGTGTTTCCTCTCGACACTGGTCGGCAAAAACGTACGTAAAAAAATGTATACATGAAAAAATAAAAGAAAAAAAAAATGTTCAGTGCAAATGAACTGCAGTGCTGAGTCATAGCGCGAGGCTCCCAAAGGAGCAAGAAACGCATTAGAGCGTGATGCTTGTGCATGTGTCATGACAGGTACGTAATTGAAATGAGTCTGTGACGTGGCAGTGAAGAAATTACCCTGCGAAGCATCCTCTCCCCCCCCCCCCTCTCTCTCTCTCTCTCCGATTTGAATTATTTTCTAGACCGTTGTTTTTTTATGATCGCTACACCAAGATAATAAAATGTGCAATTCTCGTTCTCACTTTCTTGGAAAAAGAAAATAATAACACAAAATTGTACCAAAAGATTACAGAACTTGGTGGATTGTTGAAATTGGATCAAAATCGTTAGAATTTTTTTACAGTGCCGTACAATCGTGTTGTGAGCAGGACCGATTCGACGCTTCCGGATCGCTTCTCGTTCTGATTCTCGTAAAAATATCATCGCCGGATTCAGAATAAATTGTTTCCTCGTCGGAAAAATTGAATGAGGATAGAAAAGTCGTTGAAAAATTAACTTCTTCAAATGAGCTGAGTTTTAGAATAAATTTTAATAGAAGAGAATCGGATAATAATTTTTTTTAATGCTACAGAATTGATTACGGAGAATAGAGAACTCATAGAACACATGCGGGTCATTCAAAGGCTGTTTTGACGTTTGGCCTCCAAACGTCATTAACTCAAACAATTGTAATTCTCCGTGTGGGTATTTCGAGTCGATTTTCTGTACGTTTTCCAGTCGAGTTCATCGCATTTCTCATTTGAGGTTCATGGAGGTCACGTGGGAAGGCCATGTTGCGTGTAATGAAACCTGGAATCATGTCGTCTCATGTTCATCGACCCGCATCCTCGAGCAAATGTGTAGAGTGAGACAATCTCATATCGGAGGATCTGCTGCTCTTTTTTTTTTTTAATTTTTTTTTTCTTTTTTTTTTTCGCTGACAGGAATGAGGAGTAATTATATTGTTACCGTCATCGAGACGACATGGATCCTTTTCTTGTTGCGGTCTCGGCCGGAAAGCCGAGTCGGTCGATCGACTCTGGGGAATCGAGTCAAGGTTTTTCGTGTCACTCTTCGATCCTTTCGTGGTACCTCTATCCATTTTTTTTTGCTTATTTCCTTTCGCTCTTCAGACACTGCTTCGAGCATACATGACTAGTCCAAAAAGTGAAAGTAAAATTTTCGTAATTGAATTTTTCATATTTTTCAATATAAAAATGTTCAAAAAGTAATAAATTTGATTGATTCGATTTATTAAGTTCAGAATCGATTCGGAATACTTATGGTTTTTTTAATTTTCGTATCGGTTTAAAAAACGTTGCTCCATTTATTTAATCTGTGTGTGTGTGTTGATTAATGTAAAACAGTGAATATATAGAGGAAATAAAAACAATTCCAGTTTGGAAGAAATGATTCATCGAGGCTGCTGGTCCGAGTAGCAAAGTCACGCGAAGCCTTTAGTGCGCAATATTCGCGCAATCAGGAATCTTATTACCCGTTTTATTCGTCCCTCCTGGTATATTCGTTAAGTAACACGAGAATTACTCATATGTAATACATTTAATATGTTCTACCGCGGCTAATTCGCTTTTAACCACTGATATTTTATCGGTACGTAACACGCGGATTATTTTCATCTTCATTTTTATTTTTTCAAATGATTCCTCTTGCTGGAAATTTATATTTTGTATAATCGAGTAATTCGATTCAGTCGATTCGTATAATTTGCAATCGATTTTCTGTGAAAATGTTTTGTTCGAAATGATCCAAACGTTCGAAAGCTCATCGAACTCGCAGCAGCCGAAAGAATGACGAATCAGGAAATATATTTTTGTGTGAAATAAAAATAATTTCATTAAGAAATTAAACAATTTGGCACAAAAAGCTCGTATACGGTTTTCTCATTTTTGACAGAATCGTGTTTTCGCGCTTTGATACGCTTAGCAACAAATTGAGTGTTACGTCACAGATGTGTAAAACGCTCTCGATTTACGAGAGCGAAATATGACGAAACTTTAAGACCGTAAAGTAATATAACTTTCCGGTAATTGCGGCAATGCTGAAATTCAAAGTTTCACGGTGGCTCTCACCGTGCATATAATCTCAAGTTGCGTGCAGCATATCGATTAATAATAAAAAATGAAGAAAAAAAAAAATAAAATAAAGAAAAAAGAAAATGATACATAAAAGTAAAAACACAAACATCGTGATAGCGTATTCGCTTTTATTATTAAGCTCGTTCATTATGATTATAATAATGGAAAGTAGAAAATAAAATGACTGAGGATATTAAAATCAACTCGAGTTTAATAATAAATAAGAATGTGAATTATTTATTAATTGTGGACGTTTATACGATCGCTCTATGTTTTTTTATTGATTTTAACTTTCTCCCTCCATAAAAGAGCAACGCTTAAATATTTTATTCGACAATTTATCTTAACAGACAATTTTTCATATTATATAATTTATTATTCACTCGTTGAATCGCTTAAATATAAATGTATATATATATATGTATATATTTTTTTCCAATTATTTTCTATCAAGAAGGAAGAGAAGCAGTAAGAGAAAGATAAAAAGAGGGAGGTTAATTCCGCGATCCGGTTCAGGGGGCAGCCTCGGTGCTCGCGTCGGAAAACAAGGCCTGCTCGCTCTGCTTGCCTGATCTCGTATAGGCTGCCCTCAGCTGGGATCAACGGCAAACCGTACTTCCCAACTCACTGACCCTCGATCATCGACCCACCATTTATTTTACAACTGTTTCTTCGATTTGTTCGCAAAACAACACGATTCCTTTGTACTTGTTGCGAACTCGATGACCTCTGTGTTTCAATTCTGTTGAATCGGACTTGTCGAAAATTCAAGATTGATAGGAGTAAAAAAAAAAAAAAAAATTCGAATAATTTATTTATGAAATTTTTGTTACGATTTA
The DNA here is from genome assembly GCA_037576405.1 of Campoplex capitator. Classification (NCBI taxonomy): domain Eukaryota; kingdom Metazoa; phylum Arthropoda; class Insecta; order Hymenoptera; family Ichneumonidae; genus Campoplex; species Campoplex capitator. The sequence goes on along the minus strand of JARBWI010000032.1, from coordinate 940,344 downwards.
ACCAAACACACGAATCGATCTCGCGTTTTGAACATGAAAAAGCCTCGATCCGAGATCATTCGGTACAATTTTATATATTCCCATTCGGTCAAGAAGATTTTAAGGTCAGCTCGTGTCAAGGTCGGGGTCATTCGAGTTTCCTGGGCGAGCTCATCACCCCAGGAAACTCTATCAATTTTATTCGAGGACTCTCAAGAACGGGCTCGTTTGTTTGTTTTTCATTATCTTTCATATTTTTACCTCTAGTGCCCTTCGCAAAAGTCCCAAAGTGAAGGTTTCGTGAGGATCGGAAATCGGTGTACCGATAACGCTCGTTCGGCACATATCTACACGTCCGTGACGCATGTCATTTATATCCATGGCACAAGCCTCGGACCAGCGAGAAGAAAAACAAGGCGAATGAACCCTCTCGTCCTTCTCGCGGACATTATACCGATTTTTTTCTTCCTCCTTCTCCTCTCTCTCTCTCTCTCTCTCTCTCTGCTTTTTTTGTCTGTCTCTTTTTCTCCCTTTCTTTATTTCTTTGCGTTTGAACAATTTCTTTTCAATTTCTTCTTTTATTTTTTATTTTTTTTTTCTTCGCGATCCGGTCGCAGTCGCGTTTCGAACAAAAATAATGGCTGCAGCACGATGCAACCTTGTACCTACCGTAGTATACCATCATGTTGCGCACATATAGTATTCATGCCCTCTTTTCGGCCTCCCTATCCTCGGCTACAACATCTTCCATTTTTGTTCCCCGATTTCTTTTTTCCTCATCCCCCCCCCCCCCCCGTCTCGTCGAGGCTCCCCAGAATTTCACGATTGTCGTATTCCCCTCGTTTTCCTATCTTACCGATCTCCTGTTTTTTACCTGCTTCCATCTCCGATCTACGAGCCGTTGGTCTCGTTCAGCAGATTCTTTTAATTGACATTGGATTTACGTTTGAACCGATCGCAGAAACTATCAAGACTTTTGGATCAAAACCTCGTCAATCGTTTTAAAAAAAAAATCGTATCGATATCGAACAAATTGTAATCGAAACGAATAAAAGCTTGGTTTCAATATTGCTGAAAATTTGAAATGAATAAAAAACCAAATTTCTCGAAACGAAATTTTATTACGAATCGGTCCTTGAAGGTTTTAGAAAAAAAAAAAAAAAAAATTGCGCGAACTTTCGTAAAAAATTTATTGCAATTAGTAAACGTTGAGAGAATATGCAATTGAAGAAATGTCCATTGACGATCGAGACTCGGTAGTGAGTCATGAAAGCGAGTTCCGAGTAATAGTAGGAGTATGACAAACGAGAGGTATCGTGCTATTTAAAGTGAGAGAGAAAAAGAGGGAATGAGAGCGAAAGGTGGGGACAGCGGGAAGACAGGTCAAACGGTGTCAACTCCGGTATTTAACAACATATGTACGAAGCGCGGTCTCTTGACTCGTGTCAAGGGCCTCGGTCCGGTGAAGCGAGGAAAGGGGAGGGGGCCTCATCATCAGTCCGGATAATGAGTTTATTGGAGAGAAGGCAGCCGGTGTCGGTTACTAGACTCATTCGTTTTAGACATCGACTATTCTCGGCATAAATAAATCGCATTTAATCTAAACGAACCTAAACACAATGAAAAAAAAAAAATCATTAATCTGATTAGCTCATTTCACGAGGTTAATTCAAATTAATGAGATATTTTTGAAGCTTAGAAAATTGCAACGAAAAAGTTCATACGATTTTTTCTATGAACAATTTTCGTGCAATCTCACGGTTCAAATTATAGGATCTGAAGAATTTGATGACGTTGATGATTTTTCGATTAAAAAATAGTATAATCAAAAACAATGAAATTACTCCAACAAGAATCTTAAAGAGAGCGAAAAAAAAACTAGGATTCTCACGAACCTCGAAGTATTTATTAATAATAAATTAAGAAGAAAAAAAAAAGACAAAATTCTCATAAGTTTTTATTCGCACTCGCAGTGTGTCTGATAATAAGTTGTACGGTCAATCTGTGGAAGGTTCGTGAGCATCGTGGAATATATTATTCGTGTACGTGTTTGGTTTAACTGACGATCGTGGAGGATGAAAACGAGAAGACGATGAACGTCCTTAGGGTGGGGGTAAAAGAAGAGACAGTAGTGAAAAACATAGGAGGGAACTGGTTTCGCAACGTACAGTCCCTTTCGGTGATGCCCTTGATTCTTTGACATTTTTTTTTTTTTTTTTTTTTTTCATTTTTACTTTTATTTTTTGCTCCTCATTATTATCATTGTTTTTTTTTCTTTTTTTAAGAAATACGTGACTTAGACGTTTGAAAATGTGGCATCCGAGACCTTAAAAAAGACACACAAGACCAGCTAAGAGCTGAGCCGAGTAATTGAGTACGTGGGAACCGGATGAGAGCTATCGTTGTTCTACACACACATAGACACACATAAATGCATGTAAACATATACGTGTATAAATATATAGCTATATATTTATATAGATCGGTCTTAAAGCAGTGAATCAAGAAAGAATTGAAGCGCAACAGGATCGGGCGTGATTTACTACGTATTCGAACACGAAGTAGTTGTACACCATCAGTAGATATGATACAGACTATTCGTGAAAGCTCTTCGCGCCCTGTGGTCACGAGTTCAACAATTGTTTTTCAATATTATTGCGTAGTACAGAAAGAGTGTGATTGTTCAGGATATTTCGTGGGTTGACTAATTTTTTATGGTGTTTCATTGCGTGAATATAATATTTTATGGGGGTTCAAAATTTGTGGTGATTCGTGGAGCTAATATGACTTCCGGTCTTCCTTGTAACGAGTCCAAATTTTCGCAGATTATTATCAGTTCATTATGATTCTCGATGCATATAATTTTAAGATTTTTTTTTATTCTAAATGATTTTCAATGGATTAACTATTGTTGGGGAGCTGGAGAGATGACTGCGAACGAATGAGAGGGTCGACGGGGCCGGTACACATGGTCTGCCAACCAGATCGCGGGTCTGTGACCTTACGCGAGTCCGCGATGCAATCGATGCTGCGATCTCTCGAGTAGGTCTTGGGCGAGTTGCACACCTCTCGAGGCCTCCAACCCCTTCGCCCCTACAGCCTCTCTATTGCTACGGCAAACTCGATAAAAGCCTATCGCTGATCTTGGCTAATTGTAGTTAAGAACGAAGTCCCTGCTCCCCCTTCCCCTCTCAGTACTCTACGTTTGCCACTTGAAAACTCGAGAGGTCAGCACACTTGGATTGAGAGCTTTCTAGTCCAAACTTAACGATTTTTATCGCTAATTCATTCTTGCATTTGGATCAATGTGTATGTGAGGTAACAGTTGGATGGATAGGCGAGAAAAAAATTTTTAGTACGCACTTCAGCCGCTAGGTGGCGAAGAGGGTAGTTGGCTCTCATCAACGAAGCCTGCCATTCAAATGTATATGAAGATTCTCGGTTTTCTGCTATTTGTTTTGAAATTCCGACCAATACGACGGCTGGATTTCTTCGATGTTATTCAATGCGTAATAATGTTTTCAGTAACAGTATTTCGTTGCAAATTGACACATCGAATATATGGGGCAATTTTGAATAAATTTAGACTCGCTGTTTCTCCATTGCAAATTCAGTAAAACAATTTTCCAAGAAAACTAAATTGACTTAAAAAATTGGAGACATCGTGACTTAACGGTCTGTGGGTTGCTGAGCAATTCGGGAGCCACCGTTATCAGGGGAAATGTTAGGTGCAGCTGCCTTCATCGAAATTCGAGATTAGGGGGGACCCTTTCGTCCGTCTACGAAGTATGTACGGCGTAGAATGTTAAATTTATTCGATTCAGTGGCAATAATTTGTAAGAGGCTCTTAAGGGTATTTGAAGGCCCTGACCTGAATCCTTTGGTTATACTTAACTAGAATGAAAAGACGAACGTTTTATGATCTCTTACGATATTGCTGTGTGTACAAGTTGTTCGTACTATTTTAACGACAATGAAATAAATATATGGTGGGATGGGAGAGCGAGTGTGTGTGCCCATAATGCTTCACGGTAGCTCTTTTATCCTCTTCGAAGATTATTAAGATAATCGGATTTACGAGAGCAAAGAGAAAAAGAGCGAGATAGCGAATGAGAAAAGTGAAGGAAACGTGTGTGTCTTGGAGTGTAGGGACCCCGGTGCTGTCCAAACGAACCACGAGGCTCTAGTCTCCGCTGGTAATCGGTAAAGCATACATTATTTCTTCAATAAGCTGACTCGGAAGGGACAGGAAACATACCATGAAGAAGATCACTTTTAGTTTGCTCAAAGACCCGCTCAAACATGCCACGCACCAAAAGGCTAATTAAGACCCTTCCACGAGATAGGATCATGTTTAATTGAACGCATAGCGATGACATGTTTTTCATAAGCACATGCGCGTCGTCCCCTAATTCCAAAATGAGTTTGTAGTCCGTCGAAAACTATTAGAATGAAGGAGTAGAGGTTGGTTGAAAGTCGTTGATCATCGTTCTTTCAAAATAAAAACTTTTCCAAATCAAGAAATAAATAATGAATTCAAGAGGGTGAATTTCGTGTTGGATACTTCGAAAGAATTGTCAGAACTCATTAGAACCAGTTGCAAGTTGCTGGTGAATCTTCGGAGCAGTAATTTTCCAAGTTCAGCAGAAGAAGAGGCAGAGGGGAAGTGTTGTCCGCCAAAGTGAGCATTTTCTCGTTCGAGGCGAGTTGAACAGCTTTCGGTGCTTTGGTAAACGTAAATATCATAGGTGCTCGAGGGGTAAAGTGCCTCGGCTCCTACCGGAGCGTTGTCTCGCAAGATGCAAATGGAAGTCCAAGGTCACCGAAGTCAAGAAGGTAAGCACACACACGCAGCTGGATGAGCGGAGTCCGGTGAAGTGAAGAAGCCATAACGCAAAAGAAAAACAAAAGAAAACTAAATGTCCTTGGCGCAATGACCTTCGTCGAGTGAGTGTGACATTGAAAAGGATAAAGACTTGGAAAGATGAAATCTTGATGACTAATCACGACGAATCCGAGGGAAAGACGTTTCGATTGTATGTTAAATGTGTCTGAAGATACTTTAGTCAATGTCACATCTGTCAAATACAACAATAAAAGCTTAACGAGGTTTCCGACGTTTTTTATGTCTCTCTTAGTCTTCTCTTTTTGTCTCTTGGTACTGAAAGTTTTTATGTTTATTTATATCTCTCAAGGATATTCGTTAATTCTGGCAAAATTTTTCAATGTTAGAATGTTTCAACCACACAGAGGTCAATAAATTTTGTCGAGGCAATGACATGTTTTTTATCATGTCTTCGTCATTGAAATAAACGTGGCTACGAGTCATACGATTTATTGTGTCTGCCATTACCGACTGAGCGAATGAAATTAAGGATGCATCTCAGGTATTCTAATTGTTTTCACGGGGCACTGGATTCGTTGGTATTCTTCGAAATATATATGTAGAGACATATGTGTACGATCTACGTATGTACATCGATCGAAGCACCGTCACAGAGGGTGCTTCGATTAAGCGTCTTTCGCTCGTTCTTTCACGTGCTCGCTCAATGGTCATGCATTAATATGGGAACTTGACGCAATCAGGGCCCAGCCCATCCTGCTAATGTTAAACGTCGAAAAAAAAATTGAAAAAAAAAAAAGAACGAAAGAAAAAAAGCCAGAAATTGTAACAAGTAATTTGAGAGCAACGAATATGGGACTCCTGAGTATAGTTCCATGACGCCACCGCATCGAGGCGCTGCGGCGGACGCGGGAAAGACAGTGACGTCCAGGGGTTGGAGGGGCCAAGAGAGGAGCGCCCGGACAAGAAAAATAGCCTGAACGATGAAGTTATAGGCGTCGTAGTTTATTCTCTCCCATGATCGTTCGACTTCTGCTTCGCTGGACATTGAAATGAGAGACCTTTTCGATAATTGTGCAATTGGGCCATCAAGGGACAATCGTGCTTGAAATAAATATTTTATTTTATGATTTAAATTCAACGTATCAATCGAGATCGGGGACTGACGGATTTATTCATAAATTTTATGATTCTCGGTACGTAATTATTGAGACAATAAAATACATGATTCTGTAATGTCTATCGATTATTTATTGTCTATCGAGCGTTATTTACTCCCAGGTAAATCTACCGCTCGAGCGATACAACAACGCGTTTTATTGCAGTAAAGGGCCTTATGTGTTTAGGGCTTTTTCTCTCCATTTCGTTTTTATTCCCGGCATATGATATTGCGTTTCAGTACATATAACAATATTATATGGATGTGGATACGCGGTGTGGACATGGACGAGTGCGGAATTCCTGCATTCATGAGGCTCAACCTCTTTTTCCCTCCCACCCTTAGCCTACGGGTTCAAAGGTCTCTAAATCATATTTTATGCAACGTTACTCGCTCAATAAAGCCAATAGTCATAAATGTTGACGCCCGATGGCGTTTTACACGAGGATTTCCTACGACTCCATCTTACCTCGAGAGCTCAGCTATTTCTTTTATTTTTTTCTACATTTCTTCGCTCTTCATATCTTTTTCAAACCAGAAATTATTACAATTCATCAATTTCTTACCTTCGTATGGAAAAAAAAACCACAAAGAAATCATTTTACCTTTGCATTTTTTATTCAATGGCATATTCTCTGTCGTTGCCTTGCTAAGAACCGTCGTATAATTCAAGTTATCGTGAATGTCACGCATTCGCTTGTCGTACCACGCGCTACGCGTGGGGGAAATCTTCTCGATGTACCGAACCCTACGGCCACGTGTAATTTCTTCCGTTACTGTTATTACATTTATTTGACCGGTGCTCGCAGGGAGACAAACGCCTCGAGCTTAAAACATATGTGCATGGAACGTTCCATATCAAATTGTCCAATCTTCCCAACCCTCACTATTTATTTCTTTTTTTTTTCTCTTTTTTTTTCTACCTCATTCGTATTTTAGTTCCGTATAAATTCATTCTTATTATTACTTTTGCATCCATTGTTATTATTTTCGATTGTACGCTTCAATAAGAATCGAGCGGTTTACCAAATGATGAAATAATCGTTCTCATACGTAGAAATTCGTGGGAGTATTGGAATTGCATGTAGCTTACTTTACGTAGGTGGTATTCGCACGGTTCAAGTAAATAAACGTACATCGAACTGGCATGTTTAGCCACGAGAACATTTCCATGAGAAAATCCCAATCGAGACTCGTACTTTTCGTTGTTTTTTTTTTTCAGGCAAATAAACAAATAAGACAAATATTTATGTTGATTCTACACAAGTTTTTAGACTCACACTTTTCCATTGTCGTTCGCGATTCATTAATTCACGCGGTTCCGAGAATTTTTAAACTTTGCTCGATCCGTGCTCAACAATCGGTTTTCATTGATTTATTTATTTTTTCAATTGAAATAATGAAGAGCAGTAAAAAATATTCTCTCTCCGTTTACGATGTTGTTGCATGCAAAAAATTCATCAATTTTCGTTCATTAATAGTTTTTGTTAATTCGTCAATTTTCGTGCAATTGGTGCACGATAAAAATGTTTGTGTTTCATAAAGTTCAGCTGGTTCATGGGGAGTTTTGTTAATTCGCATACAGGTGCGAATAATTGTTGTAAATATTTCTCTATCCCCTTGGTCATCTCGTAGCTTGCGGTCACTTACGGAAAATCCATCAGGTCATAACTCTCCTCGAGCGTGTATAAGTGCAAGCACGAATGTATAGCAACATACCAGATGTCAGGGCTGAAATTTGTTCTGATAAAATTTAACTGCCGCGGACGATAGTCACGCGTCGGAGCGAGCCAGAAGGCGATAAGGCAAGGTCGGTAACCGACCCTCGTCCCACAACCCGAGACCCGCACCGTCCACGAGCCCAGCTCCCGTAGCCTCGCGGGTCTGTCCAGTCACTGGCCTTACCTACTTGCCTCTCGGCCAGAATCCCTTGCGCGCGCGACAGCTTTTAACAAACCGGGTGACCAAACTTTTCTTCATTAGTATTTCGATATCAAAATTTTCTACTCGCTTCAACGTTAAGGGATTTTCGTCCCTGATTATTATTTATTTCTGTCATCATCTTTTCAAAATCTGAGAGTCTCGCAATGACTTTTTCATTTCGAAAACTCCGATCAAATGTTGAAAAATAATTTTACAAATCATCGCACATTATTTTCTTCATTCATGAAATTTATTTGTGTCTCTATTTGTAGCTTTAACGATAACCTCGCTCGTACAAAATTAGAGATCTCTTGTAACGAATATTTATAAAACATTTATGTTAATGAGAATGTAGCCGGATATTGTTAGTTGGAAAAACGTACAGAATTTGAAAAGCTAAGCTCGTGAAGGTAGAGAAGAATGAGGAGAACGAGAGCGCAAAGCGATAGGATGGGCACAAGGCGGAGAAAAAGGAAGGCAGAGCGAGCATACTTGTAGTATCTCATGGATTAAGATTCTCGTCTAATATTGACGGTACGTGACTACGTCGTAATATAAACAGGTCGCATTACAAGTCTCATAACGTACGTGTCCTACTGTGCTGCACCATCTACACACAAATGATCCAAATAGCCATCGGGCATATATATATATATTTTTTCTTCTTTCGTTAGAAATTGACTTTTATTTCTCAATTAACAATTGAAGAGGAAAACATGATTTTGAGAATAAAAAAAAATTTCTAAACCACACGAACAATCCAGAAATTTTGTTTCTTTTGTAATCAACTCGTAGAAATGAGGTTAAAATTAAAAAAGAAGATCGTATTTTTTTGAATTCATCGTACGACGATAAATCTAACGGTATAAAAAGTGAAAATAGAGGATAAATAACCCTCGGATGTTGGAGTCGTTTCATACTTTGGACTCTTAAAATTCCGTTATAGCTGAGATATATGTATATAATAAAGTTGTTTTCATTCCTGATCGTTTCATCTCGCATGCTTGTTGTCGTTGGGGCGGTGAAATGTTCGAAGGGGAGAGGAGGAGGTTCTTGGAGGGAGGAGGAAGGAGGGGGGGGGGACCTCGGGCGAAAAATTCTCATCCCCTCGAGGGTCCTCTGGAAAGAAGAAAAAAAAAAAATTCGACTTATGCGAACGCCATAGAGACCGAGAGAGGAAATGACGAGTAGAGTTATACGTGATGCTTTTTGAATGCCCTCATCCAATGGCGTTCGAAGGCTGTGCGGATCGTTGCTTTTGCCGATAGTCGTGATTCAAGCGTGGCCTCATAAAAATTCCGGGCTTTTCGTAAATACCCCGCTATGCCACGAGGCACGAACTCCTCCGGTCTTCTCCATTCCTGCCGAATATTCCAACCGAAAACCGATCTTCCCTTCTGTCTCGTTTCCTCATCGTATTTCAAAAGCCAAACAGAGTGTACGTAGTTCCGATTCACTTGGCCAAACTTGTTCTCGTACGTGTGCAAACGATACAGGACCCTGTCACCGTTCTTTCCATTATTTTTAGGTTCCCATACGCTGTTTTTTTTCGTTGAAAAACGTGCTGAACAAGTCGAAATTCGGTTCTAAAGTTTATGGTACATATTTAGATCGCGAGATTCACGAAGAAATACTCTTGAGCCATTTTTCTTTTCGATCCACTGTTTATGAGATAGGTTGTAATAACTTATCCGAGGCGCCGGCGAGAAAGATCGCGGAGGAGGGAGCTGAGTTGCCTGGTACTCGTCTGGTCCTTGTAACGACTCGGTGATTTGCTGTTGCTAATTAATTCTTATCTCTTGGATGATACGTCGATTTGAATTCCCGTGCTTTTCAGACAACTCTAAAAAACACTAATTCTATGAGAAAAGTAACGAAATCATTTGTCATGTGAATTCGGAAGACGAAAGTATTAAAAATAGTCGATAAATTCGAGGATAGGGAAACGCGGATATAAGAAATACATGATTTATTGTGCGGAATTTATGTGCCACTGGAGAGAGTCGATTCGGATATTTCTCGTGTTAGAGAGCTTTCATATCCATTCGTATTCCATTTTCTTTAGCCTTCCGTCTCTCTGTTATTCGGAAAATGGCGGATATAAGCTAAGAATTCCTTATTGATTGTTATATGATTTCGCTTGGCTTCGAGAAATGAGGGAGGGACTCGGAGTGGAGAAGTCAGCTTACCGAAGTGTGTATATGTGTTTCCCATTTTCGTCCCGGACAATCGAGAACAAAACAAGCGAGAGAAACCAAAATACTAAAATAATGTCGTTCAACCGCCATTGACGGTTATTGCCGACGATTTGTCTCGTGAATGAATGTATCTTCGTTGTGTCTATGTGTTCGTGTGTGTGTGTGTGTGTGTGTATTTGTATCGATTGTGGCTTTGGGAATTGAGGCGACAAAATTCTGCCACCGAGAGCACGGAACCTAAATTAATTATTCTTGCTGCACAATAAATCCTCTTTGGGTTTTCATGAACGAATGAATCATCGAGTCTCGAGTAGAAGATTTATAAGATTCTGAAAGTCTCTGTGCTGTCTGAATCATGGAAATCGAGATTCTCATTCAAAGTATAAAAAAAAAACTTGTCGAGCTATTTATATTTGTGAACCGTCCGATTCGTTACGAGAACGATACCGCCACTCGCCATCTAGCGGTATTTTGGTAAACTTCATCAATTGAAGCGGTTTTCAGTGAATCTACAAATCCCTCGCATAACTTCATTGATTTAAGTACTACGGATCAGATTGATCACCATCGAATGGAACCTGTCATATAATCACGTATTTCTGAGCTTTTACTTTTACATTTTATGTGCGATATCATCGCAGTAGAGAATTATACATCACTGTGTCACGTTTATAGGACAACACAATCGTACTTTCCTCTCCTTTCTCTTTCTCTCTCTTTCTTTCAGCACGATGGACGGTCATTAACGCTCGCTCCATTAAAAGCTATCAGCCATTAAAGTGTCGAAATATTTTATGCGCAACGACAAGGGCGGCGACGATGTTTCTAGCTATAGATCCATAGGGAAATCCGTTTCAAAATGGTCGGCGTTCAATTATATTTATTTTGTACTATACGATCATTCGATTTGTATCATTCGAACACATCTATTATAAATAGGTAAATAAATAAGCAGCAACAATCGATCGAATCATTTTCAATACTTTTTACGTATTTTAATTATATTTTTATAGAGAATTTCCACAACGAACGTAGCAAAAATATCATTGAAATTTTCCATTTAAACATCGATCAATTAAATTAATCGTTTTAGTTGTTATACAACGAATAAATAATTGAAAAAAGATGAATCTGACAAATGGAATGTCCGATGTATCTTGGAGGTTTTTTTTTCTATGTATATACATATGTATTTCAAGAGAAGCACTAGTAGTTCCCAGGCTTGCTCTATCCGAGATTTGTTGCCAAAAAATGAGGGTAGAAACTTTTTTTTCTTATCTTTTTTTTTTTTTTTTCTTTTCTCGGACCGTGCTCGGGATTTTCTGCTACTTTCTCATTCGCCGAGTGTATCTCTTTAAAATGAGACTCCTCAATGCGGCATTCACCGACTTTTAGCCTCTTTCACCCTCGCCATTTTCCTCGATTCTCGGATAAAAAAAAAAGTTGCTCGTGATTCAAGATGCAACGAGGAGGAAAAAGAAGCGCGAGAGCACCGACGAAATGAGTGTGTTTCGAAGACAATAAGACAGACATCTTAACTTTCTTTCTTTTTTTTTTCTCGTCGCTCCGGATTATCGATGGATTAACTCGAGAAGTCTCGGTGGAAAAAAAAAGAATGAGATTACCGAGGTGGAAAGAGGGGAACGGGCGAAAAAAACTTTTTGCATTAGAGCAAAGTATCTTGGTAGTTGATCTTCTCCCTTTTTTTTTGTCTCTCATTTTCGCTCTTTTTATTCTCTCCTGCGTTATTCAAATGACCTCTATTAAATCCCTATTTTTTGTACTTTTAGTTCCGATGCTTCAACTATTTTTACCCATCTTTTACAGTTTCAATTTATTTAAACAAAAATCTCAAATCAGTGACTCACATTTTGTTTCTCGAGATTTCGAGACTTTGTCTGGCTGCCCATTGAAGGAAAAGCCATAAAGGATCATGAATAAAGCACGCCCTTGGCGAGTCCTTGATTATCGTCTTCCTTAAATAAATTGCCTTAATAAAGTCTCATCAGAAGAAATTAAGTATGCATCGAGTGCTGCGAATCATTAATAGGCGCTATCAACATAGCGACGAAAGCGGCAAGAAGTCAGAAGGGCAGGAAAATACCCTCGGGTACGATCGTGTGCTGGGCGAATAAAATTGGCCAAACATTTCTAAGGGAGCAAAAACTGGCAGGCGCTTAACTTTACAAGTTGCATCCAAAATGGTAAAAGAAATAAAAATATTCGAGGTAGAGGCTCTCTCCTGCTGGTAGTGACCTCATTCGGCTTGGGTTATTTACTGACTTGTCCGAACACTATTAAAACAACAACAACAATAACACGTGTTTGCCAACGTCAGGGGTTTGACGCGCATCTCCTGTTGATGAGATTAAAAGAGCACGTGAAGCAACAAAATCATGGAAACAATGAAGATTTCTCGAGTGGGATATTGAATTGGAGGATCTGAAGCGATATAAGTAATTGCTTCTTCTTGATCGACTCACGTACTCCAATGTTTTTCCTTTGCAAGGGTCCTCGAACCCTTTCCTTTCTTTTATCCCTTTTCCCATTCTCATATATCGCGTGATCCAGATCTAATTGAGGAATTGCATTAAGGCCTGAGGGTCATCGGGAATGGACCAGAAGGGCTGGACGAGTCAGCCATCCCAATGGGTGCGTAGCGCTGGAGGACATCAAAGCAAACTGAATTTTCATGAGTAGCACAGGAGTTCTCAACTTGGTGTTTTTTTCGATTATTTTGTCTTCTCGAGGCTTCTTCGTGATGTTTGAAAAGTTTTTTGCACTTTCGAGTCATTGGTTGTCAGGATGATAAATTCTTGGAGACCCTACTTGTAGGCTATCGAATCATTTCTTTGGGTATGTAGATGAGATCTCGTAGGTGTCGAAGGGACTGTGCGACGTTCAGAGAGACGATCAACCGCCAGAAAAAGGCATCGATATAAAGGCAGAGAAGATACAAGGAAATGAAAGTAAACATTGGACCGGTTCGTCCTGGTCCCATGTGGTTCTTCTTTTATATCCTGGCGCTTTTGATGTTTATTTAGGCCGGCAATCGGCTCCGTTTATTGTAATCCTCCTATGCGAGAGCTTCGAAGTGAATTCGAGGCCTGGAGATCGAGCATGAAAACGAAGAAAACCTTAAGGTTGTTGCAAAGCGAAATTCCCCACGGGCTTCAGGAGCTTTCCATTTCCTTGCGCCCGATCCCCGTCCCCGCTGCTCTCTGCTCATGTCTCCAGACTTTATTTCCTCCTGTTACACGAAAAAGTCAACGAACAACGTTTCCAAAGAATCGGATATCAAAAGTCCTGGAGGAAAAACTCTCTCGGCTATTCAGACTGTGGATCCTGCACGAAAGTATTGGAAATTTTCTTCAATTGCATTTCGATCTTCAACTGCGATAAGTCCTGAACGAAGAACCTTCGCTTTGGACGAATCGAGATATGACAATTTTTCATTTTTAGCACCTTTTTTTTCATCCTATCTTTCATATTATATCCGGTACATCTTGCCCATCTAGAGAAGCTGAACGAATCGATCTTGTCTTCCCACTTCTATTTACCGTTCATTGGACTTTCATGAAGCATTTGGAAAGAAAAAGTCGAAAAAAAAAAAAAACAAATGTGTACGAAGTTCAGTAGAAATTACGTTCTACCACTCATGCCCATTTATTCTCGCTGATTCTTCAGAAACAATGGCTGCTTGGAGAGCCATTTGGATGAGAGAGAAAAAGTTTAGCAATAATGATTCTATTCGAATGGATCGCTGCTAAGAAGATTCTCTTGGAATCACACACGTATACGCACACACGACGCGCACACACATACCCGAGAAAGTAAGCAGGATTTGACGCTTGGACGGTCACGAAAAGCGACGAAAATTGGTCTTCCGTTTCGTATCAAATCACCCCATGCCCGATGGTCCCTTTCACAGGGTATCCAAAAAGTCGCGATCGAAGACTTGAGCGCGGCAAAAAGTACTCAAAGTCCTGAAATAAAAAGTTTTTTCGTCATTTTTCTTACGACCCAATACTGATGAGAAAATAACGACAGCCAATTTTTTTTTCTCTCAATTCGACGATCTGTTTATCGATCAAAGGGAAAATAAGAGTTTTTCGTTTTATTTCCTGTATCCCGAGTAGAAGCGAATGAGAATACATTTTTGTTGGTGGTTTCTCGAATCGAAAAGTAGGCAAGTACAACTTGCATGATAGAGCAAAGACGACGTAATCGGATTGAGTTGAAGAAAATGAGAGAAAAAATTCGAAGGGTTTGTTCCAATAGGCGGATAAGGTCAATAACATCGCGTCATGCATCAGTGAAAAAAAAAAGAAGGAATGGACGTACAACAGGAAACGTAGAAAAGAAGAAAAAAAAAACGAGAGGAGCCTTTTTCGCTCGATATTTCCACCCTCTTTTTGCCTGTCCTAAACCTCCCGCAGGACCTTCTTCAGCTATATACGAGAGGTACTTGAAACCCTCCTGCTGGGCGACGAGGTCCCTTCGGACCTTGCTGATCTGAGCTATATATTGAAAGTAAGCCTTGTCTTTTCCCCTCGTTGCTAATTCTTTTTTCCCCTCCTCCCCTCAATGACATCGAGATTCTCTCCCTTGGAATGCAACTATTTTTCATTAAAATTTTATCCACTATTATTAACGAAAATAATTTGTTCGAAATACGTGAATTTATAAAATGATTCGCGGAAGCTTGAAGAGAAATGACGATTGGTGATCAGGAGGGTAGATTGTCTCGGAAACTTGAGGACATTTAGCGTTTCGCATTACCTGCGATGCATCTCGATGAAATTTATAGTTTGTCAAGAAGATAACGGACTCCTTCGTAGAGCATTCAGCTCTGGGTAGGATATAGTTATACCAGCGATAAATTAACAGTGGCACTAATGACGTTCCGATTCATATCGCAGTTGCTTCATGCTCACAACTACATAGCCTTTCCTCAAAACCGTGCATATACACGTGTGTATATATATATATATGCATACTTCAACGTAATAATATAAATACAGGTTGTCTCATTTAAGGCGTAACATGCCGCGTTCTCAAAAAGTCCAGAAAAACGTTTTACGGGGTCAAAGAGCAAACCGGACTCGTACGGATGAAGAACCACAACGTAGAACCTGTGATCAATGACCTTTGCTGGCCTTGAACCGTGCTCGGAGCCGTGAAGTATTCTATCGAATCTGAAGCTTCGAAGGTGAAGTTGCCTGCCAGCATCGCCTTACGATGAAAATTGAGGTCGATTAGAGGCATAAAGAGCCTCCGATAGCATAGAATCCCCGAGAGATTCCAGATTTAAAAAAAGTATCGAAGAACGAAACACATCCGTTTCGAATGACCTCGAGCTAGTCCTTTTGTGAATCGGCGATCAATAGGAGGTGCACCTCTTTACGAGGATACTTATTCCGCGTGAACAATATACCGAAAATGTTTAACGGTCCGTTTACGGGCGGAGGGAAAAGGGAGGAAAAAAGTAACGAGAGGCGAGAACCGGAAAGCGCGAAAGGTTTTCAATGTGTGCTCGCGTAAGTAAAAGGGCTCGGTGAAGGTATTTATGGAGAAAGGTAGAAGGCTCCGTAGCCATAAAGATGGCCTATGGTCGTATTAGTGTTACCGGTTTCACCGTATTCTCATGTATATGTGTGTACGCGTGTACAGTAACGCGGCACATAATTTTTTAGACGAATGTATACCGCACAGAGGTTTACGTAGACCTATATAGCAATTCGAGAGCATACATTTCTCACTGAGCGCGGTTTTACGCGCTGGATGTAAAACGTTTTATCGCGTGTAAAACGGCCCCCGTGTACTTCAGCTCACCCACATGTTATGTATCAACGTATATTTATGGAATATATATGTGTGTTTGTGTGTGCGTGTGTGTGTGTGGGAGAGAGAGCAACACGAGCTACGAGTTTCACGCGAGGGTTAACCAAAGTGAGAAAGACCGAGTTTGAGATATAGGGGGTGTTGAGCGAGGATCACAAGGAAGGGGAGCAATGGAAAAGCGCACCCCTGTGTGCCACACTACCAAAGCAGAAGGGTTGCCCTCCGCGATCGATAGACGCCTGTTCAAGGACACATTTTGGCAAAGGGGGCCCCCAAACTCTCTTCTCTCTCTCTCTCTCTCTCTCTCACTCGTATCTGTTGTTTCGCTCAACTCCACGTGTGAGCGCCTCCTGCGCGGGTGTGTAAGTGCGTTGGTGTGCCCCTTGCTCTTCGCTCGGTGTACACTGCCACTCGTAATCCAGCGTGTTTACGTGTGCATACATCCGAAGACCATTCGCGATTCTCCGGACCCCTGGGCTCGGTTGAATTTTAAAGTGGAACTTCCCATGCTGTGTGCGACGTGCTTCTTTGCCAATTCTTCAACGCTTCGATGACCTTCGAGTGTCAACTTTTGCTGACGGTGAGATGTCTGCCTGCGCGTATGAGCAAACACTAAATATGCTTTCAGTGTTCTTCGACACTGTTGAAGAACACTTTAGTGTTGAACTTCAACAATTGTTGAAGGTCAATCGTGTCATTCGCTGAATTAGATTCTGCTTTTGGCTGCGCCGTACTATCGCTCCGGTGAGGCAAACAACGAAAAATTCACTGAATTTTTTTCACCGAATAATCGTTGATCGAAATGGTCCAAATCAATTTATACCTTCAACGCGGATTCTCCGATATCCTTCACTTCTCCATTCGAGGTTCGGAGTTCACCTTCGAAATGTATAAGAAATTGACTCGAAACTGGGCTTGGAAGAGGCGAGAAAGTCCTCGCACGAGCAGAGGAGTTCAACAGTAGCTACGACGTGGATGGGCGTGCCCTGGATCCTCTTCTTCTTCTTCCTCCTCCTCCTCCTCTTTTTCTTCGTGCGCCTCATGCATCATTCTCTTTTACGAGTTCGACGACGATGTCTCACTCTTTAAAGTTGCTTTCCCGAACGTAAGCGGGAGACGTAACCGGGGACACTAACATCTCATCCGGAGCAATGCCACCCACGTCGACGACGACAACTTCCCTTTGGAAGCAAAAAGAACACTTTCTCGATAACGGATTGATTGATTTGGAAGTTTTTTTTTTTTTTTTTTCTCTTTGAATTCACGTTTTATCGTGGTAAAATGTACATTTCGGGGGATAACGGATGAGTCTCGAGGCGGATGAACGTTTTTGTATACGTGTATACACGCATTTATAAATATATGTTTATTTTTCTTGCAGAGACGAGGATCCTCTGTATTTTCAGATTACTCTCACGTCGTTAAGCCAGATACGTATCTGTCAGTGTCGCACGTGCTGGTGCCACACGAACTCCGAGTTTTCTACACGCAACACTGCCTCTCGGCAACTCTTTTAATCTCGCTTTTGCTCTCCTCATCTTCGTCTTATTTTCATTTTTATGGGGTTAAAGATGAGGGATCGAAAAGATTTTTTTTTTTTTTTCGGATTCAATGAGAATTCAATATAGAGATCTGCGTGTATAATTTAACGGGTTATCGTCATCGTTTATTCCTCGCTCCACCGTGATCAATGACTACACACGATTTAACTACCTATTTTGTCCAACCAAACACTTTCGGAACATGGCTGAATCAACCGTGATAAAACGTCTCGTGTACCGAATTATATTTCAGCCCGTTTCTCTCAGGATTATTTTAATTTGTTTCCACATTCAGCTATAAAAGTCAATTTGATTTAGTTTTTAAGTAATTCTTTGCTACAGGCACGTTTTACAGTTGGATACGAGAGCTACCGTTTCGCAAACTTCTTTTCAATGTATTTTTATAGCTCAGCTCGTTCCTGTGACTCGTCTATGATAAAATTCGTAGCTGCTGCTGCTGCTGCTGCTGCTGCTCGAGTCTATCTAAATAGCGAAGCGTCTCTCGCTTCAACATAATTGCGAAAGTAGGATCCCAGGAGCTCACTTTAGGCCCTTGGAGAACATCTGCTAAGATCCACTTAGGTAGATGGTGCAATTCTGAAGCGAAAAGTCCTTGGCTATTTTTCTCTCAGCTGTACCGTTTCTTAAATATTTACAAAGCAGTCTCAACCACTCCTGTGCTTCGATAAGGCAAGTGGAAACTGGGGCGGGGGGGGGGGGGAGCTGTCTCTCCGCCCTCTGAGTCCAGTGAAGCAACTTCATTGGCTACGTAACTGATTAATAAAAATCTGTGTCACCGTTCACCGGACAGAAAAATGGCCGAGAACTTTTCTCTTCAGAATTTCACAATCGATCTGTTCCCTTTAATATTGTTTTGACTTTTGTATCTCCCTGTGTCAGGAGCTTATAAAATGTAAGCAGGAAATAAGGAACCGAAAGAAAAAAAAAAATGTAAAAAAAATATCTGAAGCTTCGGTGATGCTGTTAGGGTCTCTGCGATACACGGCGGTAACTACCGAGAGACTTCGTAGTCGCGACGAGGCTCGTGTGTTTGCCACACAGAAGCGCGCCGCATCCGCGGCTCATTTGATCTCGCGAGGCAGAACTTCTCCGGGCTTCGGTGCTATCGGGAATCGAGGAATCTCACTGGTATATACGAACGTGGCTCTCTGCTACTCTCTTGAGTCCTGGTCCCCGAGATACGCTTACATACTCAAAAGCGTCCGGCCTCGACTTCCCTCACGTTTGAAAGTATATTTTCAGCGAAATTGATCTCACGCCGAGAACTAAAAAAGTCTGGAACAAAAAGGGGTTAAAAAACGGATGTTTTTCATCTTTATTTTTTGTGTTCAATTCTCTCCTCTTTGTTCCTTTTCTTTTTACAAACTCACACATTTTTTTTTGATGTTACTCTCGGTGTACTCTCGTTCAAGCTTTTTCAGCGTTTTTTCTCTTACCCTCACCGGATGTTCCTGGGCTCTCGTCCGTAAAAGCGAAATTTATTTGTATCGCTTCGCCACAACGACCACGGTATTCGGAGTTGTGCAACTTTGTCGTGAGCTTGAAAGAACGAGACGCAGTTCTCATTAAGTCAATCTTTTTTTGTTATTTTTATTTTTATTTTTTTTCGTCGTTCCATACCCTCAGGGATAGTATACGAGAATTTTCAATATACGTGATGAGAAAGAAAAAAAATTCTTTTACCATTTCACTCGAAATATTCGTTTGCGCGAAAGGCAAAATTAATATCAGAAAAAATTAACGAAGATATGATGAAACGTTAATTAAAAACAAAATGTAGAAATAAAAGTAACTCCTCGGACGTCCGAGAGAATTCCTCTGTTTCGTATTATTTGAGGCCTGTGGGGTATAATAATCGTGCGATACGAGAGCGTTGTTGGATTTAATAGAATCTATGGGGAAGGGTCCGAAGAGCGACGGGGGATGCGTTATTGGCAATAATTCTCTTCGTCTACGTTTCATCCGCGTCAATAAAAAAGAGGGGAACAAAAAAAAAACGAAAGAATGCTCTGGTTTTTTATCAATATATTATACTGCCATACATTTATTTATTCATTTACGTTTTTTTATTTTTTTATCGTATATTTAACTATGCATTTCTTTATAACTATTCATTACATTGATAGCTTTTCTTTATTAAATTGGAATTCTTTTCCGTTGAACCGAGTTATGTTATCATTTTACTCAGTCACCCTTCGGCATCTCTCGTAACTTCGAAAAGCATATTTTCTTCTATGCGTACGACAGTATTCGAATTATTTCTTTCTCCGCTGAATTATTTCGTATTATATTTCGTATATATATTTCTAAGGGCGCACACGAGAAAGAAGCTAGTCAGGCAACTTTGATCGTAAAGTGAGCACACTCACTTTCGTGAAACCTGGGCGCCCAGAGTTTTACGAGAAAATGCCCTCTGGCGTAACGTAAAACGTTGCCCCTTGGTGAGAGATCGTATAATTCGTCAAACGGGAAGAAGAAGAAGAATGAAATTGCAGTCACGGCATATACCGGAACACACCGACGCGAAGCTCTAGGGGAAGAAGCAACAAAAAGAAAAAAAGTGAATTTTTATTCATTGGAAATATGTATTTGAAAAATTATTTCGTAACATCTTTCGAATGTACCGAATCGTCAATTCGTCGTAAAGAGAATTATTCCTTATTTTCATTAAATTTTCAAGCCTGTACTGTGCGCGGTATTCACACACCCGGAGAACCAGGAACACAGTAAATTTTGCTCGTACACGCATGCAGAAAAGTGTAGAAACTGCGAAACGTTGGCGCATTAATTCACGCTGCGCGTTACACGGGCTCACATCCTCGGGACCTCGAGTTGCGCGTCCCGAGCCTATGTACAGGATGAGCCAAAAGAGAAACGCAAAAATTAACAAATTTATAAAAAAATGTAAAATTTTCAAACAAACATTTTTCACTCCGAAATCTCTTCTCGAAGCACCGTTGGATAAATATTAATTTCCATCGATCGACAAAATATCTTGCGCAATGATTTCTCATAGTGAAAAATGTCGATGAATTTTTCGTTGCGAAATCTCGAGCGTTAACGACTCTCGAATGGCACGAGTTTTGAAGCAGCTTGTACGAGTTTTCTGTAGTGGCTTTGACTGCTGGTATTCCTTGCCAGTTGGGCTTATTAGATAACGTTATTTACGATTTCTGTTATATTTTCTCGTGAATCTTAGCGAGGCTAGAGAGGAGAAGTCTGGGTGTGCTTTTACTTCCTGGCTCGTTCATAATTGAACCGTCGTGCATTTTAGCTGCTCCTAGCTTCGCTCTCTTTTCTTCTCGCTAATACACGCCCTGTCATCCTCGACCAACTAATATACTTTACTCCCTCGGCTATTTCCATAAAAACTCGTTTTGTACAAGGGCCCACGCGATGCCACGCGCGTCAACTTCACAGGCACAAGTCAACTGCGCTACGATAAAGACACTCTACCGCCAATTAGTTCCATTTCGTTATAGTAATTTTTATTTTTTTACGAGCTTATAATAAAAAGTATGCTTGATGCGAATGCGGTTGCTGAATTGCGTGAAAAGCTACGAGGGATCGGAGCGGAGAAAATAAAAACGATTATGGCACTGAAAATACGTTGGAATATCCATTTTTCATATTTAAATACTGAAATTTTTCAGTATTTAAACGGAGCTATGATATTGATTAAGAAATATTCGTTTCAACGATACAACGAAATGAAATGGCATTTCAGAAACAAAGATTCAATAACGTCATCCGTATCAGGTGTTCCATCAATCATATCATCCGTATTGACTTTTTCTGGTAGCCGTGTACAAAAAACTAAGAGAAAATTCTTAGAGCCATTGTACTCAACGAGGAAAAATTAAAGCAGCAATTTTCGACTGGTATTAAATGATTCTGACGCAGAAGTTGTGAGCATTGCGTAATACTTCGAGTAAACATGAATTTCCTTGATTGCTTATTTCTTCCTCATGACCCCCTCTCACAATTTTTGCGCTCACGTGCTCGATGTGACATCAGATGAAAGAAATAAAATAGCAAACGAAATCGAGTGGATCTCGTTATTTGCCCGGAAAGTCATATTTACGTCAGAATACTCGAATGCGAGATTTTTCTAGTATCAAAGTCTGTCACATTGCGTCAAAAATATGACAGCACTCTTCAACTTCCATCTCATTGCCCAGCCCTTGCTTTATTCGCAGCTGCACTCGGCTTATCCCTAATCGAATCCTATTTGCGGCAGGCCAACGGAAACTGCATAAAATCTAGGCGACACAGCCGCTACCTGGCCAATTTTCTCGGTGGCAATACGAACACCCTTAAATACGGTCGCCAGAGACGTTTAGGACAGTACCTTTTGAGCTGCGATGCAGCGAACCGGTCAGTTTATGGATGGAAGGTCACCTTCCACATGACGAGTTACATAAAGCACTCGAAACTATACATCAACTGCTCAGACACCACAGAGAGGTGTTTTTGTCATGGATTTTAAAAGGTGGACTCCGAATGATCCTGAGCAAAAGAAACACTTGAAAATATTTTCAAATTTCCCATTGGCATTCGACTGGGATTCGAAACCCTGATCCATCGTCCCATTTTCGTTGGACTGATCTGGCTCTCGGTCTTTGGCTGCCTTTAATGTGGATAGACTAAAAATGAGTCTTGCTTTCGTCATGTGTTGATGATTCCAATTTAGGAAGGACAGTGCTATCCTGCTTATTTATTGTCTTATCAATTATCAGTAGTTGGACACGATGTACTGTTCGAAGAACACTTTTTAATACTCCCTGGAGTGGGATTTTTTACG
Organism: Campoplex capitator; assembly: GCA_037576405.1. Lineage (NCBI taxonomy): Eukaryota > Metazoa > Arthropoda > Insecta > Hymenoptera > Ichneumonidae > Campoplex > Campoplex capitator. The sequence goes on along the minus strand of JARBWI010000032.1, from coordinate 918,032 downwards.
GATTATTTGCTGAAACTTACAATGAACTGGACCAGAGAAAGCGTGATAGTCAGAACAGTGCTGAGAAACATTTTGTAGCCAAAATTGAGATCAGAATGAACTTTTCTTGGTACAGTGGGATGGCTGAGTTCAATTCTGAGAACTTCATGTTTTGTGTCATTGATAAAAGTAAAAGGAATTGATTTGAGTAGAAACTTATGTATAGAGAGTTCGAACAGCTCGGAACTTTGATAAAATACTGATTGCGAGGCCTGTGGGAATTTCACATCCTGCTTCTCCATTACATCACCGAGCTGTACCTCATCATTCTGGATCTAAGATTCTTTCGGATTCCCGGTTCTTGCAACGATGGATTGATGTTCAAGGCGTAATCTGTAGGAAATACAACGTCATCGGATGATCCACAAGATTCAAAGGCCACTGGACTGTCAAGTACGTTTCCAAGATAGTCTGATGGAATCAGATAGGATCACTTGGGTCCTCGTAAAGAAGCCAACTAGCCTAAAACTCCTCGGACACGTGGAGCAAAGTTTGTAATACGTGATGTCAAGAAGTGTCCCTTTTGGTGATCAACAGTCCTTCTTCATTGAGGATGGGAAGATAATAGATGGGAGAGTCGAAGGAGGATTACGATTAACCTTTCCTCCGGGTGTTTCTCAGCCCAATTCTTCCTTCACATTTGCCCGGAAGCAGTAGTTCTCAATTTCATTGAACATCATAGGTACGCCGGTTGGGTTTCATGGAGCCTGGATGAAGAACCCTTGGTCCGCCAACGTTAGGACTCGACTGTGGGATTCGTAGCACGTTTCGTTGAAACGCGCTACCGACTGTAGAGGAAGTCTCCTATTGGCTATGGTTGGCGAAAAGCTCGAACACACGTCTTAACGAGTTTAGGATAGCACTTAGAACACCCAGGACCAAAGTGGAGACAAGTGGTGGATTTAATCGGCATCTTGTGCAACTGTCTCCTTTTCTACGAGGGTTACCATATATCCCTTGAGCTAACTTATGGAATTAATTCTTCGCGGAAGTTGCTCTTTGAATATAAAGTCGTTGTCGGAAGGTAATAAGACGTAAGTGAATGATTCATGATCTTGTAGCATCTTCAAGGTCATTCAAATGAGGAACTGATCGTGAAAAAGTCGTTTGGAACTAAATGGGAGATTGATTAGAGTTTCGAAAGTCATCTTATGAGGATTAGGTCAAATGAGGTCGTGTTCTGAGATCTAAGGGAAAGCTGCTCGCAGTCGATAGATGGAAATTTCCTTCAACACCGTGTCGAATTCATGGCAGCTCAGAGTGAATATTGATGAAAGTAATGTTGAAAAAATATATGAAACAAAGTGAGAAAAGTGGAAATTGGTCAATCGATGAAAATGGATGAAAATGTTGCACTCTCGGCTCATCAAAATCCAAAGCTTCGCGAGTCGGTACTCGGTAAAATTTCGAAAAGCAACAAGATTGGTCCTTGAAGATCGGTGAGAAAAGAGTTTTTATTTTTTTTTTTAATTTTATTTCTCTTCTCAACAACTTATAATATCCTACTTGGGATGAGGATCGCGACGAATCTCAATGCAGCAAGAGAAGCAAACACTTTGAATTCTGTTGGAGTGACCGGTTGAAGAGCGTGAGGTAGGCACCTTCGAGTAGGTGCTTTAATTTGAAATGCAAACTATGCCACGCTCCTATCATGTTACTCGGGCTATTGAGTGTGTGTGTGTTTTTTTCTTCTTGTATCGCGTTCTTTCGTCTTTCAATCTAGTGTACACTGGTGAATGCATCACGAAATGTGACTAAAAATTATTAGCTTCTGCTGTAGTGTTAAGTGAATTTACGTTATTTAGATGAAGTATATTATTGCGAGAATTAACGACTTATGGATGGATGAATAAATGGGTTTCTAAATCTGCAAAACTGATAAAACAGCGAAAATGTTACTTTACCTTCAGGGTTGCGTTGATCCAGCAATTATTAACTCTACGAAAAATGTACGAAGCACACCGGTACCTCGTGATCATTGACATAAAAATGAAAAATGTAGAATACTATTTTCCACGCGCAGCTTCTGATAACCTTGTATTTTTTTTTCGTTGTTTGATTAAGAAAAGAAAAGGTTGTGTGCAAATGCCAGAAATAATACGCGATACGCGTGATCGGTAATGCCATTAGCGGATCCAGACAAGTGGAATGCTACAAAAAAGGGGTGTTTAATACTTTTTTTTTTTTTTTTTTTTTACGAACCACGGCAAATATTCATCAAACAAAAAGCCCACCGTTATCTTCACTAGTATCCACGTGTTTGATATCATCGGAAGATTGATAAGAACTGAATTTATTCAGACCTATTTTTTTTAGTCGTCATCAGCATTTTTTTTAGGCTTTTCAATATTTTTTCCACGTGGCTGAGCGAAAAAGTCGCTGGGTTCGACATCGGTCTGATTTATCCTTTATCTCAATTCGTGTACGTCATAATTTTCGCTGACACAAGTGTCTAACAAAAATTATAATTTACGTATCTTGATTATGATTTTTCTCGTACCCATACGATTTAAGCAGAAAAATGAACATTACACAACAATTATCGCTCGTGAGTAGCGTGTCATTCACGGATATAAATAAAAGGAAAAAGAAAAAAAAAAAAAAAAAAAGTCGCTGAGCCTCATTTTGCCTCGTGTAAAAATTTAGGTTCAAATACAGTTGTGTAAATTTTTCTATCGATTTTATAGTATTCACTTTAAATCAGCCTCGGCAGACTATATAAGTCGCGCACCGTTGTCTTGTATTCACAGAACGAAAGAGTTGATCATTTCAAAATGTACAAAATTGTGATTACTTTGTGCCTCTTCATTTCCGCGGTAAGTACGCATTTCCTAATTGTTTTAATCATTCGTCCAAACTATAGAGTGTAAAATACGATGTTTCTCTGAGAAATGAATATTATTTTATCGATTAAAAATTTCGAGCTTCTTCCATTTCATTGCAAATTTTTATTCTTTCGATCGAAAGATTCATCGAAATTATTATTTTATCGTTATCGAGTGTTGCAAGTAAAAAATCGATAAAAATCTCAACTTTTTTTAGAAATTAACTTAAATAAAAGTTTAACGTGGAAATTAAAAAAAAGCAGCAAAAGAAAATGGAAGGAATTTAGTGATAGTGGAATGAAGTGTAAGAGTGTGCGCGTTATCGATCAAAATGGATTCGTGTTTGACGTCAAAAAAATTATCGGTGGAGAAAAATAATGTAATGTTTTCTGCGAGGATTTTTTTTTTTTTTTCAAAATTCAAAGAAACTTCCCGTAAATGCATTATTCCGTTATTCAATCCTAGAAAAGAGAGTCATTATTTTATTGATACTCAATCGAATTAAATTCGTAAACCCATTTTTGTTTTTTTCTTCTATTTCAGATTGCAAATGCGGAGGACTTCAATCTTTTGCAGCGCATGCACATTTCTTTCAACAAAACATTTGCATCCGCCGTAGACAAGCTAAATACCGAGAAGGAAATTTCAATAAACAATATAGATTCGTTTATATCCGAAATTATGTTAAAATATCCATTTCTATTGAAATCGACTGTCGAATCGGAAGACGTAAAAATCGTAATCGAAGCGTCACCATCTTCTGGTTCTACTCATTACGAAATTGACAATAATTCGGTAAGGATTCAAGAACTTTATCTGTCGTACGACAAAAATTTGTTTATAATGCTTTCAACTCTGTTTTGTGATACAAATCGTTCAAAGTTTTTGTTTCAACTTTATTTTTCAACTAAAAAAAAAATACTTTTTCGAATCAACTTTTTTTTGATTATTTATTCAACAGAAACCTGCGGACGAATGTTTCGAATTTTTGAAAAATCTTTCCAACACGAAGAAACCTAAAGTAGTTGAATGCTCGGAATCCCACTTGAAAATGGTGTTGGATAACCGACAAAATTTGGTTGACATATTGGACGCTACTCTCAAGAAACTTGAAGAATACAAAGCAGAATCGATCAAATGTGATCACAATGCCACGACTATCGTAGGGAACATGATAGATGCCAACTGTGTTAGACTAGTAAGTGTCATGACATCGTTATCAACACGGTTTTTACGATGACGTGTAATTTTTTGAAAATCATTAAAAAAAAATATGAATTTAAATGATTCGTTTGTTTCCAGGTCACATTGAAAATATCCGAAGCTGAAGTTGAAGCTATCAAAGAGTTTTTGACGACAGTTCGATTTGCAAGTAAAATGAGCGATACTTGGACAAGAAACATTATCGACTGCATAGCGGGAAATGAAGTGCCATCGATTAGTTTTAAATATTTGAAAACGTGTGGATCTCGATTCGATGGAACTTCCAACTCGATAGAACACAATCAGCGATAAATTAAATGAAAAAAAAAAAACTGCCTTCTTTCATTATTTCCAATCAAAATTCACCTGAAAAACCTTTATGATTCGTGGACCCTGATCATTCGAACCTAAAAAAATTCAACCTCGGAACCCGCTAGAAACCAGAAGCTGGAGCAGCTCGAATTCATATTCGAGTCAACGAGGCCTCGAATTCTCGAGCAGTCGATCCAGTAAAAGGGAAATCAGAAGTAGTCGTTAATTAATGGAGATAAAAAAAAAAATCATATAAATTATCAACCGAATCCATCGAATTCCTGATTCTTGATTCGAAATCACAAAAAGTTTCAACCGATTCGATTCCAATTTCCAAATCGAAAACAGAGTTGCAAAAAAAAAGAGGGAATAAGATGAAGAGAAGAAAAGATGATCGGCTGGAATATTTTTGTAGTTCGAAGAACTCGAAAGTAGCTCGAGATTAGTGCAAACACATCCAGTCTTGTTAAGGTCAAAGGTCAAGGTTATTGAGGATCTGAAATATTTCTTTTTTCCGCTAAAACCTTCAGACTGCTCGATCCCTTCTTCATTTCTTCCTCTTTGGAGGTCGTAAGGATCTCTTGGCTAGAAGTTAATAATGCACAGTTCATCCCTACGATGGTAGAAGGTGAGACAGCCGTTACCGCTAACCTTACGCGCGACGTAATCAGGTTAATAATTCAGGCATCGAAACCTCCAAGGAACTCGAGTATCTCGGAACGAGATACATGAAAGGGGATATTACAGGGGTCGTTTGCTCGATTCGAAAACAACTCCCGATCTCTAATCTTATCCGAAAAGGTCTCTGAAGAATTTGTTGTGTCCCAATGACCTTCAAACTGAAAAGATTTGATCCGTAACGACGAATGACATTGATCAATGTAATTTACTTCATTTTCATCTCGAAACGTTGACTCCCATTTGGATCGCGTAAAAAAAATCATATATTTGACCTTTTTCGTGGTACTCAGAGGTCGGCGAGGATCTGCCCGGATAATGAAGAATTTTCATTGTTTTAGGTTCCTTAAAATATACAAAAGTCACTCGGTGCTCATGCAGAGCTATTCAGAGACTTTGCGGTTGAAGAACGTGCGAAATTTTTCACTAGTTTTTCGTCAATTTATACAATTACATGAATTTACACGAAGGATTTTTGACATTGACTCGATCAGTGAGGTCTTTCTCTCGTTTTTTCTTCTTAAATTTCACGGCTCCGTGGCATAGTTTTGATCGCGTCCGTCACACGTTACAGCTCAGCGCTTATTTTCTTTAATCTTTCTTTCATGTCTCTCGGCTTTTCGGCAAATCTTTTTCTTTTTTTTTCCTGGCAATGAAAAAACAAAATATCACACGAGAGCGTCTGAGACCGTGAATTTTTTTCAACGTTTTTTTTCTTCTGGCAGTACTCGCGAAAAATCGTCTGCGTCGTGAAAACGAGGAACGCGAAAGATTTCATTTTCTTTTATCGACTAGGATTTACGAAAAACGAAAATTTTCGTTTACACGCAAATTTTTTTGTTTTATTATCATTCACACAAATTCGAATATTTGTTATTCAGTATTTTTCTTAAATTTCGTCAACACAATTCGGTCAAAAATATCATCCATTTTTACTTGTTATCTTTCACCTTTCACGGAACAAAATGTTATGCGAGAACTGTACGAGGTGTAAGCTTCTTAATATTAGAAAAATTTGTTCTTTTTTTTTCTTTCTACTTTTAACGACACGAGGAACGATAAAAAAAAAAAATTGCTATTCATATTTGAAGGCAGTGTTGTCCGTGTGACGTCAAACTCGAGTGCTACGTGACTTCAAGAAACGAGTCACATCAACGACTCGAGAAATTCACGATCAAATACAGTTGTGTCAATTTTCTCATCACAAAAAGGTGTTAACACGGAGATCGAGCGCCAGAACAGCATTTAAGTCACGTCCCATTGTCCACTGATCGCATTACTAACATAGTTTTGATCTACAAATGTTTAAATTGAGATATTTTTATACTTTGGTTCCACCACCTGATTGACAAGAGGGATTTATGAATAGTTGAAGTCTTATTAGGTCGGTTGAAGCAGAGATACGATCCAATTTGATTTTTTTTTTCTCGAAATGTTCTTATTTTCAAACAAGAATTTAAGATTTAATCTGCAAAAAAAAAGCAGAGCATCGTTAAGAGTTGAAGTTTTTTCAGCAAAGATCACGTAAATTAAAAAAACAATAATAAATTTTGGAGAAACGACATCCGCAGAAAAGCTCGCGTCTTGCACTCAAAAAATTTCGCCTTTGAAGCTTCCTCACAGCCTCTCGGAGTAGTATAATTTGGAGCATTACTTGGGAGTTGACTTGACACGTGTAATCTGATGCGACAGCGAAAGAGCTTCTCCAAGAACTCGCCAACAATTTTCTTCTCATCTCCGGCAGCCTCGGAGAGGATTAAAGAAGGAGGGAGGTGAAATTTTTTTTTTTAATTTAGCGATCATTCGAAATCTCTGAGAATCATTCATTTTTTCGATGGTAGATTTGTTTTCAGCGAAGCCTATTTTTTACGTATAGACAAATGCGTGACTCTTGAAATATTGTGAAAATTGAGAAAATAATTTATGCAATGATTCAACAAACAATAAAATAATAATGTTTGTTGTGAAATATTGAAAATCGTTAGAACCTAATTTAAAAGTCATCTCAAAATGGTAAGTATTAATAAACTATAATTTATTACAAAGTTCCATTAACTTGAGATAAATTTTTCGAAAGCTCGAGTTGCGTTGACTAATAATATGGTAACGTTGAAAACGTTCGTCTCTTAAGCCGTGAATAATTAAAGATGACACACAATCGTAAAAAAGGTTTAAACAAAAAAGATTTTACATAGAAAAGGTTGCATAGATACTGGTAGAACGAAGAGTTGCATTGCTTCATTGGTACGAATTGCTCGTGTAATTACGTGGATAATAGAGCGAACGTATGCGCAGTAAATACGTGTAAATAACATCGTGTGTGCTATAAACAACATGGTTTCGGTTAATATGCATATTAACGGTGAAATAAAGCTTGGACCGAGGGACGAAAGTGCAGTTTTCCGGTGATGTTGTACACGCTGTACCAAAAGTAGTAATGAAGCTGGAGAGACCAGCGAGGTTGTAAAATTCCGAGGGGAAAAGTCTTTGGCAATTTTTTTCTACGATGCACCGTTCGTGAGATATTGCGTGAACAACGTCAGCCAATCGGGAGCGTCGATCACGAGTAGGCGTGGCGCTCCCCCACTCCGCGCACAGTTTTGCCAAAGCAGCTGATTGGCTCTCAGTGTTTCATGGATATCTCTCGAACTATAACTCGCAGAAAAAAATGGTCAAGGACTTTTATCTTTAGAATTTCATGATCGATCTGTCCCCCGAGCCTCCGGTGTTAATTTTGAGACTCTCGGTATAAAGTTGGCTGCACCTCGAGCCAATGCGTTTAAAGATAGGTAACAGTCGCCCACACGTTGTTCACCTTCCAACGTGTGTATACACAAGTATCCACACGACTTTTGCTTGAGCCACGTCACTTTTTTATCTCACTGAAATGAATCACCGTGCACGCAAGCGCGACCAAAGTACCCGGTAGCCGCGCGCCAAGACACCATCATATTATTTTTACGGCCCCGAAACGTCTGCCGGTATTACCATAATCTCCCGCGGGGCGCAACCCAACTATACTCGATTCTCTCTCTCGCTCTCTCGCTTCTCTGTCTCTGTCTCTCTCTCTCTCTCTCTCTCGCTTTCTCTCCCGGACAAATATTTCTTTCTCTATTTTTCTTATTTTTTTGCCTATCCTCGACTCTTCTCAGCTTCGCATTCACTTTGCTTCCCAGTAAAAATGCGTCAACGCCCTGCAACTTATTCGTGGGGTTGATGCACAGTTTTTACGTTTTGGCCACTATAAATTAATCGATTTAAATTAATACGATGCTCGATGGAAATGCGACGATTTTTCGAGAATAACAATATTGATAATCGCACTAAATCTCACTGATTTAATCGCGTCTTCTTGAAAATTACGAAACAATATTGAAACATTCCAAAATGGTGGAAAATTGATTCTCTTTTATGAGATCATTAAATGATCTAGTTAATTAACAGAACGCGAAACGACTTTCGCTTCGTAAAATTCGAACGATCGTAATAAATTGACAAAACATAAAAACGAAAAATACTATCGGACGGAAAATTAGGGAGAATAATAATAAAAAGGGCGAAAATTTCTTAGGGTCCTTTAACGCGCAACTATTTACGATGCTGATGCTTTTCATCGTCTTTCTTCTTTTCCTTGCTCGAAATTACATCCCAAAGCTTGGCCCGCGTCTTTCATTTCTGTTTCAATCTTTTTTTTTTCTTCTTTTTTGGGCTACGCTACAAACGTGACACGAGGAGAAAAACGAATTGGCCTTCTCCATGTCTTTTATGCCACGAAACTCTTTCTCTCGACGTCTGAGAAGATGCGGCTGTACGATTGTTTTTTTTTTTTTTCTTTTCTTTTTTATCACTGCACTTTCGTCTTGAATGTTGCTAATAAATTTGTTCCGCGAACTATTAGCTCGATGCCAACATTAATGGTGTTTTGAATGTTCATTATTTGTTTGAGCCATAAATTCATCACCGTCGATTCGTTTTTCTTAAAGAAAAATTATTTTTTAAAACGTTTCCTATCGAAAATCGATTCTTTCATAAAAACTCCGAAATATAATTCCATCCAATTGGTTTAAAAACATATGGCAAAAAAATGAACCATTTCAAAAATAGTTTTATTTGGGGGGTGTGAAAAATTCGACCGAGATCTTCCCATCTCATTATATGATTGGTGTGTTCGAGTTGAAGCGATATTTGTCAGTGTTCATCACACTAAATTCAAACGACTGTCCTATTTCCGTGTTTACCCGTCGAGATTCCAGGGGCCAGGGAATAACGAGCGGGGTAGGAGGCAAAAACACCAAAAATTTTCCAAACAGAGACTCCACACATTTTCATAGGATCGAGAGGCATAAAAGAGTCTAAAAATCAACGTTTTACCAGGCTAAAAGACTCGCGTTCGTTCAATCACGAGATGAGCCCAAGTTCATATATCCCTGGTCCACACGTGGACCTACACGTTCCACGATGTGTTAACGGCTTCCGAGAATGCGAGCAGCCTGGCACACGTGTTGAATTCCTTCTCCATATGTAAAAAAAATCATTCCACAAAATTAATTCATTTTATTATCAATATTTCATTTCGGAGATTTCCTTCTTCGACTGCATTTTTTGTATTAAAGAAAAAAGCAATGAAACTGAGTTTGAACAGAAGCGATTTACCGTTGTCTGCGAGAATAACTTTTTTTTTTCAATATTCTCATTCGTTCGTTGAATTCGTTTCGATTCTTTTATTCGTCGAATTTTTGACATTGATTTTTTGTTTTTGTTCCGACCAAAAGCTCTGAATTTTGGCGATGTAATGAGACGCTTTCGAGGAGTGTATTATGTTGAAAAAGGAGTGAATAAAATTTCGAAAAAATGACCAATAGCCACAGAACTGTGTCGAATGACGAAAAAAAAATAAAAAATTTGTCCACACCTTTCGGTCATAAAGACACTTCGAAATCTTTCATGCAGCCGACCAACGGTGCATTCGGGAATAAGCAAATGAAAAAACGAAAACAATAAAAAAAAAAAAAACAAAAAATGAAGAAAGATGGAGAAGGAAGGTATCTACGTAAAAGAGGGTGAAAGACCGCAACGGAACACCGCAGAGTTCCCGGTACCACGCTTCTTTGAGTAGGCGTCACTGCCCGACAAAAAGAAACTCATTCTCTCCGTCTCTCTCCCTCTCTTTTCTTGTCTTTTTGCTTTTCGCTGCAGCAGAAAACCACAGAATGAAAAAAAAAAGAAAGCTCGAAAAAAAAAAAAATTGACGCCGAGTCAAGAGCGGAAGAGCGAAATAAACTTTTAGCAACTCGTAAAAAAATGTTTCGATACGATTTTCGAGTCGCCTTTTTGGCAAGGATTTTGCGGAAAAATCATGTCGATGAAAAGCGAAATGAAAAGCTGTCCCGAGACAATTCGTAATGAACTCAAAACGACGAAACAAACGAATTATTGAAAATTAATTAAAAAATGAGTCAAAACCGATCGGTCAGTCGTTGAATGCTGCGAAATAAAATCGATTGCAAAATATTCCCAAATTTTTAACAACGCGAGAACTAATTAAAAATTAATTAGCCTGTTTCTCGACGGAGAAAGAAAATAATCAGAAATTCATAGAAAGAAAAAAAAATTCAGTTAAATAATTCATTATGTTCTGCGATATATAAAAAAACGCGGCATATTTGACTCGCATTTGGTGATGCAGGGACACGTTTGGTCGTCGTGCTTTTTCCGAGACGTCGTTTTACGACCACGTGGGGATATATCGGATCGTTTCTCCAAAACGAAAAAACGTGTGCGCGCATCATCTCTCGTCTTCTTCGCCCCCTTTCGGTTTCGAGTGTATACTACTCTCATATACATCGTGTTTTTTCAACAATTTATCACTCACAATTGGGTATTTTTAAGTCACTCATTTAAGGCGTCATTTATTTTCAATCCTCGCTGTAATTTTCGTTTCCTCGTGCACCAAACAATATTTTTTATTTTTATTTTTTTCAACATTTTCTGCAAGCATCGATTCGAGAGCGAACGTGATTTTGATTTTCGTTGAATCAAAGTGCGACGACTTGCCTGATCACGGAGTCCTCGAAACTAGGCAAAACTGAGTGACCTCCACAGGAAAGATTCGGTGACCTTAATGACTTTTGGAACCATCGAAGTACCTCGAAGAGAAACTTAACGACGATAATGAACTCCGCAACTGTCAAATGCCCTTGGATATACTCGATGGACTTAATGGTCGTCCGGGGTTGCTGTAAAATGAGAGCGTAAAGAAGGACTTTTAAAAATATTTTATAAGCTCAGTAACTGTCAAATGGCTTGCTCGAAGGGAGATTTCACGACCTCAATGAACTCTGTGGCCAATAAATCTGGTGGACGGATCAAATGAATATATTAATTGATCTTCACGCTGCGAGAATTATACAGAAAACTCTATCTCCAGCATTGTTCTTTTTCGCTATATTTTAAGGGAAAAAACGATACAATGGAGGAAAAAAAAAGAAAAAGGAAAAAAAAACAGCCCTAAAAACGAAAAGGAACGCGACGCGAATAAAATTCTAGGAGGGATTCGACATGGGGCGTAACTATACTTTAGCCGAATTGATTTATGCGCTATAAAAAGGCCTTGGTAATAATGGCGTAGATTAGAGCGTTCGTGTCGCCGGCAGTTAAAAAATACATCATCCGAGAGGTAAAATACGAAGCTGCAGAAAAAACGAGCGATAGAGCACGAAACTTTCCACATCGAATGGTCCAATGTCTATTATTCGTTTGTCCCATCGTAAAAAAAAGGATTTGAATGAAAAAAAAATAAAATAATAATAAATACGATTGTTTGAAGAGGGAATCAAGGGAGAATGTTATTAGCAGAAATGCGGCATAAAAATTGGGGAGAAATTAAGGAAAAAATGAACAATTGACCGTGACACCATTTTCCGTTCCCTCTCATTCGATAGAAAATCCCTTCTGTCCCTGTGGAACCACAAAAAAGAAAAAAAAAAAGAATCTTTAAAAATTTAGTACGCGCTGCTGACTGGAGCAAATGACATAAAAATTTGTGGAACGAATCAGGGAGTTCGAGGGCTAAAGGCTATTCGGATTTGGAACAGAATCCCTCGTGTAGACATTGAGCACCATGAAGACCCAGTTTGCGATGTCCTTTCGCGTTTTCGTTACCACACGGCCAAGTGAAACAGCAACGATCCTCAGCCTTCCCTACGCCTATTGCCCTTCGGGCTATAAAATGCAGATAAAGGGCGTCCCCGCGTGTTTAGGGAGCAATGACTCGCGCATTTATGCCTCGTCGAAACTCAAACGTAGCGGGCTTCGTTTTCGTTTCGTTTGAGCTCACCATCTTCACGATCCTGCTGCTGGTCTCTCCTAGATTCTTGAATCAGGGCACGAAAACCTAAGAATTCACTTTTTTTTTCTTTTTTTCTTTAACAAAACGTCTGTATACGGTTTGTCAAAAGATTTTTACAGACTGAGAATTCACAGCGTCGAATTTCTTTTGCTACCTCATTCACTTCTGATAGAAACGGTTTCTGAGAAAAATATCGACAGAAATTTGGTCGAGAAAATAGTAAAAATCGATCGTCAACTTGAAAAATGTTGGAATTATCGAAAAATGTAAATAAAGTGCTGTATAAAAGAAAATGTAAGTACGAACAGGATGAGCGATCGCTGGGATCCAAACTTCGAATAAAATAAAGTCACAGCCATTCTTGTGAAAAGTTTGAACCATAAAAAAAGTTTTATCTCACGGTTTTTTTCTCTCATTACCTGTCTTTTATGATTCCCATCATATCGCGATAAGTTGCTCTTTTATTTACAAGAATGGCTTCAAAGTTTGTTCAAATTGGGTCAGACAGACTGAAAGCCTTGCACAGTATCCAAAACTCATTTTTTATTGGTCCACCGTAATTTTTTTTTTTTTTTTTTTTTTATCTTACTAGCAATCCTGATTTCCGAACACAAACAAACTCACTCATACAAACTCGGATATATTGAATTTCCTACGCGTTCGAGTCGATTTCACTCTCGGGCACTATAGCAGATATATATATATATATACTCTGCGAGGGTTTCCTAGAATGAACTCGAAGTAAATACTTTTCGATTCGATAGGCACATCAATATGGTATTCTTCGCGTTTTATATGATCTCGTGAAATCCACGTAGCCCACCAATTCGATATGATATCAATTTCGAGAGGGAATATATGTCTTGAAAATTTGTCTAGATATAGTATATTTGTGCTCTCTGCTTTCGATCGTAAAGCTTTATTTTTATTCGTGAGATATTGTTGCTCTTATGGAATATTTTTATGCTCTTTCTCTTCATTTTAAGATATTTTTCGAGGGAAAATAAAAAGAAAATATGTTAAAAAAAGAAACGGAGCCACGATTTTCAGGCGTATCACCAATATTTTATCATTCGTACAAACATTCTGCTTGACGTTGTTAAATTATATTTGAAAGATGCTTTCTCGAGCTATCAGTTTAAACAATTTATAGGCTTTAATCTCGTATGAAAAAAAATAAATAAATAAAAAAAATACGTCAAAGTTCGAATTTCTGCAAGAAGCCTCAGAAGATTTATCATGCAGATTAGCGACAAAGTGTCAAAGAAGATTGTCAAGTTTTGGAATAAAATAAACGAATCATATTGAGCAACTTTCGTTAGAATTTACGACGTCTTTTACGACGAGCTCGTTAAATATTTTCGTTTTCTTGGAAATTCTGGGGATTCGTGTTGGAATGATTAAAGGCATTTTTCGCGAGGAATTCGACATTATTATCTCGTCAAAATACCCCGACTGGATGAATGCCAATGAATACCGTAAGCCCCGGATACATTTTTCATTACGCTGGAGAACGAAAAGATCAGGATTCGAGAGAATCTTGGCTGCTTCTAGTAGATTTGAGCGTGCTCGAGTTTTCGTCAAGTAGAAGCTTCCGAAAATTGCGAGAAAAACAAAAACGTTTGGACATGCCTGAGAACATCCGAAAATCGATGAATTCCTTTCAGCACTTTCGTTACGACGTGAAAATTTGCTTTAAAGTGTTTGCGTTTGTGCGATCAGCAATTTTACTGAATTCCCTGAGGCGGATGGAGGCAGAGAAGACCTTAAAATTTTCCAAGTGCGATTATAACCGAGCAGAGAGTTTCCAAAAGTTTCTGGGACCACGTGTCCATGCGCAAGAGGATCTAGAAATACGTGGGTGCATTTACGCCTACGAGAATTTTTGCAAGTATCAAATTTACGAGATTCGAGTACAGAGATCAAGCAAGACGAATTCTGGAGTTGAATGCCCCAAATCTATGTTGTTTGTTTGTTTGTTTGTTTTTTTTCTTTCTTAGCTTCGTATCCACAAAATATCGGATGAGCATAAAATGGTATCTCGGGACACTGCGGGGCTCGTGGGGAGATCCTTGAAAATCTGAAGAAATGTGACGGTTTTTATAGCAGTTGGCAGAAGTCGGACTACTGTGCGCGACATAAACATTTGATTTTCTCCGAAAAATGTCGTATATCACGTGCAATGTAAAAATAAAAATAATAAAAAGTTTAACGATAAGAAAAGAAGAAGGTACATGCACGACAGAGGTCAAATTCGAAGGTTCACGAGGTTTAAAATTCATTCGCGAAACGTTATTCCGTGTCTGGGACCTCAATGTGGTTCACCACGATGAATCTGACTGCGAGAAGAAGCCTCGACCACAACTTCTCTCGAGGAGTTGAAAAAAGTAATCGTTCCTTGGGTCTTAAGCTGCTGGACTCCGCTAAAAGGACTGACAACAAAATCTTTTTTGCTCATGCAACAAATCTTACGAGATGCATGCTTTCGAGCTCGAAACAAAAAATCACTCCTTCGAATCTACAATTATTCTCAAAAACATTTATTTCTCAAACTATATTTTCGGCTCTCCAGCTGGCACGTGGTAATAGATTGGAAATATTTGACAGAAAATCAAAGGTGCTGAGAGAGATTCGACAAAGTTAAAGCTGTCGCGTTGCTCGACATTCTTTCGGGTTAGGAAATCGCAGCTAAAGCAGTTCGTGCTGCCACAAATGTGGTTCAATCAGAAGATTAGAGCCGATTCGATTCCCACCCCCCCTCCTTCTACCCCGAAAGAATAGGTGACGGAAAATCAAGATCTAATTGTCGTGACGAATCAACCATGAGCTCACCCACGGGAAATGAAAAAAAGGTAGCTGCTTTTGGGACCAGAGAGAGAGAGGCTTTAGGGGAGAGGAAATGGCGAACGGAAGATTGTACGGTCAGCGGATGGATTTTCGCAGTTGATGGTATGGATGTGGGTTCTGTTGGTTGTTGATGGTGCGCAGAAAAGGCCGTGGCGTACGTTCCGGGTTCATCCTGCTCGTAAAACCGCGAATGATCGCTCGCGCTTCGCCGCACTGCTCCCTCTCTCTCTCTCTCCGCTTTTATATTATAGCACATAAGTAGTTTGAAGTATAAATGTATCCGTGTGTGTGTGTATGAGAGAATATAGAGGCTGCAATACGTTTATGTATCTGGAGAGGTTCGATAGGAGAATCTCGTCTGTTTGTAACGGAGAAAAAGCGAGAAAAAGGAAGATATAGAAACGTCACCTATAAAACGAAAGTGCCAGCAGAGCGAGCTTAGGATAGAAGTGAATCGACGTGAGTTCTCGAACCCGGTGATTAGTGATTCGTCGCAGTGATATTTCTTCGGTAATAGTTCGATCGTTAAATATTTGACGAAGGAACTCGCGGCTCAGTTTTGAATTTAAAGCAATTCGAAAGTTAACTCGTTACTCGAGCTGTACTTTTGTGGTAAGACTTGATTGAGTAACTCGAAACATGAAAATCCACCATTTTACTATTTAATTATAATCAATTAACGAATATTATACGCTCGGATGATGAAATAATGAAAATTATGAGATCACACCGAAAGGCCCAAACATTTTGCATCAAAAGGTTTCAACTCAATAATGGCTTCTCGATCGAACTCGCGGATAGGAAAAGGTTATCGTTGCGTTGTTCGGTTGTATTGTGATGTGAAAACAATAAATAAAAAAAAAAAGAATATTCGGCAAGAATCTTCGAGATTACTCACTCGAGAAAGTCGACGAATAACGGTTACATCACGTGAAATATTTATGATTCATTTTTATGACTGAATCGACACGTTCTAATGAAAAAAAAAAAAACAAAAATGATTGAATTATCATTATTTTCTATAAAGTATAAATTGAGAGATTTATTCAGTGACGATCGTATGTAAAGAAATCGAAAAAGAAAAACTTTCCGAAACAGAAACCGTTGCCGTGCGCATCTCTTCGCAGCACGAGCTCGAACGAGACGACTCACAGGTAGGAAAGTTTTAATCCGGAGGTAATAAATGTCTGGTGAGGAAGGAAGAAGAACCCCCGCAGAAAAATATTGAGCGAAAGGGGTAAAAAATGAATCTGAAGATACAAACAGCGAATTAATCTCCGGAGTGATCAACCGAACGAGATGAACTTTGCCGAGGCATTTATCACGCGTGTGGGTTGGATCGTGGAGGGAGGACGAATGAACGAGAAAAAAAAAGAGAATAATAATAATAATGATAATAAAAATTAAAAAAAAAAGTCGCGGAGAAGCCTCCTCTCCTGCACTTTGTAATAAAGCATCTTAGTCCTCTTTCCTTGTCACACTACTCCGGGGATAGAAGTTCACTCTCTTTATCAACTTCCAACCAGTGAAAGATCCGACGCAGCAGGTACAAATGTGTTATTATATACCCGAGCTACGAATGTTATGTTGCGAGGAACGCGCGCGCGCGCGCGCGCCAAGAGCGATGCACCCAAACCCCCACGCGTATTAACATTCATCGCTCACCTCCTTCCTCCTCTTTTCTCGTCTCAAACGAATGTCGAATTGCCACAGACTGACTTATACGAGAATATTTATTTCGCAAAAATCAACAAATTGCACCGTCTGCCACACATGTTCGCTCTCGATCTATCGCTTCGAAATGTCGAGTTGGGATATGCAACGTACGACACGTGTTCGATGTCCTTGCTCCAAAAAAAAATTATCCGTCGTTCCATAATCGTCTCGATTCCTTTGTTTTTCAGTCGAAATCGAAGTTTCGAGTGAAAAAGTATTCGAAAGTTTTTCGTTACAACGAATTCCCAGTGAATTATCGAGCTTCGAAGTCGCAGCCAATTAACGGCGCGCTCACCAGCAAGTGGGTGGAGCCATGTCCACGGGAGTTGATATTTCATTGGTTAAACTTCGGTAGTCGATAACTTGCTGAGAATTAGACGGATCCGAAAAGTTGCAAAATACATTTTTACTCGGAATTTCCGAACTAAACGACGCTTGAGTTGTTAACCTTCGTTCGGAGAGAATCATTAATATTTTTTTGCAGTCATTAGTGTAGGCTTGGGTGAGGCGCGGACCGAGCGATTGTTGTCAACGCTGTATGGCGTCATGTTCGAAGTATGCCGTTACGATAAAACGTTGCAGAGACACGGTTTAGTTATGTTAATCAATAATATGTTGATGCGAGGATTAAGGGTCATTGTTGTAATTCACGATGAGAGACCTTACGACAGCATTTGAGTGTATTAGCATGAGAAATCGTTTGTTTATTTATTTTTTCTTCTTCTTAGCACTGGCATCGATCACGACGAAGGTCTTTCCTGGATTAATTGAATTATCAGTATCGTCACGCGTGTGACGATAAATTGATGAGGGCTCGTAAGTATAAATTGACTGGATCGAGTACACGATGAATGTTTGTTCGATCATTGTTTATACAGGAGAAAAGCTGGCGCGCGTGAACGACGAGAATAAATATATGTGAATTCGTAGTTGGGTAGGATTGAACGACTGGAACGTCATTTTCTCAACGCCAGATTGCTCCCACGAACATGCTCACGATTTATCGCTTCGATGTGATACTTGTTGTTTTTTTTTTCTTCCAATGAAAAATGAGAGTTGAAAATAAACCAAGGCCAACCTTTGAGGAGGAGACAACGAGTCTAAGAATATAAGTTTTCGGATGAAGGGATGTAACGCTCGGGATATTTGGTACAGAGCGAACGCGCCGCGGAAGACGAAGAAGGAAAATGACAGATTTGTGACCGCGGAGCTTGCGTTGTTCTAGCTCGGGTAAAGCACACACAGCATGGAAATAAAATTGTTCCGGAACGGCGGACAACGAGTCTATCGTCATTTTTCTTTCATTTATTGCAGCGAATGAAGTATGACGATATTTTTTATCCTGTTTTATTTTTTAATCCTCCACGTGTTCGTCTTCGTTGAGAATTGATTCGAAGCTCATCGGGAATCGCGGATGATCCGGATGGTCATTCGAGTATCTTTTCAATGACACGAGTACCCCATTGAATATCATCGAGTTCTGGACTGAATGAAGCTAAATGAAATATGTACCGAATCGAATGGAACTCATGTCGAGCGAGCTCCGAATTGAATAGCTCGAAAGAAAGACGTATCCCGCGTTGAATGGCATGCGAATTAAACAGGATTAAACAAAAATGTAATCGGAGAGAAAACACAGCGATAAAATACTAATTGCCCTGAGCTCTTGTAACTTTTTCACCTTTCTAACATGTCCACGAGTCCATTCAGCTATACCCAGGTCGAATGAGCACGAATAGGCACGAAATTGGACTCATTCGAGCGATCGACTTTGTTAGTACTAATCATCGAATGCAATCAGACGCAGAGTCTATGGTATAACGATCCTCAATTTGACCTTTGTGCGGCACTACAGAACGTGTGTGCTTCGTTTGACAATTTTGTTTTTTTTTTTTTCATTCGGACTGCAAACTTTTTAGTTTCCTGGCGAGGCTCTTTGGACGATCCGGAGCAATTAATCCCGCAGACGTGTACACACAGCAATCACGAGAGGCCTTTACCTTTCATGCTTCGGATTCGCTAATTAACGTGAATCGTAACCTTTTCATCAACCACACGTCAATGCTGACTCGTTTGATAAATCGTCTCGTTAAAATGTTGCACAAAATCCAACAGTCTGAACACTCGGCTAAAAACATTTCATTTCAATCTAAATCTTCACAAAAAAACAAAAAAGAAACTTCATATTTCAACCGACCAAAATTCCGAGCACATTTTTCTGTGATGAATTTTGTCAAATGAATAAATTTAGCAAGGCTTTTTTCGATAATTTATTCATTCAACTTTTTGCCCTGTTTTTATCACTTGAGATTAGTATTTTGATTCATCTATTTCCATCGTACTGCGTTTGAATGATTTCAATTTTGAAAACCCTTTCGGAAAAGTTGGAAAAAAAAAGTCATTTGACAGCGATTGGCTGTCAAATGTTTTCGTACTCGAAAAAAAAGATAGTAAAATCCTGAGGAAAATGGGGTCTGGAGTCGCGGCATATTTAAATCTATGTTGCACAAATGCCTGAGTGTACTTCGCGTTTAAAGATGATCGCCTCGATAAGCATGGCTCAACCTTCTCCTAATAGGTATAATCTTCGTGTCACCTTGGCTTCACCTTACCTCATGTCCTTCGCACCCGCGAGGCTCCGCTCAACCACGAGGCTTTCATTTTAAACTCGAGCGTGAAAACATAACCCAATTTTTGTTGTTTCTTTTTTTTTCAGCCTCCTCTCTGTACTTCATCTTTTTGTATCGCTCCCTTCATCGTGGGAAATTTATCCAAAGTGCACGATCCTCATTTCCTGTTATATACATAGATGCAAGAGGGAAAACATTTCATTTATAACGCAAGAACGTATAATTGAATAAAGTGAATAAACTTTTAGCGAATGAATATATATAGAAAAAAAAATGACCTAATAATTATAAAATGTTGAATGAAGTAGAACACGATTTTATTTTTAAATATTTCGCTGAATTTTTTATTTCTTCGAGCCCGAAGTAGTAGGGATCTGAGAATTGATCGATGACGTGTTACGTTGGAGTGAAAGATTGAGCGAGTCTGTCATCATTACAAAATTAATCCTATTAGCTCGCTCACCTGGTTCGGTCCGTAGTCAAACGTCAATTTTTTCAATCTTCTTTTTTTTTTTTCTTTTTTTTCTTTCACTTCGTAACCGATCGCCATAAAAGTTCTCTCCATTTTTGTACATCGAGATATTATTGTTCGAGAAAGTATGCAATTTCGTAAATTCGATTCTACCGACAGATCGAATCGAGGGGCCCAAAACGACTGTCGATTTCATGGTCAGTTGGCTCCCGTGGGATTTTTTTTTCAATAATAAAAAAAAAAAAGGAACACTAATTTACGATCTCGAGCCTTGCATCCCTGGTCCAGATGAAATCCAATATACCTAAGGTATACTTATCTTTCATCTTGAAACATGGAGCAAAAAGTAGTCTCGACTGTTTTTTTGTTGTTTTATTGGGCCCTCGTCTAATTATCCACTCGATTTGATGAAATTATTAAAAACAAAAACTAATTCGAAAGAAAAGTTTGAAACTAACAGAAAAAAAATAAGATTGTTCTCAGAAAAATGTATATTTTTCATAACACTCATCTACTTTTCATAAATAATAATTTTTCATTGTATATTTGAACGAATATGTTCCAGTTTAACCTTCCATCCAACGAGTCTGGATGCTCCCGGGTTGTGCTTGGAACAGTTATGGGAACCAGGTCGTATCTTGGTCGTTACACAAGCTTTTGCCGTTGTAAGTCGATGGGCGAGGCTCTCTCGAGACTCTTCTCGTGTTGTTGTTCATCGTCATGACAGACATTAAGGGAAACGATCGTCCTGTCGTCTGTAAACTTCTCGTTGTGAAAGTGTGATCTTTTCTGCTTTTACTGTTATATTATCTCGATTATTGATATTATTATGATTCTTGTTTGTTCTCAGAAGATTATTTATAATTTACGTTGTTCAACGATTGCCTGACGTTTCGATAAACTTTTGAATAATATGATGGACCGTTGTACGAATTTGCTGATTATTCGGTGATCGTAATGAATTCCAGCGGTTAAAAAACTCGTGCATATGAATGGCGTAGGTGGAAAGAGTATTTGATCGATTGATGAACGAGTAGAGGATCGCAGTGATCTCATGAAGCAGCAGGATCCTGAAAATCTAACGCTTGTACGAGGATTGGTGCCATAATCTTGAGCTCGCGGGGTCAAATCGTAGGGTCGACATTGCACGAGCATTCTGCACGCTCTTCACACACGAATAAAGAATCTCCAACAATTCCAAATCGACCGAGCACACTTGGTACAAACACATATATTTCAACTTGCAACACGCCGAGGCACTTTCACGCGATCTGATCCGCTGGATCTCTCTTTCTCTCTCTCTCTCTCTCTCTCTCACCGTTTCTTCATTTTTTCTTCTTTTTTGCTTAGAAACGTCGAGAAGATCGTATTGCGTGGTCCAAAATTCATCTCGAACGCGTAATCTCATTTAAAATACTAATTTCCGACTGATTTCACGATGAAAATTTCAATGAATCACGGTATATGCCAATGGACCATGATTTCTGTGGTTTTTCAAATGATTAATGACTTTTTGGTGCAGTATATAATCATTTGGATCTATTTCAAAAGTATGAGAGTTGAGTTATATCTACGGATTAACTAATTTGCGTACTCGATTTGTTTATTTCTGATCTGGACCTCGATCCGTTGGAACACTGCTGGAGACTCGAAAATCGTAAACATTTTTCGAACCTTGATAAAATAATTTTATTTCGAAAGTCAAACCTCAGGACACCCCTGAAGATTCAGCAATGTCAAACGGAGGTCAGTGTGTAAAAAAAAAAGTTGTTGTTGCAATAACGCTGGGACCGTAACAAAGGAGATGAAATCTGAGATCCATCATCCTGTCGAGATAAATTCAATTTTCACAACGTGACGAATGTGACCCTTTTGTCATTGAGCCAAGCCACTGAAAGATTTTATCTTCAGACACAAGCTTCACGCTGCTCTTCGACGTGTTTTTTCATGGTTTAAAACTGTTTTTATTTTTTTTATTTTTTTATTCTCTGATCGTTTTGTTTGTAAAAGCCACGGAATTGACCAATATGACGTTGCGTGGATACGAAACGTGATTACCTCACGATTTCCCTTGCCCTGTGTCCAATTATTTCCCCGGTCTTCCCTGCACCGACAAAATTATCAGGCGATCCAACCGAGCGGAGATATTTCGCGAGATTTCACTTTGAGTCCATCGTCCCCGGGCTGTGCAATATGTAATATCCTACGTCTCGGTTATTATTAACTTACAAGAACGTGCCATTATTCGCACAACACTCAAGGACTCTTGGAAATTTGCCCTTTCCACTGACCTTCGAATTTTGACGCTCTTTCCGACCTTTGATTTTCATTCACTCATATTTTTTCAAGACTCTCAGTTCTTATGGCAAATTATGGATTTCTTCAGTTAATAAATTGTGTTGATAAGAATTTTCAAATTGGCATAAAATTTTCTCTCCAAACAAGTTATTCGATTGATCAAGGAAATTATTCTATAAAAAATAATCGAGTGACAATATCTTTTTTGGTTATAATATTGATCCTGAGTTGGAAAAGTTTTCGCAATCATTGCATCGAAAGTCCAGCAACCCTGTATAACGAAGACCACCATCATAAAGGGACATGGGAATGCTCGCAGCCCTTTCCCCTAGAGCGCAATAATTACACAATCAACGAGGATCGACGATGACCAGTTGTTCAATGGCCGTTACTGTACTGGGAATGACCTTCACCCTCGCGTAATATTAAATCGCCCAGCCAGTAAAATTGAGACTGGAATACCCTTGCCCTGACACAAAAAGGGTTAGTGCTTTACGGCTTTTGATATTCCGAGCATACATCGAGAGGGAAAAAGACTATTTACTGTATACAGAGGGTTGCGAAGTAGAGATGGTGATCGAGACTCGTTGGTGAGGTTCGGTACTTCAGTGTCCACTTGCGGAAGTTAATTGAAGATAACTTCATCGAAAATCATTGCATTTCTTACCATCGTGAATGCCAAACACGTCAAAAAATGAGCGGTGAACATTGAGTCCTCGGTTTGTGAAATTATGAAGTGCCCTTTTGTATAAAAAAGGACTTGTGATAGTCGATTAAGCTACGAAGTGAAGATGCACAGGATGAAAAATAAATCACCAATGTTGTGCTCTCAATTTCCGAAAAAAATTAACTTTCAGTCGGATCAAGTTGGAACCTGGTGGCAACTGGCTACCGGGTAATGAGGCATGAGCAGCAATTGGTAATTTTGTACTTCAATGTTTACGTCATCATTTAGAATTGATTACTTTGGGAGAACCAAGGTGAAAGTGGTAGGACGTGATCCGAGCAAGATGACGATAGTTAGGGCACTTAAAGCTCCTGCCAATCCTCTTGATCCAGGGTCCAATGCCTTGGTAATCCTGCTTTTGAGGCCCAGTCCTCTGGGAGATGATCGGGATGCTCGAAGCGTTGGACTCGAACGTCCGGGTGTGCAGTAACTCTGGGTGATTAGATGAACGACGCTGGAGGGTAGAAAGAGTTGGTGGAAAGAACCGTTGGCCGTGAACGTCAAGGGAACGCCTTTGAGATTACAGGTTGTGTTGGAGTGCAGAGGGACGAGCCTCGAGGTCCACTAAGAGTAAACCTATCCTCTTGAAGGTAAAAGAGAAAAGTCGACAACGCGTAAGAGAGCGAAGAAAAAAAAATGTGTATCATCATAGTTGGATGGACTTGCCTTCTATAATGGTCTTGATCGGTGATGAGAGTAGGTTTGGCGTTGAATTCGTCAAATCATAAAACAGAACGAGTCTCTGCATGGCTTCAAAGTGTTCTCATTATTTATTGGGAGAAGGGAACCAACGGGTCACAAAAAATCAATGAGCCGTCCTTAATCCGTATACCGGTTGGCAGAGTTGTAAATCTCTCCGGGGCTGGGGCTCTTGCTTAATGATCAATAAAACGTGCGTGTCTAGTCAGAAACAACGGGCTTGAATGCACCGATGAACTCGGGTTTCTGTCTGATCAAGTTGATCCAGAGACACACGGTAGGTCAGCTCTTCTGACGTCTGTTGTTCGAAAGCGAGAGAGAACGAATTTGTGAATTCGTCGCGCGAGGAAAGTCACGATGGCAGCTTCGTTGAACGATGATCACTCAAAATAGCTGAACGTTGCTTTGGAATGGTGGTAGGCTTGCTCGAACAAGACTCAGGCTTGGCTGAACGAGAAACTGGAGACTGTGGTGAACGCGATGAAGGTTGCAACAGCAAACGCCGTCCATGGAGAACCGTCCGGAGATGGCCACGATCGTAAATCTTGGCCTCGGCGTAACTGGTTATACAAAGTAGCCTTACCGCTGGTCCAGGCGTTACTACGACTTACCTCTCCTACACTCGGGATCCAGACTCTCCATTATCGAAGTCAAATGCACCTGAGAGCAGGATTCCCTCTGCAGGACCTTTCGCAGTTTTGTTAGGCGTATCTTGGTCGATCCAAGATGTTCTCTGGCTTCTCCACTTATCTCTCACCATCATTTTTCATCCAAGATTCTTATAAAAGATCGACGACACTTATCGAAAACAAAATAAATAGTTGTGGAATTAACATCCATGGAAACGATGTATTCAATTAGGCTGATGAGCAAATTTATACTGATTTAAAATGAGCTTCAGTCTGCGACTAATAACAAGTTTGAGGAACGCTATCAGAAAATCCTGATGAACGATGACTCTTATAATTTATCTCAACATCACGTCGGGTCTTTATTTTTACAGGCTACATAACGAGTACTAGTTAAGCCACACCGGTGTATCCCTTAATCCATAAGGAAACATCATTTATAATGGGAATCTGGTCGATCTATTCAATTTGTAAAGGAGTGGCGTTATTACTATTTACAGACGAGGATTAAGCAGTTTGTCGTATGCAAATGCGGGTAGTTGACTCTGCAGCTTGGAACGACTGGGTGTGTGAATCGGGACTTTATTTTGGTTCTCTCACAGTTCAGGAAAACAACCGAGACGAGACGAGGTCCTTTTTTTTTCTAGTATTTCTCTATACTGGTAATCTGATATGTCCGAGTCTCTCGCAGCCGGGAGAATTCACACGTGAAGCTTTGAATACAGCATTATGCATATGGCAAACGAGTGGAAAGTTGCAGCAGGATTTATACAGAGTGTTACAAAAGTATTGACCTTCGGAGTATAGTTAGACAGCAAAACCCTGGAGATGATCGATTTTTCTATTCAATCCACCATTCAACCAAATGAGCGTAATAGCGCGTGAGTCTATCAGTCGAGGTGGAAAGAAAGCAGCTGACTTCCTCAGTCGTTTCCAATCTTTTCCTGACACCGCAGGTACTTCTAATCTCTCATCAAAGCTCCATAGTTACAAAAGAAATGGTAAAGAATCATGAATGATCGATTCGAGAGCAATTTTTGGCTGAAACTGTATAATTTTATAACGAACATGGATAGGTGCGGAAGGTGGTACGAGGAGGTGATTTTTACGAGGATTAGTTCGCGTCACGCCCGTGACTTCAGAAAGTGCTAAACTGGTTATCCTTAATCCGTACTTTAGGAGATTATTTTACTCGCACACGGGACAGTGTATGTCATCAAGCAGCAATTCAGGCGCACTGATGAAGAACAATCATCATCGCATTTATTATTTCTATTGTGAACTATTCTCGAAGATATGAGTAAGTCTGGATGAAATGAAGTTTGTACTCGGTAGCGTTGGAGACAGCTCTTTCTTGCGAGTGTTCCGGTCCGTTGGCCAAGCCTCAGAGGATAGAGGTGCATGAGCGCTGAGGGGTAACCAGAAGCCGTCGAGTCACCGCGTAGTCCAAGGAGACCTCTTACCGGTGGCGAATGCATGGGAAGCAAAGGCGTAATAAATAACATGAAGGAAGGGGAGGCGCGTTGCTTGATGATCGTCAATAAAGCGTGGCTGTGTAATCTATCAATTAGTTGAGAATCGCTTCGCCATCTTGCTCGCTCCTTCATCGATTTAACCTGCAACCGGTTTCGTTATTTCCTTCTTCATCCTTGTTGTTGTTTCTCTCGCATCGAAACTGTTGCTCCCGCTTATTGGCTCTTCTGTTCGGGCGCCACTGTCACTCATGGCGTACCGCGGTGCACGGACGACTGTGAACTCCGGCTTCGCGATCTCCGGGGAACCCCCTAAGGCGTGTACGTGCTGGTGAAACGCCAACCAAAGTACCGCCGAGCTGACGCCGGTAATCGATCGTCTCGCAGACTTGCTCTCCTCTCCATGCCTGCCTCCTCATTCCATACCTACAGAAAGACGTCCGGCAATGACGCCGATTGATCAATTCAATCTCGAAGGAAAGAGGAATCACGAATTTATAATAGCATCGGAACGTGAAGCTAGATTTTTTGGACCATCAGGATTGAAATCGGTTGAGGCATCTCTGGTGTATTGACCTGGTGCTTTACTTGAGGACTTATTATGACAACCATCAAATTCACCATACCTTTGAATGGCAAACGCAAAGGCTTCTTCAATAAATGAGTTGTCGGTCACCCAAAGATTCGAGGAAATAAGATGAATGATCTAAAACTTGATTTGGTGCAAGCCATCAGACTGACCAGAGTCATGAATTTGCGAAACTATCAGGATTTAGAGAATAAAATCTTGAAGCATGGGAATGGGAATAAGTTGATAGACTTTTGGAATATTAGTTCGGTCTCTTTTCGAGTGATCGATTATGATACTGATTTTATCAGGTTTACAATTGTTGGGTTGTTTTTTTTTTTTTGAAAGGCAGACTCCATCTTCGTACGTAAGTTCTTCAAGTCACCCGGTGATTCTTGGAAAAGTTGAATCGCCAGCAGGGTCACCGCATGACATCTAATGGAGACAGGACTGATGGGCCTCGTTCTTGGTGTTCCATCAAAATCATCGTTAAAGTGTCAAAGTTGTACGGGGTTATATGATAAAACCACGATACCGTTATTTCGCACAAGTGCTTTAGAGGCCTATTTGCGTGCTAATAGATCTTTGACGAGACTTTAAACGAATGGTACACGATCCTTGGGAAGTTGGTGAGCCCGTTTGAAACGTAGGTGTACCGGCAACGTTCTGCGCTTCTAATATTCCGCTATGTCGTACAAGTGTGCTCGCTTATTTGTTGAATTTATTCAGTAGAAAGAGAAGAAGGGATGTATTATCGTATGGTGTACGCTCCAAGTTTTCTTCGAGACCTTCTTCTTCTTCTCCTTCTTCTTCCACTTCGATTCGTCTTGCACGTGTGCTCAGCTCGGCTCTTACTACTCGTAAATTGTTTCCCAGAGGACCTTCCATCAGCAGTGCTGTATTATAACGTAGTTTAGACTACAACGCTTGAGTCCTGGTGTGTTGAGCGTATAATCGACAATACCTCTACGTTGCTTATACAACTACTGTTACCATCACTTACCATTATTGTACAGAGCTTCACAAAAGTAGTATTGAAGACTGCTCCAGCAAGAGGATCGCAAGACTCCTTGAAGACGATCTTAGTCTCTATCTCTTGGGTGTTGATCAGTCAAGGTTCAGAAGGTGGATGAGCGAGAGCTGGAGATATTTTGGAGATTCTGGCATGGATGACGATATAAGGAGCACAAAAAAAAGTTTTGGAAGATTCCCAGAATCAAATAGCCTGGGAAACAGTGAATGTACTCGTTGGACCAACTTTGATCTGGTATTTAGCAGAACTGTATTTTTATACTATGATTAAGGTTTATCCCATTGTTCGAACGGGACTAAATCGAAATAACCAAGTTTTAGGAGATCTCTTCCTCATTGGAGAAATGAAGATAATACGAAAGATTGAATAAACA
Organism: Campoplex capitator; assembly: GCA_037576405.1. Classification (NCBI taxonomy): domain Eukaryota; kingdom Metazoa; phylum Arthropoda; class Insecta; order Hymenoptera; family Ichneumonidae; genus Campoplex; species Campoplex capitator. The sequence continues at coordinate 890,163 of JARBWI010000032.1, read as the reverse complement.
CGAAAGTGGTGCAGTCCCGTGAGATAGAAAATTCGGATTACATGGCGTTGAATACATAACCATACTTATACGTGACTGGTAAATGTTGAACGGGTGCAGTCTTCCGTTGCGCAATAAACGAATCAGTTTCAATGAAAGTCGTATGAGGCAATCTGCTTGAATTCGGACGTGTAATATCAGAGGTAAAAGGCTTCTCTTCGTTGAAATCAGAAAATTTTCTTCCTCCGGCTTTCTTTATCTCGGAGAAATCCAATTTCATGGCTGGAGATGATGCACGCATTAAAGTTTCAACGTTCGAATGTGCCAGTCACACCTAGTCTGTTATTTTTGTTTTCGATAATAAACGTCGCGATTTTTTTTATTCGTCAAACACTTTTTTGTCTAAACTGGGTTGAAGAAACGAAGGAAACCAAGGTCTCGAGAATTGAATGTTACAGGGTAGGGTGGGGGGGGGGGGGGGAATAATTTCACAATTTGAGTGTCCAATCATCGAAGTTGGTAATTGCGCAGCATATACACTAACGGCTGGGATGGAGAATATATACATATATATGTCTCGTTACTATCGATCGTATTTTGCAATTCAAAAGGCGACAAGAGAGATACGCGCGACAAGGGATAATGAGTGATCGATGAAAACATGCCTCTCGTATATATTCGCGTATACAAGTAACACGAGTGCATATGAATTATGGCGTAGAAGCGAATTGTTCAACGTTGCGAGACGCCAAGGATTGTGTGGGCCGAACTCCACTGAGAGAGAAAGAGACGAAGGGAGGGAAAGAGAGAGAGAAAGACGTCTCGACTTAATATCTCACCAATGTACAGAGTGCCTCAAAATCCGTGCCCAAGATTTATGGACTAGGTCGATCATCAAATTCTGGAGAGAAAACTTTCTGACCAATTTTCTCTCGGGCCCACGACGACCAAAATATGTTGATTGATTAGTGGCACCTAATTTGATGTGCCGTAAAGAAGAAGCGTAGAGTGTGGAAGAAGCGAATTCCGTCACGCCTACTTCTTCGGGGCCTATCCAATTGTCCACTATACTTGATCATTAAAAAGGTCGTTCCGGTGCATCCTTTTGGATAGACCTGAAAAATATTTTCGAACATGCGCTATCTGGTAGCTTTCGTCCAAGATTCGAATCCTCAGCCATGAGGCACGGAACAAGATTTCCAAACTTCAAAAAAAAAGTTATTGGAACAACAAAATCTCTCATTACGGAATGCCAAAGAAATATATGAACAACGTAATGTCATAAATCATTGCAAGAACATATTAATTTTTGATCAAACTGCGCGTTCATTCTGATCAAGAACCGCGCGCAGTCCAATTGACAAAACTCTTCCAATAACATCAATTTTTATTGAATCAACAATTTTTTTTTTCTCTATCTGAAACACGTGCCCAGCTGGCAGTTTATATTTAGAACTGATAATCATATCTTATGATAAACCTTCTTTTACAACCTCCTAAGTAATCTACGGTGCGTCGCAGAAGGAAATTGCCAAGACATTTATTTTTAAAGGATTTTTCAACGTAATTATTCGGTGAATCGATTTTTACCATTTTTTTCACCGTTCAAACAACTCCAATAATTAAAGATTGAACTTCCTGTTTTATTTTTTATTATCAGGACGATTTTTTTTCTAAAAAAAAAACTGTACAAATGAAATCACGCTCATGATATATCGATGATACTGACTATCGACGACTCAAGCACGATTGGAGGGACAGCCTGTATGTAAAAGCTTAATCAATCTCTCGAATATTATGCCGTTTGCCTCTCTTACTTTACAATGCTTCATTATTTTCCGGGCCGAATTACGTGGCAAAATAGTTAAAACCATTCGAGGTGCACCACCACAACACGAATGTAGGATTTCTCTCTCTCTCTCTCTCTCTCTCTCTCTCTCTCACTCGCTCTGTCCTTCTCTCTTTCTTCACCACTGTTTCGATCTAACCTCCTACGTACGAATAGATCTCTCGAGGCCTGGAAATCTCTCCTGAGCGTTGTGGTGTATGATATATATGCATCGATTATTCATGAATATCGCGCTCGAGCCCGTGTTTCCTCGCGTTCCTCGAATGATTCACGTTAAATGAACACGCGAACGGGTTTACCAGCTTCTACCAACACTACGTGTGTTCTCACAAAGTGCTTGTATTCGTACTGCGCCTCGTGGCACGCGTCGATCGAATTACCAAAATGCTAATATTTCGTCGCCGCTCATATTTCGTAAGCAAACATATTTAAAAATAATTCATTCTCCCATCCAATATTTTCTTTTTCTTTTTCACTTTCGAAATTCAACTCGATCCGACCTTAGCTGAAAATATGCTGACACGAAACATCGAAAAAAAAAAATTTCATTTGAAAATAGTTCCTGCAGAGTCATAAAGTTATGAGATTTCCTTGATTATTTATATAAATAAAAGAGAAAAAGTAGAAAAAAAAAAAAAAAAAAAAATAGCGAGAGTCACGGATCTGTCATTCGAGCTGAAAAAGTCTCCGTTAAATTTACATCTGGAAAGTAAACACCGCCAAGTACGACGATTTCACTGGCGAGTTGTTCACGCGAACCGGTCTTTTCTTAACGGTGAAGCCTGTCCCGGGATCAATCATCATTATTTTGTAGCGCTCAACACCTACGCGTTTGTGAAGAGTTGCGCGCGATAGTTGTATAGCGAGAGCATTCGCAGCTCTCCGACCTTATTGTAAGGAATAAGAGAGGACGGTGTTAGAACCGGCGATCGTTCCGGGGCTTTATCGCCAACGTTTTTAGCGTTTTACACACACGGTTACAGCTGATTACGATGCACGGTGACTCGGGATTCGAGCAACGAAAGTTTTACCCTCGAATTACCGACGCCGATCCTCTATTTTCTAATTAATATTTCACGAGTCCATTGACCTTAATCATTTTCAACGAGTGATAACGATAACAGGCAAGCGACACAGTGTCAGAATTCGACAAGAAATTTTCACGGTAATTCAGCAACAAAATTTCGTTGGATCAACGAATTTTTTTCATCAGAACTGCAGAAAAATTTTCTTTCAAAATTCCACAAAAGTTCGGATTAACCTGAGCAATGATCCATCCTCAACGACGCTTCAAACTCGCCTTACGAGAGTAAAAATCGAACACGAAATCAGAGATATATTCCGTTACAGAGCTGATATTCTCGCGCGCGGCGATGTGTGTATATATTCCGTCTGGAGTATTTCAACGTGACACTCCGCCGCGCAACGTATATTCTCGCGTTTATTTGAAATAACATTTGCCGAGCTCAGTACATACGGATCCCACAGTAACCCGGGGAGATTATAACCTCTTGCGGGCATCGGTGAATGTGTGTGTGTGTGTGTTGGACGTGTGAGTGTATTCATCTGGTGTAGATCGACGGGTTTGCGGGTATGTCGAGGAGATCTGGAGCCGAGGGAAAGCCTCTCGACTATTCGACTATATATATTATATCGCAGGGAAAACAATGCAACCGGTATTCCCAAAGTAACCTACGTATATCGTTTTGAACTTGTATATGTGTATAAACAAATAGAAATATATATATAGACGAATAGATATTATAGCGATGAATTCGAGTTTTACTAGTTTCTAGACACCGCGAGCAACCAATATCGTAACCAAAGACTTTGTGTACATAATACTTTAACGAGAATAACCATGGGGACTGTCAGTCGATACACCAGTACTCTCGACTACCGAGTACTCGCTCCGATCACATATATTTCAGCTAGTTTCTCGGTGCTATTGCAATACGATATCTGCTTTTATCATCCCTCTCGCGAGCGAGACTTTAGTGATAATAACTGCGACTGACCGAATATAGCAGGCTTTATTCTTGTAATTTTGGATGGTTTATTCAATTTTTATGTTGAGTCTAAATTCTCGGTTTCGAGGTGAAAATGGAGCGAAAACGCTCTATCGACAGGTATTTCAATTCCCTTCGAAACAACGTCGCTCGGTCTATCGATTTATCTTCTATTTTTGATGCTTCATACATTTTTACGGTTATCATTGATTTCTACGAATTTTCCATATCAAACATTCGACCGTTTGTTACCGGGTTGTAAATATTTAAACGGGCCGCTATGTTCTCTGGATTCTGCCGAGGATTATTAAGCTTTACGTCAACGAATGATTTATTCGAGTCCAAAAGCTCTTGGGCTATAAGCCAAAAACAAAGGGACTGACAAACTTCATTTCTCTTTTATATGTTTTAATGCATAGAGACATATTTATGTTTGTTGTTTTTTTTTTTACATCGTACTTTGGTACGAATTTTTTTTTTTCCCGGAAAAGGGCTAATTTATTGCGTTTTCCATTCAGACCGGCGTGCTCCTCATAAATTAATTTTCTCTGCAAAGTGGTCTGAACTCGTACCTGGGGGATCAAAAATCCTCGTCGTACATTTCTTATAAAGGGTTTTCAGAGGTTCGTGGGTGCGGAAAAAGAGAATAAGGGAGAGAGAGAGAGAGAATGGAGGAGGATGAAGATTAGGCTGCTGGAGGATTGACTCAACGATTCGTAGCAGCACTCCAGTCAACAGCGTGCCACGAATTGGCCATTTTTCAAAAATCTCTCGTTTCTCAAATTTTTCGTAAACTAACCCTAAGCACGTTTCCCTTACTCCGAAGCCCATGGAATCGCTGAGCCCCAGGCTCTTTTATTCGCATTTCGAATAAAAAAATAAAAAATTTTTGTAACTCATCGATTTTAAAATTCATTCCGAGATGAAAATGCAGCCAAAAGTAAACGATTTTTATAATCACGATAATTTCAATAATCAATTTGTCGCATTTAGTAATAAATAAATATCACGTGTTTTGAAGAAAAAGTATTGAAAAAGTGAACAGGAATTTCGAAACAAAATTTCTGAATTTGAAAAGCTATGAAAACATTTTTCAATTGTAGCTATTACAGAGAGAAAAATATTTTACGATGGAGTAATAACGAAATATTTTTTGGTTGAAATTTTCGGTTTTTCTTTTTTGTGGCCAAATAGGGTGTATGGAAAAGAAATGGAAGGAAGATCGGACTGGACAATTAAGTTGGTTGGTAGAAACGCGAGGCAATTTGCATCACACTCGCAGAGTGGGTACAACCGCTAACCATAATCGCTGGGAGACAGGAGTCGAAGCCACACGCACTCTTTTCCCTCTTTCCCTCTCTTCGTTCGTTCGTTCGTTCTTTCTCTCTTTCTCCCTCTCTCTCTCTCTCTCTCGTTTCTCATCATTCGGTTTTTTTTGTTCTCCACGTTCTCCAACAAATTGAAACTCGATCGAATTACCGTTGCAATAACGCCCTCCATGACGTGGTCGAGGAGGGAAGGTGTAGGAACGAAAATTGAGGTCGTTACTGTACAATACGTGCAGGGGTTTCTCTCGCTCTCTCTCCCTCTCCCTCGCTCTTTCTCACTCTGTCTCTTTCCTTTCTCTTTCCCTCTCTCTTTCTCTATTGCTTTCGTCGCTTCATTTACCAACAGGAACTTGTGGCTTTTAGTACCTTTCGTACACGCGATGTACGCCTCGTTTCCCGGTGTTTATCGAGCTTAACGCTTTTGTTTTCACCCGAAATGGGCAAAATATTACTCGATATTTATGTATCAATGATAAATTCTCTTTCCCATTACCATTTTTATCATATTTCCCATTCGTTCTTTACAATATCACTACCGTTACTTCTCTTTTTTTTTCTAATTTTATTTTATCTATTTTAACGAATCGAATGGAAAAATAAATTTTGTGGGAATAATAATGATCGAAAGACTGCGAGGTCGAGGTAACATTTATGTTGCTGATGAATGATCCTACAATTTCTTTTTTTCAACTTTTTTTTCATAAAGAGCTATAAAAAACGTTTATGCAAATAATAACATCTCAATTTTTCAAAATAAATTCTTTTGAAATTTGTACTACGAATTAATTCGATAAAAATACAAAAAAAAAAATCTCTTTTCAGGCTCGAAAAATATGCATTATTAATATTTTTGTTTGTCACCCGAATAAAATGCGAAAAATATGAATAAACGACTGAAATTTAATTAATTTGCTTCGCGGGCGTATGAAAATTGTGAAAAGAAGAAGAAGAAAAAAAAAAAAGATTAACATGCGAGCTACGAAATTCGAGCGTCGTGAGATCGAGAACAAATGATCACGCTTCGTATTTCCAACTGTGTGAAATATCGAAATCATTATCGAGATGTATCCGAAGCTGAGAATGACCAACGAAATTGCATTTCCAAGGATATCTTCGAGCGAGACTGTCGTATTTGTTAAATTTATGTATCGAATTATTAGTGTTTCATTGAAATGCACAATAATATATTTTTTATTTTTTATTCTACAATTAATATAATTATATTCCTTTGGCGTTGATCGAATACTGCAAATATTAAACGAATGTGCCATCAGCCATAAATCATCGAACCAAAAATTCTATTCGAACAGAAAACACAAAAAAACCGTATAGAAAAAAAATTTTCCTCACTCCCAGTGAATGAAGTAACTGCGTAAGAAATTTTTTCTCAATCCCTCTAATCATACGATTGAAAAGCATTCAAAAATAGCGCGAAAAAAAAATCTATTCATCGAGCGAAACGATATTTCACGTATCGAAAGGTTCAAGTGCAACAGGAGAACAGTCTTTTTTGTGTGTTCTTTTATACCCCTTAACAAATGATGTTTTTTTTTTTTTCGGGAGGGTAGGTATCCGTGCCTCCCTCGTAGAAGATCCGGTGGTTAACGATGTTTATTTTCATTCGTATTTGATGATGCATTGGGGACGAAAGCGTTGCGAATCACTTAGGGACCATTTTTCCCTGTCTCTTTCTTTGTCTCGATGCATCGAAGAATGGCGACAAACCCACGAGGTGTAACGGAACCGAAGCAATGGAAAAAAATTAGCCCCCCCCCCCTCCCCCCCCCCCCCTCCCGGACCACGGGGGGTGGCGGGAGGGTATAAATGTGTTTCTGGTGAAGCTGCGTGACGTCAGAGGGCAAAAGTGACAAGCCTCTGGCCTCAGTAGACCAGTGACATTAACCGTTGACTCCCATCATCATTAGTCAGTGTCGAGAGATCCTGTCACCTCGCCATCAACCCCCTCAACTGTTAGCCCGGCAAAGCTTCCAAAAATCACCGAACTATTTGACCAAGAATTCTCTACACCCTGCGGCACTCCGCGTCGTGACGAAAATTTAAGGGCTCAAGGGGATATCTCCCTTTTGGGATTTGCGGTAAATCGAGAATGTTGCCTGCTTTTTTGTGATGGCCTTATGGAACGAGATATAAAAGGGGCTGTAGAACTAGCAGGAAATTTTTTAACATCGATCAAAATCCAACGAGCCGTCAATATGCGCTTCTCAGAAGCTTCATGAACCTGATTCGCCTCGGAGAAACGGGAAAATGTGAGTTTCCATAGGAAGTTTACGTTGGAACCTGCCGTCAGTGGTTCCAATGGATTAGCGCAGTGACCTTTGGACCAAAAGGGTTGTCGATATAAATTTTCACTTCGAAAGTCAACGTGCCTGAGAATGGTTATGACCTCGCTGGTACCAGTTCCAAATTGTATGCTTCAAACCGGTGCAAACTGTGCCAGGCTTAGTCTCAACGTACCTGATCGATTTCAGACTTCATAGAAGCCATGTTTTTCCACAGGAGAGTGTCGGTGACCTGGAGCTTGACCTCAACAAGCCTCGGTTTTGCTTTCACAGTTCAGACAAGTTCCAAATGGTTGCCGATGGTTCTAATCCATTTTTGACATTCCCAGTCAATTCCGAATGATTCTTCTCCGCAGTTGCAATCTCTTTCAACGGAACACGAGATGTTACGGAAGTTGGGGGTAGCTTTGAGGGGTGGAGGACACGGATTCTTGATGATATCTTCTTCAAGTCGACCGCGTGCAACTTTCAATTAATCTTTCTGACATCTGCGACGATTCAATCGTCGAAACTCCTCCTCTTCTCTCCTTTTATCATCCTTCAAAGCTGCGCAGTCTTTTTTTTTCATCTTTTCTCATCGTATTCACCTCTTATTCCCAACTCGATGCTTTTCCGCGAATGTCGTTAGTCTTTCACAATCGAAATGTGATTCGGTGATTGATTGAAAATGGTTGATCAAATTTATTGCAGTGCTCGTGGCGTGTCGAATAATTATTTTCATTCAACAAAAATCTTCACATTTTTCGTCGCACCCCACGAACAAATTTGATTTTTAAACATTTGAGGAAACAAAAATAATTTCACAATATACTCGACTTTGTTTACTCGGATGAATTAATCGAACTGAAATGAGCCCAGCAGCAAACAGAAGTCCCAGTTCCTTGATGTATCAATTATTTACTTACAGAATAATTTGCAAACGTTTATTGTTGCGCAGGACCAAAGCTTCGTTCAATAAATAACATAATACAAGAAGCAAAAAAAAATCAAAGCCCACTGCCTAAAAAGGCGAAGTAAATGAAGAAATGAATAGCAAGATCATGATTTACATATCTCGAGTGGTAGATACTATCGGTAACATGATGAACAACTTCATATCGATGTCTTTAGACGAGGGTGACTTTGTATGCTTATTACATTTTTTTTCTCTCGTTTCCTCTTCGTTTCGTTATCTCACTTTTATTTTCGTCCCTCGGTTGACTAGACTCGGTGGATAGTCGCCGGGTGGCTGGCGACAGGGTATCACGACCGAGAGGCCAGAGAGCGAAAGAGATGGAGACAAAACAAAACAAAGACTACATGCGTGAGTAAAGATTGTAGGGAGTGGGTATATAGAGTGTCCTTAAAATCACGTACAAACTGTGCAGGATGGAAAGATCACGAAGATGTGAACAGGAAAGTCCTTTGTCGTTTTGCTCTCGGACGTACCATTGTCGAGATATTTATCGATTAAGACAGAGCCAATCCGATGAGCAGGTGAGCTCCGCCCATTTCAGTAAAAGCGTGCATCTGATTGGTTCTCCATCGACGATCAGATATCTCCTGAACCAAGAATCACCGAGAAAAATGACTAAGGAGTTTTCTTTTCAGAATAGAGAAATCTATGCGTCCTCAATGGCTGCGATTCGGAGGACACCTCGTATAAACTATAGCAGCATAGTTCGTCAACAAACGGGATAGGGATGGTCTTGCCATGCGGGCGCAGCATGCCTGGGGTGATTGATGACGGCTCGCCGACGTTATAACGCTCTATCGTCGACGACCGAATGAACGGCTAGGCAGATACACCGCGGAACGACTTGGATAGAGGGTTCTAGCTTCGACTAGTCAAGTCCGTGACACTCGGAGACACACGTAACTTCGAAGCCACCCACTAATTTGTTTGTACAGAACTCGCGGTCGTTAGAGGGATCTACATATTTCTTTCTGTATTCTTTTTTTTTCTCTTTCTCTCTTTTTTCTTTTTATCCCAAAGTTACTCATTCCCTGACGCCCTTTAGGTCGTGTTTGGATACCTAGAGGACTTGCGGTTGAACCTAAAGCTTTTCGAAAGTTCCGGCTTCCGACTCTTCGGGGGCTCCGGGGATGATGGAACCAACCGGAGTAAATATAGTGACTTTGGGGACAAAGTAGTGACGATCTCTTCCTATCCAAAGTCTCACGACGTGTGTTTGTTTTCCCGTCGAGAGTTGTACAGTAATATATCGTTTTCCTGAAATAGTACACCGTGATCGAGAGCCACCCGTCAACCAACTTCTTCAACACCTTTTCGTCGCTCGTATCTCACTTTTGTTATGTATTTTTTTTTTTTTTTTTACTTTTTTTTTTTTACTTCGCTCTTCTTTCTTCTTCGTACCGGAGATGGCTGATTTATTAGCTTGTCGTGTAACACATTGTCATGCTAACTGGATTGATGGAAATAAAAGATTATCGACGAAAGATCTCTTCGAGAAAAAAAAAACACGTAGAAAAATACTTCGAGCCCACTGAAGCCACCTGCACAGTTAGGAATATGGTAACCCAGTTCATTCAAAAGTTTTTAAAGTTTTTCTCGAAATCGATCAAAAGGTTTACAACCTGGTCGAAACCGATTTAAACCAGTTGAAACTCTATTCAGAACCTGTTTAATGCGCAGTCCCAGACGAAAAATCCTGCACAACTCGGCCTATTCTTAACTGAGATAAAATCAAACGCGATTTGCAACTGAATGCATCACGAGTGCATATTCACTGGCACCTTTTTAATTCACAGTCACGTACAAGAATAAAAGCCACGAAAGGGCCAAGGCGACAGTTATAAACCCTTCGAAAAACTTAGTGACAGGCATATTAGCATTAAGTAGGAGGGTCTGGTGAATCGTAAAGCCTTTAGCCCTTCGGTATCAAGTACATTGAACCCTTTTGCATTCAATCTTTTCATCTTCTCTTATTTCAATAAGTTTTCTGTTTTTTTTTTTCTCTCTCTTTTTTTTTCGACTCAGTGATAAAAGATTCTCACCCACTTGACAATTTGACGCTACGGAAAAACACGTAGAATCGAGGGCTTCGTTCTCGAAGAAAAGAGAGGGCAAATCCTCCGCGACGTCGTCTTCGCATCTCTCCCTCCTTCAAGACCTCCGAACCATCCTCACTCTTTTCATTCTCTTTGACACTCGTAATCTCTTAAGGTTGTGGGACAACGAGAGACACCGAGGGAAAGATAACATCCCCGTGTACTGTGAATGAAAGAAGCCATTTTGCCAGGACCTTATAGACAACGAGAAAGGACGTCGAAAGCCGAGAGGGATCTTCTCGTCTCGTTGTGTCGTCGTTTTGTCAACACTGTGTGACGTAATAACCAATTGGAGAATAAAATCAACCCTTTTTCCGCATCGAAACTCCTCTACGGAGTCTCTGTAAACCCTCTATCTTAAAAAAAAATCGCACCCCCGAACACTCCCAACACTTTCATCGGAAAAAGGGAAGAGCTGACACTTGCAAATGACCTTTCCGATTCGCTAAGCCAAATGGAAATTAATTAGTATCTCTCAATTTAAGGAAAACCAAGTTAAACTACCTCGTTATTGATCGTCTGTCTCTGAGATTTAAAAAAAAATCTTTATTACTTTCGAACGGATATATAGAGAATTGAGTGTTCAACTTGGACGAATGACAAACATGCCATCAAATTGAAACTCATCAATAATAGTGTTGAATCAAAACAATTTTAATGGATCGTAATCGCGGTTTAATCCAACGCAAATATTATCAATTAATTTAAAAAATGAAAATTCTAAATTTATCTCTAAGATACTCGAACGAATTCGAATTTCTTGTTTTATTTATTGCGTACTGTTTTTCATTGAATTATATTCTATTTCCTCACTTCATTTCTGAAGCGACCCAGATTTTTCTTTCGGAAGTGACATGCGATAAAGCTGTCGTTGAAGTTTTCTTATTTGGTCTCGGGGAAAATCTCCAGAGCCCCGATGTTATGGTTGTGGATTACCAACCGGAGAACTAAATTCCATACGACAGTGAGGCACTTTTTGAAAAATCACGAGCTATAATTTTCGTGTCGCGGGATCTCACATTTGGAATTTCTTAAAGCTACCGCGACATCAGCCACTTTCCGCTTCTCTTAAATTTCTCGCACATGTTCCGAAATACTTTTCCGGTAATACAAACTCTATTTTCAAGCCTTAATTCGTTACCACGTGCCTTCAGTTTTTTTTTTTTTTTTTTTTTTTTTTTTTTTTCGTTCAACTCGCCAGAAACCAATTTTCTTATTTTCGATTTTCATTAGAGTTTACAATTTTCTTTTCATTCTCGTCTTTTTCATTTTTTACAGACGAGCGATTATTCAATTATTTTCAATATTATTTATTCCATCTAATTAATTTGATTAAGAGCGGATTCTCAATTAAGACTCGTGCTTGAGTGGCGAAGTAAGGGTTGCAAGTTTAAGGGATGAAGGGATGGAAAAAAATCTCTGCGATGGAAACGGGAAGATCAACGAAATCCGAGCAACCTGTTTGGAATACTTTGCCGAGGGTTCGATAAATCTTCAACGATGGATTCCCCATGGGAGGGGGAAAAGTCTTGCCGTAATCGAGGTCCTTCGAGCTCGGTATGATCAGAATTTGAAGATGATCGTAAAAAAGAGAAAAAAGCTGCTATTTTTTTTTTTTCTTTTTCTTTTCTTATACTTGGCCATAAATTTGATTTCATAAATCCTTGCAATTTACCGGTACGAGAAAATTGTCGCAACGCACGTGGCAATTCGTTGGTAAAATTGTTCTGTCTCGTAAAAATTAGGGAGAGATGCTGCATCGAGCTTTTTCTCGTACTCAGGAATCTCATTTCTTAACGTGAAAAAATATGCTGTACACACAGGGTGGCCGCAAAATAATTTCAACGTTATTTTACAAAAATTTTCACATTTCGTTCAATTAATTCATTGCTCGATCCCAAAGAATATTATTTCATCAAATTTACCAATGCATCGTGTAAATCTCTGTCTCTAGGTGTCCAAGGAAAAACAAAAGTATCAACCAAAAACAAACTCTCCATCAGCAACATTAAAAAAATGAGAAAAACTTGCTCTTTTTTTTATTTTTTTAATGACTAGCATGGGCTCATCAAACTGATCTGAAATTTGCGAAATAGACACCCTGTATAAGGGTGTATATAAGAATGGTTGAGTAAGTGAGAAGAGAGAAGAGTAGGAGTAAAAAGAGAATGAGTGAGGATAGGTAAGGGGAAGGGACAGTAACTGCCAAGTGGTGGGTAGAAAGCCACCTGGGTTCAGAGTTATCACTCCAACCAGGCAAAGGTCTTATCTACGAATCCAACGAGAGTAACAACGAGGATTACCGAAATTAAACCATTTTGTCTCGTTCTCTATCTATCTCCGGAGGTGGCTCAAACCCGCAAACCCCTAATCCATGTCTTCCTAGGCGTTTACCGAGTCTTCTATGGTGGCTTCGTTTCTCTCGATCTCGTACGAGAGAGAGAGCGATTTAATGCTGGCCCTTTGGACACCAGATGGCCACTCGTAAGTTTCCAGAGTCCCAAGGGAAAAATGTTCTTCTTTCGCTTTAATCTCGAATCCGGCGTCATTAAAAGTATACGAATTTGTTTTTTTTTCTCTGATGACCTGATCAAGTCTGACCTGAAGTTCTGACGTTTATCGTAGATGATGATGCGATGCATAACGTATCGCGTAGTAAACCTTCACGGAAGACTGACCCTGAATACCCTCCGGAGCCCCTTGTTGATGGTATTCCAAAAAGAGGGTCGAAGGCTCTCTTTCCTTTTGGGGTTATTCGACCGAACCTCCAGTCAATAGACTCCCATATATTTATGTATCAGCAAAATATAGCTTCGAACATTCATCGACGGTTTTTGGACGAGTGATTGGTCGGACGATCAAACATAATGAACAAACATCGTAGTGTCTAACTCGCTTCAGGAGGGATTCAGACACATTCGGGAGATCACGATGGAAGGAATAAACTGTAAACAGATGTCGAGGTGACAGATCCAAAAGGTTCCAGAACGTCATTTGGTTTACGGAGTGCACTGAACATTATTGGATGATTGAAATCAAGTAGACAATTAATGCTTTCCGGCCAAGTCAAAACTGTTGCCGCATTAATAACTTGGGTCTCTGCTCCATCAGCAACCGAATGGCCCGTTACTTCATTTCTGGAATAATCTCAAAGGTTACCAATTTTCATAATCGAACCGGCCACCATCACCATCAAATGGTTGATTACCCAGTTCTCGAAATATTCTAGAAGATTATAGACTCCCAAATTAGACTCCCAGTATCTTTTTATATTCCGAAATATCATCAAGTTCAGAGGTTGAATTGGCCATCATCGAATGGCAATTACTCACCACCTAGAAGAAAATCATAAAATTCTTTTCACTCGCAGCTAGACATAAACTGGACAGTGCGACAAAAAGTTGTTGAAGAACCGGGTCAACCGGTGGAGTATACGAAGTAACATCATGACCCAGAAGTACAGATAAAAGTTTGCCGAGTTTTTACGACACCGACTGAACGTAGAAAATGGTATAAAGCCAGCAACACGTTCGAGGCACGTGGTAACGATATCCTGAGTTGCACTTTGCTCGACATCCATCGTGGGCAATGGGAGTGACATGGACAGGCCGGGGTGAATGGTGGAACGTGAGTAACAAGAAGAGACCCAGGCAATAATCTGGACTGGCTGTATGAAGGGCGATATTTTAAGGGCGAGCGACGTCGATGGTGTTCGCGTTGTTTCGGGGTTTAGTGCGCGAAGGGGAGGAGAATGAGTCCGGATAGAGGAGCCCCTGTAAAAATGCAAAAAGGGGCTTTAACCCGAGCGGGAAAGAGCTCGCTATCGCGCTATTAAAAAAGTTGTGCCATTGGTCCACCCTCATAAAATGCACGCAGCTAATCCCTGCGTAATTTAGAGGTAGTAGGATAAAAAATTTCGGGCTTTTGGTGGTGTAGAAAGAAAAAAAAATGAAAACGTATACCAAAACGAGTGAGCAACGGTGAGCTACGAGTTGAGGCCATGTGGCATTGCTCATGGATGGTTATGGGAGGTTGGAGGGTGCCCGTCAAAAGTAACGCCGGCGCTAATTCACCATCATTACGCAAAAGGGTTATATTCCTTTTTTTCTTCGCATCTTCTTCTTCTTTCACAACCCTCTCCACAAGGCGAGACCCTCGTTTTCCTCGACTCGGGCATTTTCAAATGCTCTGCTCCCTCATTATCCGACTATGCTGTTTATATACGTATATGGGAGTCTTTGAAAATCGCGGGAGAGTAACAAACCCACCGTTTCACGCGTTTAGAATCAACGGGGGCCTCCCACGGTTTACCGTGTTTTTACGTTTCAACTGCTCCTCTGATGCCAATGGCTTCTTCCTCGTCCCTCTAATTAGACAATTCGACGGTTATGTCTCTTTGGCTCGGCGATGGTGAGCTCGTAGTCCAAATTAAACAGGGTATATTCGACTCAATTATAGTGCTTAATTAGTGTCTCTGAACATTAAATCATTTTCCCTTTCGAATTCGCTTGGAGCTTGTGCGAGCGCATCGCTGCGCTGACAAACATTAATCACACGAATATGATTGCCTCTCGTCGAAGATATTACGAAATCTTTTAGAGCTTTGATGCATCCACTGCTTCTGACAGATGCAATGATGGACCGGTATGGTTTTGCGCGATCCAGTTATTGCGGATTTTCAACGATCTCATCTTCTCAGCTTAATCGTCGGGCTGTTAACCCCACTTCGAATAAATTTTATGATCGTTGAAATCCAAGTTGAATGTCAACGATCCAGAAAAACGATCTCGAGGTTCTTTACGGTCTAGTGATTCTTGAACGTTGATGACCAGCTCACTTTTCAGAATGAAAACCTCTGAGCGAGGATGACGAATTTTTCAAGATCATGTTAAGTGGCACGTAAAAGAGATCAAGAAATAGTGACTGATTGCAAACACGAAGTCATGATTCTTGTAGTTATACAGGGTTAAAGCTGTAGCATGAAAAAAAAACTTGGTTCTTGTGGTTCAGTCGACAATGAGACGGTTGATTGCGAAGCCTACGAAGCCTGCGGAAGTTGCGGTGAGCGGCGAGTAGGGCTCAGTCAATGATGATGATGATGATGATGATTCGTGAGAACACTGGTCCCGTTTTTCTTTTCATCTTTTTGTGGCATGATCGCAATACGTCTCGAGAGGGTTATATGCACCTTTATACATGGGATAAAACGACGTGTGAATGGCCCAGGAATCTGTCGACATTCTGAAGATTCGAAGTCACGGAAGTGCAAAGAAAAAAAAATGAAAATAAAAGTCTGGTAAAAGAAAAGCGTAGAGAAGAGAGGGCGAATGATGGTTGCGTTGAGGGAATCATACGAGTGAAAAATGAAACGGAGCCCTTTCACCCTGAGCTAGTGAGCGCAACCAGCTTCGAGGAAAAACGTTAAGTGATATTAATGAAGAATAGTTAATTAGGGAGTGGCAAACCACCAGGGTTATTCTCTGCCTCGATCTCGTTATTCACTCACTCTCTACTTCCTCCCCCTTTGGGCAAAACCCTCAGGGATATATTTCTGTAATTGTCAAGTGGAGGTTGAGTGGATATTAATGGTGCTACTTCGTACCGAGACTTTCCTCGCACAACACCACTCCGAATCCTCAAAATATAACAACCCAAACAACGACCCCCGCAACTGGAAGAACCACTTTCAATGGTTTTTAAAGACTTTCGTAATTGTTAAGTCATATTTATTCGTGGCTGAAAGCTTTTGTGGCTGAATTATGTTGAACTTGAGTAAAACTGATGAACGTAAAACCTGCAACGAGAATCGGCAACGACCCGGATCCTTTTTTTAGAACAAAATGTTCCTCGTATGCTATAATTAAATTCATTTTGATGAAAATGTAATAATAAAAGTCTCATGAATGAAAAAAAGTTTTGAGAAAGTGAAAAAAAGTTATTTTCACTCCTAAAAAATCGGGTCCTTTCCTGATGTAACGGTGATGAATCCAACGGTGAGTTGACCCGACACCAATGACCTTCCGACGACCTTGCAGCTCGAAAATTGGTCGTCACTCATTCCCGGAACAATTCACCGCTCGTTCGTGTCTCAGGCTCGTCCTTGAAGACGCTCAACGAACAAACATTTTCGTGATTAAGTAATTTGACGAGTGACGAGTGTGACCCCAGTGCCGAAGGTATTTTCGAACGTGACGAGAAAAATTAGCCGACGCATTTGTCACGGAGTTTCCTAGTTCCTGTCTTATCATTTATCTGAAAGGATTTTCTTTCTCTCTTTTTCTCCCTCTCGTTACAAATTAAGCTCGTCGCATCATCGTTAACCAACCGCTGGTGGTGGCTCTTCGTATTTTTGGATACATTTTAATTAATAAAGATGCACTTAACGACTCCACAGTAGTTCTCGCTCCAATAAATCCACGAGAAGTTCTGTGGTGTGTCAAAAACTTGCGAATGAAAATTGAAATATGTTTTGCTGCTTTTATTTTCTTCAGTCCTCTCGAGTGTCCCAATTATTTTCTTATAGCAGGAAAACGAATGAATAAAAATTTACAGAACGAATGATTAAAAAATCAACCGACGAGCTTTGATTCCGTCAACCCCCCTGGTTGTTATCTTTTTTTCACAATTTTCTTATCTCCGACGCCCATCTTTTTATTTCAGAGAATCCCAACGATGGGATTCGGTCTGCATTTAAAAAAAGTGTTAAAAGAAACAACCCTTTATGATTTGAGAACCATAAGATTGATCCCAATCTTCCTGAACGTCGTTTCCTTCTTTCTACTACTTTTTTTTTTCTTTTTTTCTTTTTTTTTTGCTTTCAACTTCACAAAAGCTTTTACGTTAAGCACTCCGAAGGAACTTTCGAACAAGGAAAATGGCGAAGGGAGTCTCGATCGAGAAAGGATACGAGGAGAAGCCATCCGAGGATGAACTTTATGAAAATGAGATCTAGATTTAGGGTTGAAGATGAGAGGGAAGGTTTTGGGGCAAAAATAGCAAGATACAGGGGCTGAAGAAGGGAGGAGGAGGAGGAGGAGGAGGAGGAGACGAGAACATCAATCTTTCAAATTCATTCGAATATCTTGCAGGCAATTAGCTCTGAGGATGGTGAAAAGGATTTTGTGAATTCGTCAAGACAAGTTTGTCCTTTTCACGCTCGAACTAGTCTCGAACTACGATCAAAGATTTTTCAAAAAAATCTAAGTGGCTTTTTGAAGTTTTTTTGTGATAGAAGAAATGGGGTTTTAAAGTCTGTTTGTATGAGCGGTGTAATGCAGCACGTAACGCGTGCTATCTATATTTTAATCAGTCATAATTAAATGAATATTTCATCCCTCGTGTTCGGGAAGCGACGAGGTGGCCTTCGTGGGCTTTTTGGCATAATCGAAAGCGAGAGGGTGGTGGAGAGGAAAGGAGAAGGTAGGAAGGAACCAAAAGGGTTTCATGCAAATGTGCGCCAGATTGGGCGACTGTTTTGCGCGAGAAAGACAGAGATAATAATAATTGTGTGAGAGACCAACCGAGGAGGATGCCAAACGAGCGAGGGTTGTTTTCCGAGAGTCTCTCACCCGAAAGGGGTTGTTCGCGATCAGGGGAACGAGGAGTTTCAAAATGAAGGGTGTGCTCTCTCTCCTCGTGGAGGGAATGGAGAGTGAGAGAGGCAAGTGAATGAGGGCTGAGCAATACAGATGAGGGATGAACAAGTAGAACGAAAAAAATTGTTGAGATATTTGGATGGGGACGTGATTTGTTGATAAATCAGAATGAAGAATGAATTCGTTGGTGCGCGCGTATTAAAAACGAGGGCTTTTCTGCTATCGATTTTTTTTCAATGTCAATATTTTTTATTTGTACGTAAAATTTCTGCGAAAACTGCCTCGAATTTTCTCAATCGATATCAATTTTTTTAGTTGAATTTTCATCTCGTAAGTTTACGTCACGTGAAATTTCGTTCGAAATCCAATTTCGTACTAAAACACACACTTCCGGTTGATATTCCTCCGGAAAAAGTTCCACCCAATATCTTCCTGGGTCGACTCAATATTTTCTTGGGGTTGCTTTCTTTTTCATTTAATATTATTCATAATTGTATTATTCGGAACTGCGGATCCTGGACCATTGAACGTCCCATTTTTTTTTTTCCTTTTTTTTTTGCTTTTCAAAAGTTTCGTTGAATTGACCAGAACGATATATTTCACGTATACAATAAATATTTCTACCCTCCCTAAGCAATATGAAAATATATGCAGTGGACGTAAACACGTGCAGGCTACTAGATGATAGTGTACGAAAAGAAAAAAAAATAACAACAAAAAGAGAGAAGGATACGTTCGCGTATAATGAGACGTCTTTCCAACTGAAGAAGTTTCACCCTGATGTACATCCATTTCCGTTTTTTTCCCCTATTTCCCCACCCCCTATTCAGTTATCGACTTTTTTTCGTTCCCACTTCTATCTCGTTCAATGTCTCCGTCGTCATTCCATGCAAGATTTACTCCGGACTACCTTTTCGTGTCTCCTATGGATCTCGTGTGTGTATGAATTTTTTTTCTCCTTTTTTTTTATTTCTGCGATGGTGATTTTTTTGGCACGAAATTCCGTCTTCCGTGTAGCTATGAAACAACAAGTTTTTCGCTTACTTTTCGGGCGTGTTTTCTCGTATTGAAAGAACATGATAAAGGAGCTCTTTCTGTAAAAAAAAAAATCAGAAAAACTAAATGAAAAAACACGAAGAAAGGTGGCCTGAAAAAATTAATAAAAAGATTAAAATAGAGAGTGATTGATCGAACGAGTAAAAAGAAAAAATTGAGCGAAAAAGTTTTCACTCAAAGTATCGATATCGAATGAATCGATCAATATGAATAGAGACAAAAAATGCTGAATTGATCAAGATTAATAAGGAATATGTTGGTGTGGCTAGAAAACGTGTTTTTCACTTTTGGCGAGACTAAAAATACAACGGGGATTGCTGTAACTCTCTAAGGTCGGGAGTTCGATCCCCTCTGAGGGAAAATACACAGCTATTTCTAGAATATCGCGAGGAAGGCTATCCCTGCTCCGGTGCGCTTGTATCAAGCGTTCTAAGCTACCAATAAACCGTGCATACACACGTTTTCCCTGTGGTATTCTTACGCGTTATATACCGAAGCTCGTTGCTCGTTGGTGCATTCAACTTTGGTAATTCCGGTACAATTCCGGACACTTCTAGCGCTGTTAGAGATCGGGTTTAACCGCAGCATCAGCTTTTTCCTTCTTTTTTCAAGAGCTGAAGGACAGTTCGTGTTTGCAAATGAACCAAATCGACGGGACATCTATTTTAGCGATGAAATTTGAAATTTTCATATCTTTATTTAGCACTGTTTCGTTTTATCATTTCTTTTCATTTTTTTTTTTTGGATTTCTGGCAATCGAAGTGCTGCATCAATATTTTTATCAGTTTTTTTTTTTTTTTTCTTCTCGAATTTAAAGTAATTTGGCTTTGATGAAATTAATTGAATATCAACTGTCAGAGTGTAAAGTAGCTCGTACCGCGGCATCAATAGAGTTGCACATCCTCAACGAGTGGCTTAACGTTTTTCGTGTTGCTTTCTGCAGGTTTCACTGGGAAGGCTTAGGGCTAGGGGAATCAGCTAGTACACTAGCTATACGAGGCTGCTTATCCTCACATTAATTAAATTAATTAAGTCCAATTAGCAGGCTGCACTTGCCTCCCCCTCAACTCATTCCCTTTTCCTTCGAAGACCCGATGGGGTTCGCTCAACCATGACGCTGATTTGCACGTGGCAAAGGCAGTTTCGAAATCACGTGTGCGTGCCACGGTAGGCTGTTGAACAGCTTTTTTTTTCACCTCATAGAAATTTGAGCCGCGTTATTTCGCACCTCGGAGAATTTTGAGCCAAAACATTTTAGCTCTTCGTTGACATTCGAGTCTCAAAACAGTTCGTGCGTAAGAGATTGGAGTTGAAACGATTTTTTGATCTACACAGAACTTAATTTTTTGCAATCTTGAGATTTTTAGGTGAACTGCTTTTTTTTTTTACTAATTATCTCTTCGTTTTGTTTGTTGACACATGGAAATTGAAGACTAATTTTTGACAGCAAGAAAATTCGTGGTAAGTGCTTCGATTTTTAAATAAATTTGAAACATGATTTCTGTAAGGCTGCAAAAAATTTGCACGCGAGAATATTTTCGTGCGTGACAGAGATACGAGAAATAAAAATCCAGAACGAAAAGAAACTCGATAAGAGCAAAGTGACTGGAAAAAAAAAAAAAAAAAAAAAAAATTGACAAAAATATTTCGAGGCTCTCGTAATTAGAGTTTCAAAAGCAAATACCCTTTTCAATTCTCAGCGATGACTACGCGTACCTCAGATCTTTCAGGCTGAAAAAAAAGTAACAAATACGAAAAAATTATCATGACAAGCATCCAGATCCAAATGGTGCAAAAGAAAGATCACATTTTTTCTCGATACGAGGCAGGGACACGTCGTTCGCGTCGACTAGACCATAAGTTTATCTCGGAGAGTGAGTTACGTTGAATAAACAAACGACAACGAGACCAGAAACGAGGGAATAAAAGTCTTTTAATTGCCGCGAAAGAAAGAGAAAAAGAAATGGATGGAGGGAGGGAGAGAGAGGGGGGGGGGGGGAGGAAATAAGAAGAATGAGATGGAAATAAAGTTGAAGCAAAACACTGAGAGTGCAATGGCACAGTATGAGAAAATAAGTGAGCCAACGATGTCGTTTGCTTCTTTTTTTTTTCATCCATCTCTTTTTCCTCTTCTTATTCTTCTTCCTCTTCATCTTCTTCTTCTTCGCTTCTAATTAAAGCAACCGAAATAGAAGTCGAGAAGAAACACGAGAATTGCAAGTCCACGAATTTGCACCCTCTCCCTCGTATACATTTATACTTTTTTTTTTTTTATTTGTTAGTTTTTTTTTTTTCGCCAGCGCATGATGTATCCGGCATTCTGGTTATCGTGACGAAGCTCTTGCAAATGAAAAAGAGTATGTGCTTTCGCCAAGTGAATAGTCTCGCGATTATGCTACGATGGAGCTTCAAGCTTTCCGTTTGATGTCGTCCTCTTTCTCTCGCTCTCTTTTACTCATAGCCTCGAGCCAAAAAACTATCGCGAAAGTACTCGTTTCTCTTCGATTCACTATGAAAGCAATATCAGAGTCTGGCGACCTCTATATTTTTATCGCTATTAATTATTTTCATTTCATTTTATATTCAATTATTTTCGCTTTCGTGTACTATTGAAATATTTTCATACCTTGTTGGCATTATTTTAAGATTGTGGGGAGGTTTTTCTCCTCGTAACTTCAATCAAGTTAGTGTTTTACTATTTATTCTGTGATTCGTTTGATGCTTTGCAATGTTCCCATGCTTCTCAGTCGGTAATAATATTCCGAGATGACTGTTTCGAGGTTAATGAATCCAAGCAATTTTCATATTTCCCAAGTTGATAGCGAAATATAAATAACAATAAGGTTCGGTTAGGGGTTGCAGGACAAGCCCATATTCATAGGGCGACCTGCGAGAGAGAGAGATCGTAACAGTTTAAGGCATTGCGTTTGATTGGTGCCGGAGCTCTTTGGCCCGCTATTAAGAAATGCCAGCCCAGGGAGTATCTGGGTATCTGGGTTTTTGGGATATGGGGAACCTGGTCGTGGCTCGTATTTGCCGCCCTCTGCTTGTGTTACACGACCGTAAAACGGTAAGCGATAAGCTTCGAGTTATACGGGTCCGTGAATTTCGTAGCCACGTCCCTGGGGCGTAAAACTCCATTGCTTTTCTTAGGGTCAGTTTAGCATCGTCGATTTTCAGTCTCTTCGGTTTTAATTAGTTTCGTTTTAGTATTGGCAATAACATTCTGCCAATGATCGTACTTAAAACAGGAAAAAATTGAAGAGATCGAAACTTTTTTATCGACAGAGGTTTTCGGCAGTTTCCCTGAGCCAATGACTGAAATTAATGGTCTGTGAAGAGACTGGAATTGCCTTCAACGTTTGCCAGGTATTAATGACAGTTATATTGGGCCGCCATTAAATTTTGGGAGATTTAATAATGGGAGATTTAAAAAGTTTAAACACAATGCCTTTTTATCGACAGTGGTTTTGGTCAGTTTCCTTACGCCCAATTAATAAATGAAAGGCTTGACTGCTTTCTGCAGTCTTTCAAGATGTAGATATTCGCAGTTATACGTGATAACATTATTCGAAGTAAATGTACATAGGATTATCAGAATTTTTGAATTCCATCGAGCATGAAACCATTCCTCATGGTTGTGGGCCCGGGAATACAAAAGGGTTCCCGATGGAACAGTTTCAAACTGCGGGATCGTACATTATCTCGGTAAGGAAGGTCCGCCGCTGCCGCAAACAGTGCTCTCTTTATTCATCCTCCTAAATTAAAGGTCTTAAAGCGCGATGGTGTAACACCCGATGGTTGGGCGCGAGGGTAAATTCGAACGAGGGTGGATACTCGCTGGCATTATAATTAAAGGGAACCGTTGCGTCATCCTCATAAAATTATTGTTCCTGTTTATAAATGCTTCGAAAATCTCAATCGTTGGTTGAGTCGACCGGGAAAATAGTCAGAAATTGCATTCGTCTGTAGTTTCCTGCTTTCTATTTCTAAATTGTTTAGACGATTAGTAAATTCAACGTTACCAAAGCTATCAAAGATTCCTAACAACGAAATCATTGAGTTGTTAAAATTGATTTATCGTCGAATACATCGAAACAGGCAAACATCCGTTAATTCGCTTGTGCTTTCAGCTTGATTGGTTTTCAAAACAAATGAAAAAAAAAAAAAAAAGAAAAAAAAAGCAACGAAAATGAAGAATGAAGGCAAATGGCGGTAATAAGGGTAATTTTCAACCCTAAACTTATGGTAATAGGTCAGACCGTAAAAAATGGATAATGAGAAATGGAAAATAGGGAAAATAGGTATTAAGGGTAACTGGAAAGACTCGTGCGTGAGCCACGTAGATTTGGGTACGCGCATGTATGCGTTACTAACGTATATATGTGGTGAAAGTGAGTACAAATATATATGTCCTTAATTCGAGATACGTGAGAAAATTACAGAGGAGAATAACCGAATGAACCTGAGGATATTCGAGGCTCGCTGTCCACATGGTAGCCCTTAATTGTACAATCAGTCCTGCACGCCATACAGTTTCGTGTACGTGGATAATAGTCCAAAGCCATTCGACCCACGCACCAGTCATCAAATACACTAAAGCTGATATCGGTTTTGTGTCCTCGTGCATGACCAACCGGCCCATATTATCATGCGTTTTGTTAGGTGGATAACCAGCAAGGATTTCGAGGGATGAAGAAACGAGGAGGGTGGACAGTGAAACCCTCAAAAAAACAGCTACCCCTACGAAGGAATTGCGGAATGTACAGCAAAAATTTTTGGTCTCGAGGTTGAACGAGAGCGAAGGTCTGCATTTTTAATCGACCCTCACCCTTGACCTTCAAAGACTTCGAAATGGAGTAGTCAGTATTGTCAAATCCGATCTCATCTCTTTGTACTAAATATATATTCGACGTTGGTATTTTTGTCAATTTTCTTGTGCCAATCTCTCGGGAAGATCGATTCGGTGGATGTCAGGAACTTCTTGTCCAAAACAGAAACCATGGCGAAACAAGCCTGACTGGTGAAACTTTCTTCATCGAGCGCCATCGCACCCCTGTCGTATTTCGATGGAGCGGAGCGGCGCCTTAAAACTTTTTTTTTTTTTTTTTTTCTTACAATTTGCGAACTCTTATTCGGCCCACCCCGTCGAGCTTTCTTCACGACGTTTTGATTGAGCTGTCAAATAAGCTGCTCTTGACAGGCTCAGCTCCCGTTTGAATTTACTCCTCAAAATATGTATATTTCATCCGAAATTATACGATGTTAAATGCGAACGAGAGATTTCATTAACCATTGCTATAACCTATTTTATTGAAGCGATGAAAATTCTTATGGAGGCTCTTATTACTCGATCGAATATTCAGCACATCTATGACCCAAAACTCGTAAACTCATCTATGTCCCGGTAATATAATCGCAATTGAACATGACTTCCATTATCGCTATTGTTCAGATTCCTATCGACGAGCTTCCACGGATGGACCACATAGGAAAACAACTTGCCAAATGTTCTAGAACGAATAACGAGGTTGTTGACCTCAAAGTGCTTGAAATTGAGCTTGTTGACTGTTCCAAAGTGACGTGCAAAGTTGCTTATCCTGAAAAACAAAATGGCAAACTTCCAGCACTGTTTTTTTTTTTTTCATTAATTATCGGTGGTCGTGGACCACGTGATTTTTGGTTTCTGTCTACGATGAAGCGCGGTATATGACGAGGAAAAAATATATGAAGAAAATTCGAGGGTATCCAGGGGCTGTATTCTTCATCGGGGTCAAGATCGCATTTTCCCTTTTAGCGAATTATCTTCAGCTCGATCATTCTCGCAGCTGTCGTCAAACGATTCTGGTTCAGGGGGCCGAATTCTGCGGAGATAAGGCTGAGGAACGAGAGGAATCTTCGCGGAACAATGGATCCGAGTATATGGTATCCCGGATCCATGGGTTCTGGAATTAAAAAGAGAAGTGGAAGAATGTATGCGAGCGAAGCGAGAAATACGAAACGAGAATATGAACGAGATGGATGTAAGGGTGGCGAAAGAAAGAGAAGAAAAAAAAATACGAATACAAAGAAGATGAGGATGAAAAGGGGGAGGCAAGAATTTGGTCGCTGGTAATGCATTATGTAGAGAAAAAAAAAATATTCTGAGCCTTCGTCTTTACCTCGAGTGCTGTTTTTTTTTTTTTTTTTCATCTCTTGGCAAGACTGACTTTTCTAAAATACTTGTGTCATATTTTTTCAGCCTCCTATACGTTTCACCTCGACTGGGAGCTTTTAGGAATCGGACGCAAAAGTACACCCTTTTATATCCTCAAATTTTTATTTTTATTTTTATTTATTTTTTTTTTTCTCTTCATGCAAAAGTCGACGAGACACTGGGATTAGTTACTTCGCAGCAAGTATAAACTCTCTCTTTCTCCTCATTTCTTATTCACGGAGCAAACACGAGGGAAGCGAATGTTTGACAGCAGAAGGAGCTTGACTCCTGGCTCATTGTATTATACGACACGATCCCTTGGAATAAAGCAACCTTCCCACCTTCACGGACCTTCTCGTGCTCTCGTCCCTTTGTACTTCGACCCTTTCCACGTCTTTCCAAAATTTTCACCCGCAAAGTACATCTTTTTTTCTTTCACAAGGCAAAAGAGGAGCTCAGCAACGAGGGGAGGAGGGGGGGGGGAGCTGAGTTTCCAACAAATGTTGAGGATTTCATTTACAGATTACACTTTCCCGAGGCAGCGGCGAGCCCGTTCGAAAAGCATATTAATATCTCAATACCCTCTAAATTCAAGAATCACGAACCCAATCGAAAATAATCCAATATGGAGTCCAGAATATGTGGGTATAATAATCTTATGGGATTTCCATATTTTTTTTTTTTGCTTCCTCGAATGTCCGCCATAACGGTTTTTCTCCCTCACCCTCGTTTTAAGGGTGGAAAGGGCTTTCAGTGAAATGCCACTAAAACGGTTGCATAAAGACCGAAATTCTCGGAACACGCACACACCATATCGAGTACGTAAAAGCGCAAGAGAATCACGGGAAGCGGGGGGGGGGGGGAGGGAGGGGGTTGAATCGATCGAACCCTCGGTGTCATAAAATGAAACGTAAAACCAAGCCGCCCTAATTCTTGGGTGCTACGAGCACTGAATTGCCCAGGCATCTCTCACGAGCCATTAGAATCTGCAAAATAGTACTACGCTTCCCTCGTTTCGAATTCCCTTTCCCCGTCGAAGCATCCCTTAAAGCCAGGCATACGAATCCTTGATTGGCTCGACAAAACTAGCCCCCCCCCCCACCCCACCCCCCTCCTCCTTTCAGCCTTCTCTTTTGAATCGAAACCCGAACGAATTTCCAAACGAGACGCCATTCAAGTGTTTAACGCTCTTGTCGTCAATGGCCAAATTCCGCATCAATTAAGGTTTCGCGAATTTACTGACATTTCAGAGGGGCTGAAATCCTCCGGATTCTTCAATCCTCTTTTTTTTTTTTTTTTTTTTTTTAGTTTACTCGTCTCATGCCTAAGATTAACATTTTTACGGATAAGCATTTTTCTTCATCGCTGAAATTGGATAACATTGTTTTTATTATTCTTTAAGATTGCGCCTAGAATGATCGGATTGAAATTCCAAGGGCTGATAACGATATGTTTTTGATTTTTTTTAATCCAACATGAATTTACGTGGAAAAAAAGAGCGTATAGGAATCCGAGGAATTTAATTCCCGGAGTAATTTAGCCCCTCAGTGTGCCAATATATTTTTATGTTGACTCGTTTCCCTTGTATCCAGCCCTCTGGAGCATACGAAAACGTATTGTTGATACCATTTGTTCCAAGGGAAAAGAGAGAAAGCACATTTTTATCGAAGTCTCCATCCCCGGTGAAATGTTCAAGTCCCTGGTATATTAAACCTCTGTGATCGTTGCCTTAAATAATGTCTCATTATCTATCGAAGTGTACACGGTTGATTCGAGAAAAAAAAAACCATCATTACGTTGAATTTAGTCAGTGCCATAGAAACGAATGACCCGAACGATTTAATTTCATCTTCTGTGTAATTCGCCAAAAAAAAAAGCGAGTTCCCATTCTTTAGATACTAGTCCAAGTTCATTATTGTTTCAGGTTGATTTCGTGGACTCGAGAGTAGACGTAACGGTGCAGCTTTTGAGATCAAATACGCAGAATTCCGGGAGCTACGTGCTTTTGTCGAATTAATTAACAAAATAATGGTCTAAATCGTGTTTCAGAAATTGAAGAACACACTCACGAAGAAATTGTGCTCTAAATCAATTTTGACAACTTCCTCTTCGGTATGAAACATTGAATAACCGGTGAGAGACATAAGAACGTCCTGAAAGCCATCTCCATCGAGGAGATTCCAGTGACTTGAGTCCTTTTGTAAAGTAAATCCGATATATGGGCAAAACGTCTTGCAATTTTCGTACTATCATACGTACGGGAGAAAGCTGTGTCGTAACTAAGTTCCGTGCTTTCTCCTCGTTCATCTCAACGACTGACGACGATGAATCTCACGAGCTCGAGGATAGGATGCGGGGGGAGGGGGGGGGGGCGTGGAGAGGGAGAGAATTTTCTCTCCACCACGTATATATAAAATCTCACCCTTGTTTATGGGGTGTTTGCCGCTGGATTGAACCTTCCCTCTCCCCGTTCTCGACTTACTTTCACCACTCAACGGCAGCTAGTCGAACAATATTGGATGCTAGAGGCGAACGAAAAGGGGCGAGGGGGTGTGGGAGTGAGAGTGGGGGGGGAGAGGAGAGAGGAGATGCTGTAATTGAATTTACTCACGTTTTCATGCGCGTCGATCGCACAACTTTAGGGCGCTGAATGAACGCCCCTGAAAACTCTTTTATATCGCAAAACGATGCAAAAGTTTTCAACTTTTTTCATAAAATTTTTCTCTCTTCTCTCCAAACTTTGGCATTTTATTTATTTTATTTTCTTTTTTTTTTTTTTCATTGATTGCGTGTTTTTCATCAAATTCACCATCGAATTAGCAGATGTTTTCAGTTATAAAAATTTTTACGCTCCGACGAACAGCATCGAGACTCAATTAAAATTTATCATCGAAGAATTCTTGAATGAAGTTTCTTTCGGCACACGCTTCTTCATTCCCGTTCATTCTTTTAATGAGAAACTTTTCATCGTCTCTCGATTCGTACGATCCATCATTCGCGCATCTATCCAACTTCGGTCTATAAATTCGTTTATACATTTATTTATTCACTCGTTTATTTAACCTCACGTCAGACGTTTTATACCCAACGATATGGATCCCTTATTCAGGGCTCAATAATCCAGAACAAATGTTTGTTTTTCATAATATTGAATATACTGATTAAAAAAAATATATATATGTGTGTATAATTTGGAGGGTATCCGATTGGAGTAGATTAGGGTGGAATATATCTCATGTGTATTTATTTGCTCCGAACAAACGACAGCCGGTCACCAATTTTGGTATTTCACCGTGAAAGAGTAAGAAATCAGGATGTCATAACAATTTCGGGGAATCGAATCGTAGCATCCTGCTTGGATGATGAGTGTTGATGGTTACGCTCGTTGTGTGCTCGCGTACAACACATGCTCGAAAAATCCGATTCGCTCGTTCAACCGATTAAAGGCTAACACACTTTCGAAATATCGTGCATGTGTTCGTGTGGAATCGAGGAAAGCTGTACTGGTATACGAGGCTCGCTCTGTTCATCGTGATAAACCATCTGGGGCTATAAACTGCTTTCGATCGAGCCAAAACGTTCGTTTATGTGCCTGTTAGCTTATAATATACTCTCCTATTTATTTACCCTTTTTCAGAATTATTTCTATTGATTTAACGATTATATGTGGACTTGGTAAATTTGAATGATAATATATTTTTCGAGCGAAGTAAAAGCGAATGATACGCACTAAAATGTAAATTCGATACAAAATTTCCAATAATTTATTGAGTTTAAAGTATGTTTGTAAAAACATCGTTTCAAAGGATTTTTTCCAATCGAAAGTATTCACGAAAATTTATGTAAATTTTTGGTATAATTTTTCGTATTTTATTTTTTATTATTTTATGTCTGCTCATCGAAAAAAATTGACAGGGGATCCTTTATGATTTGATGGACAAATGGTCAAATTGTCCGATGATCCCCGGACGAGCATACTGGACCAATAAAATTCGAACACTTGCGGAAAAATGTAATCACGATAAAAGTCTCCGGTAATTTCATACGAAATTCAATGTACTAGCTTTATCCTTAAGGGGTCGTAGGAGCGAAGAAAAAAAAAACGGCGAAAAAAAAAGGGAAAAAACACAGAGCCCCTGTTTCTCATTTTTTTTTAACACATTTTCGGGCATCTACTTACATCGTACTCAAACATAATAACGTGGATGAAAGTTGCGCCGTTTCGGAGCTATAGTTTCGAGGACAGATGGCCCAACGAGGGTCCAGGATAGCCACAGGGGAGCTGACATCACTACAGGCTGAAAAAAAATGCGACTGCTGGCTAGTCGAGAATATAAATCATTTTAATTTACACATAGCAAATAAAAATTGGATCGCAAAAAATGCTTACGTTGTACAAAGAAAAAGTTGATACATTTTTATATTTTTCGTGTATTTTTCGAGCCAATTTTTTACAACCAAAAAGTCAAAGAACATCGAAATTGTTTTCGCAAAATCATAACGATAATCACCGCAGGATCCAAAAAAAAAAAAAGGGTACAGAGGGTCGTGATAATTGAATAGGGCTGACGAAAGGTTTACTGAAGCTCGCTCGATTATTGCACAAGATGAAATAAAAAAAAACGCACAAAAAAATCAACCCCAAATCCCTTTTTTTTAGGCGCGATTGAAAAGTGAATGAACATCGATCATACAGTGGGCCGGACACATCACGAACAAGAGAAAGGAGAAAATGGAGGATTAGATCGTTTTCGTGGGTATTGCAAAAAAAAAAAAGGGGTACACATTTCGAATATAATTAAGATTGATTCAAACGAAATTGGCCGGGGATTGATTAAGATTGATAACCAATCCTTTCCCCCCGTTTTACCAGCTCGAACACGCACTCCGAGCTCCAGAAAGCTTTGTGACGTCATCGAGCAATAAGTTCAAGTCTGCAGTGTTGTCGAAGTGAGTCCATGATCAGCGATGTCATTTTTCGCTGTTTGATACAATAAAAAAACTAATGACGAGCCACAGTGAAGGGATTGTCAATTTTTCGAAATTTGTTCATTCTCCAAACGTAGCTGTTTCTGTAATTGACATCTTGACAGAATTCCTCTTCGAGAACGCCCTTTACTTTGTCTTCTTCCAAGACATTTTTTCACCCCCGGATATAAGGAAAGAATCGGGGGTGGTTTTCCTGTCAATAACAATAGTAGAATTTCTTGGGTTTCGACTTGTTCGCTCGTGAAGCAGGAATCTGTGTCATTGAACGGGCGAGTGTCGTGCCAAGGGTATAATGCACCCTTGGCTTAGGGAACGACCCCCTGTCGCCCACAGAGAATCCATTCGAACGAACTTACACAATGAGAACGATGGGAAAAGGGACTAAGTTATAGGGCAGCATTTACCAACTACATTCTACACGATATTATGACGTTCCACCTCACTTTATGCTCTTAACTACGAAGCAATTGTACCCTTAAGTTGTACTACGTAGCTTACAGGATTTTTATTTACTTTTAGTTTTAGGCGGATCGCTTGCAAACTTATCGACAGAATTTTCACATGCTACGGATCACCTACAACTTTTTCTGTTCGTTTCCCAATCGAGAAGCATTGTTTATCAACATCTAATGTTCGATGAGACGATAATCGTCGAAACGTTTGACCCTACCAAACTTGCAAGGATAAAACCTTAGGGTGTTAACATTAACGATCGTTATTTGTCCCGGTAATGACCTTATAATCCTAAATAAGACGTTCTTCAAGCTCCAAACGTGTATGAAGCAGCCGAACGTTTTCCCAACATCGTTCAATCAAGCTACATCTACAAATGGATGAACACTCCTCAGAAATGAGATCGAGACTTTTAATGCGAAAAGTACTTTAACTCGTAGGGCGAGAAACGCCGATAATCGAGCGTTATTTATCACGAAAAAAAAATGTTACGGCCGTACAAGGCTCTCTTCCGGTAAGTACCGTTGAGGGAAATGATCGCTGAGTCGAAAAAAAAAGGAAAAAAAAATGTTGCACGTCGTCCTTGGGAAAATTGGAGCTGCGACGTTTTCCTGAAGTAGCCATGAGACGTGCTCGATGAGGTCACGTTTTGGCCAAATTTACAGCAATGTTTTTCTTACCAGCCAAAGTCACTTCTTGTCTCGAAATTACTGTTGGACCTTTCGTCGCTGTTGAACTGTACAATCTTTGATAACAGGAATGAAGTCGCTAGTACACGTGTCAATGAAGATCAACACTTTCGGGGTTCATCGAATGGTCAAGGAACAAAAATTTCTTTGGCCAACATTCAGAGACCTCAATTTCGTTGGATGAACGGTGGCACCGTGTTTCGGATGGGTCAGAATTCGTCTGAAAGAATCTTCGGTATATTCCAGGCTCATTGATATTTATTGTTGACGGAATTGTTGAAGCGAAGATTGCTTCGCAAAGTCTACGAAGAATTGGAAGTTACCGACCTCCATGAGGACATCCAGGGCTGTGGGGTTTGTACATAAATATAAAGAGATAAATTGTGCGACGTAAATAAGTCGAAAGGGAAACGACCATCCTTCTTAAGGGACGCCGTGCGAACAAGAGAGAGAGAGTAGAGAGTCTGATGGCTCGATGTTTCTTGGCTGGCCGTTAGGGATCGTAACAACGAGAAACAAATGACAGTTGGAAAAGTTTCTTTCATTCCGGTATCCTCATTCGACCCTTCGTGTCCGACGCCCAAGCCGCGTTCCAGTCTCTGATTTCCTCATTAATTTTTCCTCGATCAATACTAATGTCTTTTTTTTTTTGTGTGTCGTTGCACCAACCGAAAACAAGTTTCCCATTATTCGTGCGTGTACACAAAGTTTTTCTCTCGCTTCTCCTTTCTTCCCTTTATTCAGGACGCGCGAGAGTCTTTTTTTTCTACTCTTCAAGCTCTACGATGATTGACTTCCAGTGTCCGTTTCGCCTGCGAACACTCACATTCGGACGGCATTCATGTCGTGACCAAATTTATTCCATCCTCTCTTCTGCCTTTCGTTCCAAGCGTAACGAGAGACAATGACCAAAAGGGCGACACTATTTGTTGACAAATCTGTGACACTGGCTCAGGAAATTGTCATCCATTTCCGGAGTTTTATCTAACCTAAGATATCCAAGAGGATTGCAAGGTCGTTAACCCTAAGTTAGATGCATGGAGCTCCATTGCTTGATGTCAATTGACTGTTTCACCTTCCAGATTACTGAAAAGTCCTTCATGATATAAGCTGAGAAAGTAAGTCAGGAGCTTTCAAGATTTCTGAATAACAATTCAACGATTTGACAGCTTCAAAAGCACCTTGGAATGTTTATGACACCGTTTCTTATCAGGGAACGTCAAAGACTTTGACTGAAGAAGTAGCCGTGTCTCTGTGACGTTGAGAATTAGTTTAGGATTAACCGGTAGGGCTTCGAGGTGATTATTGGAGCTTTGCCAGTTGGAAGACGATAAGACCTTGTTAATCAGACCTCCCCACCTTCCATTCAGTCTTCTACTTCGCTACTCTTCTCTCCTTAAAGATCGTTGAAGCAAGCAACGCGAAACGAAGCATGTATAAACAGGCCAACTACCTTCTCCGTGAGTTTAATGCCCGGACAACAATCTCGTCTCGCTGATCATCGGGGATTCCCTTAATCCGTCAAACCCTTTCTAACGGTAGCTACGCCGTATCTCTCGAATCTTAGTGTTTGCGTTAAATGTAGTCCAAGGGGTACGAAGGGAGCAGAGCTGTAAAACAGAATAGTCAAGAAGGGTGCAAAACCCGAGTATCTTTTCGCGCCATGGGGATCGTAACGCGGGCCGATGTCGTTGCGATCTGTAGGATTATCATACAGTTGTAAAACAATGTTTACGTTCTCGCGACCCAGCTCCTGATCCGATTTAGATTTGACCTTCAGTCAACTTACTTTCAAAAAGGTCGACAAAGGACAACTTCTTTCTTCTCTTTTCATGTTATGGTGTTATTTTTTTTCTTTTTTTTCGAAGCTTCTAGAAAGTGGAATCGAGAAGGTATAAAAAAATAACGACTCTATGGCCTCGAAGTCTTTTCCTTATCTCAGCAATTTACTTGGACTTTACGAAATTCGGATAAGCCCAAAAAATAAGCACCCGTGCTGCAATCTCACGTCCATTTTAAATATAATGCGTTTTCCGTTCGCCGCGATACAGGGGAATGATAAGACAAGGAGAAATCCCTGAGATTCAAGATTTCTGTACATCGGGCTGTCATCAAACTGGCGCGAGCTAAAAATTGCAAAATAGGGATTTCTCGATCGGCCCCTGGTTTCTCATGGTCATTGTAGATTCAAAATACACGTGTCAGGATTTGAAAAACAGTCTTTCTTCGTGTCCTACATTTTCTGGAAAATAAGCCACGTGGAGTTGTCCGCAAGGCTGGAAATCTCTCCATGTAAAAGGCGGGGGAGAAGTTGTGAAGACACATTGGCGGTGTTTCCGTTGCAATAGGAGGGCAGTAGCGCCATTAGTGGAAGGGTAACTCGGCTGGCAGGCGGTAGGGTCCATTTCGGGAATGTTCCCCCCTTATAGGGGTTGAAAAACCCGGAGATGTTTGATTTCACAATTTGCAAGTATAAACCGAGACCATCAACGAGAATTTCTCAAAAGTGATAGTGAATCTCCCAGGAAATTAGGTTCAAAAGGTTTTGTAGGAAAAAGGGAGCTACTCGGTCTCAGCCTCAGATCCTCCTCGAACCTGGTAACAAGAGTACTTGTCGAGAGTTTCCAGAAAACCCGATTGAACGTTTTGAAACATTTAGACCTCAAAGTTTTTGAATAAAAAATCGATTTTCTGCTCGACCATCCTCTTCCAACCTAAGCCAAGTTCCCTTAGTTGGAAATACCTAGAAATGCTGTCTATTGATTACCGAGCGCTGAAGCTGTCGTCGTTGGTACACCCCATGAGAAAATATACGCAGTAGGCCAGGCCTTGCCGGCCCTGAGTGGAAGGACAGGGTGCCAGGACATTTGTGAGCCAAGTGGAATGCGTCCTATAAAGTTGGTCCAGTCGTCGTTTTATCGTATCCAACCCTCGTATTCTTCGGTGAAATTAAGGAAGCCCATTCCAGTATGTCTTATAGGGACGCGACTTTATAGCGGTTGCCCGTATGGGGTCAAGCAACCGGTGACATTTCTTGGTGATACGTGCCAACCCAATAGACCAATGAGTGGTAAAGGGCTCTCCTACAAACTGCTGTACTCCTTGTTATCTTGACTGGCTTTTTTGGCAACGATGTACGGGTATCAAAGCTACATGTACTGATACACTATCTGGTCCAGATTCTGACCAGGTTACCATGATCCAAGTACGAATTTACGACATCTGCTGGTTCTGCATTTTCTTGGAAGCTTGCCAGATTTACAGATCCGAAGGTCACTGGCCGTGATTACAAATCTTCCAATCTGGGACTAATCCTCATTCTGCAAAGCTTTTTTTTGTCCTTCTCCAAAGAAACATGGGTTATTCGGATCCACCTGTTTTTTTCAAGGATTTTATGACATCGATAACAAACTTGAAGATGATTCAGAATTATTGAATTCGAAAATTGACGAATTGTTATTCGCTGAAGAGGCTCGAAAGATCAACGAGTAATGATGGGAGCTGCTGATGGATTTCCAGCTCCTGTTTCGATCTCCCTGATAAATATTGTCATTCCATAAGACCTCCTAAAGTTTCTCTCAAAACTTTTGGTCGTCTATCGACTAGCGGATAAAAAATGTCGTTCCTTTTATTTTAGCCTGTTTCCCTGAGGACCATTGTGGCCTCAGGAAGCCGCAGATCTATGAGGAAGACTGCATCACGAACCCTCGCGATCCGGAGCCCCTTATCGTTCTGAGCGAACGATCGAAAAATGGGAATGGAGCTTCTGGCACCCTTTTTGGATTCCCGACTCGTATTTTAAGGTGTCTGTGTGTACGTATGTGGGAAAATGTGAAACAGAAGTCCGGGTATGGTCGCGGGTGAGGCAGGGAGGAAGGGGTCGGGGGAGTTGAAGCAAGGGACTTCTCGTGGGCTTTGAGATATTCGTGTACGCACGATCTGCTCTGTAACGTAATACTGTCGTTGCTTCGAGTGCTCTCGCTGGCTTATGCATGCAAACCCAGTCATTAGAGACGTCGTTTTGGGAGTATCGAGTTTCCAGACTGGTTACACGATGAAAAAGAAAAAAAATACAAAACAACGAGGTTTTTTCGCCATTCGGGACTACCGCAGCTCACACCCCCACGATGCCAACAACGTGATTGACATTTCTGGTCCTGACATATGGCCCCCGAGAGTCGATCCCTAGTCCGATATACATCGCAAAAGAGATTGCCTCCTAGTTTTGTGTACTGTTGCGTTCCACATCTACTGTACAAAATTTTGTTATTATAAAAGCTCGTAAAAATTGTGAATTGAACCCGAATGGCTTTTGAAACGATTTGTGAAAACAAAATCGCCGAAAGTTTACTCTTCGTGGGAGCGAGTAACATTTGGCTGATTTTTTTCAACACAATTTTATCGTCAAAAGAAACTTTGATAATTTTTCTAGCTGCATATTTGGATTCAGCTCATTCACCAACCGCAAATTCCCCAAAGTAGCGCGAGCAAGAGAAGCTTTCAAATAAAAATGAAGACGTCACGTACGTACGAATATATGCGAAGAAACCAACCGAGGGAAATACACATTCTTCATTTCGGAACCCCTGCTCATCGTAAAATAAAAAAAATCGAGCTTGTACGATTTTCCAACTAACTCTGACACACCGACGGTGCTTCTGACAACGTGAGGAAAAAAAAAAGAGAGAGAAAAAAAAAACAGAACGTTAAATTGGCTCTTCCGTCGAGAGAATTTGCGTTTGCTCTCCCATCCGTTTCCCTCCAGGATTCAACCCCTGCCATTCCGCGTAGCACTTTGACTCTTGCTTTTCGCAAATGCTCCACGACTCGAAACCCGCGTATATATACAAAAGCCCCTATGGCCTGGATCTCTATGGAACCCCTTCCCTTCAACGTCAGATACTCCGCTGGTTTTTCCACCCCACTCTTACTCTACTCATTCCTATCGAGAAGTACATAATCCTCGAGGCCTAATAACATATTCCTCCAGGGAGCCGGGGCAACCCGGAGAGTCAGGTAGAAAACCCGGTCCGTATGCTGGCTCTTATGGGGTGTCCTCAAACTCATCTTGGAACGACGAAACAAACGCTGCTCTTTAATTTCATAATCAAAATATCTTTAGCCAGTATTTTGCTCGATGTATTTTTGCTGAGATACGAATCGATGATTCAGAGATTGACAATCGATCATTGACGATGCGAACTTGGTGGAGTAGAACCAGGCTTTTTTTAGCTGCATTTAGCCACCCGATGAGTGAATGGACAGAGAACGTTGTCGCTTCTCCGTCCACTTTGCCTCATTACTAAACTTTATTTGCTATCAGGAACTCATCAGTTTCTAATTGGAATCAGATTGGTTGGTCAGCAAGACCAGATCAGAGAGCAAAGTCATCGAGGCCCTTTCTATTAAGAGCGATGAAAGCAGTTTTCGCGATACCCTATACATGAGTGAAGTTTACGTGGAATAGAGAGCAGAAGAGTGTACCTCTCTATCGAGGGCTCAGGAATAAAAGGGTGCAACTAAAGTTGACATTTTTTCGAAGTTACGCCTTTGCGTTGAGCGCTCGTCGATATCGTTGCTCTCGAGCCCAAAGACCCTGGCATGTCCACCCTCGTCTCTTCCACTCATACGCCACTCATTTCTGGCCTCTCTTTCACCAACCCTCCGATCCAATTCCGAGGATCCATAGGGGATGCGAAAAAGCAAGAGGTACGAGTCCTCTCTTGCCAATATCAGGGGATGAATAGGGATGAAAATTTTTGCTACACTTTGGTGTGAGAGAGGCATACGTGATCGGAGCTGCCTGCAAATTAAAGCAAAGTGCAAGTTTCCGAAAGAGTTTTTTTTTCACAGTTGCCACCCCTAATTCGGAGAGGGTGAAGGATAAGGGCAGTTCCTTCGCTTTTCATTATCAACCGTTCGTTTATCGGAGAATCTCGACTTTTTATCATCCCTCTAATTGAACCAGAATTGGTGATTAAACTTTACCAAGTGTCATCATCAATGAAATCCCTTAATTCGTGGTTAATTGGGGATGAAAAAAAGTTGGAAAAAAAATTTTTTTCCGGAGATTTAATAAAGGATTCAAGATTCCGTAGCTTCGTCTTATTGTTATCGGGCGAGAGTGTGAATAATCGACATAAGCTTCGGCACACAGTTTGGGGAGTGTCTTAACAATTATCGTTCCTTTCACATCCCCAATTAGGCAACGCGTCGCGGTTGAAAACGAATGATTAGCGTGTATATATAGATATTACTTGAGCACGGTACTCGGTATAAGAGAAGTGCGAATGGGAGGTACGATAATCGTTGTTAAAGTCGTGCGACGAAAACTACCTACGCACCACCTCCGAATGTTACGAGGGCGACTATTTTGGGGGATGAAAGTTGCGTGCTACTAACCTCACTAATTTTACTACTGTCAGTAACCCTCGCTTTAACAGTAATTGTTGCTTTTAAGTAACGCGCGTACTCGCACCTTCACTGTTTAAGACATTATATCCACCCCATATTTTCGAGCCACCCCCTTCAACCCCATCGTTTCAAAAACTATTACAATAAAATATATTCTCCCCTTCGAAGGTCATCCGAGTGGAAGAAAACGTGCATGCTCCTAACAAAATATTTCTCAATTTTATCAGTCCACATTTTTTATTCATAAATTATTTCTACAATCGCACTTTTCTTCGCATTAAAAAATAATACCAATTCGAGTTATACTTTTCGATCGAATTTTTTATACTTCTCGTGTATTCACGTTCGTATCACAGGCCCATGGGAAGCCTCATGAAAATCGAGATTCACCCTTCACTCACTGAAATTTTAAAAAAAGAAAGCATATGTGCCGATCGTGTCAATAAAATATTCTCGAAGGTTTGCTACTACCCCGTGTGACGAATGGTCCATTGTGTTGCAGTGTCAAAATTGAATCTCAGCCTCGTCAATCATCCCTCGATTCACCCATTTCATCCGTTAACTCGTTTTTTATCGTGTTCGCATGAAGAAATATATATATCTACGAACAAACAGGAGTGACTTTAGAAAAGTAAAATGTGAAAACAAATATTTATCACGATATATTTTCAGATAAATCAATCCTCGGTAAGGCGACAAAGGGCAGACAAAAATTATTTTTCCGTATGGCAATTACAGTTCAAGAAATAAAAAGAAATATCGAAACACTCGATTTCTTTCTCTCTTCCTATTATTATCGAGGTCGTCGTACCATCGTTTCAACATTTTCCAACATCAGAATCAACAAAGAACATAAAAAAAAATATCGATTCGAAATTATAACACGTAGCAGAATCTTCTGTGTTCCCCGACTATACTCGTCATGCCGAAGCGAATAAAACGTATTTTTTCCCCTTGGAAGTTCTCGACTGGAGCCAATCTCGCGAGTTATGTTTCATACATTTATAATGCGATGAATAACTCGATATTCGCCAAGAGTAAGAAAGACTATCTTTATACATATAAAAACGTGCTATATATATATATGAAAATTTAGTGGATGAGCGACGACGTCACTAATAAATCAGAGTATCGGCTAATTTGGTTACGAGATCCCCGCGAGGGATTTTCTCCATTCTCTCGACCCGAATTTTCGCGACTCCCTTCCAATTGTTTCTTCCTCCGTCTCTCTTGTTCATGATCCATCGAAAGCTCCTGAAAATTTATGACGTGAAACTTAAAACACTGACGTCATTTCATGATACAATTTAATTGCCGTGAAAAAGATTCGACTCCAGAATGTCCCAAAATATGGGAGATCCAGCGAAAACAGACAAAAGTTGAAAAATGTTCTGATTCTTTGAAAGAACTTAAAAAGTGCTGAACATTGCGTCGAATGTGTGGTGGGAAGCATGGAATTCCAGAAATCCCTTTAAACTGGGCCATCGTCGTCGTCGAATTGAGAAATATTCAGCTGGCTGCCATCGAATACCCCATACGCCACAAGAATGAAATTCGTTTCTCTTGTTGGCGCATTAGCATTTTAATGAATCTCATTTCGGGTGAATCCCTCTCAAGTTCTGCCGGTTCCTAGCGACAAACGCCCACCGGTTTCTCACACAGGAGACTTGTTATTTTCGTTATATACATTTAGCAATTGCTTTTCGGGCTTCGAGCGAGGATCTTTTGGATTAGGCAAAAGAGAGCGCCAAGTGGAGAATGAAGTAAGGAGAAACATGTGCCCCACCTTTTTGTACTTTTTCATTAAAACTTTCGAGTGTTGTTAGAAAAATAAAAAAATAAAATGCTTGAAGACACAGAGAGAGAAAAAAAACATTGCAAAGGCTGAAAATCGTTACGAAGACTATTCAAACTTTTTTCGAGTCACGGTTGGAAATGTTTGAAGTCTTAACGAAACTGACCCAAAAAAGATAGAAAAGTAAATTCCAGGTTACGAGAAGAAAAAGAAAAAAAGGGTGAATAAAAGTTGAGAGGGTTAATAGAACTTTGGAGGCTTCGTAAATCTTTGAAGAGACGTTACTAGAACTTCAGAGGCTTGGTGAGACTTTTTAGAGGAATGTTATAGTAGAATTTGAGAAAAGAGAATTCGAAAAATGATTTTTCGGTTAATCACAGGCCAGGATGAAAATGGCAAATGTGCTTAGAGCTTTTCTCGTTGGTACGGTTAAATGTTCGAGCCTCATCAACGTTACCAAAAGAGCCTGATTAAAAGAAAAGTAAAGGCGAAACGAGGCTATAAGAAATCCCTAACGAGAGACTTTAATCTCGCGTATGTACACCCATTTCCGTGGTTGCTGAAGCTCCCTTCGTTCGAACATACACACACGTACAAAAAGCCGCCACACATTTATACACATTCAGAGAATCAGAGGGGTTGGTTGGCAACCACGCGGACGACTCGAGTCTTGGTGCGATTGTTCGCAAGGGTTCCTTCTCCCCCCCCCCCCCCCCCCACCCTCTCTTTTCCGGTCTTGTACACCCCAGGGAAATACGTTTAGAAGTGGAAAAGCAGCGAATACTAGCTACGTGAATCCCTCCGGAGTGAATTTTCAGCGAAAGAATGTATTCACGATTCCAAAGCACGAGGAAAATGGGAGAGAAAAGAAGAGAAGAAAAAATATCGACGAAATATTAAGAGGGATGTAAAACATCGGACGAGAGAAATTATTACAATGGGAGAAACGAAGACGGACTCACATATCATTGTTCTTGGTACAAAAGCACCCCAATTCTTTTCTTTTATTTTTATTTTCGTGTACGTTGTAAAATTTTAAGAACAGTGTAACGAAGATTACTCTTGGGATTGCTACAAAGCGATAGCTTTTGAATTTCGGTTTATTTTGGGTTAGTTTGCGTTTAGGTCAAGATTTTTGTTAAAAACTAAAGATCAATAGTGAGATTCGGTTTCTGGATCGATAAACATGAAATCCAATGATTGTAACAGGCTTGGAACCATTGAATTATCAAGGAGCCTCGTGTCCTTCTGAAATAATAAACATTCGGAGTGATGTACTTAACGTTCGAGACGATGAGAAAATCCTAGCGAAA
The DNA here is from genome assembly GCA_037576405.1 of Campoplex capitator. NCBI lineage: Eukaryota > Metazoa > Arthropoda > Insecta > Hymenoptera > Ichneumonidae > Campoplex > Campoplex capitator. Next base: position 849,147 of record JARBWI010000032.1, on the reverse strand, counting down.
AGCCCTCACAGAATATTTCACTCAAAGTAAGATCCTAGCTCCGGAACATATCCAGCCAGAGATAAGACTGGTCCATTTGGATGAAACTTTTGGGCCGTGTGGTCGTCGAGTAAAGTGCTAAATCTACTAAAGATGTTTGTTAAATATTCCAGTGACGAGTGGGGTAAGGTTTCGTGGGAGAAGGCGAGTCCTGCGGTTGTCACACTTTATCCTGGACATTCTCCAGGGACCTCGAATCAGCGGCAAATCCTTCTTCGCACCCTCTCTCATTCTGTCACTTTTCTTCTCATTCGTACTAAACCATTTGCGATGTACATAAACTGCTGAATCAGAAGATGGCCTAAACTGCTTTCTATTATGGATTTTCACCGAGCAAAGAGCTTGCCAAACAAACTCGAAATGTTTTCATCCATTTCTGAGCTATGAAATATAAAGAAACCACAAGATTGGCCATCAGCCTAACTCTGACATCCCTGACATCAAATAACGCGTGCGGTTACAAGGAAAACATTTGAAAACTGTAAACCACAAACTCCATGGAAACATTTGATGATAAGATTGGTGGAAAACAGCGTGACCGTTAGGGCCCCTAATCAGCGATGTCTACAGTCCCCTAAATTTATATCCCCGGCTGGCTAGACTCTAAGACGTTGAAGGTAAACGTATCGGTAACCTTAGGGACATCAACAAAGGATGGATTTCACCCTGAGCCATTTGGTTCGCGGTTCAGCCTACTTCCTGCGGGACTTGATCGGGCTCGAACTGTCACCGGGGGTGAGTTTATGGGCCCAGATAGTCGGATAATCAAATAAGTTCGGGAAAAGACCGTTGAAGGACATCGGAAAAGGCGCTTTCCAGGTGTCTTTCAGTCGTAAAATTCAACAGGAAGCTTCGAATAAAAAAGAAAGAAGAAAAATTGAAAACACCCTGGGTCCCGATCACATAAGGAGGCAGAGGGCAGCGGAGGGGGTCGTATATTATATAGGCCACAGCGCAATAGCGCACATTTTTAGCATCGCGTATGTACGTTGGATGACGATCAGTATTACGGAGCGAGGAGGGGGGGGGGGGGGGGGCGAGGAAGGGCTCGTAAATCTCGTTATACGACCTTGCGCGACCGACAACGGGTCGTAAAAATTTTGTGTCTAAGCCCTGCTGCTGTTTTCCTCGTTTCTTCTTCGTGGATTCTTCAACATTTTACCTCGTAACTTAAGACAGAAAAAAAAAAACAGAAAAAAAAAAATAACAACAAAGCAGAATATGTCTTGGGCAAATTTTCGTGTTAACCGCTCTTCGGATTCGTTATCGTTGGGGTGAGCGAAGATTTTTTTATGGGCAGACGATTTTCCAGGACAGCCAACGAGTGTTCGCGCTCTTACGTGTTGTTTTCTAAGAGGCAGAAACTCAATTTGTTTGCTTTTTTTGACACAAGCTCACGGGAAAAACTGCATTCAAATTTTTTTTACTTCATTTCTACTTGAATTCACTGTTTTCTCTTGTTCTCGTCGAAACGACAAACATTTTATCCAAATTTCGTAATCGCAATGCAGTCAAGATCAAGCTTCGCCTTAATTATCTGTAAGTCTCTCGCTCTCTCTCTCTCTCTCTCTCTCTCTCTCTCTCTCTCTCTCTCTGACTTTCTCTCACTTCACGAATTCAATTGGAAAGGGAATCCTATTCCGGAGATGTATAGCCCTTCCGGAACGTCCGACAGGGTAGGACGACCACAGAAAGGGAAAAGGGTCGAAACCAACACAGTAGTCTTGTGACGCTTACTCTTCTCTTCTAAGACTAATTAAGGGATTATGCTCACGTGCGTGCAAGATTTGTCGGCGTTCAACTCGAATGCTGTACCTCGCTTCGCTTAAGTAGTAAAGTTTCTGCGCACAACAGGCACACCTAATTTCCTATTATATACCGGGTGTCCCATTTCCATTTTAGCACATCTTTATCTGTCAAAGAAAAATACATTGAGAGATTTGTGATAAATCTTTGATGGTTTTTCGATCAATGTAAATGGTGAGTTTTATTTTTGTTTCGAGTTGAGATCGTTGAAAGAAAAATTCTATTCTCTATTTATATTCCGATGCACGACCTCGATAATTGTCCCGAAAACCCTGATTAATCGATTCTCAATTATGTACGATTTCTATTATAGAAGTTTGGAGTTGTGAAAAAAGGTACAATCAATAGAGAAAAATGTGTTTGTGGCTCTCGTAATTGGACACCCTCTATATCTTCAGAGTTATCCACCAAAAGAGAGATCGTGAGCAAATACGAACTGTGAAGAGGGTGGACCGAAAAGTTTTTCAAGTTGAGCTAAAAATGTAGTCGAAGTTGTTGCGTATCCCTCACGAATCTGAAAACTTTTCAGCATTAACGAAATTATAATTGGCCTATGAGAGTCTCATCGCAGGAGATAAAATCACCGATAAATTTGCAGTCGCGTAATACGAGCATTTCGAATTTTTTTCATAAGCTTTTTTTTTTTTAACGAACTTTATGAATAATTGCTTTCGAATAATTCGAATCTGTTGGAAGAAACAAAAAGTGAAAATGTAACAGAAAAGGAATAGAATTTAAGGATGAAATTTCGTTACGCATCGTCTAGAAAAACGAAACATTTGCATGTAAAAAACGGTGGCGTGAGAAAATGTATGGCTATCGTTGGCAAAGAAACTGAAACAATGGCTGTTTGTTTTCCTGAGAATTAATCGGTTGGATTCGTTGGAAAATGTAGCTTTGAATTATGACCGAAATTCTCGATGAAAGTACGAGAGAGAGAGAGAGCAAAAAAACAAAGACGATATTGCTAAATTAAAAAAAAAAGAGGGAGGGGGCGGGGGGGAAACCGTAGTAGAATAATTTCGATAGGGGGGAGGAGGAGCGCAGAATTCTTACGTCTTTGTCAAGGGGAGGGAAAAACCCTCCGACGAGAGGGAAATATAAGTTTCCACAAGAATTCTCGTAAATCACTTTCGCCTTCACGAGCCTCGAGAGCCTTTAATTCCGTGACATTTGAAACGAGTGTTTTTTTTTTTTTTTTTTTTTTTTTCAATTTTTTTATTTTACATTCAGTTTCGTTTTCGAGATGCATCTGGGATTTGAAATATTGCACGTCCTAATCACTCTCTGCCTGAGCGATGATTTTTTTTTTCCTCGCCATGAAACGCTCGGAACGAGAGAAAGAGATGGCGACAACAAAAAATCGTTTTTCTCGCGAGATGATTAATTTTCGAAAGCGTTGAAAAGATGAGATTTGACAGCCCGATATAATTAAAAAGTTTATATTCAATTTTACTTCGTTTTCCATTCATTTTTTTTTTATGGTTTTCAAATTGGTCTTCAACGATTTAAAAAAACAAAAATTAGTTCAATAAATCTTCGTTACAATTTTTTTTCTTAAATCCGCAACTCAATCCTTCAATCTCTTACAAAAATTGTCTCCCAACTTCCCACTTTGTCGAATTTCAAAAAAATTTGCCTTCCAAATCGTAAGCCCTATCGAACGAAAGAATGATTCTCAGAGGCACGTGTTTTATTTTCTCGTGCGCGGCGCCCACTCCATAATGGTTATGACTCAGAGAGAAAAAAAAAAAAAAATTGATGAAGCATCAGCAATAAGCCTTTGGGTTCTGTGCTCTATAATTTGACAGCGATCATTCGTTATTAGAGGGGTTGGCATTATAGATTTGGTGGGAGTTTTTCGATACTGGTAGGAGAGAGAGAGAGAGAGAGAGAGAGAGAGAGTTTGGGCGTGTGTGCATTAGGCCAATATCGAGTATGAGAAAAGTGCGTTTTACGCATTACACTCAATGGCCAATCAAGTTTTCTTTTTTTTTCTCTTTTTTCTCTCCCCTTTATTTCCGGAAGTGCGCTGCTCCGAAGAGTCAACCTTTCCGATGTGTGCTAGTGTGCGCGAGTATAGTTTTCTTCAACCACTGACCCAGTTGTTTGCCCCCATAATGGCTGACGCCAGAAAAGCATGTGGCTAACTTAATGGTGCCTTTCTTCCTTGTCTCCTGCTCCGCTCTATCGTTTTTCTTTTTTTCAACAATTTACCTACCGATGAAACTCATAAACATAGCTTCCTACGAGGTTATAATGGCTTTGTTTATGTTACGCACTTTTGGGGAGTCATAATCGACAAGTTTCCGAGGTTTAACACCCCGAGAAACATTTTGTGATCCGCAGCCACGTGTAAGAGCTGATTCACTTCCGGTTCTTGAGATGACCTTCGGCGATGACGTTCGAGGTATATACGTTGCTGATTATTTTTCATTAATCACACGATGCAACGATTTTCATATATTTTTTTCACGCTTTTCTTACCATCAGTTCAAACGAGAGTTCAAAATTCAGGGAAGAGCTTTTTAAATAAAACTTCATCATTTTCCGGCGAGCGCAATCGCCGATCGAAATCTTTGAAAAAATCGCATTCTTCCCGACGGATTAGACCATAAATAAAAATCTCCTGGTTATTCGTTAACGATGAAAAATGTCGTAAAAGTCCGAAGGATCCAGGGGTCAATCGCCGATCGAAGTGATCGGGCGATCCGAAACATTTTTTCTCGTCGAAAATAACGGTCAAAAAAATCTGAAAAAATTAAAGCACTTTTCCGTAAGTTGATCGGTCTCCGGAAGAAAAAAAAAAAAATAGAAAATCAATCCGGAAGATTTTAGGTCAAGGAGAAAAAAAAAATGTAACGGCGAACTTAACGAGAACCTGGTGATAGCGCGTGTACATGGTAAACCACAGGGAGTCCGATGAGCCCTTTGCGAGCATTCGGTCCCTCGGTGTTTTTGGCACAGGAGGGTGGTATCCGATGCACCCGAAAATACGAGAGCGTCGATGATGAGCCCATGCTCGTGAAAGTCTTTTGCCCCTCTTTCCCTCGTCAGCGATTTATGTGCTTTTCTCGACTACCGTGGAAACTCTCATCTTTTGTCTACTAGCTTTCATCGAGCGTAGAGATTTCTTCTCATTTTTTTTTTCTTTCTTTCTTTCTTTCTTCTTTCCATCCCCCTACATCCTGTGCGGTAATGTGTCGCGGTGTGTGAGTGTGCGTAGATGTGTTCGAGTGTCTTTCCCCATGGACATAACTAACCCCCGATGTGTCCCTACGCTTTTCGTAGCTCTTATGACATCGTCGAATACAGTATATGTACGTGTAATATCCTCGATTCTACGGTCCACCGATAGTCTTTGTCAGTCGTAAATAATCCCTCGGAGAGACGCCATAACGTTAATTGGTAAAGGAAAGAGTCTCATAACTCGCTCGCGGAATCCAATGATCGGGAATGATTAAAAGAACGAGTGTTTCGGTATTATGTACTGGCCTATTTTATGTGGGGGACTATCGTTAATGGGGGGGGAGGGGGCTGCGGTAAGAAAAACGAGGCAGGGAAACCAAAATTCCTGTCAAAATGGCACATGTTCAAATTCCTCTCCACATTTACGTATTTTCTTTCATTTTTGTAAGAAATTAATAAAAATTATATTTGAAATTGATGTGTAAACAAACGGTGGCTCGATGCAAACTGATACAGAGTTAAGAATCAATTGAAAATTAACGATTGACAGAGGATAATTACGGATCAGTGTCAAACTCGAGTCGACGAGGATATAAAAGCGTTACGAAACGAGAGGGAGTCTCGGTTATGGTGACGTATGGGTTTAGTGGAACCGTAAGAGAGAGAGAAAGAGAATCTCACTGACAAACAAGCGAGGGAAAATAAGGCAAAGAGTAACACACGAGGCGGCTATATTTATCTAATTCTAATACCAGCAGCGACTCGAGGCTTTAGTGACAACAGCAGGCTCTTCAGCTGTTTTGAGAAGGATGGAGATAAAGAGGACAAGAAATAGAAGCAGAGAGAGAGAGAGAGAGAGAGAAAAAAAGAGAGTAAAAGTATAATGAAACGTCGAGGGAATACTGTGTGAGATTCTCGAGCACGTATCTAGTCGAGATACACTAACCCCCTCGAGTACTCGAATAAGATGTGCTCGAGGGAAGGGTGAGGGACGAGGATCCAGAGTGGCGTCCACTCGCCGCGGTTTCCCCAGTGTGTCACGCACTTCTTAAACCTCTTCCTCTTTCCTCGCACTGTACACACTCGATTTAGGTACGTGCAGCACAATGAGGACCAGCTGCGTAGTTGCATACTCGTGGGGAAACTCCAGAAGCAATGAGGACACGTGAAATTTCACTGATTGGAAGCCGAAAACCACCGACAATAGATTTTGACATGCGAATTTCAATTGGAAAAAATTCATTCAAATTGGAATCTGACCTCGATTCACTTTGGATACAGTGGCAGTAAGCCAATTCTCTAAATTCCTTCGTTTCAGGCTTAGATCTAAGGTTTCGAGATTAAAATGTAACCGCGCGAGTGTTTTGGGCTTTGCAACGACTCTGAAAATTCGAGAGAGTTTGAAACTTCAATTTTTGGAAGTTTCAGAACTTTATTTAAAAATAATGATGAAAAAAAGGATTATAGAAGAAAACAGTAAATAGAAACTCAGCAGCAGCAAGTTCTGACAGAATTTAAAGTGTATTAAAAACGATGAGTTCTTGGAAGAGAATTTCGAGTTTAAAGAGACTTTGTAGCGTATCCATTACCCGGGTATCGAATAAAAATTATACGACGCTGGTAATAATTCACACGAGAGTTAACTGCCTATTCACAGCTCACCGAGAAGTCCCTCTCCGCACATTGGCGTTGTGAAGAAAAATAAATTTAAAAAAAATATGTATATATGTATATTCCTCCAGACGGTTCGAACGTTTGTCACGTGCGTTACAGCAGATTTAGCATGTCCCGATGTTTCGTCCAGGCCACAGGTTCGCTGTGTAACAACGAGGGCTCTTTCGCGCATTCCGAGATTTGAAAACGCGACCGACGAGACGGCTGGCACGATTTTTCAAGCGTGCGAGTGAGTGACGAGCCACTTTTTTTCTTCCTCTTCTTCTCTTCTCACTTTCATTCCTTTTTTTTCACCCATATGCCGGTGCTTTGTTCATTCCACTGGAATTTTAGCTATGAAAATTGATTAATTCGAGATTAAATATAAAAACCACAAAGATCTCGACTCGTTAACAATCCCGAAAAAGATGAAACTCGTAATCGAATTCAAATTCGAATAAATCTAAAATCTCTGGAACCAAAATTTTCACGAATTGGCCGAAAAACCTCGAAATATTGAATGGAAAATGCCTCATCGAAGACACGAGAGTCAAGAACAAGAAATCAAAAACTCCAGACCCACAGAACTCGATCGAATCGATCCATAAGAGCCCAAAACACTCGAATCGAAGCAGAAGAACGATCGAAACGAATTGAACCAAAATAAAAAAGTATTTTCTTCATGATCGAAAAAATTTATGAAAAGAATAAAAATTATTTTCAACACCAAGTTCATATTTCGAATAATTATCGTTTATTTATCTTCAGTATTTTTGTTGTTGGTGTACGCAATTAGATAAATTAATAGGAACGCTTGTGCCGGTGGATACACAAGAATATTTCTTTCAGCGAGAAGTCTTCGGGGCCAGCATACAGCTGTGTGTGGTACGAGCAAATACTCGGATCTTCTATGACGCCAATCCAGCGACGATTACACACGAAACTGTTTCCACAATATTTTCCTAGCCCATATCTCTTTAAAGCTCAGTTTTTTGTTTCTTTTCTTTTCTTTTCTTTCTTTTTTTTTCTCCTTCATTCTCTTGATCCGCTCGCACATTCTCGTTCTTTCGCCTCGAAACGAGACAGCTCAGCAGCGTGTTTTCTTAGTCCGGAATCCCATGTTGGTCATTAGTTTTCATCCGCGTATCCAGCATCCCATTTTAGATATAACCTCGTGCATAACCCACACTACGTGTAAACGTAAGACTTTTTTAGATGAGGGAACACGTATTTATTAACTCGGTAAAACGAGTTTCGCTCTAATTTTTCTTATTCTTGAATCTTTTTTTTTTTTTTTTTTTGTTCAACATTATTTTGTTCGTCGAACAATCAATTGTGACATTTTTACGTTCATAATTCAGAGAGAGAGGAAACAGGCCAGACGAATTTCAACCCGAAGAATTGGTTCTCGTCGATTAATTCATTTTTCATATTCAATCAATCAAATTCATCAAAAATTGATCGACTTTTCAGTATCAAAACTTTTCAAACACGAAAAAAAAAAACGTTTTGTTTTTTTTTCTACTTTTTATTTTACGTCCAACAAATTTGAAATTTAATACAGGGATAAAATACCTATGAATATCAAATGGACCTTTACTTTCGTGCTTGTCATGAGAATGACGAGACGAAAATGTATAACAGGGTGAAATACGTCTCGTTAGGTTTTGTGGCAAGTTGCCACATGGATTTTCCAGTCAATCATCGTACAAGCCTCCATTTTATCGAGTTTTGTGACCACCAAACGTGCAAAACAACCCCTCGTTCAAATACAATATTATAGACGTATAAATATATACAGGGTGTTCATTTCAATGACACAGAATCATTTATTCGTATGGAAACGACACGACTTTTCAAACTTTTTACTCAAAGATAATTCATCGTGAAATAATACAATGGAAATCTTATCGCGAGCCCAGTTGGCAGCCAAAAACGTTTCAACAAGAAATCTCACATGTTTTCTAATTTTAACAGCTCATTTTGAAATCTTGAACTAATAAAACGACGTTGAGAATTTTTTACTCTTGACCCGTCAGCACACTCGCGCTGGCACAGCTTTAAGAGTTGCTCGCAGCACACGACGAGCAATTTTCTTACTGAATAGTTTCGAGTGTTTAATTTCGTGAAAATGGGGACTCGAAAATAATTTCGCCGGAGTAATTATGACTGAGAAAAAAGTATTTCTCAGAAACCACAGGTAAAACGATAATTGATACCGTTGAAAAATAAATAAGGTGAAAGGGAACGAAGAAAATGAAATTTCATGAAAAATCGACTCTTCTATCGACTGGAATATTATGAAGAATGAGTTATTTTCGAAACTCTCGATCGCCCGGAGCCTTCCAAGATAAAATATAATTATGCTCACTGCAACATTCTCAGTAGATGGTCCAATGACGTAAGAATTTGACGTCTCAGTTCCTATTGGAAACTTTTGATTCGAATTTTTAGCTGGTAAAATTTGAAATTGGACACCCGGTACGTGTAGCTTTTTTTTCAAGAGATTCTGCAACGTCATCCCTCCATGACCAATACCTTGGAACCCTCGTCATCCATCCTGTCCACGGGATCGCATCGATGCTCGCTCCTCGACCAAGTGGCCCTAAAACGATTCGAATCTCGTCCAGCTGTTCACCCAAATTCTTCACTTTTTAAAATGCACTTTAAATCCTCGAACACGCGTAGATGAATATGAAGCTGGCTTTAAGAATCGGAGCCGCGACATTTGTCCAATTTTACGCTCCCTGATTGTGGCACTCAAAACATTTGATATTCTCGGAATAATAAATGGTCAGGCATTTCGATTCATTTATCTTCCAAGCTCCGGTTAAAAAAAGAGTTTTTTTTACCCAGAGATTTTGCTACTTAAGCCTCCAGAATTGGCGTACTATCCTGGAGCAATAATTTTGAAAATATTTCACGAATAATTCGACGAAAAAAGTATTTTTCGTAAAAATTATAATCGAGAATCTAAATTCCATCGATTTCATCGTCGTACAAATGACATTTGGAAATTAAGGATTAACGAGAAATCTGGTATTTATGGACACGGCAATCTCAAGGGTTGAATATCGATCGATTCTGGATAAAATGCCCCATGGCTTTAGTTACAATGCTTTACATGCAGTGGAACGATGACCCCGTAGGCATAAAGCCACCCTTGCACCCCACTCGCTCTCTTCTCAACGCCCCTTTTTTTTTCCTCCCCAATACCGAATTTCTTCCTGGTTTCTTTCTCGTTCATGCGTAACGAACTCCGAAGAGTACTCGTTGACATTAGACACGTACATGTAGAACAGGGAGCGCGGATGACAAACGCATACACAGTAGCCGAAATATCGTTTCGTGAAACGCACTAAAAGGGGGAGTAACGAAGGAATGACATTACTGACCCAACGTCAGCAGGATTTTTTTCTCTTTTTTCTTTTTTTTTTTTTTGTGGCTTCGAAACGATTATTGTAATTACAGTGAGACGTAATCGAACTGTTTGCCCTATGTTTGCTCGAAACGCCTACTCCTGCATGCACGGAATTACGAGTCGTTTAAAAAATGACAGCGAAATAATAAAAATGTGTGTACGTATTTAATAACGATTTAATAATGGTACGGGTCACGGTTCGTAGTTCGGTTGATGAATGCTGAAAGCCGGAAGCTTCTTAGAAAAATTAAATATCAATTTTGTGGGTTTATTTGAACGAGGAAAAAAAAAAATTTGTTAGAAATATTTTGTTTTTCGTATTTTTCATTTTACTTATTTGGCTCGACCGTGAGAGTCGGATTTCAGACAGTATTTTGTCATCTCTTTGAATTTTCACGTTTAGAGTTTCGTTTCGTTTTTTTTTTCCTGCGAATTGAACGAATGAAAACGATTGACTGTGATCAAATTTTATGATTTCTGAAAGTAGAACTGACTCGGTGAACTTGAGAGAACAAAAATGTCATTTTATTCTCAACTCTTGAGCTGCTCCCTCATTTCTTCGTGTCACGCATACAGGGGAACTGAGATTCAGCCATGAGTCTGGCGGAAGGATAATCGTCCACTGGGACATTTGAGACGAAAGGATATCAGATATGTTACTCGAGAGTACATAAACAACGTGTGTGTGAGTGTGTCGGGCAGGAGGTCGTGAAACGAAAAGAACGAAAGTCCTTCAGCTACCGAACCATTGAGATAAACTTCAATTAATTTCCCATTCATAATACCTTTGTTGTTAACCATTTTTACACCTTTTTTTTCTAATTGACTCGAGGATAAGAAAACAGGAGCAAAAATTTACGAATATCCGTCATTTTCAATGATTATCGTGCGAAAATATTGTCAAAATGATAAAAAAAAAAAATTGTTGTGAAAATAATAATAATCGAACCGAGATAACGAATTTTCTGACATTAAAATCGTCGTCGAGGAACAGAGAAAACAAAGAAAAAATTATCAAAATGTTGAACAAATGTTTAATCATTTTTTCGTGTTGTATCAAGCGTTATAGCTAATTGTGTTGTCATTTATGTGAATGATGGGTGCGGGCATGATGACAGGGCAAGTTGATGGAAAGAAGAGAAAATGAAATGACGAGGACGCCCATCGATTACGGAAATTTGGACATTAAGTAATGAAAGTCTCTCTCAGTATTTTCATCATTTTCTCTCCCTCTCTCTACTTGTATTGTCATTATTTTTTAGTATTATTATGATCGTACTCTATTTAGTATATTATAATTATGGACCGCATTATGATATTTTTTCACTTTTATTTATGACCGGTCCATTTTCGGTTCGTCCTGCTCATCACTCTCGACGAATTTTGACGTCAATAATGACATTCGAAGGTTCAGTAACTTTCTCTCTTTCTTAATTGTCCCTAATTAAGAAGTCAAGATAATTAATATCACGAGAACACGTCCTCATTGCCGGAGTAATTATTAATAAATTTATCTCTCTTTCTTCCTCGATGTTTTTTTTTTTTTTTTTTTTTTTTTTGTTTTCTTTCGTCCATCGAGGTCCGGACGTTCGTTCATCAATCTTTTGGCTTGATGACTGTTTTTTTTTTTTCTTTTTCTTTTGAATTATTTATTATTGAATAGTGATGCTACGATGATGCTTTAATGAGCAAAAAAGGAGCAAGGGGAGCAAGAAATAAGGTCAGAAAATAAGAAATTATTGTTCGAATGCAAAAACAAATGAAAAATTAAATAAACTTTATCGAGCTCAAGGAACGAAGTTTTCTTTCAGATAAATGCAGAAATATAATTGTTGAAAATCGTCAGAGCTTCGCAGTGCAAGATTTTACCATCCTTTTTATATTTTTCAATCTTAGTTTTCTTTTTTTTTTCCCCGATTTGACCTCTTTTTTCACTTCACGACCTCATTTTTTTATTTATGCTCACTTCTCGTCTTCGATGTTTTCACTCGCATTTCATCCCGATCTTTTCAATTCATTTTTCTTTTCCATTCACTAAGATCCAAGCTGAGTTAGGGTGACTACGTACGAAGCCAGAATACCTTGTCTTGAATAGTCCCCAACTCAAGGGTCTTGAGTTTCAATGCATATCCACTGATCTCTTCTTCTCTTTTTTCTTTCATTTCTCTCTTCCTCTCTTATTCTCCTTCTTTCTTTTTTCTGTCTCTCCTTCACTTTTTCACAGGATCTTTAGTCAAATAAAAGAAAAAGGTTCTACTTTCATCTCATTTCTTCGTCTCTCACTGCACACGAAAATTCAACCTCAAAAGGTCCTTCACCAAGTTTATCAAGAGATTCTTATTCTTATTCCTTTTTTTTTTTCTTTTTTACAAATCTTCACGTCTAATCTCTTACACACATATGCTTAAAGATGTGCAGCAGTGAATTGGACGTCTTTATAAAGCACTGAGACGAAACGCACACGATTAAAAGACTTGAGTTTCTCACTATGGTATTATTATTTTTTTTTTTCCTCACAACTTCAAGTTTTTTCAACGTCAGCTGTTCAAGACGAAGCGTTCCGATGTCATTCGTCTATTGGCTCTCGTCATATTTTTTTTTGTAGCTGATATTTACCTCGTCATTTAAAATCATAAATTACCTCATGATTTATCAATTTTTTTTTATCAATCTTTCAATACTACTTTTCTCAATTCGATAGTATCTCGCGTCAAATTTTCTTCTTTCAGAAAATTCTTTCATCGCATCAAACGATCGACAATTTTTTATTTTTTTTTTTTATGTTCACAATGCTTTCATTCGTTTTCTTTGTCAGTCTCCCAAATGTTCTTTTTTTTTCTCTTTTAATCGGTGAGAACTGACATAACTTTTGCCAGATGATACCAGCAGGAAGCGCGTTCCCGTTCCGCTCGGGAAATTTCAAAAGGGGTTTTTACCTATTAGAACACATCGATCAAATTGCAGGCTCCAGGTAACAGTCAACTGTATACGAATTAGCCGTTTAGTTACAAATGATCTACGAGTTATTGAGAAATGCTACTTCCTCATATTATTAATGACTCCGGAGAAAATTGAGAGAAAAAAAAGCAGCCAGATAACAGGTTGCATTTATCGATCATTCGTAATCATCTCCCGTCCAAGATCTTCCAATTTTTTTTATTTATCAGGAAAAATATACACGAATCGTTCGAATGTTCCTACATTTCGATTGTCAAAAAAAAAAAAAAAACAACGAATATTTCCAAAATTTGTTTATTTATTCATTGATTTGAAGAAATCTACAAATTTGACAAACTTTTTTATATCGTGCTAGAAATACAATGAAAATATTCTGTTAATTAAAGAAATAGAGAGGAAAAAAACATGAATAATGTCGAATGAGTTACGGTTTAAAATAGGCCAAGAAAAGCTCCAAAGATACATTAATTCTGAGTCGCAAGCATCGCGAAGAGGGAGGAAAACAGGGAGAGCGAGGGGGGGGGGGTCTTAAAGTTTATTCACGTGCGAATGGGGTAGAAAAAAGCCGCACGCGAGTATAAAAGTATAAGAATAACGTATGTATGAAAGATGGAAGAAGATCATAAATCACGATAATTCAATAACTCTCCCGGTAGATGGCATCTGCCATAAGAGAGCGCCCAGTAGTCGAAAGCGAAACAGCTGAAAATAGTTAAAAACTCATTTTCCACAACAATGTGTCGAGCGCCATGTTTGTCTACCGAGTGCCTATATACATCGGTTTTTCATCTCTTTTTCACTCTCTCAATGTCATTTTCCCGCAACGCGGTACCGTATTCGCGTACACGAGAAAAAATTTTGAAAAATGTGCGCGAGCGCAGGCGTCGAGGAAAACGCAACCAATAGCCAGATCGGGAGCCGCGGTCGCGCGCGCAATTTGTCTACGAGCTTGAATGTTTTCATAAATTCGTCATAAATCATCGTGTACGGCTCGAGGCTACGGAATAAAAGCTTCGCGGAGTGTAACGAAAATGTAAAGAGAAGCGATGGGAAAAAAAAAAAAAAAAAAAAAAAAATATGGCTTGGTGCACGCCCAATAGCGTGCGGACGATTTGAGAGAGCTGTAAATGCATTTGCGCGCTCTTGTGTGACTCGCCCAATATCCCTTCGCGTCTTTTTTCGAAGCCCCCTCCCCCTCCCTCTCTCTTCTTCCGATAACCGAGGCCACGATTTTTCATTTGCAATCTCGACATAAAGCACCCAGCAGCGCATTGAAATTCGACGGCGTTCATTCATTTTTATTTTTATTTTTCATTCATATCATTTTTTTTATTTTCAATTTCTTTTTCATTTTTTATTTTTTTCGTCCCTCCCGTTGTACACAAAAGCGTAATAAAACTTCTCGGTTGTTATTTCGGCAGCGTCGAGTTACGCGCGAGACTACCATGCGCGCGTATACTCGCTGTGTTCTCGCACTGAAAGATTTTTCGGTGTTGTATTACGTCGCCGCCGTCCACACCGTTTTTAGGGTTCCTTGACCTCTTCGTTTGTATACACCATATTCCCTCGCGACACCATCACCCTCTCGTAAAGACGTCAACCCTTTTTTTTCTTCTTCTTCATTTGCTTTTTTTCGCCTGCCGAATCTCAGCTGCTCGATGTCATTTCCCGCAATATTTGCAAACTCGAAATACTTGAGAATCACGTCCGAAGATTCGACAGGCTTATGAATCATGAAATTCTGTAAAGAAATGTCCCGTGTCACATCTTTCTACGATCCAGCGATCAGCAGATATCCATTAATCAGGGAGAGCCAATGGCGTGCGCGGACGCGAGGCGAGTAGGTGGGGCCCGCGGTCGCGTCATTGGCCCCCGTCAGATTTGACTAAAAATCGAAAATTCTTCAGATTGCCTCGAAACAGCAACAATTTTCAATTTTCAATGACGTTGAATCGATGGAAAAACGGGGGAACAAATCCGGGGGGGGGGTCCGCGCTGGCGAACAGTGTTTCGGACAGATGAACTGGAAAAACAGAGGTCACTTTTTTCCGAGCCCCATAGAAAGTGCGTTTCCGTATTAAGCGGCTTTGCGCTATCCGCACATTCGAAATAAGTCCGAAGCGATCGATTCGACAACACGAGAAACTGCAAAAGCCGAGTGTTCTTTAAAGAAAAAGAGTAAAAGGAGTGAAAAAAAAGCGACAACGCCCGCGGTCCATGTTTAAGCTAGTGAGGTCGTTCTCGAGGCTGGATATATGTGTGCTCACTCCGGGAAGGGGGTGGGGGGGGGGGGGGGGCACGGGAGCGAAGAGAAGAAGAACAAGGGGAAAGGGATAGAAAGAGAGAAAACGGAGAGGAAGAATAAAAGAGCAACGGGGAATTAAACTCCAGTCCGAAAACAAGCGGAGCTGAGCCACGTGGCCGCAAATACATAACACAGAAACAGACAAAAACATAAAGTGTACTCGCCCGTATAATCGTGGAGGTTCGTATGAGGCATTCCCACCGTAATCGACCCGAGCAAAACAAACTCTATTGTATTATTCAGTGTCACGTGACCTTGAGAGTCTAAGTCACCTTTGTTCTGGAATATCCAGGATGAAGCATGCGACTGGATGAAGCTCAAAGACTATAATCTTTCCTCGCAGTTGAGTATCAATTTGTTTCAGGCACTCGTGGTAAGGTCTGACTGGATGAAGGTCAGACAACGAACAAAATGTCATTTCTAATTGGATCAGAGCCAGTTTGTATTGACTTCTGGTCAGAACTCATGGCTAACAGAAGGTTGGATATGAAGCTGAAAGACTAATCTTTCCTCACAGTGGAGTATCAATTTGATTCAGGCAGTCGTGGTAAGACCTGACTGGATGAAGGTCAGACAAAGGACAAAAAGTCATTTCTAATTGGATCAGAGCCAGTTTGTATTGACTTCTGGTCAGAACTCATGGCTAACAGATGGTTGGATGGAGCTCAAAAACTAATCTTTCCTCGCAGTGGAGTATCAATTTGATTCAGGCAGTCGTGGTAAGGCCTGACTGGATGAAGGTCAGACAAAGGACAAAAAGTCATTTCTAATTGGATCAGAGCCAGATTGTATTGACTTCTGGTCAGAACTGATGGCTAAAAGATGGTTGGATGGGGCTCAAAGACGCAATCTTTGCTGACAATCAAGTGTCAATTCGTTTCCGGCACTCGTGGTGAGAGACCCGACTGGATAGAGGTCGGACAATGACGAAAAGTAATCTTCAACCGGATTAGAGTCACTTTGTATCGACTCCGCGCCGTAACTCATGGCCGAAGGAAGGTTCGCTGAAGGTCAAAGAGTCATTTTTGCCAGCGCAGGCAATTTTCGTTGCCGCTTAAACGTCTCGGATGTTCTGTGGTATGACGAGAATACGAATAAAATAGTAAAGTTGATGCGAAAATAGGTGAATAGGAAGCTTCGAGTGATTCGAACGGTTTAAACGCCTCGGTGGAATGACCCATATGTTATTTCGCAACCACGGAGTGTTCATGGTGGTGGAGAAGAGGTCGTGCGTCACGAAGAAACAGAGGAGAAAGAGATAAAAATAAGGATAAAAAGAGTGAAAGAGTCGCTGTCATCTGGCCAGCAAGTGGTCGTCGAGCCTGGACTGGAAGCTCTCCCGGACGATTTATGTCAAAGACGAGAGCAAGAAGTACACCACGCGACATAATAGCCGCTCGGCTCGAACAGGCGTACGAGAAATAACTCGTGTGTACATGCCCTCCGTGCGTCCTTTTCTCCACGGTATTCCCTTCGTCTCTCTCTCTCTCTCTACCGTTCTCGGGTTGTAATATTTTCTCCGCGACCTTAACTCTGACCGCGTTCGCGCCACGAAACCGCAGAAACCATTTTTTTTCTCTTCTTTTTTTTTCTTATTCCCCGAAGTTATTATTGTCTTTGAGGATTTTTTAGTCCGGCAAAAAGTCTTAATTTAGCGCCCAATAAAAAGTGAATTGTGCGAATATGTTTTTTGCTGCTCTTCCTGCCGATCCGACCTTGCGTTTTCATCGAGATTACAAAGTAGCCGAAAATAAATTTATTTGCCGATCGCTCGGATTCGGTGAATAAGACGAGAGAAAAAAAAACAAAAAAAAAACGTCGTTGCTGGTAGACGGACGGAGCCGAACATTATTTCGGGTTAATTGATAATGTGCTCTTGAAAGAGCCCAGAAACTTTATGCTTTCGGGGTGCTTGTTATTGGAAAGGTTCGCAATGCCGGAAGCGCCCTCCGGAGTAATCGTCACGTGTCCGATCGCAAGAAACTGTTACCTAAAGCTCGGACCATATTTTTCCTGACCGAATTTTGTTGTTTCTTTTTTTGTTTTCGTCTCTTTTGGTTTGGGGAGGAGAAACAAGAAAACGGTATATTGGAACGAGCGACAGTAGTTGGGCTGGCGAAAATCAGGGCATCTGCCATTACGGTCCGTTAAGTGGTCGGGACCGAAAAGAGCAATGGCGACCTAAGCCACATAAATTCGACTTCCTTAAATTCTTTCCCTTTTCTCTCTCTCTCTCTCTCTCTTCGCTTTCTTTCTTTTTCTTTTAGTGTGGCGAAGCCTTCGGCTTTAACGACTGCACGACGATATGAACAGCAGTGAAGAGAAGGAACGATAAATTGACCGTTGACCTCGAGCCCAGAAATTGGCCTTTTGACATTTTTTGTTTTTTTGATATTTTTACCCACAAGCTATTTGTATATTCGTGGAGGTT
This sequence comes from Campoplex capitator, assembly GCA_037576405.1. Lineage (NCBI taxonomy): Eukaryota > Metazoa > Arthropoda > Insecta > Hymenoptera > Ichneumonidae > Campoplex > Campoplex capitator. The sequence goes on along the minus strand of JARBWI010000032.1, from coordinate 831,345 downwards.
TCGTGTTATTCAATAAATCTCAACTCCTTACGATCATTAATTCGACATATTAATTTTCGCAGCCCTTACGTCGGATCAAGAAAATCTCTGATTAATGTTCTACACTACCCTTGAACCCTTTTGCGCCCCTTTATTTCCGTAGGATTTCCAAAACAAGCTGTTACGTGTTTCACGTATTTGGGGACAACGAAACCCTTTAACCCTTTACGCCTTTTTTTTTGGTTCCATCCTCTGAGGGAGGATTTCAATATTTTTCGTTACTCATTCGAAATGCAGAAGGAAGGCTAAATGCTGTTGCATGAAACAAGCGAGTCAACGGATCGGAATTCCTCAAAGGAAGAATAAAAAAAAAACCTTCAAAACACATCGGGCCTCGATTCTCATTGAATTCCGTTCACGAAATTCATTTCAACGAAATCCATTACCTTTTTTTGTCCCTCACTTCTTACCCGAAGCAAGAAAAAAAAACAGCTTCGTAATTAGATCCAATTAAATAAACCAGTCGGTTTGGAGGACGATGGAAGGTCAAACGAAAAATTCTGCCGAAAAACCTGCCCGGGCTCCTGAGCTTTTGCTGGGACATAAAAAAAAAAAAACAGAGGAAGAGAAAAGGAAAAAAAAATAAAGAGAGAAAAAGCACGTTAGCTGGCCCTAATAACAATAAAAGCCTCTAATCTTCATAAAGCTCAGTCCCCTCATTACAGCTCTTTGGGTGGGCGTCCCTGTGTCCGTCGAAATACACGCAAAACGTTCACAAAACCCTCCAGCCCGAGCGTTTGTTTATTTTATTTTCTGTCTCCGTTTTTTTTTGTGCTTGCAAAAAATCCACTTTCAGCCTCCTCTCCGGCAATCCCAAGATCACGTCTCCCTTGAACCCTCAAACAGTATTTTTTTCTTTTTTTTTCCACTCGAAACATTAGCAGTTCCATGGGATCCCATGTGCTTCGAGCCTCAACTTCGTAAAATGGCCGACAACATCGTGAAATGGCCACTGCTTCCTGCACCATTGCTCCTCCAACTTTGTCGTCCCAAACTCAGAATGTTGCACAATCGAATGAACTCGACTGCAGTTTATCCAAAGAGTTTTAATCTCCACCATCAAAATTCGAAGCAAAAAGGCAAATTCCGGTCGTTATAAATTTCAGGAAATCGTCGATATTCAGATCCAAGTTGAAACGATTTTTCTGGCTCCTACTTTCTTTAAAAAGTAAGCAACTATTGTTCAATTGAGTTGTTCAAAAAACCTGAATTTCCGCATTGAAGATCGTCGCTTCTAACGGGACACCCTGTACGAGCCAATTCTCCTGCTCGTAGGAATCTTTCGTGTTTAATTTCTAAGAAGATTTCTGATATAACATGCAGGAAAAAATGATATTAAAGGCGGCAGGAACATTTGACCCAGTAGCTGATATTGGTGAGCACGTAAAAGACACGAGACTTGACGGGGGTGTAAAAGAAGAGAAGAAAAAGTCGTAGAGATCTAAGGGTTGGCAGCTTCATAATTGCTTTTAGGTATCCAGCAGTATGTGCCACTGTCAGCTGTTCCCTTATTACGAGGCTAGAGTCCGGGGGTTGAGAAAGAGAGGAGCAATGAGTCTGGAATTTGGAGCGTTGAAGATGATCCAAAAGGATTCAGTTCGAGTCCGTTATTAATCTTGATAATGAAAATTGAATAAAAATCATATTTTCATGTTGTTTCGTCGAGCCATAAGTTTTTGTAATATTCAATACGTTAATCGATGTGAAAAATGGTGTTTTATCGCTGCGTCACAATAAACGAGTTCAGGCTCCATGAGCAGGATGAAAGAGGAAGAAAAAAAACTCCCACGAGATCGTTAATGTCTGGAGGGGCCCATTGAGATTCATTCGAGGTTCGATTATAAAACTCCCTCTCGATATTCCTGTCTGAAAGCACGCCCAGATAATACGGTGAATTTTTATTTAACATCGTCCTATTGTGCCTCAACCCCCTCATTTAAACTCATCGAAAATATCCATATCACGAGAGGGAAAGTACTTTTCTTTTTTTTTCTAAATGGACAGGAACACTCGTCTTGTTTCGGATACTGCGTCACTCTTTTAACCAGACAACAGCGTGTCCCCTTAATCTTTATTAAAATGGTTGGGCGTACTATATTTTGACGGTATACCCTCAAGATTTTTCAGCATCATCCCCCCATAACCAGCTTTTTTCTTCCTACAACGTACCCCGCAAAATACGTCGAAAATTATGAAGCTCCAGACAGAAGCTGGGTGATTAATCGAGTATTTAATTGAAAAATAAGTAGATACCGGAGCATTTTGTTTTAATGACAGCTCCCGTGTGCCGTGACGAGCATCCCCTTTATTCGCAACTTTGTTCACCACTTCTTACCCTCCACCCCCCCAAGAGATATGGGAATAATAATTATTCCAATGCTTCGTGGTCGTTCGAGAATGTCGAGGGACAAGGGGCTGAAAATAAAACCTCAGCAGTCAATGAGGGATGGAGAGGAAAAAAAATTGAAAGTCAGATTCCTCGTCGGAAGGGGGAAGATACCTTGAAGGAATGCGGGAAGAACAAGGACATTTAAGTTTTTATTAACGATGGCAAAAATTAAAAGTTATTTTTCATTTTATCAGGGACCAGGATCTAGAACGACTGTCATCGACACCTGATGACAGATGACAAAAGTAAATCTCTTCGAAACTAATGACCCAGCAGGACCCACCGCAAAGGTTTCATTGACTTTGGGCCTTAAACAAACTGGAGTTCTTTTACGATACAACTCGGATAAGTCCGAAAAACGTGTTGAGCACCATACCAAAGTATTTAATGGCTCTAATGAGCTCCCTGCACCTCATTAGGGTTCCTTTAATCCTCAAACTTTTCGAGACTCCCGACGAAGAGCTCCTAAAAGCCATTCCCTTCTTCATTCATGGTCTCACTTTTTACGTAAAAGTTCCCAGGAATCGAGAGGTGTGACGAAGAGACACGTGTTTGCCGATGGCACGCGGCGGCGTTCGGCTCCATGCTCTCAACGCCACGAGGGATATATGTTAACACGTGACCAACGTCATTGTGTCCCATGAGAGCAAAAGTGAGACGCGATTTTGACGAGGGTTCCTCGCAACGTTACAAACGTCATAGGAACAAAAATTTTTCGATCCTCTCGTCCCCCCATTATCCAACCCCTCCCCCGTCCCCTTCCCCTCCCTTCTCTGTCGGCTCGCGTATTTCCTTTGGCCTAAACAAAAAGCATATATATATATTCTGAAGGGAAATCAGGAAAACCGAGGAGACAATGTTTTACACGAATTTATACGGTTCCCTATTTTTCTTTCATCTTTTCTTCTTTTTTTTTTCCACCAGTCTGGGAATCTTTGTTCTTTTTGAAAATTAGTTACGCTCCGATTTATTACGATTTTCTGTCCAACAATTAATACATCGTGACGCAGTTACGTTATTTTTCCAGCACGCTACAAATCAAATGTTTGATAACCGACCATTTTGTGCATGTTTTTCAAAGCGATTTCTCGACCAACAATAAATATGAAACGGCTTTCCATTCGGTATGTACGGAGGCATAAAAAATCGAGATAAACCGTTGCCGAAATTAAGTACTGTCTCGAGAAGCTTCAGGCTACGTGACCGATTTCAATCTCTCGTCTCTTTTCGTAAGCCTGTACATCGACTCATCAACGGTCTCGGTTCGATCGGTATTTCCCTAAAAATTTTGACGGTTATTATATTTTTTTCTCAGCGATGTCTGTATACAGTCGTATGGAAATTAAAATGCTCTGACACGATCGTCAGATCTCGTTTCAGGAGTAAGAAAATGGCAGTTCCGAGGAACCGAATACGCCGAAAGATAACAACAGAAAAAAAAATGAGGAACGAACCTAGGGGAGATTCGAATTTCGTAGTTACGTTCTAGTCTATATATCTACGTGAAACTAGAGATGATAAGGAAGAAGAGAAGAAGAAAAAATAATAATATGAAATCTCGATAAAATTCGGGACGCGGGAGGGGGAGGCTCGAATGGCGCCGTTTGAGTGAAAATACGTGATCGACTACCCTTCGCATTGCTGCACGCATTTATGTTAATTCCCGTTTTCTTTTTTCTTTCTTTTATTCCATGGCAACCAAGTCTCAGGGCGCAGAAAGCGATTTCTCGGAGATAGGAGGACACCGGTTGAGGGTGCGGGCCACGATTGAAAAATCTCGATAACATTCATGTTAGGCACTTGGGTTAAATTTATGTTTGTCGTTGCAGGCTTAATCGTATTTTCTCGCAACGCTTTTCAAACTTACCTTTTTCTTTCTTAACATTCGTTATCAAAGTTAAGCGTTAATTCGTTTCAACATCTTTTTCTATTTTCGTCCAAAATAATTCGATAACGTTACAGCAATAAAAATATCGTAAAGAAAAGTTGAATTATTTTGATTCGAGATCACAATGAAAATGCCTGTAAAATAATGTAATAATATTGTTTACTTATTCGACATGGGAAACTGTCCAAGAATAATAAAATGATGACTCGAAGGTTAATTCTAAAGGTTCTCTAAAAGGGCATATATTTTGGATACCGGTAAATAAAATAACGTGATCCATGGGCGACGAGAGGGGTTGATGTAGTATCGAGTAGAGCATCAAAGTAGAATTCTCTCGTTGGTGGTTTAGGGATAAGTTTATTTTGATTATTGGGGAATCCTTTGTTGGTCTCCGCTCGAATATTTGGTCCACGGTTGCAAGATCACTCGAGAGGATTGAATATGTGGTAAAAGGGTGAGAAATTGAGTAGGGGTTGAAAAACAGGGTATGTTTTTTTGTTTTCCTTTTTTATTTCCTCGTATCTCTTCTTTTTTTCATGGTCAATTCCCACGAGTGGAAAAAATTGGAAATGGAATAACACTTTTGGTGGCGTTGAGGGAAAAGTCTGTCCGTTGTCAAAAGGCGTTTAAGAGGTCCCGATCGGCAATATTTATTGTACGAAAGATGTGGATTCGACCCCAAGTGGTGAGAAGAAAAAAAAAAAAGGGAAAATTACGAGCCTGATAAGGCTGGAGGTTTCTTCGTGGTTGGGATTATGGTACATTGGCTATTGCCAATCTCATACGGTAATACCCGCATGCCGGATATTTATATGATTTACAGATGAGATAACCATGAGTTGAACCATTATGCCAGAGACAGGGGCCAGTCTCCCCAGTTATTGCATCCCCTTCTTAATTATATGTGCCAGATATATAAATTAGATTGATCTCTTTCCATGCGAACGAGCATGTGTGTATTCGTGTATATTTATGTGTACATACGCGTGTCCATGATCTTTCCATCACTGCTTTAATCAGAGTGATCAGCGAAACCCAATCGTCCAAACTATCTCTTATTAAATGGCGTCACACTTTTATTTCCCATTACTCCTGTCATGTGAAACAATCTTTCATGGAGTTACATTCCGATTGCAAGTTTTCGATGGAGTTTTGGTAAGAAAAATCGCCGGAATATGGTCGAAGTTATCGGGAGTACTATCAGAAAACTCGTTGAATCTTATCGAAATCGTTTGGCAAATGTTTGTGAATTCATGGAAGAAATTTTACCAGATTTTTATCCGGTTGATGTTTCTTGCGACTAACTGACGTGCGACAGGGACCAGATTCACCGTGTCCAAATGTCACTGGAACCATCAGGTTGCTATCAAAGCAAGTGTATAAGAAATTGTGAGACGATTCATGATGGAACCAGGAGAATAATCAGGTTTAAGTCGTAAGAAATTATGAGCTTATCGGAGTACCAATGAGGGAGAAGCCATAAGAAAATAATGTTGGAATCATACGAGAAATTATGACGAATAAGAAAATCAGACGAGAACCATAAGAGTAATTGTACCAAATAGTCGAGCTAACTTTTCTGGGCAATGCTTTCGGAAACATTGAGTCGACGAACCACTTTACGAGAACGCAATACATGTATTTTTTTTTTCTCATATGGTTCTCCACATCCCGGTGAGCCGAACTATGATTTTCAGAAAAGTTATTTGAGCTCGAGCGTTGCTTCGTACCGTAATAATGCCTCGACGTGAACCGGTTTTTCTGAAGGTTATTAAAGACGAGAGAAAAAAAATAAGGGAGTAGAAGAAAGTATGGTTTGACTACAATTTCTTCGCTGAGATTGACTTTTTCAACATTGCTTTCTTATCTGTATCGCGTCACCAGGAAATTTTTTTTTTATATGTATGTGTGTGCGGTATGCAAGCTCATAATCCTGGGAGTATGGTTCGTACGTTGACTTACGCAAGCAAAATCGAGGGAGTCTCGTCTATATAGACGTTGAAGGCTGGTGGATTCCTGGGCTTTTCCGTGCACGCCATTAGGCTGTAATATTACGATAAGTATAGAGTGTCGAGGGCCCCAAAGTCACAAATCTTAACCCTGAGGCACCCATTTTGCCTCGATCTTTTCTTCGCTCCTAGTAACTTCACATATCCGCTGCTACTTTTACCCTCCGAAGATCGTCGGTATCGAGAATCTAAGCTCGGTGGAATCTATTCTCGCGATTATACGTCTTGCCCGAACACCCGCGATGATTTATAATCGAATCAGTGATTCGATTATCACTCGTAGCCACGTCTATTCGTTTTTGGTCAATCTCAGTCAGGCTCCTTCGTATATTATTCGGTCTTTTGGACTTTTTATTTTTTATTCATATTTAACGTTTCCTCGGTAGAGCTGTCCATCCCGCAAACGAATAACGACCTACGAGGCTTCCTCTCGTAGCTCCCGAGTCGACTACCGAACACGTCTAGGAAGGCGTGTTACCAACCGTAGGTAAATTAGCCGATTTATCGATCGGCGTTTAATAAACGCGTCTCGGATACATAATTCACAAGTTTTCCCGGAGCAATTTTGTCATAAAGCAAGCTACCAAAGGCTAATTTATGCCGTACATGGTAATCGAGTAGTAGGCGCAAGGTAATGATTACCGATGACGCCGATAGCGATCAAGACGCGCTCGCTTGGCCTCGATTTACCTGTACCGTAAAACTGTCGCTTCTATCGCTCGTCTCAAAACTCGTGGCAGTTGTAAAAAGTCCGAGTTCGAAAAGTTGTGAGATTATGTTCGCTGCGATGGACCCTGATCTGGGCTATTAGTCGATTCAGTGCGATGTTCGATCCGACGCACTGGCGACATCTGAAATGGCCGATGATTCTGATCTTTGGAATTTAATTATGAAAACTCTTGCAACCGCCTGTACATGGATTTACTCAGCTATCGCGAAAGGGTTTCTCACGCATATCAATTGCGTATAAGTTATGCCATCAAAACAGACGATCGTCCGAGCTACCATGCAGTTAGAGGAGTGTCGTTATGTGATCGTTTAATCGCGAGGCGGTTTTTAGATCGGCAATGATTTTCACACGATCTAAGCAGCGAGTATATTTTCATCGAAGATGAGAAACTGCTTGTCCTCAGAGAGAAGTGTCAGTTACGGTAATTCGTAAATCCTTTAAGATTCTAGTTCACGACCCTGATTAAACGAGAAAAAAAAATCAAAAGCTTGACAAGTTTAGCGGTAGCGATTTGAAGAAGAATATTTCATCGACCATCTTACGGGTACTGAAATCTTTCGCTTCCTCTTAGTCTTTAGCTCCTAATACCTATCTTCTCGCAGAGCCAGTTAGGATTTTGTTTTTTTTTCTTTCGGTCACTTATCGTTATGCGCAATATCGTTTGGATAATCCACGTGGATTAAACGATATCGAACTCACCTTTCGCCACAAAAGCGCGAGGAGGAGTCGTCGAGATCGAAATGTCAGAGACCTTCTCTCAGCGTGAAAGCTGATCTTGTACGAAGATCAATCGCGTATACGAGAGCAGCAAATGTATTGTAACGGAATAATGACTTCGGGAGTCTTGAACCAGTCGATATTTACCTCTCGAATTGCACACACCTGTACCACGTGTTTCTCAGTTAGTCGGTGAACGGGGCACGTCTTAATTTCCACCAGTCAAAAACGATGATACAATTCCAGGCGTTCTTCGTGCCTCGAACAAATTTGTATGCAAATCAAGTTCTGCTTTAATGGCTCTACTATTTACATAACTATGTAAATTTATTCGAGAGTTGAGAAACGTTACTTTCTATGTGAACAGAAGTCCGTAATGATGTAATTAATTTTCAGTAACTATGCCTATTGTTATGATTTATTTTTCTCCGTTTGTTTACATTTTTATTTATTTTTTGATGATTCGAAATGCTATTTCAGTTTCTCATCGTCGTGGAAACATTTGATCCAATATTTAAGTTTTAATCCAACCACTCGATACTGGTAGAAAAAAAAAGGACTGTTGAACGATGAAAAACAGAAATTATACGAGGAGCAATTTGTCTCGCGACAAAAAAAAAAGTCTATGGGTCAAGAGCGTGACTTCGGTGACGAAGTGGCCTAATGGAAAATTTATTCATAGCCGTAAGGGTCCGTGAGGCCGTTCCACTTAAGGTACATGAGAAACGTCGAGATTTGGTGAAAATTATCGAATGACATATGACTCGAGTTAACGGAGAATCGTGATAAGTGATACTCGCTAATAAAAAACATGTCAGAACCCATGTCACGTTAAATCCATCCTATCAACGTTTGGACAAGGTTCAGGCACGTCCATGAAGATCGTCGGACATGACGAATACTATTTCGAGCAAAAGTCTCGAGCGATTATTTCGGAATATTTTCTTTCATCCTTGAAAAGCCTCCGTCTTTCCGGGGGGTGTTGAAAAAGCATCCATGAAAACCTGGGACGTTATCCTAGTTTCCGGGCAAGCCTCCCTAAGCTTTTCAGGGTCCGAGTAGCTGGGTTTCGATCTTTTTTTTTTTTATCCCTCTAACTCGGTCTCGGTGCTTGAAACGATTTTGCAGAAAATCCCCGAGACTTTAGAGCTGTGGTGGACGTTCCACGGTGTCCTGGAGAGCGGAGGAACATTTGTGAAGAGAGAAAAAAATACTCGATGACGCAAAAGGGGTTGTAGAGATAGGAAAGTCCTTGCGGAGAAGGCGACGGGAACGGTGGATGATCCTGGAACGCTTAGGAAGGACAGGAGGGATTTTCCGTAGATGTTCCCGGGGTCTTTGATCTAAGAGACGCTGGAGAAAGCTTCCTTAAGATATCGCGCAACCTCAGACTCTAGTTGAGAACCCCTGGACACCAGGATCAGTATTCCGATCGTCCCAGTCGTAGGTGGAGGTTGAAGTGCACCTTTTCCGATGGTCCATGACACGAGGATCTTCTCTTCCAACCCCTGTCCCATTATGCCTCGGAGCCCCAGGTCCAAGATGACACGACGTGGCCAAACACTTCTTCGATCTCGGTGTAAACACGCTTATGGAGATAAGCGAATGGGTTTACAATAGTTTCGAAGGAGATGCCGACTCGTCCCGTGGTTACGAGACTCAGGGATAAGGGAGAACCCTTCATCCATCCCTCTTCTCTCTCTCTCTCTCTCTCTCTCTCTCTTTCTCTCCTGCTTCTTCACCAAAGTTGTCGACACCCGGAACGAGACGATGACGACGACCCTTCACGTCCGATGGACCCACACAAACATCGATCTTCGGATCAACCCGAAACACCCGTCGCGTGGCTTCATCCACATCCATCCTCTTTTATCACATTCCACATTTCTATGACAGTGCGCTAGCTACTGTGCTCCAAAATATTTCTGTATCGCGTTGATGCCTCCTGGCCTCCGCCGGGTTTCACGCATTTGAAAGTTAAAGCGAAGCCATGCTCGCTTGATAATACAAGGGATCTTCTGATTGAGATCGTAAATCTGTATTAAGTGGATAGGCATGACAAGATGCTTTTCAGAAGAAAAAAAAAAAAGGTTTGAAAAAAGATTTCTTCCAAGTGGACAAAGAACACATTTTTTTTTCTCCTATACCTCCTTTAAAGCTTCGCACTTATTTCGGATGAAAAAGAGAAGTAAATAATGAAAGGAAAGTCATAAAAACAGGAATGAAAGCTGGCCGATTCATACGCAAGAAAATCGAGTGAAACTTTCTTTCATTATTTACCCTGTTCGTATTTCTGATCCCTACTTTTATTGCAATTTATTATCCGCGTAATATCCCGTATACGATTTGTTCTGACGTACTTGTTAAAAAAATCATTGGACCCAACGGAATGGGCGTGAAAAACCTGTTGTTCCCCGAATAACCAGAAGGATCGTGAAAAAAAATGAAAGGGAGAACGAGCAATAACCACATTACCGAATAACGGAAGAGGCAGCCCAGCGCGAATACGAGAGAGAGAGAGAAAATAAAATAAAATGTAGTGTAGTCTCTCTTGTGAGCACGCACTTGAACACCCGAGTGTGCCGGTCTCGTGACGGATGAGAGCGAGTAAGCTTTGGACAGGGCCCTCATACCGGTGATCCCCGAGGGATCTACCAGCGAGATTGATGCGTTATGGGAGGCGATCACAACAAGCCATGCATTGGCAATGACGCCGTACGAAACTTAGCGTCGTTTTGCCAGCTTCGCACTCCCTCTCTTTTCGCAACACCTACATTACACGAGTAATATACCCAAAATTCTGTACAGGGTATCCTGAAAATAAAATCCAAACTTCACGAGCCAAAAGAGATACTCGTGAAATCCTGAAGAATCAAGTCCTTCAATAAATTTCTCTCGAACCCACCGTTGATGAGATTTCAACTAATTAGCGGAAGAGCCAATCGCAGCGGGCAGATGAGAAGAGTAGGAGTAGTGAGTGCTAATTGACCGGCACTAATTGAGCGATATCTCATCAACGAGGCATCGCAGAAAAAAATTTCCAAATACTTTTTCCTTCAGAATATCTCGATCTATTCATTCTCGAGCCCAGGCACGTGTTTTCGGACACCCAATAGAATAGTGTTCCATCGAGTTTATGAAATTTTAAGGCACATCCAGGATGCCTTGCAATTCTCACTGATGTCTTCTTGTCTCTCAAAAAAGTGTGCACGTGTAAAGCATCAACTAAATCTGGATTGAACGAATATACGCGAAGGGATCGAGACTGAAATGTTCAAAAAAAATTCTCGAACCTAACTCATCACTCACCCTTCGAGTATTCTCTTATCTCTCACATCCCCTATGCCTTTCTACGTCACCGATCCAACCAAACTTTCATTCTTTCGAAAGGTTCATGTTCCTCTTGACTGAATCTTCGTAAACTCAGATACAGCTTTACAGAACTATCGGCTGTGGATAAATCTTTTTTGGTAAGAATCGGGAAATGAAATTCTGGAATCTGTTGTGAATAAGCGATCCATAATTATTGCCAAACTTGAGAATAATCGTAGCAGCTTTCAGCTGACCTTTGGAACATCGACTGAATTACGTACTTAGGGGTAGCGATTCAGCCCCCTTCACTCCCGGAAAAAGTATTAGGGAGTGTCCTCTTTCGTTTCCGCTTGAAAATTCGACCAAGAATCATCCTCCCTCGTTCGCGTAGCTTATCACCTTGGTAACGCCACGACCTTCATTCCCGCGTAGACGGCAATCTCTGTACGGCGAGTTGAGCGAAGAATATTATGGTAACGCTGATGTGAATCGTTGCCAGGACACACATATATCTATCTTCGAAGCAAAACTACCAAGAATTTCCGCGTCGTTTGTTTTTACCTACGCGTTGTACCTTCGCCATAAGATTCGTGACCTTCATCAGCATATATATCTTCCGTGCACTTCGTCCTTTTTTCAATCGTTACGTATCTCTTTTCATCCGAAACGGAGATAACCTTTATCTCGATTTTCAGTGACCTTACAATTGGTTCGATCATCATTATCAAATGTTGAATAAATTTTACGATAGTCAGAAGAGGTTTTCAACATTTTTCTGGCTATTTGAAGAATTTCCAAATATAAATTCAAACATTAAGATGAATAAGACGTTAAAAAATAGACGGTCTCCGTTTCAACATTTCCTTTTATGCCATTTCTTCTTTTATTATCTTCTTTTTATTTTCACTCTTCTCAACGGAATATATTTTTAAACAGCTCGGAGCTCAAGCGCGGATCGTCTCGCCTCAGCTTCTTCCCATGTTCGTCGTTAATTAAGACTCCCCGCCTACCTACCACCCCAAAAAAGTCACTGCATTCCAACCCCGGCCCCGGGTCACGTGACTTTTTCTGTGACGCCTCTCACTCGGCATCCAAGATGCGTTTTTTTTTTTCTTTCCAACTTACTGTCATCTCGAAACTTGTCAAGGGATAACCGGTCAATGTCAAATTCTGTACGTAAACCTAACAAATATGTGATTTCAAAAAAAATGTTGAAATTAAAGGAAAAAAAATTATCATTTATTCGATGAAAGAAACACACACTGTTGTACATCGAATCTGATACAAGCTGCTGTTTGACAATGGAATTTCTTTATCATCGCTCGATTTCCGGAGAATTCGATTAAATGAGGCGAAACAGATAGGGGAAAAACAGATGTCCTCGATGACCCAAATTACGTGGGACGCGTGTCCAAAATGTATGTATTTGACATCTGTCGTTGAGGGAGAGATTCTTGGCAGTTGCGATTAAGGTCACTGGTGTCTTTTCCAATTTCTTGGAGAAAATTATCGTTGGTTTATGGCCCTGTGATTAATTTTTCAAAAGAAGATCTGAAAAATAAAATAAAAATAAAAAAAACAATGGAAAAAAATAATTCCAAGGGTTATTTTGACCCAGAATTTGATTCACCCAGTCATTTCCACCTGGAAATCGTGATTTCTCATTGATTGCACGAAATTCGATACTGACTCAAAGTCTTAAAAAAGTAGATTCTATTGCAGAGGCACCGATTGCTTGATTTTCAGCAGCCGTAACATTACGTGCCTGGATTTCCGATCGCAAGGTAAGATTTAATACAAGAAGCACACAGCGGTGATCTTGGAGCAGGAACGTTCCTCGAACTACATTCTCATAAATAGATTGGACATGAAATATTGAGAAACAGATATGTTTTTGATAAGCGCTATGAAGAAGAACTTTCTTTCTTTTTTTTTCTTTTTGTTGGTATTCATCGATAAAAAATAAATGTGCGATTTCATGTGTTGCCGAGCAAACGCGAACTCAACGTCCTGCTGTCACGACGCGACCAGTAATTTAATAGCCCCGCCGAAAGAACCTCGATATCACGCTTAGCTCGAATACCACAAGACCGTTATATATACCGAACTGTATAGGTTTTTTCAAAAATCATACTGACATTTTACGGTATGTGTAGATCTCCAGATCCCGAAGAAAAACGTCCTTAATCACTTCCTGCTCCGACCCACCGTTCGAGGGATATCCGTCGATCAATGAGGGCCAATCAGATGCGAATCAAGAGCAAAGCTCACACTTATTCGCTATTCGAGGTTCCTAACTGCCAAGAGATTTTTCTTTTCGGTACTTCCAGATAGTTACTCACTAATTAGCAAATATCTCGCGACTTGTGCATCAAGGAGAACTGAGAACTAAGAACTTTCTCTCCAGTTCAGCTAACTACGCCTCAGAATCTGAGAGTAACTTTTGAACGAAGTTGTACATAGCATCCCGATTGCCCGATGAAAACATAACGATCGATAAATCCTCAGGAGGGGGCAAGAACGCTCGCAGACAACATAATAACGTGATGTATATCGTGTGTGTTGCTGTTGTACTGTTCTTACTTATGGGCTACTACCTGCAACGGTAGCTGTTCACGATATTCCCCTTCCATCCAATATACTTTTCGTCCAAGTCCATTTATCGAAATCTACAAGTACGCAGAAGTGTATTATTTATCTTCGCCACCCAATGAAGAATGAATACTCGTTAATTAAGCTATGAGTATCAGTCCCTTAATCCTTTAAGCTGCTCTAAAACGTAGGCAATATTTTCAAGGAACGTGTTCAACAATCAAAGGACTGTGTTATCGTTATACCAACAACCGACCCTCGGTAAGAATCCAATTTTTAACGCAACGAAAAATTCCGTACATTCCTATGTGTATTTACACTTGAATGGAGCTCAGGGGAAACGAAGACCAAAGAAATGAGAAGATAAGGAATATTGTCCCTGATCAATTTATACTAATTTACATTTGTTGATTACTGATGACTGATCAAAGAGGCTGGAAGGGAATCGATCTTCCCCAACTTTTTGTATCTCTTTCCCGTTCAGCTGGAATGGCCATTGATAGTCTCGCCACGATTCCAAGCGCTTGAACGAGGCGCCTTATCTCCCCAAGCTTCTCTTGTCGTCGAGCGTCAATCGTAAACAGTGCTCCCATCCAATTTCGTTCGCGTTAATGTTACTTTCGACGAGTTACGTTGGCCGACCGTAGCAGGGTGATTAGGCCAAGAAAGCGGGCTGTACCAGTGGAGAAGAAAAAAAAACCAGCGGACCCCGAAGCTTCCCGGGTATTTGGCGCGTTAAGCGAATCTCGTTATTCCACGGAGAACCGAGGAGGAATCCGCGGAACGAGAAACGCGTTAATAGGGCAATAAAACGAGCCACGATTCCTCGTGGCGAAGAGCCAAGATCGATACCCTCCGATACGAAAAGGGCCTAATCTCCATCAGCCAACTTCCATACAAATGCTACCATTCACGATTAAAAGTGTGTATCCGTAACGCACTTGAGAAAAGAGGACCCGGAGCTGATGCTGGCTTAGAGTCCTCCTCAGCAGAGGCAAGAAATCTCGAAGCAATCGTCGTCACGTACTCGCCCGGAACTCAGGTTATACGTATTTTCCTAAACCTAAAAATCCCTCGGTACTTTGCCCCCGCTGACTGGTCGATCACTATCTGCTTCGCTGCGCACTAAAAGTCCAAACTCCAGATGAGGCTCGCGTCCTGGAGACATATCACTCCGACATGTTCTACCTACTTTTGTTTTGGTCTCTTCTTTATTACTGGGTCCTTTTACTGCTTGGTTAGGATGGCCGGCTCTGGATGATGTTCTACGAGAATTATCAGGGGACCATGTGATCTGGCCTAAATAGAGTGAGTCATCATGATTGCTGCACTCTGGAAATTCTGAAGTTTTTCTCAGCCTCTGATGAGCCAGGTGTGATGAGATCTGATGACTAAGAAGAAAATTTCTCTTGCGAACTCAGACTCATTGGTTTTAACGAATCCTGTGGATAATCAAAGATCCAGCGTGAACCATAGAAGCCTATGATGATGGAAACCCAGGAAGGAATGAAAATGAGTTCGATCGATGGTGAAATGCTTACATCTTAATGGACGTCGATGGCTGCCCTTGCATCGGGATCCGTAATGTATGCTGCAACTGAACTAGGACACCGGTAGGCCTCTAACGCCCCCGTTACTTCTGGAATAATGAGCCAACCGGGAAAAATAAGGGATTTGGGACCCGCGAGACGAGTCAAGAGACAAAATTAAAACAGCTGAATTAATTATCCTCACTATCTCGGAACGTTTCATCTCTTTCATGGTTAGTTTAGGAGGATGTGTTTGCTCCTGCTGGTTTGATGTTATCAGGGATGTGACTCGAATACAACGGAGACTTCTCCGGTCCTGTTGAACGCTCACGTCCTCGCTCTCCTGGTTTGTGTGCCAAAGATATCGGCTCCTCGTACTCTGGGCCGAAGTTTCGGTCAATAAAATTGCTAACCCAATCCATCATCTTGCTTAGATGCGCATTGGTTGTTCAGCATAAAGAAATAAGAATCATGGATTGACAGTAAGATTCATCGAGATTGCTGACATTGGCAAACTGCTCTGAAAAAAAAAACGCTGCTTGGGCAACTGTCAGTAAGTTCTGACAGCATCACAAAAATTGAATCTTGAAATATACTGATATAAAAACGATCAACAACAGAATGAATGAGAGACTTCCAGCTGGAAATATCAAAGCGTTGCAGATTTCTCAACGTTCCCATAAATTTGTACTTCATTTTCGGAATGAAAAATGGCATTTGCCGAGGAACCATTGAAGGAGACAGTGTTCCTTGAGCTCGCGGATTTGATATAAGGGCGAATAAAAACACTTTCAATTTAATCACGCTCGAAGAATGCTTCAGTCTCGTTCGCCCTTCGGCTCCGGGATCATGGCTGCGTAACGCAATTCGTTTCTTTTTCTCGTACGAAATTGAAATCCCGACAGCACGTGGAGAATTAAACGACTCCCACGAGGGATAAGCAAAAAAAAAAGGGGGGGTGGGAGGGAGGTGGAGGTGGAAGGGGTGGGGAAGAGTGTAAAGAGAAAAGAGGAAAAGGACCAAAGAGATCCCCTCTCGCGAAAAGTAGAGAAACGAGGCGCGTGACACGCGTACATTCGAAATGGATGAGTTTCGGTTTTCCAGGATCTTCTTTTTCTGTTACAAACGTCACAGCAGGACCCTCTTATATATCGCGGTTCCTGAAAGTAGAGATCTGCTACTACACTCACGAGGCTTATCCGGCTCACATTACGCCTAATTCTTTCGACTTTATTCTTATTTATACGCTCTCCGGTCCATCGGTCTCTATGCTTGGCCAGATCTGACAATTATTTATTTCAATTACAACATGTTTTAAAACTTGAACAATTTTGATCAATGTACTTGATTGATTTTAGATTTTTTCATCGCAACGACTCGTTTCTCAACATTAAATTTTTGGATATTTTTTAAGTTCAGTTTGCATGATCATTCTATAGCGTTGCAATCGATTTCTGAGCTGTTTTCTCGATTCTTGTGAATGAAATATTCACCAGGGTTCTGTCGATGGTTCGGCAACGACAAGACCGCGTCATTACTGGCTTTTACTTTGCCCAAGAATCGACAAATTTTCAAAGGAGGAAGGGTGTTAAGTGTTGCCAGCGGAGCAAAGTACGAGAAGGTACATTGAGCAGGGGAGACGAGAAGCGTAGAATGCCCAGTCTCCATAAAGCTATGGAGGAAACCCCTTGGTGATTCAATTCGATACAATCGGAGAGTAGATTCTACGCTTGTGAAATATATTGCTCTCGTATACGAGCCCCGTCCGTTTCCAACATCCCTTGCGAAGAAGAACACCCCCGCTAAAGTTTCTCCTTTCCATCCCGTCGCGTTAATATTGCTGACTATAAGTTTTTTGCCTCATTTTCTTACTCGTCGCTGGCTCCTTCATTTTTTACTTCATTCATTTATTTATTTGTTAATTCATCGACTAGTTTTAAGCGAGTCGTTTTTTTTTCTAATAAATTATTGTTTTTTTCATTGAATTGTCTTCAGTCGCGCGACCCAATTCCAAACGGTCATGATCATTTTTTGACACTGAAAGAACTGCCTTCATTCATATCGAGATATCGAAAGATTAAAATCGTTTTTACAGAAACAATTTTTGTAAAATTTTCAGAAATCATGATCAATGACTTCAAGTGTCAACCGATAATGCCGAAAAATTCAAAAAAATGATTGTCGAGCTTCAAATAAAGTAGTGACTTCAAAGGAATAAAAAAAAAAACTACAGACTAATTCCCACGAGGAAAAACTCTTTCTGTGGGTAAGAAAAATGGCGGATCGTTCAACGTCGGTGAATCAGGAAAATGACCGAAAACAAATTTTCCTAGAGCATCGATGCTGGAAAGTGTTTCACGTAATAAGAGATTGCTTCCTCAATGCGATTGGGGAACATTGTCGATTTCTCGTTCATACGATCACGGAGCTCTCGTTCCGCCTGAAGGGCGAATTTGGGTAAAAGTTTCGCGGTCCATCGGGCCAGGACCCGCTGGGATGACCCTTCGAAAATCGTCCAAGCCCTACGTCCACTGGGGAAAGAAGACAAGCAACGAGAACCCCTCGATCCCACTCGCCCAGAAGAGACACCTCCCTCTCTGCTCCTCCTCGTTTTTTTTTGCTCTATTTCTAACGCAATCAGCTGAGTGGATTGCTGCAAATTTCCTTCACCCTGTCTCCTCGGACATTCACTTATCCCACTCAGTTCCTGGTTCGCCTTAAAGTGTTTTAGAACTCGGCAAATATCCACTAGTTTTTATCGCTCACCTTACGGGCAGTAGCTATTTTCTTGGCGCCACATTATCACTCCGAGCATCCCTCGTCTTTTTTTATTTTATAGATTTCCCTTCAAATTTTATTTTCATTTACACGAATCGAAGCACTGCTCATTCTTTTCGAAATTCTCGAAAACCACAATTTGGTCATCTCTCCGGACGTTATCTCAGTATTTTTCTTGAACTAATGAAGTTTGCTTTGGAAATGAAGTTTCTCCGAAAATTCTCGAAATTGCAAAGCACCAAAGAAAACTTGACGATTTCACGTCACCTTCGAGAGAAAGAGAGAAAGAGAGAGAGAGAGTGTGATGTGACTACAGTGACGTGACAAAAAAATGGTCTGAAAATAACAATGAGTACATTGTCATACCATAAACAGACTAAGAAGGACCAATTATACGCCAAGACATTTGGGATACCGAGTTCTCGATCGTGTGTTGCGAGAGAGGTACTCTTACGACTCTGGTTCCTCGATCGTAATACGAAGCGAATAATTGGCGAAATGGGGAACACAGAGAGAATCGACCACGAGAGATGGAAAGGTGGCGGCGTTTCAGAGGTTTACGGCCAGAGCCACGACCTCAATTTTGCTCTGGCAATCTGCAGCTCGAGAAAAGAGAACCGTGACCAGTTTCAGCGGACTCAAGGCCAAAGGAGGCCTCGGTCATGGGCACGTTTTGCAAGTAGTCACACTTTAAGCTTAATACAAAAAAAAATACACATATATATGTATATATGACGATTCGAGTAATGCTCATTTCGTGGAACGAAAGAGAAATACAATAAATAATAGCGGAACTGAAAAATAATTCGTCAAAAGATTCATTGCCAATTTCAGTCCTGTTACTTTCCAATTGTTTTTTTTTTCCCTCCCCGTACATGTTCATTCCAAGAATCAAGCTACCTGAAATTTTCAAGATTGAGATCTATCATCAGATTATTTATAATTTCGACACTAGAGAGCTGGAAAAGTCATCGTTTGCCAGCCAAATTGTAAAATTCTTTTCAAAGTTCGATTCTCAACTCTTGGCCGAGTTGAGAATCGTTTCGGGTCATGTCCGAAGAACAATAACACGGTATATTAAAAAATTCCTGAGATCGAATGGAATTGGCACGCGCCCGATAAAAATTTCATTTAATTAAAAGCAGCGTCAAAAGCGTTTTTTGAAAATAAAAATAACGAAGAAAATTTGGAGATTGAAACTCGCAGCACGCATCGGCATAATGGTCTGATATTTGTACTGTGGATTGGTGAAAGCCATGGAGAACCTTGGAAGGGTGTATAAACAGAAGGTACGACTGCGTGGTTGAAGGTTGGAAGTTGGGCGTAGCAACAAACGCTGGACAAACAGGAATGTATAGCGAGTTGTATATGTACCTAGGAGCTTTACACGTACACGCCCTCGCGCTCGGTTGTATATTGAACAAGCGACGGGATAAGGGGGCAAGAGGAGGGGGGGAGTTCGGGCTTGTATTTACTCCGGGAATTAAAAATCCCTTCGCGGTGGAACGAGCTTGAAAGGGTCTAGCGAGGCGTGAGCTCGAAGAACATCATCCCCTACGCCTCTTCTCGGTACAGCACTCCATGATTTCTCGCGGTGTGTATACACACGCGTCGTCTCGTTCAATGTGGTGAAGTACTATAGCGAAATATAAGTACAGCTGGGGTAGGTACATGCTCTCGTGGTAGGAAATGAACGGGCGACAAGGGCGTCGCGAAAGACCGGATTGCGATTAGTTTCACTCTTGGATTCTCGTTCACGCTTCAACGAGTACACCTGCCCTCCGGGCGGACATTGCGGCGAGGGTGAACCTCCCCTCGCCACCCCCTACTCACCGAAAAAAAAGAAGAAAAAAAAATGGGGTGGAAGATAGCCCAGAGTTATGGAAAATTGTTGGGAATTGATCAACGGACTGGATGAAAAAGCATGCGAAAAAAAAAAACCCTAAAAATGTGTGATGTTCGTGTTGATGCTTAAGGGGTGAGTTTCAAAGTTCTGGGACGCAAGAATTATGCTTGGATTTGGAAGAGGATGAGCAGATTTTGGAAAATATTCTACAACGGTATGGACTCTCGAAAATCATTCGCGAAAGTATCCGGCTCTGTTGACCTGCTGGAAATCCGTAGACGGAAACCCAAATCCACTGGAATCGAGCCTGAATCCCATGAATACGTATAAAGATACATCGATGCTGCGAAATTTATTCCAAAAATGTGTATAAACATAAAAAATAAAAAAAACACCCTCATGCTACATGTGGGAGGTTCGAGTAAAAATATTCGTAGGCTTGTCATAGCTTGCTGGCTCGGCGAGGAACGACAAACTCGGGCGGACCATAAATCGAGAGACGTTCGATAAAATGCTCGAAAAAAAAAAAAATAAAGAAAAGAAAAAAAAAATAAATAAACGACTCGGACCCGGAATAAATAACAGGAGGATCGCGAGAGACGAAGAAAAACGAAGAAAAATACGTAAAGGGGAGCGCCGAGTGGATGAAAGATGGGAAAAAATGAATCCCCCCCCCCCCCCCTCCTCCCGCCCTCTCCGTGGCATAGTCCACGCTCGGACGCGTATGACTTACTGCTTAAAGGGGCGCAGAAAACTCTTCTCGCAAAACAACATCAGCGGGGAATAAACAGAGCACTGAGTGGACCTCTTAAGTAACCAAAAAGTGGGAAACTCCCTTGACTCAAGTTTTAACCGCTGGCTGCTTTATATTTTTCTTTTATTTTAAAGCCCATCCAGTTACTTCCAAACTATATTGAGCTCCAATGAATCACCGTTAAGATCTGTCAAAAACGGATCCACAGTTCGATCGAATCGAGACTCACACGTACCTTGGAACGGAGCTCATTAAATGTGCCAAATAGCCCCTAAAATAAAAAAAAAATGAAAAACATCGAGAATTCTATCTTTCAAACACCCCCTGGTAGTACATGGCACCTACGAAGAAAAATCATTGGCACACGGAGGGTCTGAAATATCGTACATTCACCGGAAAATTCACTTCGCAGGCAATTTCACGAGTATGGACATGAAACTCACCGGACGAAGGAAATCTACTTTCATCCACTTTCGCTCACCCTTCAAGAGACTCCAAAATGTTTGGAGCTTTGGAGCCACCCTTCCCTGCCCATTTGGAGTATTTTGGAATAGTGGACAAAGGGGAAGCGCAGGGGCTGGTATCGCAGGGTGGCTGGTATTACGTTAAAGACTCTGTGTTTAAGGGGTGGCTGAGATTGTTAGGAATACATGCACACGAATGAATCTGGATATTATCCAGAAAGAATGATCCGAGTGACCTTCACCCTTGGAAACAGTGGTTAAGTGCCATTGAAATCGTGTAATCCTTCGGTCTCTATTATTTTCATACGAAAACCTTGGCTATCTTCGTCGGAATAACCTTCAGCTGGGATCCAACGATTTTTTTTAACCTTCCATCAAAAATCCACGATATTTTCCTCCCTTTACCTTGACCCTTCGACCCCTTTGAGACATTCCATGGCAAGTTCCGAGGTAAAATCACCCCAACGATTGGAAATTACCATCGAGCTTCCCCTTCTTCCTCCTAACTTGGCTAAAGGTAATTTTCATCTCCCCATAAGTTAATTATTTCTTACCAAAACATTGACAGTCAGTTTCGGAAAATAGGGTGAGTCGCTCATTCGCCATGTTCGATCATATCGATTTCACCGTAACAAACCACTCGAATCCATTAACTTTTTTCATCGTTTTTACATAAGTTATGCTGATCGGTATCACCAATATCTTCTCGGTTAAGACTCCTCACGTGGCCCGGACGACTTTGAGAAGGGAAAATGGAGAGATGGCCCCGCATCTGCCAAGTAATGATCGGACCTCGGGAGCTCGATTTAATGAGGCTGCTCCGAGCTAATGGACCTCCAGACAGCAATCAACGCTCGATTTAGTAGATGGACGATTCCTCGGCAAGCCACCGCGCTTATATATCGAGAGAATAGGGCCAATGCCCTCAAATGGATTCCTAAGTAGGTCACCGCATGGATTCGTAGGTGGATTATCCTGTCGATCTCATGTCTCTCGACGTTTCCGATCCAAATTGTATTTTCTGAATTGCGTTTCCTTTGGGGCGAAATATCATTTTTTTTAATACACAGAAAAAAGGAATTGCGAATCGATAAATAAAAGTTTGAAAAGAAAAAAAAAAATGTTTTCAGGAAAAAAGCTCGGGAACCTGATTCAAATTCGAGAAAATATGAAGATCGAAAGACGAAGAAGAATTCACTTTCCTACTTGAACGAGATGAATGCACTCGGAATTAATCCCTGGCCAACTAATGGTGTAAAATCACGTGTAGAAAAGTGTTCCATTGTACTAAATATTTTATTTCCATTTGAAGATCGTTAATGGCGAGATTGAATGCGATTGGGCAAGCAAATATCGTGAGAGACCTTTGACGATAATAGAAGTTTCACAGCTTCGAGTCAACGCTGATGATTATATTTGTACATACGCATATATATATATAAATATAAATGCCGATCAGCTCACACGCTCAAACCTACACAATTAACGTTCCATATTTCTTAGAGACACATGCAAAAGTGAACTAAAGTCGGTGGCGAAATGCCGTGAGAGCCAGAGACGAAAACCGTGGCAAAAATAAACTCTAAAAACAATCACCAAAATGTTTTTTTTTTTTTCTCTCTTCTTCTGTAAAATTATACACGCGAGATTGTACCCGATTGTTTCGATGCTCACTGCGCAGCTCGATCATATCTCACCTTCGGTAACATAATCTTATTCGAGATTCTGTGGATTGATTTCTGGAGAAATCTGTGGATTGAACAAATTTCGTAACACTTTTTCAATCAATTTTTTAACTCACTTCGTTCCCATAATATATTCACTCATTTATGTTGAAAAAAAAAAAAAATCTATCGATTCTAAAACTATTATTGTTCACCATTCGTTTGGGGATAAAATTTTCGAAAATGTGGAAAAATCGTTTTGGTTATTCGATCTCTTTCATAGAAATAATTCAAAAAGAATTTTTCGTGCTTCGATTTAATTGAATAATTCTAATCAATTATTTCAGGTACTTGAAATTTGGTATGAATAATTTTTTATCAAGTTTTAAAGAGAAAAAAAAAATGAATTTTTTGAAATTCAATGGCATGGAATTGAAAGCAAAAAAAAATGAAGCAATCCAGGTGGAATTCTGTCTCAGTGTTTAACTGTCACCATTTCTCTTCCGATTCTCACGCATGCAGACCACAAAGTTAGTAGCAGCGAGAGAGGAGCTTAAGGTCGTATACGAGCAGAGAGCGTATCATGGAGCACACTCATCGCGGGTAAGAATCACGGGGAATATCAAAGGACGCCGTCACCTAGCTCCCGTGCTACGGGTCTGATGATATATGAGATCTGGCTGGTGTTCTCGACGTCTTTAGCTCCTTCGGAGCAACAAGACTCTTTTGCATTTCATAAAAGCCGAAAAAGATCTGAGAACGCGTACGAACAAATCGAAAAATAAGACCCGATTTACGAGCTCTGTTTATTTTATTATTTTTATTTTTTTTTCGTTGCAGAACAGGCGACTTAGTTTTGCCAAAGGAAAAAGAATTTTAAGCCAGAAAACTTATCCCGCATTAATACGTTGCAGAAAAATTCTTCAACGAAATGTTCTTTTTCCATTATTTTCGAACAGAAATTTATTTTCAAACTTTCATTCAAAAGTCAAAGCACATCAAATTCTTCAAGGAAGTCTTTCACGCTCAGGTTCGTGACTTCAATTTGCGAGGAACTTTGAGAAACGAATATTTCTGACCATGCGCTTTCGAGCTCTCGGTCAAGCTTCTGTTTTTGCTCGTTTCATGAAAGGGTTGTTTGACGTGAAAGTGGGTTTCGTTGGCTCCTCGGAAAACGTGAAGCATATAGATTGAGAAAACGAGAGGAAAACGTCGGTACACCGGTAACGCAAGGATCCGAGCAGAGACTCGCTTCAACGTGGAACTTAAATTAACTTGAGAATCAAGTTAAGCAAGTCGATGTTGTTTTACTTCTCTGATGATCCTGTCTCAGGCACTTCGTTCCGATCTCTCGCTACTTTCTACCGCGCAATAACGATATTAGTGGATCTCTCTTGGCCGGAAACTTAATCCGCTCTTGCAACGAGATGAATTTTACTGTCTCGTTGGTAACTGTATTTCCGAGCTACTCTACAATGAGGGTGCGTGCGAATTTTTTTATTTTTTTTATTTTATTTTTTCACAAACTCCCCACAAGAGCGCTGTAAATAAGTTTTAAAATATTTCAGCCAAGTTCCAACCCTCAATTTCAATTAGAAGACGTGCCTCCGAATCTAATTTCTTACCGTACGAATCGACTTACCATTTTTTCCCGAAAATATGTTCTTTCTAAAGTAAAAAAAAAAGTCGTTCAAGACTCAACACTTACGGCACGAATTCAAGAAATATTTATTTCTCTTCCGCTTCAGGTCGCTATCAAAATAATCGATACCAACACCGTTCGTGAGCCCTATGTCATCAAGAATCTTACGAGAGAGGCTAAGCTGCTTGCCAAGCTGCAGCATCCCAGTATAGTTTGCCTCTACGAAACCATTCGAGTAAGTAAAAATTTACATTTTGAACGAAAAAATCGTTTATACTCATTTTTTTCATCAACAGATGTTCGCGAGCATTTCCATCAATGAATAAATCCAAAAAATTGAACGAATGTGTCAAAAGATCGTTTCTGATGATATTTGTAAACAAAAAAAATCTTGAAGTAGGATTGAATTTTAATTGCGCTGGATAAAATGATGTAAAAACATGAAAACTTGATAAAGTAAAACGTAAAAAAAAATGCTTTTCCTCCAAGCTCCACTTGATCGTAATTTTCTCGACTGGTTTGAAAGTTCAACACAAATATCTGCGCACGAAACAGTTTTCTGTTTTTCACTGTTGCTTGGATACAGCCCTCCGCACTTTTGACATTCTTGTTCCTCTTGAGAAAGGCTTCCGCTCATTTCGGAGTATACTCTTTTCCCCCTTTCTATGACAAATCGCACAGAGAACAACTGAAATTTATCCAGAAGCCCCGAGGCTCTTTAACTTACAAGTGAGCGAAGAAACTCATCAGAATTGGAGGCAGTCGAGGAGAGAACTACCCCCGCAAAATGATCGAACGAAAGCTTGGATAGTCCTGTCTGGATAATGCATCTTTTCACAGTCCTTAATTAAATTTTCACGGGCTTAAAACTTTGAAAAAGTAATTTGAGGGATCCTAGACCGGTGTGACTGAAAAAAAAAACTATTCGTATCGTCTGTGATTATCTTATTGTCAAAAATTATTCATTTTTTACAGGAAATTAATTCTCTTTAACTGACATCGATGAAACTTTTTCTCTCTTTAGTTTCGAGTTCAGTAATTTTTCTTAATTGTAATAAAAATTTTCTTCACGAATAAAGTCAGTCGATTAAAAAAATTAAACTCTGATAAACAATTGATATTTGTTTAATGCGCTGATGAAACAAAAATCCGAATTTCCATTAGGGGATGAAAAGAATATCAAAGAAATTTGAGAACACCTGGTAAGAGAAGGGTTTCGAGTATACGGTGAGTGAAGGGTTAGAAGGGCGATGGTGTCAGGCGGTGTGTACACGAAGAGTTGAATGGTGGCACTTTCTCAAATTGTTAGGTGAAAAAAAAAAAAGAAAAAAAATCTCTGGCATTGTTTGTTAGGCGCAAAAGCGTGACTTTCACGATCCTAGAAGAGCGTTAACGTCGAGAGAGGGAGGGTTAAAAGTAAAAGAATACGGCTGGTTCGGTTTTTGTGCGAGTTTGCTGAACATGCTCGTTTGAGTTGGGAGCGCGAAGCTCGTGTGTACACGCGGCATGCACATTGTTCCTATTCCCGTTCTCTGCTAAGATTGCTGGGAGCTCGTCGAGCTGTGGAAATTACCTTCGTAATTAAAAGAATATTCAACCCTCTCGCAGCTCGAAGGGTGCCAGGGTCTGATATCAAGGGTGCGTTATTAACGGAGTAACTAAATTGTCGAAGGCTGAAACCCAATGTCTTCAAGTTCCTGCACACAGGATGCCACTTTTTAGTGTGCAAATGTCTTCGGTCATTTTTCTCTGCGATGAAGCCTCGATCAGATATTCATTGACGAACAACCGCCAATCCGGTGAATCCTGAGAAGTAAACTAGAGTGGGGGAAGCCCCGCCCCTTTTTTCTTTACGACAAACCGCATTGGCTGTCACTTGCCAATTTAATATCTTCCGAACAGTCCAACGGATCAGAAAAATCAGTGAAGCAACTCTGGAGTTCCACGATCTATCGGTCGGCTCGTTGATGACAATATCGATACGCGCATCAATAAGGTGCGTCTGATGAAAAATTGCAACGAATACACCTCGATATTGCATGCTTTTTTCTTCAATAACGCTGGGCAAGCGAGAATCGCTTCATTGTTTCCAGTCTCCCTGATGATTCAGCTTTCGCACATAGCCTCGCTCTATCTGTACGTAAACATATGAATGATCACGATCCTACACCAGGATAGCTGGGATTGTTTAACCGGGAGTGTAGCTCCAGGTCAACGTTCCCCAATCGGCTCGGGTAAACGGCAATCCTCCCTGGCGTCTGGAATTTTTGTTTGCTCTATCAGCGTATTTATTTAACCGAGGCTTTATTAGCCTGCCGGTGAATTCTCTCGGTGTTTTTTGGCCCCAGCCTCTGTCTCCGCTCGCGCCGGTTGCTCCGCTGGCGGACATTTCGGTCTCATGAGGGGCTAACTAATTTTACTCATTAAACGATTGCCTCCAAAATTTTGCCTTCATTTTCTGGCTCCCAATTAAGAAACACTGCTGATGAAATTTCCTTCGTTTCGAGTCTCTTTTCTTTCCTGACGGAATCAAGCTGTAACCTTTGGTCCGGAAGTCGACAATTCCTGGCTGACAAGTATCCTTTATTCAACACAATTTTCTTTCGTAGTTTTCTTATACGTTTTCTTACTTTCAGCAGGAACGATGCTGTCTGCGAATTGCCAAATATAGAACTGTCTCGTTAACGTCAAGGTCAAGACGAATGTTAACTTGGTCGTTCGATCAATTTTTTCATTGGAATATTAACCAGATATTTTCTCAATCAGCCTCGATAACACGATTGCTACATAAATAAAATTAACATTTTGTAATACAACGAAATTTATCAAGGATAAAATAAATGTTGATCGGATTTCCAGCTCGTATAACTATCGGATAAACTTCCAATTGGGAAAACTACTCGAAACGAATAGCCTGCGATGAATACGTACGAGGGTAAACGCACGTGAAAGAGGAAAAAGAGAGACACGCGAGTTGGCTGGTGATTGAACGAACTTCGGGGACAAAGTGTAATTCGATATTCCAGAGGGAGGAAATATAATAGAATCGATGGCTCCGGATTTCCGTAATTATAGATGGGGTCAGTTTTCCAATCCCCCTACCCCCCTCCCCCCTCTCATCCAGCCCTCAACGCCGAATCTGGAAAATTAATTGGACCGTCCAAGTTGATGAGGTCCCGTGTGTTTTTGACGAGAACAAAGCTTCAAACCGACCAATTATTCGTACGATCGTCAAAAGGGATCTTCCGAATCCTATTGAATTATGAATTTAACGAGATAATACAGTAGCCCCGAAATCTATATCGGTCACATTTTTCTTCAGCTAAAAATCTTCTCGTCCGAGCAAAGAAATCGTTCTCGTTATTGTTGTATTTTATTTTTTCGAAGCAGAGAGCCATTCGAGCAAACTAATCCATCAGTACATTAAAGCCATCTACGACACTTGTGAAATACTGATGCGTGAAAGGGTCTCTCCGAACTTTCACGATCCGGTACGATGCGACTCTTAGATAAGAGGGAATTGTATTTTTCATGGGGCAAGTACTCACCCTCGCACACAGCTGTTCACTCGATTAGACCAAATTTCATTCCTTACGTGAGAGCTCCCATTAACAAACACTCTGATCTCTTGTTCGAGTGGATTAACTCACAGTGGACTAAACTCTACCTGCTGACAGTCCGATCTTATCTTCCTTAATTCGACCGAATTTTTTTCCTCTTTCACCTGTCCTTTAAGATCCGATCGATCGATCTATTTTCATCGAGTTTTATGATGAATCCGAAGCACGTTATTACTTCGATATTATTCGGTGATCGAGTGGATCCTTTTTAATCCACTTCCTAGAAAATCTTCGTCAGGTGATTGAAGATCTTGAGAAATGCCCTGCCGGATTACGAGGGTAAAAAGACCTCGAAGTTCTGGATTCAAAAGTCCCTCGTGTAGTTGGCTTTTAGATATTTTCTTCACAAAATTGATTTCTCGTCAACAGTCAATCGAAGATAAAAATCACCAGGCTAGTTTTTTTTTTTCTCAGAACTCTGTTTTCTAAATTTTCTGAAGTCTTCCAGCTCCCGTTGTGAAATCTACTGTACACAAAAGCGTTATAAATATTTTGCCAATTTCGAAATTTGACACGAGGAAAGATGAGAAAGTAAATTTCGTGGACCCCGTAGGGTGCGAACGAAATAATAATTCCCATGAAACATCAAAGACAAACGAGCTCACACACACACGGACAGAGAGCGCGTGGCTTTGATTTTTAGATTGAAAAATTCCTCGAAAGGCTATATCAAATTTTCAAACATTCGCGGACAGAAGTTTCGCCGTTTCTGGTTGGAACGTGTATCGATCCGTCAACTTGGTTGCTGAGATACTATATTTGCTGGTGTAAAGCGTGACCGTATTAAAGCACAGTTCTCGGTGTAGGAAAGAAGGAGGGAAAGGGGCTGATTGTGAGTGGGATCAGTTCGACGTTAAAAATTCGATAAAGATTTGAAAAATTTTCTTCTTTTTTTTTCGTCCGATTATTTGAAAAATTCGTTTCTCTCGTACAAATATTTTCTTTCATGTTTTTGCTCCTCTCTTCGATTTTTCAGCGAGCATTAACATCCGATAAATAACAGAATGGAAAAAGGAACTCTCGGAAGAAGGTATAAAGCTTTGAAGTAAAAATAAAAATACGATGTGTTTTTGGAGCGAAAAAGAAACGAGAAATATCTTTTCGAGGAGTCTGAGACTCGCGATAATCCAGCCTCTCGGAGAAGAAAAAAATAGCTATAAACAATAAGAGGATCAGGGTGATCCGCGAAGGGTCCTGCTGATCGGCAAAGCCGGTTATGCCGGATTGGCTTCGATCCCCGAGTGTGACGAGGGCTATGAGTCGTTTCGATAACCAAAATATCATATATAATACAAATATAACTATGGATTCTCGAAATATCTCACTCGTTTTCACGTAATAATCTCACGAGTGAAAGCAAATACGAAGGTTGAAGAGAGAAAGATAATAAGAAATGTTTATACCCGGGGATGAGAGAATATGGGCTATGGGAACCGTATTAGGCACTTCGCAGCCTGTACAAAACTCGCCCCCCCCCCCCCCCCCCCCCCCCAGAGTATTTTGCAGCATCTGCGACTGCATAAGCTCAACATTGCTGAGTCGTAAAATATATATGACGCATTCCAAAGGAACTCGACTTATTGCGTCGCTGTCTTTTTTTTTTTTCTTTTTTTTTTCACAAACTTCCGAGAACAAAAATTCATCTGAAAATACGAAAACATGAATAACGATGAACTTTCATTTATTTAGTTCGAAATTTTGAAGTTGGTCAATTAATTCTAATCGTTTCTACGATCTTTCGTTATTATTTCACAATCGTGATAATTTATTGGTTTATTCAGTGGGTGTGTTTTCATTGAATTTAAAATGGAATTTTGTGCTCATTAAGTAATTCGTAATAAATTATTATGAAAAATAGTTGGACCTGTCGGAGGAGTCTGAAGAGTTTCGAACTCGTTAACAAAATTCAACTATTGTAGGAGCACGTGAAGCTTGTTCATTTACGTTTAGAACTTCAGGGAACACGCAATTGTCGGGAATACAATGAGCTACAACAATGAGAGGAATCAATTATTAATATGATGGCTGTGAGAGAGTAGCCGGAATATTATTTTCATTAGTCGATCCCTTTTAATTTATTTTCGGCTATGCGAGCGAGAGTTTCCATTGAAATACGAGAGTCATGATAAATGTCTAATTAATGCGTGAAGAACATTGCTAAAAGTTAAAACACACACTATTGAAAAATAAATCCATTTGGAAGCCTCTATTTCTTCTAATATTCTCTTACGTTATTCCGAATGTCAAATTTCAAAATAATCATTATCGAATGATGAAAAATTTTTGTTTTTTTTTTGACAGTGCAACTCTTCGTATTATCTCGTGACAGAACTGGCGACCGGAGGTGATTTATACACTCACATTAGAAAGCAACCAACCGGCCACCTCGACGAGTCCACAGCCAAAAGTTACGCGAGGCAACTTGTGTCTGCTCTCAATCACATTCATCTCAAGGGAATCGTTCATCGGTGAGAAAGTGATGTGTTTTCACATATTTTGTTTTGAAATACTAATTTTAAATACAAATTTCGAACGCATCACAGTGTGAAACCAATTTTTTTTTTCTCTTCTTTGCTACACAAGTTCTCACCCCTTTTTTCATCGCCCGAATTCCAATCCCCATAAAAACGTATGAACTTTTTTAATCTTCCGTACTTCAATAAAAGCTCGGAGAGTAAAATATATCAACGAGGGAATAAAAATCTAATCACTCGGAGCCATGGGGGGACGGGGGAAGTCGCGGTAGTTCGGTCTTTTTATTCCAAAACTTTTGGATCACGACACGTGACATCTGGACGATTTACGAAATTTCAATGCTTCATCTCATCTGTCTTTGGAAACAGTCGTACGTCTCAAAAGTCACATCGTGTACATGATTCAGGACTCTAATCACGTTTTTTTTTTCAAACTCTCATTCAAAATTTAATCCTCTTCGTCTCATAATCTGTCATATCTACTCCAATGTCATCATAATTCATAATTTCATCATGAATGACTTCCATCGTTCGAGAAGTTCGTAAATAACAGGAAGCAGCAACATAAATTATTTCTCTATTTTTTTCACACTAATCTTAACATTATTTAAAATTCCGGAATCGAGGCTCCAGAGTTTTCAGAACGTTAAAAAAAAAACAGTACTCTCGAGGTTAATTTTGAACTGTAACAGAATTGAGTCGTCAGTGGTCCACCGGAGTCGCCGCTGCAGATGGACCTAATACCATCTCCATAAGCACAGATTTAACCTCCATCGTAAATGCCGACCAGTGCAATGTCATTGATAGACGCGTTGCTGGTTTCTGCCCAATGACTACTCCGGATGGATGATCTATTGGTCAACGTCGTGATGGATGCCATCGCTTGGGAAATCCGTTGCTCCGGATCTGACTCTGTTGATGTTCTTAAAAGTTCTGTGGTATCTGTTGAAGTTGCAATGCCCAGCGGTTCCGATCAAACCGAATGAAAGTTACCGTCAAATAATCAGCAGGAAGTCGCGATATAAAAGGTCGAGAAGCTAGGAACATCATTTTCTCACTGTGCTCGACTCAGAATCGATTACAGTTTTAGTCGACTAGTTCTGTGACCTTGGAGCATATTGGAAGTTATTTTAACAGGCTAGTAAATCGATAACCTGTTCGTTTTCAGTGAGCAGGTCAACGTGTGAACCGAGATCATTAATTTTCACCAGGGTTAGTTAGAAAAATGTTAATTGTCTGCTTACCCAGTGGTAGAGCAGCGAAGCAGGTCGAGAGTGTCAAGAACTTGATCATTTTCAATATTCGAGTATCGACACCTCCGTTTTAGGCTTCAGATATATCAGTGATACGATCAGTAATCAATCGATGAACATTTATCAATTGGAAATCTTTACATAGGAACGGTGTTCATCAAGTTTAGTGCCATCCATTCGGAAAAACTTTCTCGATTCGTTGCCACACGTAAGTTGCGACTCGAATTGAATCGTTTTCGTTGCACTCTGTTTGCGTCACAATTCGGATATACATTTCAGTCACAAGAGAAGGAAGAAACAATAGAAAACCAAGAGAAGTACGTAGAAGGAAATATTCGGAGCGGATCGATAGGTGCGAGGGGTGAAAAATAATTCGTGCTTTTTATTCAAAAACTTTTCGATTATGACACGTGACATCTGGGCATCTACGAAATTTCGATACTTTATAGGGTGTGCGGTGTAAAATCGTCTCGCATTTGTAGCTTTTGGGTGGGGGTAGGCTAGGGGGGAGGGGGTGGTGAGGGGGGATGATGTCACACACCCTTATTCCTGGCAGATAATAACGGTAACACGTGACGCACGCGAGACACTGTGATTCGAAGTATGTGACGCCATGAGTGAAATTGAGCAAGAGTGCCAGAAATTTGTGAATATATTAAACGTTCGAAACTTTACGACTGTATACACGTATATTTTTTTTAGCTTCATTCCTCCCCCAAGGTGGAAGGTTAAGTATAGCCAGAGTTTGACTGTTTGTCAAGAGTTCAAAATCTCAATCTCCCCGGTTGAAGTTGATAGATCGTTCCTCGAATTCGGTCAGGACAACGTACAATATGGTTCGAGAATTTTTTGGGGTGGAAACCATTGGGATTCTCTGTATTCGAGGGTTCAAAATCGTTCCGAGTGGTTAAACGAGCTGAGAGATTAGCATCGAAACGATTAAACTTTTCTGCCACGAGACATTATATTTTGAAAACGTATATATCACGATCGTTTTGTTTCACCTAAGGTCCTTCCAAATGGCTCTTCTTGGCGTTTGAAGACATTTCGGTACGCCGGAAGTCTTCGAACTGCTTTTGGTGTCGTTCGAAATTTTTTCAACAGTCGTTCCACTTTTGTTTTCAGCTCCTCACAGATGTTTCTACGTCGTTCTTGTTGGTTCAAGGTCATTCGCACTCGGTCAACGTCACTAAAGCCTCTCCAACGTATTTTCCATTTAATGCTATGTCCCCCCCAGAAATTTATATCTTAATTAAAAGCTGTAATTTATCACAAAACCTTACATCGCTACGATTAACCTCGCCCAAAATGTGTCTCACTTTCAACCCCTGTTTTCTCCGCTCTCGTGCTGACCACGAAAGAGACGTTTCTCTCGAGAAATCAATGAGGCTTTCCTGTCAGAAGATCCTCGAAGGAAATCCTACCACTCTTTCTTACCATTTTCAAGGAATAAGAAAGGGGGGGGGGGCAGGGGAGACGAGGCGTCAGCATTCGTTCGCGAAATTACCGAAATCCCTGTAATCTCCGTAACGGACGACCGCTCGCCCGAACTGTAACAGATTTAATACTATTTCACCCGGTGTGTCAGCCATTTTATTAATTGGCCGAACGACCAACGACGCTGACTTATTTCACTCGACTCCTAAACCTCCCGGTCCAGCAGGTCTTCCTTCGCATTTCTATGCTTCTTCCTCCCCCCCCTCCCTCTCCCCATCTTTCCTCTCTTCCCTGGCCAAACTCCACCCCTGCAACCCTTGAACATCCCCCTGACTCGGAATCCAGTGCAATCCCGAAATGAATCACCGCCGCGGCATTTAAGGGACGACACTTTCCGCCTTTGTCCAAACTACTTCGCAATTTCTACCCGCTACGAGATCTCTGAGCCAGCCAACTATGCCGGAATCAGCAAAATTCGAATGGCAAAGCCTGCTCTGCGAATTTCCCCATAGACGTGTTTTTTTTTCTCGCTTTTCTCGATTTATGGATTCTTTGTCCACTCATTTTCACGAATCTCATTGACTGACATTGATTTTCTGACCAATAGCATTTTGAATTTGGCAATCTCGACTGGAATTTCAATGACGAAAAGCCATTGTTTTTCAAACGAACAAACCAATTATTTGATTCATTATTACGCTTTTGTTTTTTGTTACTCATTTCCTGAATGAGCAATAACATTTTTCGTGCACATAAGAAAAATTTCTGGGGCATTTTCCTTTTAGACAAAATATCCCTTGTTTCTTTTTTCTAGTTTTTTTTTTTTTTTTTTTTTTTTTTTTTTTATCGTTCTCGAGGCAGTGATTTGTGGTTGTCGGGGGGGTAATCGAGCTTTCGAGATACGATTCAACGCGGACGAGTGTGACGAGAACGAAAGGAACCATGAAATTGGACTCCTCGTGGATATTACCGCGATCTCCACATTTTTCTGTCTTCCATTCGAAGAATAACCCATTGTACGTTAAATGAACCATCATTTGTTTCAATCCAAAGGGGAAAATGATTCTGTATACGTTTATGATCAATGTACCATGAATTTTTATGAACATCGTCTTACGTATCACGATACTCGGCCACAAATCTTCACGCAATGTTAGAAAACAAGGAAAAAGAAATCCGTTCTGTCAGGGGTTGTTTGGTGGAAAAAAAAAAAAATTAATAGCTCGTTCATAATGGTTTCGATGGACGATCCCAAAAGCCTATCGGATGAAAAAAACATCGGAATCGCTTGATCCGTGGTGATTAACTGATGACGGTGGCTTTTTTGAAAATATTTTCGGAAAGAGCTCAGCAGCTTGATCGTTCCAAATCCTGCGCGTTGCTTTTTGTATCGTTTTTTTTTATTCCCCTAAATTATCGTTTTTTAACTTCGTAAATAATTTTTTTACTGGAATAATTCACGGTGAGTGAGGAATTCAGGAAAATCCAGAAAAAAGGCAATAATTTTGGCCTCCAGTGCAGTAGTTGAATGTTATTTTCGATTTGTTTTGTTCGTATATCTGTATTTCGTATTCCAGATTGACTCCAAGAAATTCATATACGGAAAAGAAAAATCTTGGAGCCAAGGAGTTTTTCTCATTTTCATCGAAGTCATAAAATAAATAAGCAAGCGCGGAGATACGATATCAGAGAAAAAATTCATGAGGATCGAGATCGCGGTGTGCGCTCACTCCGAAATAGGCAATTCCGGTTGTATCGAACAAGCTCTCATGAATTTTCGTTCTTTCGTTTTTTTTTTTTTCGCTCACACGGAATTCTGTCAAAAACGGTTTACGGTTATTTTCTGTAATGGAGAAAGAAGAAAAGGGAAATGACTAAAAATAATGTTTTGAGGAATAAAAACATGAGGAGAAAAGGACAGAGAGATGAAGCAAAGGAGACGAAAAAAAAATAGGAAGGAGCATTCGAAATAAAAGAGAGAAAAACGCTTGCGTAAGAAAGCTAACGTTTCGTTATGCGGCTCGGAATTAATCATACTTAAGTTTAAACGCGAATAAAGCAAGCCTTCCCCTCTCTCCGAACTTAAATAGCCATAAATTCGGTCGAAACGCTATGGTCGCTCCAAAACGAATCTTTCCAGCCACCTTGTGATAATTTTTTGTATCTTTTTTTTTTTTTTGCAAATAACCAACAAATTAGAAATGATGGTAGGGAGTTGGAAAGGTGCCATGGGGAGCGAGGGTCATGGTCGATATTAGGACATATGTATGACCGCGGTTGGCTGCGCTCCTGAACAATTATCAGGCTTCAGTCCCACCCGAACAGGCCTGCAGCCGGTGCTTCGTATAGGGGGTGAAAAAAAAAATCTCGTAAAATTCGAGGGATGCCAGGGGTTGAAAAAAAAAATAACATTTTCCAAGCTGGAGCCAACGAGACATAAACATTTTTTTGCGATCTCGTTCACCTCGTAAATAAGGGTTGACTATTTTAGGGGCTGTAATAATGCGATAATTAGTCTGAAAATGTACTGCAAGGTCGAAAAAAAAAGATTTTTCTCTGTCGCGAAATCAACCTGACAACTACGATTTTTCGGATAAAATTATATTTTTATTCGCCAAGTATTTGAATCAAAAACACCAAAATTTAAAATGATGGTCAAAGATCTCTGATTCCTGAAGGCTCGAGATCGATTCAGTAATCCGGACTAGCAGTCTTGGTCCATCATTGCGATTAAAAATTCAACGATCAATTAGATTTGATTAATTTTTTGATCATACTGCAAAAAAAATTAGACTCAAAACTTACCGGATGCAACTTCAGCGAAAAACTTTGCAACTGACAAGATTTTTAACATTCTTATCGCGATCGTCGTCCCTCTAAAATTTCCTATCAACTGTAGCTACGTCAATTTTTTTAGACTCATATACTCTGTACTGTACTGCCAAAAAATCTATTTTCCATGATCATCTGATGATACTAGGCTAATTTATTATCTTTGAACTCGCTCGCAGCTGGCCAATCGGACGAAGTGTTTGAAAACTAACACAGAAAGATAAGCACAGTCGGTTTGAATAAACAGGTCGAAATATTTGGATATGATACTAAGCGCTCAATTTATTACTCGATCAAAGTTTCCTCGAAACTACCATGCGATAGCTGGATGTTCAATAAAATACAAGGAGCAAATAAATTGAATACAAATATAAACGAAAATACAAAACTTGAATCGGTCGTTATTGATTAATCGTGAAAATAGAATTTTGTGCATAAACTGTCGAAATTTCTACTCTTGTGAAAAAAATAAAATCCGTTTCAATAATTGAAATGCCAATCTTTGCAAAATTTTTTACGAAAATTCATTCATAAACGAAAACTCCAAAAATCGAAGCATTTAAAATTTCAAGTAGATCCTGCGGAAAGAAAAATTTATCCATGGAAGGGTTGAGGGACCACATAAAATTTTTGGTAATTAATGATCGAAATATTTTCGTTCGTATCACGAGTTTACATACTTCTAGAAATCGTGCACGTTGCGAATAGCCTTCGCAGTTTGAATTTTTTTTAATACTCGGCGTCCAGACGCTGCCGGGTCTCTAGATAATGAAACGGAATGGGCTGTACATCGGCAAGGAACAACTGAACAATCATGCCATCGATCATCAACCGTTGTGAAAACTAGTTTGTTACTTTAACGACCATTTCAATTGATAAATTGATAAATGGCCGTACGAAGTTTAGCAACATTATTAACATTTCATTGTTTCGAGTATACGTGTCGTGTAAATTTATATCCACCATGATTCATAGATGTCTTCGACACATCAATATTTTTCCTGAATGAAAATGAAGTTTTTATTTCTCTTATTCCAAGGAATAAAAAACATTTTTTTAGTACACGTGTTCTCGGTTCTTACGTTTAAGATACAAGAGTGTACTGTACAGCGAGCGTACAAGAGCCGTTAATTAAACACGAACATTTTGCCAAATCCATTTACGATAATGAGCAACTTCGCTCAAGCTGAGAGGTTTCCCCAAATAAGTAGATGTCTTCACTAAAGGAACCCAGGAAAGTACTCCAACGAGGGTTCCATTGATGGTTACTGGTCTGCCGGAGTCACCATTGCAGCTGGACCTGATACCATCTCCATGAGCACAGATTTGACCTTTATCATTCATATTGGGATACAATTCAGTAGACAAATAAATGTTGCACTGCCATTTTTTCACCATGGAAAGTTCGACCGTTCTCAGTGTCTAAGACGTTCGTTTAGGGAAGCTTTCAGTGAAGCCCCAGCCACTGACTTTGGCCATCATCCCTTCGATCGTACTCGAATCCTCAACCTACAGTCGCACTGGCTGCCACGTTGGTCCAAACTCGAATTTTTGTAGGACACATGCACGTCGTGAAGAAAATCGTATTCCGGATGCCTGATTTCGATGTCGATGTCCTGGACCGTACCATCAGTTTCGTAGTGGGTTAAAATTGCTCCTGATATAACGTTGGTTATTCCTCCGCGACTTTTATCCGGTAAAAGGATACAATGAGCGTTGGTCAGGATCCAGAACTCAGAAATAATGCTACTTCCGCAAATGTGCTCATAACGGGACGAAACAAACAATCCAAGGCTCACTTGCCAAGGAATCAACTCGATTTCCGTCGTTTCGGATGATCTTGCCACTAGGCTGTGGGAACTTGTAACAGTCAATGGCCCCGGAAGCTAAAGTTTGCCCTTAAAAATGTAAGAGAAGGGAACATTGGAAACGATTTTGATGGTCTGGATAATTGATAACTAGGTGTAATTTAAAAAATTTCAATCATCCGCTCACCCAGTGCCATGGCATTGAAAAAGGTCGTGAGTGTCAGGAACTTGATCATTTTAAATGCTGAATCATCGGCACTTGGGTATTGATTCGTTCGACTCGTGATGCACCGCCTATCACACACTTTGAACCGTCATTACTAATAAATCAGTAAACCGTTGTCTCTGAACACGCCTTAAATTTCAACACTATTTATTAAATATGGCACCATCCATCACCTGCTGGCTACATCAACTAACAGCCAAACGTGAGTTATAACTAGAAATCTACAATATCCTTCCCAATAGATTTTCAACGCTGTTAAAAACCAAGAAAAATCGAGTCTCAGACTGTTGTGACATTCGCTTCGAGTATTGCAACATCTCCATTCGTGTTTCACCCTTTCTTCGACCTATATTCCAGCCTCACTCGGCTAAAAGTGTTGTTCGCTTCATTTGTTTGGATTCGCACTGACGGGGACACACGTCCCGACACATTCATACGCACTCGCTCGCTTCACCAACACCCTCACGACTCACACGGATAACTAAAGACGCAAGAAATACGAGAATTTGCATGCATTATTATTCTATACACGGAGTCCCGAGGGAGAGTCAAGTTATTTAGCGTGACTTCTCTCGAAAGCATATAGAGGCTTATGGAGAAGAGAGGAGAGACCTATCTCGTTCGAACAAGGAGCTTTACAGCGTTTGTGCTTACTCGCTTCCCTGTTTGGTCATGTACATACCGCTTGAAGGTAAAGGCGAATGCCGCGGACGGCACATAGCTCGGAGCACATACGGACGAGGCCAATGTAACGTACCGGATCTTCCAAAATAAATGTTCAAGATTAGCCGGATTTATGGATCAAGGAATTTTGATGAGGAGCCTTTTTTCCACGGTGCAAACTTTCGGACGTATTCAATCAATGACCAGTGCAAAGTTGGATGACTGCATCTTCTAACTTCAGTCGCGGTGGATTGGCAGAGTGATTACTCGAGACTCTCGAGGTTTCCTTCTCCTCTTATCACCACTTCGAATCAATTATTATGACATTGGTGTCTGGGCAGCAGCTCATGAAACTTAAAAATCCCATGAATCTGTTCTGTATGGGAATTTTCCTGGTCGTTCGTCCCCCGTAGTTCTGAAAGCGATCTTTTGGAATAGCCTGTATAATACACGATAAAAATGAGGGTAGAACCAGTGAGTGCATAAGGAAGAAAAAGAAAAAGGTCTGTGGGGACGGAGGCACGATGAGGAGTGAAGGAAAGGTGGCCCCGAGCTCACTCCAAGTCTTTTCAAATCTTCCTCTCTCTCTCTCTTTCTCGGGCTGGCTCTTTCTCTCCGTCTATGTGTACTCGAAGTACCCTTCTTCGCGAAAAATCATACTATCAACTCGAAGTTTATAGTCGAACGCTATAAAACGTAGTGCCGGAGTCAAGACTGGCAATATAAATCCCATATCCGGCCAAGTGAGCACCAAACCGGAACGCCTAGTCCAATCTCAGATTCATCTTTCATCTTTCACCGCTTCGCTTCTGTTGATGCCGCTGCGCGAACGTGGCCGTTACATTCGGAGGAAAGGAGTAAGTGGGGAAACATGAAGAAAAGACACTTCTGGAAATTCTAGGCAGTCGGTGATGCCTGACCAACGAGGCTAAAGCATCTAGTCGATCCATCATCTTTGATCCGAGTTCGAACAGGTTTCTCGTGATCCTATTTCGTAATGGTGCGATCGTAAAATCGTTATATGAGTTCGGATCTGATTCATTCCGTGAGTTTTCGAGCTGGAAATTGATGAAGTTCTGCAACTTTATCATTCATGGAATATTCTACTTTGCGATATTCCATGAAAGAGAGAAATACTCTTTCCAGACGGTAGGAGCCGACAGGACCGAGGATTTCGTTTCCGGTGAGTGTGCATATCGAAAACACATCTTTTCCATTAGAAGACGTCAAGGCCAATGAGAGGGCGTCAATCCTATTGTATATTAGTATCAGAAGTCTTGTAACCCCTTGGTAGCCTTTCCACATAGGCCAAGGAAGCCCTCCAACCCTAAAGAGAACAAGGGAATAAGGAGGAAGTAGTCGGATGGTGTCTCGCACGCGATTGCTCCCTCGTTCACCGGGACGTTTCACCGTTGGAGGGTACATCACTCCTTGTTCGTCACACCCGAACGAGACGAACCCCTCTTTCGTCAACCACGCAAGCACGGCAAGCTTCCTTTTCTCTGTTGCGTCTTCGACAAAGCCTGCCAAGGGTTTCAGAGACAAGAGAAAACTACGCAAAGAAGAAGAAAAAAAAAATCTTTATCTTCGAAACTCAGCGCGCAGAATTATTGGAAGGAAGTTGGAGAGCTCGACGAGCCCTTTGGAAACAGGGCTGGAAAATAAGTTGGAAGCTTTTCCTACACTCATCCCGGTATTGGCCTTTGATGGATGGATGGATAATTGTGATTATTGGTACGAGGTCACGGACCGTCACACTTGGGACGAGAGACGAGTTTGCTTCCCATCCGCTCTTTGATTAGCCGTAGGTTATTGCACGCGTGGTTATTTCCCTTTCTCTCTTCTTATGTCTCTGTTAGTTCGTGTACAACGAGAAACTGGGGAATAAGAACGCGAAAACCTATTCGAGTTAGGGTTCTCTCGGGTGATTAATGGACGCGCAGATTCGTATATTATATTTATATATCTACGGGGCACTGCATCGTTTCCCGATTGCCATATCTGACCTCGCATCACCGCGTTTCAGCTTTCTCACTGTCGATTCATGAATTAACCCCGATGAGAAATACATTAACGATGGAGAGCTCGAATCTTGGGGTTCTTTTAATTGGAAATATCATCACGAAAATTCTCCAACTAATTCTTCAACTGTCCTGACTGATTTCGGAAAAATGATGAGGATCATCCATTCTCCGGTATGACGTTTGAATTGCAATATCCTAATTAGTCATACGAGGACACGTCCGATCATCGAAATTACTACGATTAATCTTGAAAAAAAAAAGAAATAAAAACTGAAGTATGCGAAAATGCTCCAAGATCAACCTCTGGCAAATGGAAAATTGTCCACTTTGATGGCCCATTTGGTTGAAGGGGCACACCCTCTTGATGACGATACATGCGAACCTCCCGAAGAAGAAATAAAGCTCATTTACTCCGCTAATGTGCTGGGAGTAACGATTCGCTAGCCAAAACGAATCTCCTTCGATCCCCCTTTTTTTTTCTTTCTCTTGTACTTCCTCCTTGATTCCGATTTTCCCACTTCTCAGTTGCTTCGACAAATTGAACAATTTACGATAATTCCTTTCATGGCATTTTCTCTGTTTCCGACAACGCAATTTCAGCAAAATCAGCCACTGTTTTCAGCGGATCGTTTTTCTTGCATTATTGCTAAGATCTTTTCTTGGTCCATGCATCTCTACAGGGTATTCAAAATTAAGGGAGCAAGTAGGCCACGACGCTCTGAAAAAAAAACTTTTTATTCATTTTTCGCTCTAACGTTTGTCAAATTCGAATTAATTTTTTATCGATCAATCGACTACCCCAGTTGACCGAACGCTTTCTTATGTTGGATCGGGTAGCGTCAAAATATTCAATAACTCATGAAGGGTTCGTCGTAAAAAAAAAAAATTACTTCATAATTTTCTCCCCAGAAATTCACGGTCCACACATCCTTTGGGCGAATTAACATACCGGGCGTATTTCTCGTTACACCCGGTATTACGAAGTAGCGCGTGGTAGACGAAGACGGAAGCGGGGTAGGGAAGTCTCTTCAAGAATAATTGCACCGATTAGTTAACTTCTGATGCTCACCCCTGTTGGTGGTGATACGACTACAGGGTGGCTAGACGGTTCTTTCTTCTGGAAGAAAAAAAAAATGATCCTTTTGGAAGGCACTAAATTGTTCGTCATCAATAATCTCCCCAGCCCTCTCGACCTGGTGAATAAATGCCATAAAATTTAATGACCGCAATCAAGCTTCACGCGATACTCGAACGGTTTCACATTCACGTATTTTTCTATTCGGGTCCAATGATAAATACCCATCGAATCTCGACATGTCGCATCATACCTGGAGGTAAATAATGGAGTAGACATAAACGAGGCGGGCAGGGAGTTATGAGAGCTGCAAAAAAGAGGGAGGCTTGTTGAATAATTGTTGAACGAAAAACTCACCCTTTGTTGTTGGAAAAGCATTGTCCTCGTAATATCCAGTGCCTGCGGCTGTCGATCAGTTTTATTTGCTCGTTATAAATAACCGACAATATGAAGCAAGCTCGTTGGATTACGAAATCGTTTCGACGAGGTCGATTGGCGGAAAATTCCGATCATCGGACTAAATAAATTTCCAGCGTGGGTATTGAAAAAAAAAACAAAAAATAATAGGAGCAATCGTGAAGATCGTGAATGACCTTAGCCCTTCGTAAGGCTTAAAAATGGTGAGGGGTTGGACGAAAATTACGATGCGAGTTTGGCAAACTTCAGTCCATTAGGCAATCACCACGCCAGGGAGATCCTTAATTGGATAAGTTAAATTATGAAAATAGCTCCGAGTGAGATCACGATCAGTAGCTTAATAAATTCTTTTTTCACCCTCTAGCGTAGGTGAGAAAGTTCGAAATTCATTTCACGCAGCAGGGAATTATAAATGGTGTAATAAAAATATTAGAAAAGGTAGGAAGAGGAGGGAGGATCCTTGAGATAATTGAGCGGAATCGATCATCGCCCCAGCAGCCACCAAGACGTTTGCTGCAACGTAGCAGATCATGTATAACCACAAAAAGAAAAGAAGAGCAGTAATCAATCGTTGGAGGACCTCCTGGAGAGGCC
Organism: Campoplex capitator; assembly: GCA_037576405.1. Taxonomy (NCBI): domain Eukaryota; kingdom Metazoa; phylum Arthropoda; class Insecta; order Hymenoptera; family Ichneumonidae; genus Campoplex; species Campoplex capitator. The sequence continues at coordinate 788,569 of JARBWI010000032.1, read as the reverse complement.
AGAGCAATGAAGACAAGCGTGTGAACAAACCGGTGCATCCTGATGACGAGAAAGACCGTTAACGTTCTTGGACATTACACAGCGTCGAGCACGAATGAGTTAAAGATTGATCGGAGCCCCCGAGCGATTCATTAATGTGCCACAAACTGTTGCAGATCGAAATTCGCACCCGGACATCCGGAAAGTGATGCGAAACCTAGTTTTTCATTCGGTTACCGATGTCTGAAGCATCCTCGAGAAGTATCCATCGGAAAAATTGTAACGTCACATTGATGGGTTCTCGCTCAACCCAATTCAAACAAGTCCAAATGATCGAGCTAAACGATTCGATGGTTTCGGTTTGTTTAGATTTGTTTTCTCTCAGGCCATAGCCCAATCCAAACTGGACACCGAGGAGTTAGCCCTCCTCCCAGTTCCCTCAGTTCACCCGGTTGCCTTCAATCGCTTCGAGAAGCAACGTAGGGGATGAAACAAGGTGACGTCTAGATGGGGTTGCACAGCTTAGGCCTTCGATATGTAGCTCGCGGCGTCTGTACGTTGAACCTAACCGGGATAGTACATCGCACTCGGCGTCTACGTGGCTTTCGTACACCCTTAAACCGGCGTCCGCCCAACCACCTCTTTAAACGGTAGAGAGCATCGTCCCTCGACCTCTGGTGACCCTGACACTCGATCGACCTGCCTGCCTGCCTGCCTGCACTCTTTTTCAGTCCAAACTCACTTTCACCAACTTTCACTCCGTGTATTTACATATTTGGGCAGTTTGGCGCGCACACCCGAAGAAACTCGGTCCTAAGCTCGATTCTGATTTGGAAAATGTTCAAGAAGTCTTTGGCCGGTGATTCAAAGGACTGTGAAAAGTTCCATCTGCGACTAGGTATGTTTGTGATTTTCATAGATTTCGAAATTAACGATGACTGGTCTGTAAATTCTGTCAACCCCACGAAGCTCATCAATTGACATCTGTCACTGTGGCAGACAACTCTTTAAGGGATGAATTCTTTCTCTCGTGTCGAAATTCTTCCAGAACATTCGGTACAACGTGTCATTGAGCACAGAAGACTAATGCAGCAATTGGCGAATATAAGGAAGGAGGAAAGATCGCGAGTAAAGAGTGGAGCATGTGGTAGGTGCTTGGCCTTGTGGATGTCGGATGGAAATCAATAATACACGGTGGGGTAGTTCGTACACCTCGATATATATCGAACTCCGGTAGCGTAGACACCCTCCACTTTATTATTGATTCCGCGGTCTGGAGGCAGCCACGTAGCTGAGCCACCAGCCAGCAACCAACGGCTCCAACACCGTTCAAGTGTATTTGACTGGAAATTGACCCTTAGGAACTTTTAATGGGGGTCTCTCACCCCAATGTCAGATCACGCTTTCTCTATCCCCGTTCTTCTTCTTCTTCGTACACCATTTCACTTAACTCACTGTCTATATATATCGTCTTGCACGAAAGATTATCGATGATGAAGGGTAGTTTTACTCCGTTGATGATTACTTCTCATTAAGGTACCCCGTTTTCGAGATATTTAACAAGTACTTCGAGGATTAAGCTTCCCGGAATTTGGCAAGTTGTAACCTTTAATGAACCTGGATGCCTCAACTTCAAATCCAACTGAATTAATATAAAGAATCTCAAATTATTACATCACCAAAAAAAAAAAGGGCCATCGGGATCAATGGCAATGAATCAAACTTAGGGTCGACGATAAAAAAGGGAGAGTATATATCAGAGAAGAAAAAAAAACCACGGAAGTAGAGCGTATCCGAATCGCTGGTGATCGGTTGACCACCCCAATCAACGACGCGTAGTCGAATAAAAGGGAGAGGAGAGAGCTATATTGCACTGGCGAATCTTCATGACCCATGGCTACTATGGCTAGTCAGCTCGGTTGTACATCACTCTTTCATCCCTTATTGAAAACTGTCTCCCCTTGCATCGACACTATATTAACATATTACTCCACAGATCCAACGAACCCCTGACTTAGGCTGAAAAAAAAAACTGCCATTCGAAGCTACGTACATTGATCGGATCATGTCCAACACCGATGATCATGCACCCACCAGGCATAGTCCGAAGGATCATCCATCTGTATTCGTTAAGAGTGTCCTTGGTCGGTTAATTCATTAGGGGCATCTACACCTGGACCTTGCATCGATCTCTGCTAAGATTTTACACGTGGATTACGGGTTATCCGTCCGAAAGAGCCGTTATCCCTGTCACGGACATTTTCTGCGAAGCAATTTAGGCGGAGGCTCGAAATGCTCGCTACCGCTTGAGCAATATATTATCAAAGTACGAAACAAGTATTGGGGGTGAACTCGGAAATAGCTAAAATCGGAAACGGGGGCGAAAGTACGAAACGCTAGTGCGGAGGCGAGCGTGTGGCTCGCTAACTCACCCTCACTTCCTGTTTTTTTTTTTTTTTTTTTTTTCTTCTTTTTTTTACTCTCGTCTCATTCTCACTCTTTCTCCACAAAATCTCCCTGCCTCTAGTGTTCCACACGATCACCTCTCTCGCCTCCGCTGTCCATCTCTCTCGCCCGCCGCGTCGATTTTCTACTAAATAAAAATAGGACCTGCATCCTCCCGGCCCATAAATATTCCACCACCGATTTCGCAACGAAGAGGGCTGAAAAGGATATACTCGTAGGGTAAAAATAAAATAAAATAAGTGTCAGGCGCAGGGTATACGAGGACTTTGAAATCCGCATCCGATGTACACGAGTTCGTTCGATGTATCCACTTCGACGTGCTTTCAATGTTGCAAAAAGGGGGAAAAAAAAAAAAGAGAAAAAGAAAAAAACGGTGAACCCATTTAGTGAAAATGGGCTTTCACTCCACGTCCACGATTCATCCAGTTCAATTCGTAATCGCCCAATGAATCAAAACGTCATCACTCTCTCTCTCTCCTTTCCTCTCTTCACCAGCTCCGAATTCAGTGTTCGCTGCTTTCATCCTTAATCAAATTCGTTCCACCCTGTGAAACGTGCTTGTAACAAACAACTTGGATTGATTGAATCTTCAGTCGAGTTTGAGGTTAATTTCTGGACGCTTTTCACCAACAGCAGGCCCCCCCTACGATATTTCTTGATGCAAATCTCACTCGCTACTTCTAAAACGTTTCAGTTATTAACTAAGCTCCTGGTCTCAAAGTTTGATTCCAGATTACAACTGAACATTTTAAACTCACATTCTGATTCCGGATTTAATCTTCAAATTGAAAGCCTCATCGGTCCCAGGTTCTGGTCCCAGAATAAAGTAGATTCAAGATCTAGAATTATACGATAATATTTCACTGGTTTTCGTGCCAACTTCACAAAATCATATCCCGCATTTTAGGCTTTATATATGTACTGCCATTTTTCTTCCAACATCTTGACTGTGCAAACCCCAAAACTAGATACATCTTAGATCAGGCTCACATTCAGCTCTACCGGTAAAAATATTAATGCTTGTTACAATATTAATGCGCTTATTATGCAACTCCATGAGCCCCCCGCCTTCATCCCTTTCTATCTCATTGATCCTCTACCAGGAGGCGCTATCTCTTTCTCAAGTTTGCCCTTTTGCCTGTATATTTATCTCGCTCACTTTCTCTTTCTTCCCTGTATATATACCCGGTTGAACCTTCACAGATGCGCCCACCCAGACCCCATAAGTCACTCCCGGTGGCTCAAGTAGCTGGCCTTTTTTCACTCCATACTTTTCTCGCTCGCAATCCACTTCTCGCTTCAGCCTTCGAACAACGGATCTCTTCACTGAATTTGCGCCTTTTTGCGGAGTATTTTTCTTTACATTTTTTTTATTTTTTTCTTTTTTTTTATGCCAAAATGGCTACACCTATCATCCTCCGTGAGAAAATACAGGAAAAGTGTCAATGCGAAAGTGTGCTTGGACCACCCCTGGAGAAACGCTCCACCGGATGCTGGAAAAGCGTGCTGAGATCAGCGGGGGGGGGGGATGGCTGAGGGAAGGGGAAGAGAATTTATATTCTGCCATTTCGAATTTTTATTCCCATCTTCATTCCGACTCAATGTGAGATTCCGGTTTATGCACGTGGCGCGCTCACTCGTACGATCACCGATTTTACGAATGCGAACAATGACGGTCGTTACGGTGCTAAAAAAAAAAAAAAAAAAATAAATAAATATAAAAATAGCAGTCTCCGATGGAGACATTTCTGTGACTTATGAGAATCGATTCTCGTAAATATCGATGTTAGCCACGTCAGAAATAAATGATTGGAATTTTTTTTTTTCTTTCTTTCTTCCATCGAGACCGAGCTCAACATCGTTTCTGTCATATTTCCGATCACCATTTCGACTCTCGACTCGTCTATCTCGTAACTCGATATTATTGGAAAATTCGTGAAACTCCTCGCGAATTTATCCGATATTGAGAAGTGCCTCGTTCAAGAGAACTCCTCGATGGAGAGAGAGAGAGGGAGAGATGCACGTTGAATAAAAGCTCCGGAAACGATTTTGTCGAACGCGCTCGGTTGCTTTAAAACTACCCCCCTTGTACCTCGATATACTTGTATCTAACTCGCTGAAAAAAAAACTTTCTCGAGTGTTCTTCGGAAAACGAACGCTTTCGTTATGATGTTACAATCCCGCATAAGGTTATATCACGAGTTCACAATTTTGTCTCGAACTATGAACTATCGAGAGCACGCCGAAGCATCAAAACTTGAATCCCGAGCAAATTCGAAATCACATAAGAATTGATCAACTCTAAAAAACTTTGCGAAATCGATGTAATAAATTAACTGTACGAAGAATTCAACAATTTCTTCAGCATCTATTCGTTGCATCGAGTTGAAAAAAAAAAAAGTTTATCAAGCAATTAAAAGATCGTGAATAAATGCGATAAGAATAAAGGAGTTTATCTCGTCAAAGAATTTCATGCTATTTACTGCAGACACGTATTTCTACCGTCGAAAAAAAAAGAAAAGAGCATCGAAACTTGAATGGTGCGGATACGTGGATCGAAGGATTTACCGGAGGGTCTAGGTCGTTTGAAGCAGTTTCTGAGGTCTCTGAGTTTCCGAAGCGTGATGAACGAATATACCAGGACTGCTGGAAGCTTTCGATTTCACTGTTGCTTCGAATGAAATTCGTTTTGGAAAGGTTACCCTTCGATTCGCCAACACCTTTATCGATGGGCTTTCCGAGATGTTTGATGTCTGGATAAATTTCGTAATGATCAAAAGAGACGAAGCACATACACACACATGCCTTCCAGGCATTCGTATCCTTTGACTCTTACTTCGATAGCATCAAATACCACAAGCCATGAACCCAAAACTTTGGGCATTTTTTAGTTTGTCCAACTCGAAACTTACGAAGGAGGCACGCGTTGAAAACGTAATTCTCAATTTTCCCTTGCACACCGTTTCACCATCAAATTTTCCCACAACCCCTCCCTCTAAAACTGAAACTTCTAAACCCACACACACACACACCATACGATTGCCAACTTTGCCAACTTCTCCGAAACTCTCGCACATTTGTGTCACGGAGTTTCGCCGATGTTGCGAAAATTTCAAATTTCCATACGTCACCCAAGATACTGAAGTACAAGCATAAATGTCTGTTGCAACGTTCCACGAAGGAAGGAAACTATCGAAGTTCTTTACAAAACCTTCACGAAGCTTGTGAAACTCCTGAAGCACCGCATTCGTAAATAATTTCATTGAAAAGTTTACTGTTTTTAAAATGACGAATAAATAAATATAAAGGTATATCCAAACGGATGAATCACCGATTAAATAAACGGTTATACATGCACCTAAATATAAATCGATTTATAAGCATATTTCATCCCTTTGAAACCGTCTAAAGCCTGCCCAACCTCTCGCAACCTTATCGTCCCTGGTACAGACAATTCCCGATGGTTTCCCAAGAGCTGCCTTTGATAGAGATTTCGATTTACCGTTTATATAGTGTGGCACAAGAGTTTCAGTCATGCCACGAGAGTGCACGAGCCCGAGAGACTTCGTATATACATATTTTCATTTTTTTTTCTCTCGCCCCTTTCTTTTTTTTCCCCCAAAGACCCTCAATCCCAAACTCGATACCACGACGTTTTGCCACGTATTAGAAGACGCGAGACAAAGTTTCGGCCCATCGAGACTTTCCCCATGTACACTCGACCTGAATCCATAATAGAGACGTCTCAAACTTTACAAGAGAATTCCCAACGGATTTTCGTATATATGTGCCTTTTTTGACGTACGTGTAAAGGCTGTTTCGCTACTATTTTCACATGTCTTTATCTCCGAAAGGATGCACCGTGATACAAACAAAAAAGATTAGAAATAAAAGTTATTTGGTTGTGACGACTCGATAAATGGGAATCTTCGTTTGACCTTAAGATTAATTGTCAAGATCTCGTGAAGATCAAGTTCGAGTTATTGAACTTGAAGAGTTGCAGAAGCTGCTGAAGCTCGATGCACGCCACTAACGAACTGAGTGGGAAAATGTTTGATTTTATTCCGATTAAAATTTTCAGTTGATCAATAACTTTGATATTTTTCCATAAATAGTTTTGATACCGGTATAGAATCGAATGAAAGTTTTATTCAATGTTTTATGCTAAATTTACTATTGAGATAAAATTTAGTCTCCAGTTTAGGTGCAAATAAAAAAGGGGAACGGAGCTTTAACAGAAAAAATAAATATTTACAACGGAAACTTGAATCTGCGATCGTTTTTTTTTTTTAATTTTATAGCAATCGTGGAAAGTTAATTAACGAGTTTCATTGTTATTTGCTCTCTATTGAATTCGGTATAAAATAGAAGAGTCCCCCGTATTGAATGGTTAATTTAACGAGGCATTGCGAAGTTTATGGTTAGTTTTATTGAAATTGCGTACGCGAAAAGCAGACATTTTGAAAGAGGTTTTATCTGCGCGAGGCTTAAACATTCGCAGAAGCACACCGCTAGTGCTCTGTTTTGTTTCGGGAAAACTTATGTTCTCCGCCCGTCTCGTCCTTACAGCATCCTCCTTTTCCGGTGGCCCAAGAAGAAACAAAAGTCTGAGAGAGAGTAGAGAGAGAAAAAAAACACAGCGAAAGATTCTCCGACGAAACAGTAGCTACGATCCCCTTCTCCCCTTTCGAAAAAGCTCGCAAACTCCTCACTTTCTCAAGCTAAAAGCTTGCCTCATAATGGCCGATGATTCTTAGCGCAATGCTCCGTTTAACCAGAAATTACGAAGCAAGAGCATAAGAAAAGAAGAAAATGAGTCTATCCCCCTTAACATTCGCCCGAGTCCTTCGTATTCCCTATTTTTTTTTCTTCTTTTTCTCTCTCTTCTTCCTCCCCACCGTTTCTATACCCACTGTACTTACCCACTCGGGCGTAAAAAACCACCGAGTAAAAAGCTTCTCTCATTGTTTCTCCAACGTCTTGTTCGACCTAAAAATAATAAAATACGTAGTTAAATGTAAGGGTTGTATTCGCCTCGCTGATGTACAGTCCTACTTAATTATATCTTAAGAATTCCTCGAAGATGCCTCCTGTTACCTTTTCGCTAAGTTGGCGCAGTGAACAATTCACATTCCGACGCCATTAATTAACGGTTTTATTGCAATTTTATTCATATAAGATGTTCTCGCGAACGAGAAATTATTTCCGAAGTCATTTTGCGAGCCAACATCTCCCTCAACATCCTAAAACCATTTTTATATTTCTTTCAATCTCCGACATCATATTTTTCAGAATTCCAATAACATCCTGTTCCCGAATATCTTCCATTTTGTCCTAATTTCCAACGAATCACCCAACAAAATAAGAACGAAAGTGTCATTATACGCGTTACCCTCGTCGACGAATTTTATTACGTGACTCGACGAGCCTGGGATTAGGTCCAATCGCGCGCGTATAGGGTGTCGTCAGCTCCTTTCAATGTTTCTGCGACAAAAGCCCAAAAACTCGTAAACCGTCTTATTAATCCTATTGTCACCCGGTAATAGCAAGAAAAACAGTCGGCATATATAGAGTTGAGCATATTTTGACGGGGTTTATCGGTTTCTCTAGTTCTCATAATCCTCGCCATTTTCGATCCTGGCAAGGCCTCTATAGTCGTTCGAACAACCGTACAACTATCTTCATATCCTAATATATTTATATGTACGCAGTAAAATATATATTTGGACGTAGGTGTGTGTTGCGGGCCATCCCTCGGGAAACTTGCCATTTGTGTGGTTAGAACCGAACCAAGAGACTTCTCTCGCAGAGCGGCCATCTCTTGTGTTTCTCCACGTGTGTTGGGGTGTTGGTTAGTTGCCCCTTCGGGCCAAGCCACAGGCGTCTCAGCTCGTTAAAATCGCGTTTGATTAGCGAGCCACCCTTTACGACCTATTACCGGCACATGTCGGGCTTGTCGAACAACCAACAGCAACTACCTCCGCGCGCACGAGCCTCCGTTATACACATAAGACCACGGCTATCAACTACCTGAAACTACCAATCGACCTGCTCTCTCCGAGGGCTGTGCGCCTTCTTGTTACACCCGTTTGGCACGCTAACCTCACTTCCACCATTACTTCTGCACTCATTAATGTTTCTCTCCCCCCCTACCCGAAATTCCTGATATTCGAGACAAGCCAAAACTTTCTCTTACACTCCCCACCCCCGCCCCTAACACCTTAATATTAACTTGCGACCATTTCACTCTCGTAACTTGTGCCAAGTGATTTCAGACTTGCTGGAAACTCTCCTCCGACTTATTCAACTGCTTCCGAATACCCTTGATCTTGCCTCGTTCTCCGCACTGGAATCTCAATAGGATGGAACTTGGACAAGCTCTGTTCATTCATTTTTCAATACGAACTTCATATTCTTTTCGATACTCATGTGTTTTGGGTCGATGCTCTTTAAAGGGGGCGATTCTGAGAGGAATTTGGTGAAAATCGATCATAAAAATTGAAAATTCACGAAATATCGTTGATAAAATCATAAATCGAATGGGATTCGGATAAGAATGAAACGAAGATTTAGTTTCTAATTTTAGAAAACAAGTTATTATTCGAAGTACAATTAACGGTGAATATTTTTAAAAAATTTATCAGCAATTTATGATTGCCGAAGTTCAATTGTTTTCGAATGTTTCGTAAAAGCTGATAAGACGAGGGATAAATGTCGGGAGATTTATTACAAGGCGCGCAGTTTGAAAGTAGAACGAGAGCATTATTAATGAGGGGAAAGAAATGAATTTTTTTTGTTCCCTGTTCCGGGACGTGCGACATGGATGAAAATAGTCGGTGTCTCGATCAATGAGAACCGATGTGAATGCTCCTGTGGGAAGATTTCCCCTTCAAGTTCCGGTGGTTCGGTTTTACCTCGTGTAAATTGGTAGTAAAATAAAAAAAAAATTTCTTCACTTTACGATCCATTATAAATGTGATACACGATAATTTCCGTTCTAGTCTTGATAAAGTCCTTATAAAAATCTCCAAGTAATTGGTGCTATTATGCAGGGTACTAAATCGTGGTTGAAAATTTTAACGGGGGTATGCAAAAGCGAGCGAGCGAGCGAGCAAGCGAGCGAGTTGAAAGTCATAACCGGAGAAATTATCATAAACAAAATGGCGGAAACTTATGTTTATCTCGAATGGAGTATTCGCCGAGTAAACTCGAATGTGAATCATTTGGTGAACGTTAAATTATTTGCTGGACATTTGAGTAATAAAGATATGGAAATTAATACTTTTTCTTCCATTTTTTTTTCACGTTCCGAGTAATAATGTTGCTAAAGAAAATCCCATGTACAGGGTGTCTCGACTCGAATTTAACAAGATTTTATTTCTCGATAAAGTTCAACCCAAAAAAAAATCATCGATCGTACTGCTTCAAAAAGCTCTTCCCACGAATGACAGCTGAAAATTCAGACTCGTTTTTCAGCCTCGAAACTTGAAGAGTTCGAAACTCCACGTGAAATACTTTCGATACTTTATTCTCTTACCAAATCAAACGAATAATTCGATTGACAAAATCTGAATTTCGATCAACATCTAGTTGAACTTTGATCGAGACACCCTGTATAGAAGCGAAGTAGATGGACTTGTAATATCATCGGTAAGACGATTACAAGCCGATCGTTAACATCTGTTGCCTCGCTCCGTTCGTTCTAACGACCCTTTACGATCGGGTTATAAATCCTCGCAATTTTCTCGAATAGAATGATCAACTCATAGAGAGTGCTATGGACGAGTTAATGTTAGTAGACGATTCCCATGGGATTTTATCTTCGCTCCCACGAATTGACACACACACACACACAGAGGATCTTCTGTTTTATCGCAGCTCGCACCTTTCATTTTCCAACAAAGATGTTGCTTCTTTCGATAACGAAGAAAAATGAGCTATGAGCATTATCAAGAAGTTAAAAATCACCATTTCCGGACATCTCATTCAATCACATCGTCTTTCTGTGCCACAATCATCGCAATCCAGAGCTACGATAAGTGGAAAGAAACGTTTTCTGATTACTCCCATCGAAATGATCTACAGCCATATATCCTTACGCCTATTTATAACCAGCATACGTAAGAAAGTTTGCTCAACCGAGTGACTGTTACCACTGAAATGTTAATGACATATGAGACACGCGATCCAATACGAGGAGCCTCCGGCTTACGACAGCATTGTAATCTTTCCGGAGAAAAACTTTGAACAACTTTGTTCGTCCAGTATCGAGAGGATTGACAAGCACACAGCGGATTCGCCTGTTTCGCCAGCAGACTACTAATCATGAATATAGAATCGAGAGCCACGTGGTGCTCGTAGCTTCCTCGGTTTCGACGTTGTCCGAGTCTCTCTTCTATATAATTATGTTACGGTCTCGTATATATTCAGTGACTATGCTCGAGACTAGCCATTCCCGGTACCGTATTCCCTGGCTTATTTCCTGGATCGATCAATGACGTCCGCGATCCAGCTAAAACACGTAACTTCGTGCGTCAGAGTTCCAGAGTTATCGTAACCGCTTTTCGCCTGCGCGCGTATCGCACTCTCGTCAAAACTCTGAACTCTCTTTTTCGAAGCTCGAAATATAGCTACACGGAAGACTTTGAATGCCACTGGACTGCGAGCTGAACGAAAGAGAATCAAAACAGTGAGGCGATCTCAATCAGTCAATGGCACTTTCAGGATCCGGTCGGTTTGGAAGGTCACCGAAGAGGGATCACCCACTTTCGAGTGAACTTGATTTTCACTGGCTCAAGTTTCAATTCAATTTTCAATGGTCAATGAAAGTTGATGAAAATTGAATTATGGAACTAACCGACCATCGGACTCGATGTTTTCTGATCAACTGCACTTCCGAACCCAGAATTATTGGCGATCTTATGCAACGGTGAGTCGATATGGCTCTTGGGAGGTTTTGAAATATTGGAAAGAAGGGAATAAGGAAAGAGAAGGGCTCATTCGTTCGCCATAAACCGAAAGCCAATACGACACTTTGGGGCCAATTGACTTGGAAGAGACGCTACTAAAGTCTCGCTATCAGCTTGGTGGAGTAGCTCGAGACCCGTTGAATAGTGAAATAGTAAGGGATGAAGTTGAAGAGAAAAAAAAACGAAGGAAAATGGCTAAAGGGCTGGTTTATGCTCGGTCTAGTCCGACAATCATTCTCTATTGTCACAGTGTTAGCCCAATAAGAAGATATCCCAAGGGCATTGCTCCGGCCCTTCATCTCGAAGTCGAAGTATCATAGCCTCTATAAAAGCCTTCGAAGTAATATTGAACAACGTCGCGTGAAAAGAAGAGAGTTGAGAAGAGAGAAAAAAAAAGAAGCTCATAATGCTCGAAGGTAGGTGCACTCCTCCGCGGAGAAATATTTGCCAAATTGCACGTTATCCCTGTCGGATGATACAGACGTCAAGGAACTCCGAGGCGGTCCTCCGCTACTCCGTCATCTTCCTCTTCCGAGTTGTTCATTTCAGTTTTCTTCTTTCTTTTTTTTTTGTCTTTCTTTTCGTTACCCTCGGCTCATCTTCGTAGCCTGCGCAATGGATGCTTAGCCTTAAGAAGATTTTGGCTGGGGGGGCCTCTTCTTCCTCGTGATACTTCGGTCTCTTCCTTGCCATCCAGGTCCCGAAGTAAATTTTCGTTCCGTTAGGCAATCACAATGAATCAAGTGGCTTCGGGGCCTGGCTCATCCGTGGACTTACGTTTACGATTGTTGTAAATTACTGGAGGTTCGTTTTTTTTTCTTTTTTTTTCTCTCGTTCCACACCCGTCCAACAGACGTTCCCGTTGCTCCCTGATGGTTGACCTCGGACCTGTGAGCCCACATGGTCCCGCTCGGAGCATGTGGGCCACGACAAGTTTCCTTCATCAATTTCATTATTTTATATGGACTCGATGAACTGCTCTTCAACCGCGTTTCCTCATCGACGCCCTTTTTCCTTATTATTACCGAGTGACGAGAGAAATTACGCATTTGCCTCCAAACAAACGTGTCAATCCACCCTCTTCCAACCCCCCGACCATCTCCCGTCATCCTCCAACCTTTTTTCTATCCTTTTTTTCGTTCTTCTCTCCTCTTCCACCCCGATAACTCAACCCGGAACGTGTCATTGTCAGGGCAATGATTCAAACTGTAAGAGCTGTTACGAACAACGTGACATCGAGCTTCCAACGGCTGCTGCTACCGCTGCTCCTGCTCTCGTGTCAATAATAGCACTGTTATCGTTTTCAAGCCCGCGACATTAGACGAGGGGTGAGAATACGTCTGTCGCGAGGGTATGTCACTTGCTATGCTTCCAAAATCTGATGAGCACTCTCGAAAAATAAGTGCGGTATACACGCGTTGTATCGGACTCCATTATCACAACGACCCTCATAACACTCGAGTACTTGATCCAATTATACTCTTAAAATTTCATGTTTAAAACAAAATTGTTTTATACACTTGCAGAGATCTTAAAATGGAAAATATCATGCTGAGAGATGCTCGTAAAAAACACATCAAAATAATCGGTCAGTTTTATTAACTATTAAACGAAAAAAACACATGGAATTTGCTCATTAATTGTGGTAACTTGGCGATATTCAACAAGATTTTGGACTCAGCAATTGGTCGACCGGAGCCAATCATTTGGAAACTCATTGCGGATCACCGGAATACGCGGCTCCTGAGCTCTTCCTCGAAGGCCAGAAATATGGACCGGAAGTCGATCTTTGGAGTCTGTGAGCCAAAAATATAAAAAAAAAATTATGCAAATCACTTTTTTGTTTCTTCAGTCGTTTTGACAGGGAAGCTTGACTAGAAAACGAATGATTTTGACTAAAAATCATCGTAAATAAAATAACTTTTTTATCCCAATCTCGCAGAGGAGTCATACTTTACGGTATGGTGACCGGGGAATTGCCATTTTTGAGTCCGCGCAACGACAGAACTTCCGCCGAGGAATGGCGGAGAAAACTCATGACCCAAATCTTTCGAGGACTTACCACTTTGCAGGAGAAAAAAATTTCAACTATATCGAGAGATTATAAAAATTTGGTTAGACGATTGCTCGAGCCGGTTGCCCACAGAAGAATACCGATGATTGAAATTTTTCGTCATCCATGGCTCTACGATAGAAACAAAAATCTTTTCGATGTCACTTACCAAACGAGAGACAATTTCAAATCAGATGCTCTTCGTTCCGTGAGAATATATCGTTACGATTATTCGATTTTATTATTTTTTGACCGATCATTCGAACGATCCCAAAATCATTCTTCATTTTTTAGATCTTTCAAGAAATAAATGCAGCTACTCGACTCAACGATGCTAACATCAATGAAAAAATTCGTCTCAAACCTTACGGAGATATCGGAGGAATGTTCAACATTAAGTATGCATTTTCTCCTTAAAAATCAATCTTTTCTCATCGCATACGTCATTGATTTTGCAATTTTTTTTTTCAATATTTTCTTAGTTTTTGAAAATAGGAAAAACAACAAAGTTTCCTAAAACATTTGTTTCTAACGACGACATCTGCGTCCAATTACCCCGAAACTAAAAAAAGATCAAGTGAGAATTACTTATTTCGAAGCCTTCCGCGGCTAAGAGAATGCAATTAATTCGAATCGTAACGCGAAAAAAAAAAGACGGTTCATTGCTATATTCGCAGATATGATAAATGAAATTTTTTTTGTTCGAATTTTGCTCGATTCTCGTTCGTCCCTAATTCATTGGTCGAGCCTCGCATGCGCCGCGTCGCGAGCATCGCGGCGTGTAACTTTGGCGTATGAAACGAATGGCTCGATTATTCGAAACTGTCGCGACGATTAATTAAGGAAAGGAGCGCGTGTCGTTTCGTTCTCGTTTTAACGATTAAGTTGAATTTTTTTTTTTTTTTTCAATTTTTGTTTTGTTTTTTTTTTTTTTTTTTCTTCAATTGGACCACAACAGGGCGCACAAACTGTTGGGAACTGGCTCGATCGATGTTTTCGAAGCTCCTTCCTCGTCGATAGGCCAAAAGATCAGGTACGATATAAATATTTGATACGCGAAGCGTGACGATTGGACGTTAATGGCTTTCGCTTAATTAAGAGACGAGCGAGCGCGCTTCTGCGTACAAGGATCGCGGCCTGTTCGTTTAATGAAAATTGTCCGAACTTTTTTAATTCTTGAGTCATGATAAATCTTTCGAGTCTGTTAGAACTGTCGGGAGATTATTGTCGAGAGAATCGTCCTCGAGGATTTCGAGCACCAGAGCAACGGCTATTCCGAATAATACTTGCCTTCGAAGCCCGACTAGCGTATCCAATGAAAATCGATCTCGAAGCCCGATATCGGAAACCGCGAAAAAAAATGAAAAGAACTCGTCCAAGAGATCTTTCTCCAATTGCAATACGGCTGCCAGATCCAATTGTACCGTGAGGAGGACACTTTCTCAGCAGCGTGAATCGAACTCCGAAAAAAGTGGTCGAGAAACCCGCGGAGCTGTTGCAACCAGGTTCGATAAACAAATTTTTAACTCGATTCAACAGTGCTCGAGGTTTAAACTCCAAATGCGACTGAAATAATCGTTTCTCGATAATGATCCCGGCTCCATTCTCTTACTCGGGAGACGGGCTATTATTTTCAAAAAAAATGTGTCAAAAAATATAAATTTCTTGGAGAGTTACGAGCACGCAAAGTAGCTTCTCTCATGAACGTTCATTTTTCTTTTTTTCTTCCTTTTTCTTCAAATGTTTTGTTCGAAATAAATCTTCAATATAATTATTTAAACTCCGTTTGTGGAAAGTACAAGCAACGGCGTATCGATTTCTACGAGGCCGATGACTCAGCCACTTATACTTAAGAGTCCTGCGCGTCAATTATCTTCTTCGCTTACCAAGCCAACGAATTATTCACGCTACCGACCTTCCTGTACCGGACCTTCGATCCTATCCCGAGATCAATCCTACGTTAAACTACGAAGATCCCTCGAGAACAAGGACAAAATATATCAACAACGTTATTCGACTCCTGACGTTGGCACATGCACGAGATCAACGGAAAAAGATGTAAGTGGGTCTTTGAAAAAGCCTGTAACCCTTTTTTTTTTTTTACTGTTACTGGAAAATAATTGACTCGCTATAGCGAGTCCCAAGTATCAACAAAGTTTACGTGACCTTTTCCAACGGATCGATAAAAGGCAACTTTTTACAAGCTGTCGCACTAGTACTAATTTTAGACCAGTTGCTCGAAGCTCTGCATTCTAATACATTCGAAAATTTAATATTTTATGAACTCCTGCAATGGATCGAAAAAATATTGGAATTTTTTTAGTAAAATAATTTTTTTTTTTCAATTTTTTTTTTTTTTTTTCAAAACTGTTTTACGTTTTGTAGACTTTTCTTTGTCAAATTTTCCCATTTTTTTCTTTATGGAAAAACGAATAAAATGGTGCAAGATTAATGTCGTGTTTCACTCGATCGTGTGGCTTTTACTTTTGGAAAAAATTATTTATTGACAAGATTTTGAATGAAAGTTTCGACTATGAATGAGGATAAATAAAATTTGCAGCAGTCAACGCGAGTCCACAAAATCGGCAGAGTTGTGATGCCTTTGGTCTCGAAGAACTGGCATAATTCCCGGCTTTTGTCATCCGCTGGAAAAACTGGATCAAGAAACGTTCAAGAGTGAGAAAGAAAATGAATTAAAATTTTTCAAAATTTTAAACATTTTCATTGAATTTAATACAAAAATTCGATTATTTTCTTTTAGTAACGAAATTTTCAGCAATTCGATTACCGAAAAATACGAGAAATATCATGAAAATTCATGGACGAATTCGAGACTTTTGACAAGAGGCAAAACGTTTTTGTGGAGCAAAAATATAAAAAATTTGACAGATACGACGACGAAGAATTCTGTAAAAAATTAAATCGTTTCGTCGAATATTTGTGAATAAATAAATATACCTGCGATATTTATTTAAAAATACTTTATTTACACAATAGTCCATTGGTTGTTGTTTTGTTTCCTTTTTTTTTTTTTTTTTCTTTTTTCAATCTTTTTCTGTTGTTGCTTGTTCTCTTTTCATTTTGGTTTTAAAAAATGAAAGGTATACACGAGAAAATTTCATACACGTAAATCTAAAACGTTATGGAAAAATGTTTCGACAGGCATTTTTCAGCACAACAAATATCACTTAATGTTTATAATAATATATATATATATTCGTCTGACAATTTATTCTTTTTTCAGTACTCAATTTTTATTTTTTTTCACGTTATTCATTATTTTCATTTAAAATATACATGTATACCTTTCTAAAGGCTGCTTCAGACACTACCCCATCAATGTCAGGACCTCGAAATGCCTTCGTAAGAATTTCTTATCTTTTTTTTTTTTTTAATTATTATTCTTCTCCTAAAATATATATACTTCTTTTCTTTTATCTAACACTTTTAATCGATTTTTTGTCGATTTAAATTTACGCCCTAAACGCCGCGCGGTGAAGATTTACACTCGCACACTGTGCAATACAAGTAGAACAGTCGTGCCCGTTCCGGTGGCTTCAATAATTCGTAACATTCTCATTTTCAACATATTCAATCTTACTATTAAATAAATTAAAAATAACTAAACGCTCTTGAAACTAAATTTTTAGTTTTTTTTTTTTTTTTTTTTCTTCTTTTTTGTACACCAAGGCATTTTCCAGTCGATGCCCCTGAGCTTGGACATTTGCCAAGCTTATCTTCGGACTGATCAATGCGACGAGGAAAAAATCGAACTTGAATCTCGTAAACATTTTTGTGATGAAAATTCGATTTTTTAAAAATTCTGACATTTCTATTAAAATTCTACTGAAAAAAAATCAACGAAACGAATGAACTGATATTCTAGTTGAATGAAAAATCTAATTTTCCAAATGCACGAAACTTTATCAGACGATTCTCTTTTCGTTACATTTTTCTGCAAACTTTTAATATTGTTTTCAAAGAATTCACGAATTGAGGAATTTTTATGAAAATAAATTGATAAAAAAAACGTCGAAACTTGTCCAAAAAAAATCGTAGCTTTTCTCTGTTCAATATTTTGACTTCTCAAGTACTCGAAGAAATTTTTCAATAAAAATAATAATCTACAAAAAATGATTCATTTTCAAAGGCAAAAGAGTTAGTTTTAGCAGATTGGTTCATGCGTTGAACCAACACGATTTCAAATTGACTTATCGAGGCTGATTCGAGGTTCGAATTAATTCTCCCAGTCGCGTCACATTGATCAGAACAATTTTCTTGCGCTAGAAGTCTCGGCCGTTATAATTAATCTCAGCAGTAATAATAATTTTTATCGTTGGATCTAAAAATACGATTAAAAACACCGGTGTCAACAGCAATCGTGTGAATAAATGGCTGTACAAAAGGTCAACGTAAGTTGGAAAAATATTCCATCAAAGTCACTCCGAGAAATTGCAAATTTTTCATATTCTTCTCCGAATTCAATTCGATTAATGTCCCAAGAAGATTTTCATTCGTACTTTTGACGCTGAGAAACGGCAGCTTGCAACCCTTTCGGCGATGCAGAGGCCATATGGCGCGAAAAATCAACGTGTCCCCGCGTGCGGACTTTTACGCCATATGGCGCGCTCAATTCATTTCAAATTCCCTGAACAGGGATTTAAGATTTTAACATTTGACATTAGCAAAATGGCGATGACGAAAAAGCATCGAGCTTATTTCTCAAGAGCCATTTTCTTTTAGAAAAAAAATTCAGGCTTTATTCGAGTGGTCAAAAATGCTGAGAAATTCCATCGAATTTTTTTTTTGCCGATCAGTTTTTTTCTCTCGGGAGACCAGAAAACTTGAAAAATTCGCTTCAATCTTGAAGTTCGCGCGCAATATTTATTTCATCAGCTTAAAATTGACCCAAAACTGCGAGAAATCAAGTTTTTGTTTTTTTTTTTTTTTTAATTCTTTTTTATTTTCGACCACTGGCAAGTGGCAATATTAAATAATTGCTCAAAACATTCAATGATTTTGCAACAAATCATTTATCCCCGTAACAAACAAGCTCGAAACGTTTTTTTTTTTTTTTTGTGTTTTTTAATCGTCTTTAGTTTTCCAAATTTTGTAATCGGTATCGGTTCGTGAACGCGATTTTTCGAATTGTTTTTTTTTTTCTCCCTTGTTCCTTCGCATAGTTTTTTTGTTCTCATTTTTCTTATCGCATGTACGTGAAATTATTATTATTATCAGATAAATTTACGCGACGTTTAGTCGCGGAGATCTTTCGCTACATTTATTATTTACGGCAGTTTACGGTGATGTTTCTTAAGGTATAAAGTACTTTGTTCCATCGATAATGTCGCTCCGTTTGTTTTCGTTATATTTTCATACTTCGTTTCGAACCGGCGGTTATTTATTTTTCTTCTTTTTCACTTTTATCTCTCTCTCTCTCATGTTTGCAAAAATAGATTTTTTTTTTTTTCATGATAAAGAAGTTCCGCTAGTCTAGTTAATACGGTTACGGTTCGTGCAATGATTTTTCAACATCGTTTTACACTTTTAATCCCAAAAGAATCGTTTCGAAGGCATCGATATTTGTAATTGAAAATTTGTTTATCTTTTTTTTATCTGTTATTGAAAAATCAGTGAAGAACCAGGCGTGAAAAACATTTACATCAACATATGAATTTAACGCCCAACACGAATCTTTTCGATTGACCAAATTTATTAAATTATTTCTCGCCCACTTTATCAGGATCGAAAATATTTTTGTTGCCATTTCGAAAAAGAAAAAGAAAGAAAAAACGAATGGAATCGGACGTTTTTTGACGAAGTTCCATGGCGGTCAATTTCACGGCTGAAAATTGAGGACCGTCGGAGTTTCAGCGCTTTATAATTGTGTAACTTTTTATTTTATTGAAAAAAAGAGGAAAGAACTCATCGAAGACGAAAAAATTGAAAATATTTGATCGGAAAGTGTTTTTCAATAAAAAAAAAAAAAAAAAAAAAAACTCAAGTTACGAAGTTGAAATTTACTAATAAATACAACATCCCAAGATGTTAAGCTGTTCGCGCGCGTTAGAGCTTGACGCAAATATTTACAACTTATGACTAAAGAGTGACGAAAGAAAACAAAAAATTGAAAATAAAAATAAATCGTTGAATAATGAGAAAGCGATGAAAATTATTAGTTTGTGAATCCAGTTAGAAATCGGGTCGATCGACGACCCCCGAAAAACGCTAAAAAGGGGCCAACGTTTCATTAGAAACTGTATATTTTTATGTACAATTTTCAGCCGTCAAATGTTCGTTGAATTTTGTTTTTTTTTTTTACAAGGTGATTCGATTTTTGACGATTTCAAATTTTCTTGGCGTTGTGCATGGTACATTAAAAAACGAGTGTGTACGACGAGAATTCCGAAAGCCACGACATTAGAAAAGGCCAGTTTTCAAATTTGCTTTTTTTTTTTTTTTTTTTTCATTTTCCGTGCTGCGATTAAGAAACGATGATTCAATGGAATGTCTTTTTACACTATTCATTCGAGCCCGGAGTTTGAGGATGAAAGAGATCGAAAAAAGATACGAAAATCGATCGATCGAGTACCGAGAAAAAAGAAAAAAAGTAAACCGACGGATCGCAGAGTCGTGGCTTTCGGACGTTTAGCTCGGTTTTACTTATTTCAAAGTGGTTCGGTCACGAAAAGGGGTCGAAGCTTAAAAAAAAAAGAAAAAAAAAGAAAAAAAAAAAAGGCGGGAACTAATATGTACATTTGATTTACAACATATGTTACAGTCTTTTCTTTGGTAACGAACCGAAGGCCGATATAACCGTCGCTTTAGTACCAGTAGCCGATGAGGTGAGAGTGGTGAGGGTTGGCTGTGACATAACGAGGCTCGATTTAACGTTGGTGGTTGTACCGGTGGCGACTTGATCCCATTTGCTTTTCCTTCGTTTGGCGTCGTCCTCGGCGAGATTGGCCGAATTGATGTTGGCCGGTCGTTTAGCGGTGCCGGTGACAATTTCGATTTTGGTCTTTTCCTTCCTCGCTTTTTCGAGTTTGTCCATTTCGTTTTTTTGTACGCGGGCAAGTTCCTCGTAGTAAGAATCCTTGCCCCATTTGAAAGGATCGAAACGATCGGGTGGATAATTGGTGCCCATCTCGTTGATGCTACAAAACTGAATCAACTTTTCATAAATCGATGGATTACGAAATTCTTTGCGTTGTTGTATATGCAAATTCATGTCAAGACCAGACTCCATTTTTTTATAAAGATTTGATATTTTGTCCTGCAATTCGGTGGGACATTGTCCAGCGGGCTCGGGCGGTATGGTAACCCCCCAAACGTCCTCATCGCAATCTGAAACTAATTCTCCTTGACGTTTTGGGGACTGGGCTACGGCGTTATTGTTTTTTCGATATATCGTTGTCGCCTCTTTTCCATAATTCATTTGTTCCTGATGATAATGATGATGATTATTATCGTCAAACGCCGTAGCAGTCCCCGTCTCGTCGTCGGAGATAACTGTATCGTCAAAATATGAAACCAAACGTTGAACTTTGGACGTTACGTCCGTTACTAAGGTCGGGGCATTTTGGGAATTTTTAATCGAGGCTCTGTTATTAGGATGGGGATTGTAGCCCTCGTTCCCGTGCCCCGGGACAACGGTCTCGTCGTCGGGACTGTTCGTCGCTGAACGGCCGAACAACGGACTGTCCAACGCGTTACGCTGGTTGGATGACGTGACATTCGAATTTTGGCTATCGTCAACCTGCGAAACGTCGGACGACTCGCGGCGACGACCCTGCGCTCGCTCTTCTTGATGATGATGATGCTGCTGCTGCTGCTGTTGCTCGTCATCCGGTCCGTCATCGCCCTCCGAGTCGGTATAGGTCGCCGTGAGAGATGCCAGAGCAACACTTTGTACAGACATTGTTTAAATTGGCTTTGAGTGTCCAGATTGCTACCAAGCAATATTTTGTGTTGGAACTCACCGGTGTAGCGCTGATTGATTCGCTTGAGCCTGTTGGGGGGCTTTTTTCTCTCTCTCTCTCTCTCTCTCTCTCTCTCTCTCTCTATCTCTCTCTTTCTCTATTTTATTATCTCTAATTTAGCTTTTATCTTATCTTCTTATTTACTTTTTTTTTTTTTTCGAATCTCTATTTCTTTTGCCTTGAGATTTTTGAAACTTTCGTTATTTAAATGCACCCCAACGATCGCCGGAACCTCGATTTCGTATCTGAGAACAAAAAAAAATGAAAAAATTTGTTGAAATTCATATTTTTTCATAAAAGACTTTGCGGTGTTTCGTAAATCGAAAGTTATGACGCAGCGCCGCTACGGTAACGTTGCTTTAACGCCTGTTTCACCAAACCTGAGCTATTGATATCGTTACGAAACGATCGATACCATTTTTACGACAGGAATGTAGTCAAAGTTTTTGAGAAAAGCATTTCAGAAAAGATTCTATCGGCTCGAGTCACCGAGTGCTTTTTCGTCTATTCGAAAGTACGAACTTTGAAGAATGTTTTCATATTTTTAGTTATGCTCTTTTAATTGCTTCGGTAAGAAAAAGCAGACACAAACGTCATTTTAACGATAAAATCGCTATCTCTCTTGTACACTGGATCGGAATTGAGATCGATGCGAACGATGTTTTTTAAGGATTTACATGACGTTTTGAAATTTCAATCGTGTTGATAAAAAATCGGACCTGGTGGATACTGAAAAAATGAGGATGTTTTTAGGAGGATAAAGGAAAGGCTTTCGTCAAGATTGAACTTAGTGCCAAGGAAAATCGAGGCTGGTCAGATCCGTCGTGTCTCCTAAAGATCCCAAAAATCACCCAATTCGTAGGTCTGAGTTTAAAATCGCTTTTTTTCATTTAATTCTCGCCATTTCAACGCTTCCAGCCAATATTGCAATACGAAAATAACAAACTGAACATTTTTTCTTTCAACTGTTTAGAGTTGAAAGAAAAAAAATTTCTATTCTACGGAACTTTTCTATCCCATGTTTTCTTGACGTTTCAGTTTCTAAATGGTTCACACATCGACGAGAAAGCTGAACATTCAATATCGAGTTTGACAAGAACAGTTAATTTTCTTTTGAGTCATTATATTTCTTGATGATTGAAATCGATCAGGGCTACGAGGAGAAATATTATTTGACATTGAAGCGAATCAAAATCTCAATTATACCAGAAATTCAAATAAATTTATTTTATAACTATTTTATTTACTGTCTTTTAACTATCCTCCCAATTTTTAGAAAACCAATGATCCATGTGCACTTTGAGGAGAACGGAAGTTTTCGAATGAACACTGCGCTAATCATTTCCATAATTATTTCATCGAAAATTGAGTATTTCTCGTCTTAGTATTTTTGAAACTGACGAAACATTGAACTTCCTAGAATTATTAAAATAAAGTTATTCTTGAGTAACCGTCATCCGAGAGTTATCTTGAATATGAAATAAAGTGCAGTATTCTCACAAGTTATTTGAATGTAGTTAGCGGATCGATTAATTGTAAAAAAGTTTGAAGAGTAATGTTTTCTCATCGAATCACTGCGTTTGCTAGAAAGTTAATTGACTTTAACGTAACTCTTTCCTACTTTCAGAATTCAACGTCTTTCCTTCTCGCTACTTTTTCATCCTCCCACTTCATCTCGATATTTCCCATGATTTTTTCAGTAATCGTTCCGAGATTACTCAATTTTTCGCATCTTGATAATCAAAGATTTTTCAAAACTCAAAAATGAATTTGAATTTGTGGCATAATTGAACAAAACATAGCAAAATATTTTCCCAATTGCACCTTTCCGCAATGTTATTAATAAAATTATTAATTACTCAGAAACATTTGGAAAATTGACAGTTTTGAGTTATTCGGAGGACGAACTAAGCTGATTCTTAACGCAACGGCTTTTGGTTATGTTCTCAAGCGTTTACAAATGTATTTTAGATCCGTTGTTGAAGATATATGATAAAAAAAATACACATCTACGAAATTAGTTTGTCGTTGAGAGCAAAAAATTGGTACTCGAAGCCACGTAGAACTCGTGGCTA
This sequence comes from Campoplex capitator, assembly GCA_037576405.1. Lineage (NCBI taxonomy): Eukaryota > Metazoa > Arthropoda > Insecta > Hymenoptera > Ichneumonidae > Campoplex > Campoplex capitator. The sequence goes on along the minus strand of JARBWI010000032.1, from coordinate 765,045 downwards.
CGCATTGGGTAATTTTTGTGGTATTTTATTTTTCGAGACCTTCGGTCGCTTCGAGGGGGGAACGGATGAAGATATCGAACCGTCTCGACGTCCCTTGGCAAAAATTCCATTGCGAAGAGGCCGGAATTCTGTCGGTATTTGACGATCCATCCTGATAAATACAAGAATATATTTTAATTTCTTTTTTCCTTTGTTCCTTTCGCATTTTTAACGAAACTCGAAAGCGATATACTTTTATAAAATATAATATGGGTACATAAAAAAAATATGTACATAAAAATAGACTTAAAATATGTACAAATATTTATATTTATATGTTTGTAATGTAAGAAAATAATCGGAATAGCTTATCGAGCATTTGGGATGAGGGTTGGACAACAAAAAAACGATTCGGAAAAAATTTCAAGTATTTTCGAGTTCACTTGACAAACCATGATTTTATGGTGGAATATCTGATAAAAAAGGAACGTTTTGTAACGTAGCTGCTGCGTTTCTGACGCCCGATATCTTCGTGAAAATCGAATTCGCGATATGGCAAGATTCAAATTGAAATTTAGCTGCAGAACGCTTTTTCTTTTCGTATTTTACTCTTTAATCTACGAAAAGAGTGAATAATACACTGGGCGATTACGGATTAGACACTTTTATTGGGGAAATTACGGGATATACACGATGCGGCCTTATTTCACCAACGCAATTGTCAAAATAGGTTAGGTTAGGAAGACAGGGGAAAGGGGAAATCGCATTATCGGTTTGATTCTCGATTCTTTCGATAGACTCACCTCAAAAATTCCAGCCTCGCTGCTCTCCTCGCTCAATGCGGTTTATTAGTTTTTGTACATTATCACTTTTTTTCATCCCACTGTGATTTTTATATATTTTTTTTCGCAATTTCGTCTTGCCTACGAACGCTTGCCCAAGCTTTTTTGCCCCCGAGATGAGATTGTTCGTTGTCTCCTCGCTTTGTCGCGAAATAGAGGTGGCACTGAAGTAGCAGATGTTATCGATGACCGGACGACAGACGCGACTCGAGCGGTATTTTCAAGAAGCGGCGGCCATTTTGAACGCTGTTGAAAATTGAATTTGTAATTTTATTTTTAGGCCAGATAGCCTTGGCCATCTTGACTGATTTATTGGACCATTATTCAATCATTCATTTCTTGCTTATTCCCGTACGAAACAGTCAACATTCTTTCAAATTCAAACGGTTTAATTAAATCATTCAACTAATGATCACCGACGTTCAAATCACGCGCGTCGTCAACCGGACATTTCATTACGCGACACGAGAAATCCACGTGAAAACTATTGTTTTTAATTGCTGAAGAAACGACGTATTGAAATATGCTTGAATACTGGTTAAAAGATTTTTCGAATAATCGCGTTGTAGAAAGTCGATGTGTTAACTCGACCGTAAGACTCCTATCGTTACGCTAATCAAAATTATAAAAATTAGAAAATCTCCAAAATTCTCGTTCCAAATGTGAATTTCATTGGTTACAAACGTATATCGCACAAATATTAAATTCGCTATAAAATAGAAGAAAAAAAAAGACCAAAACGTCGAGTTTTAAACAAGGGAAACAAAATAACTACACAAATGTTCAGTTTTTTTTTTTCATGTTTTTATTAAAATCATTTTAAATCCATCAACGGGTCAATGATTTAATCGTTGGCGATGGTGACCTCGACCTCTACACCGGGCTCGATCGAAATACTTGTGATCTGTTTGACGATTTCGGACGGCGAGTAGAGATCGATGACTCGCTTGTGGATTCTCATTTGGAAGCGATCCCAAGTCTTGGAACCTTCACCGCAAGGTGTCTTACGGGTCGTTATCCTAAGAATTTTTGTAGGCATACGCACCGGTCCCTTGACCTTTAGTTTCTGTTTTTTCGTGCCATGGATCAACTCGGCACAAACTTTAAACAAAAAATCACAGTTCATTTTAAACAATTCATCCATTTTACAAAAAAATTTCTTATATTCATGAAATATTATAGATAATCAGCTACGGATGATTAATTTTATCCATCGACTAGTTAATCTGTTGATTTATTTACACTTTAACAAAAATTGAAAATTTGACAAGAAAATCGGAATTTTTATAAAAAGATATTTACCTTTCTCGAGCGAACGAACGTTGCGAGAAGTCAGAGTAATCCTGATGCGATGAATGGGCGCAACCTCCTGTCCTGGTTTCTCAGGATTATCGGTTTTAAGACTTGCCTAAAAATCGAAAGAAAAAAAATCACTTTAAAACGATGAACGATACCTTCGATGTTTTTTGGGACAAAAGAAAAAGAAAGTTTGACTAAAAACTTGGAATTCCGAACGGTCTTCGCGTCACTACCGACAACTCGATCGCCCTAACCTCCACCATTCAATATTTTTAACTTTACGATTAAATAATGAATAGGAAAGCAAGCTATAAATTATTTTTTTCGTGCACTTGACTTTTGAGAGTATTTACCATGGTCGATTGATTTTCCTGGTCGAGATGATCAATTTGTAATAATCCAAAAACTGATCAGCGCTGAACCAGTTTACGCGTAAGCTGCACGTGTCAGCGAAAGAGAATCTTTGCCGGAATTCTCGACTTCCGGTTCGACCGAGGTGTTTTTGACTTACTACGTACTTTGCATTTATTGTGAAGTCGAAATAATATTCAAACAAATTTTGATGATATTTCCAGCTTGAATTTAATTTATTTGTTATATTTTTCTTATCTACAATTTATCCTAATTTATTTATTGGAGAAAAATCATATTGTCGCAACCGGAAATGCATAGAATTGACCGAAATTTTGGGAGCACGACTTTTCAACTTGGAATTCCAAAAATGATGATTTTGTTATCGCGCTTTCATACTTTCTCCATTTCTTATTCTCAGCGTTGCATCGAATAAAAAATAAAATAATTTTTTCGGGGTCGAAATAGCATTTTTATCTGAAAATTTTTTTTCATCACTGAAAACCGTGATCATTGGGAATATCTCCATAAACGTGATTCTCAACCAAGTTTTTCCAAAGTCCGAATAAGGGAATACTGCACACAAAACATGGATTTCGGAGACATCGAATTTAATAACCAATCAGAAAGAGTTTTTCTCTTGATTCCGTAAGCCAATTGGTCGATTTCGCGGTCATAGCGTCAATCGCCTGTCTTTTTTCATTGTGAGAAACCTTAACGATGTTCGTTCGCCCTTCGCCCTCCTGCCCGTGATATTGTGTTTTATTCATGAGAGAAAGAAAATGCGTATCTGCGCCTAGCTGATTAGCAAAACAAAAAATAGCTCACTCATTTTCACTGTGACCTTACAACCAATTATTTCCAGTGAAATTGAATTATTGTTGGATTGAATTCTTCGAATAAATCTACGAAAAGATGCCGATCGATTTTCCTTCCTTTCTTTACGCAGGAGCCGTTGCAGCCGGTGGAATTCTCGGTTACGTTAAATCCAGTGAGTTGAAATGTTTTGTTTTTGTTTTTATTCTCTTAAGCATTGAATTGTTTGGCATATTTTTAAAAATTATTTTCATTGATATATTTCGGTAATTCGGCGAGCAGATTCCGAACGATTTTTTGAATTATTTTTCCATCTTCGCATCATATCTTCGTGCAATTTTAATGAATTTTCTCACTCCAAGATTCTATTCCTTCGCTCGGAGCTGGCCTACTTTTTGGTGGTGTTCTTGGCTACGGAGCTTATCAAATCTCGTCGACTCCTCCTCAGTACTCGATGTTTTTGGGCTCCAGTGCCGCTCTTGGAGGAATAATGGGCTACCGATTTTATAACACCGGCAAAATAATGCCTGCCGGTGTCATCGCAATTATGAGGTATTGTAAAATAAAAAAAATAAATTTTCAAGATACTATCAATGAATATCAAAATGCCAAGTATTCGTTGAACTTTTTTTCTGTTTTACAGTCTGTAATGACGCAGAACTAACTTTACTGAATACATTTATTGTTTTTTCAAAGTTTTGGTAAAATCTAGAAAATTATTTTGAGTCGTGCAGTTAAATCAAAATGTTTTTGAGTTTTCTTCTGTGTTCTAATCGAATTTATGTGTTTTTTGAATTTTTAGCGTAGCGATGGTCGTCAGAACAATTTTTCATCAATTCAGGACACCTGCGCTGAGAAACGATTAATTAGATATAAGAAAATTGTCTTACTCCCATGTAGATTCATGTTTATCGTGTAGATATCGTTCGACGTTTATTGCTACACCGGTGTGAATTGTATTTCAAGGTTAAGGATGTTTCATTTTTATTTTGCATATTTATTATTGTGTAAAAGGGCTCAAACATGAATATTTATAATAAAGTTTCTTATCGTTAAAATTAGACACTTTTATTTTTCTGCTAATTTTTTCAAAATATTTTCACTTCTAAACTTTTTTTTTTTCGAAAATGCATCGAGAGATTTTTTGAAAAATCAGCTAAAAAAACGCTCAACTCGCGACGAGTCGAAAAACTTGCATTTCGAAGTACCCGCTGTCTGTGACGCAAGGTTGAGAACCTAATTTCCAAGGAATCGATTCTATTGGCGCTTCCCCGAGCGTTCCAAAAGATTCAACTGATTGAAAAAACGCGAATCGTAAAGAAAATTTGAGAACCTTTACTGTTCATGGAATTCTGGGAAATATCATGAAATCAACGCTATTCGTGCGCTTCAAAAGTATGTAACCAATGAGGTTCTGAAAAAAGGAGAGAAAGAAACTGTACAAATACCATAAAATCGATTTCATTGGCGGATGCCACGGGATCCGTAAGCGTCGAGCGAATCTGACATCTCGGAAGGGTAATGACGGAGGAGGATTGAAAAGAAATTCGATAGATTTGAGAACTCGTGATCGACGGAGGTCGAGGTTTGATGGCTGCTTGTGGCCGTTCTGCCGTGACGGGGGTCTGAAGGATCTGGGATTTGGCAATTTCAAGTTTTAACATCTAAATAAATACAAGGATTAAAAATAAATCGGATAAATAAAGTGGAAAGAAAGAAAAATAATCATCAATAATTCGTGCGCAAAAGTGAGAGCCGTTGAAAGCTTTGATCGAATATAAAGTTTGATAATCGCGAAGCGACGAAACTTGAGAACGAATGTTCTCTACGAAATCAAAGTTGTTCGTTAAATTTGTTCGCGTAACAGCTGTAAAGCAGTGGCCCGAAAACGGACGAAAATCGTTACAATCAACACTTTTTTGACTGATTTTTGTGATCAAGTCAACGAAAACCTCCACCATTCCGCCAATAACCGAGTGCCGGCCCGCAGGGTGGCGATCATTTGATAAGGTAATTAACTCTCCATTCCCATTTTTATCATCGTAATCACAAAATCGATGTTATTATTATTTTTACGACGAAATCGAGACGAAATAACCATCAATTGTCACTCTCCCCCCGCGCTCGTGACAGCCAACCGATAAGACATTTTCCAGTGGTGCTCATATCATTTTATCGTAGCCATAAAAAATTGTCACTCTGATTAAATCGCGCGAATCCATTAGCATCCACCTCAAATCGATCTCAAATTGGCTATTTCCCTCGAAATATCCGACGTTGCACTTCATTTTATTAATTTCAGTCGATATTATCTTTGTTCCTCATAAAGCTATGCGAGCAGGGCGCAATGACAATAACGAAACAAGACAAAGTCGAAACACAAAATCGTCAAATATTTACGATTCATTTATCTGACACAGAGTCTTACGCGGATTATCTGTCATCGATACGGCTCGTGACTCGTCAGCATGAAAATATAAAACGAAATTATATCACGAACTCATCGATTACACAGATTTCTGATGAATTATTATCGAAACAAGCTTTTTTTCGACTTTACTCATCGAATTTCGACGTGAATTCAATTTTTGTGTGTCACGTCACATTTCGTCAAATATTCCTGAAAATCAGAACTGTTTCTTTTTTCTTTCTTTCGTCACCATCGCAATTCAGTAAAAAAAAATGTGTTCCTCTTTGTCAATTTTCAATCTAAAGCTGTCAAATTTGACTGATTCTATCGAGTCTGTATTTATGTAACTATAAATCATGAGAAATGTCGACTTCATTGATATTTGAAAATAATTGTATTCTCGGTAATAATAAATGTCAAAAAATGAAGATTTTTTCCATGAAAACCCAGCTTTTTGTAAGGAAGAAACGACTCGGCTAGGATCCAGAAGATTTTGCACGTAACCGAAGAATTTAGTCGAATACGAAACAAAAAACCGGTGACTCGTTATCGTCGATTATAGAAGAACGACAGGATCGTTTAGTTTCTATAAATAAACAAGGATTTTGAGCTCTCCGCTAAGAATCGTCGATGGTAATTACGTGTAATCGTTAATTCTAATCACAAAATCTTTGTTGCTGGTGCGTAGTCGTTTCAAATTTTTCCTCAAAGATACGCGATCTGTTGAAATTCTTGTATTTCATTAATCAGTCGCCACGAGGTCTCGTTCCGATAATCTATCAAGGTTTTTGTGTTTATTTAGATCGGAGCGTGGATCAACGTTTCTTGATTGGACAGATCGTCAGGTGGTTCTTTCTTATCAGCAGAATATTTCGATCGCGCTCTCAACCGTGGCACACTCTCGTTATCTCGAGATTCGTTCCGTCGTTTCCAGGCAAATGATCTCAGGATTTGTTTACAATAGTCAGCTGCTGCTTTCGAGAAAGCAGGTTTCTCCGGCGGCCATAAAAATTTATGCAAGCTTTTCGAGAGCGATAAGATTCGCCGAGATATTTTCTGAAATTCTTCATTTCCTGAGAGAATGCTCGTTCGTTTATCAGACAATCGGCTTAATACGTTTGTCGAAGAATTTCATGAGACGGAGGAAAATTGACAGCGAAGATGGCTTTGATTTCTTGCAATAGATTGCGCAATTTGGTATTTCCGAGGAAAACAATTTTATTTAAAAAAAGTGAGGTCTTTTATGAAAACTAGAAAATTTGATGTCGATCGCTGCAAACTCGATGACTCAAAGGTCATTAGGAACACGACGCATCATTTGTTTTCTCTCAATATTAAATTGCGTCATTAATTATTAGGCGAGATGGAGTTCAGCCTTGATAAGAAGAAAAAAAAAGGGGAAGAATCGTGTCACGTCGCACAGATCCGATCGTTAGCACCGTCGGATCGTTCTCCAAAGGTGATAAAACTTATTTGGCCTTGTTCGACAACTTCCTCTCATCGCTCGAGCTTCTCAGAGTCTCGGTAGGGGGTCAAACGAACAAAACACACTCGTACGCCATTGCTCCATTGTCCGATAGCGTCTGACATCTGCTCATTATTTACATTAGCGATAATAAAACAAGAGCTAACTTTCGATTGAACGTATAACTGCAGCTTTGATCGTTTGGCATTTTCGAGTTAATTTCTGGAGGGAAAAAAAAAACAATGTCGTCGCAATTAAACTTGGCGAGAAAACGCGCAGGGGGCAATCTGGATAAGAAATGATTAATCTCCAAAAAAAAACTGGCGACAGAATCGATCACATATCGATCACGAGGCTCGATATTAAATCGTTCGAACGAATATCTCGAGTGACAATTCGTTTCCGGCTGATAATCGCCCTCCTCCCTCGACTGCCAATTTCTTTTAAACCGTTAAAACTTGATGAAAATGACCGAAACGAGAGAAAGAAAATGATCGTGTGCTCACAAAGATAATGTGACTCAATCGTGCTATTTTATTCACTCATTTTTCAACGTGAATTATGACCTCTATTCGACACTGCATTTTCACACTCAATCCTCAGAATCTTTAGACTTCTTTACCAATGAGATCCGATCTCTATGAACCATGTACCTCTCTCCTAAGCTCTCAAAGATAACGCTCTTCGTCTATCTCTCTCTCTCTCTCTTTTTTTTTTTTTCTGAAAGCACGAAGACTTTGCCTGATAATACTTATCATCTCTTTCTCCGGTATAAATAGTGGTCCGAATAGTTGCTTCGGGCTCAGTATCGAACGGTATTCCTTCGAAGCTTCTCCCACGATACATCGATACATCGAAGATCCTCGAAGACTTTTGAATCACACGAGAAAACAAGGCTCAACGGTTTTCTCTCAATTATTTTTTGTTTTGTTCCTTTTTCTGACAAATTAACCAAAATCTCATCTGCTCTTGCCCGAATAAATCAAAGCCCCAATAATTTTCAATCTGTAGAGGCTTTTGTTGCATGTGTGATAAAGAAGGCACGAGAATTTCATCCCACAACGAGGTACGCTTTTTTATTTTCGTATTCGAAGACGAAAAATTATGCCGAATTGTGTGCAACACTGAGCTTCATTTTTACGATTCTATTTTTTACATTTTTTTATTACATTTCAATCAGAATCTTTTTTTTTTCTGCAATTTTTCAATGTGTTCAATCTCGTAGGTAATTCTTCTCGATAAAAAAAATTGCTACCGTTTCACCGAGTGTCATAAAGTGACGTTGGAGTCGAAGATTGCGCGGGTGTCAGTGACTGTTTTATCGCCGTTTTTTTTTTTAATCTTTTCACAGTCGAATGCACACTTGCAATCGAATTAATTAATTAGTGAGCACGAAACAACTCGTAATTACAGTCAAACGGAAAATTTTATTGTTCGCAATGTTCTACTTCGAGATTACATTTCGTTCGATGTTAACACGATTGTATTTGTGTTGAAATTTATCGATCGTGCTCCTCCCGCCAATCGCGATCAATTGAATGGGACGAAATAAGAAGACATGGAAATGAAAAATCAGACGAAAAAATTAAATCCGGTAATTTAGAAATTTCTAATTTTACGTGAATCACTCAATTTAGGAAGAAAGTCGTAAAAAATCGAGAAGAAAATCTACGCATTTGAGGGTTGCGTAGAAAAAAATTTCTATCCAACAATAATTATTAATAAAAGTTCTCCAAATATATTTTCTTGCCTCCCAGAAATAACGAAAACGTAAAAAAAAAAAGAATGATCATGACCGATGCATTCGATCGGTAAATCCATCGGACGATAGCGCACGATCTCTGGTACCACGCGGTCTGCCTCTTATCTTGCGAATGTTAACAAAAAGACGATTTCATCGCTCGGTAAAGACACACGTTCATGAAACTGACTATTTTTCGACACAGTTTAGACTCTCGTGATAGAATCTTACGAAGAAATAACAGATAAACCGTAGACGAGAGATAACAAATAATTTTCCAGAGAAAAAAAGATCCAATTGAGGAGATTCCAGACGAATAAAATGTTTTTCTCTTTTTTTTTCTAATCCAATGAATTTTTTGTTGCAGGGTTCTATCTGCGATAGGCTGGTAAACCAGTCTGTTGGTGGGTGTCAGAGTAACAGCGGCAACTGGAAGTTGGCCCTGAACGCAGAGCCCCCGTGGCTTTGCTAGCACCCCTAAAGTGAAATTGTCTTGACCCGCTTCCCCACGAAACTCCCAATTCTTATTGACAGCTGCCTCGTAAGTATCCCCAGAAAATTTCATTGAAACATCAAGATTAATGCGAATGGATCAAGCTTGTTTATGAGAAAAAATTTCATTTCAGATTGCTGCCTAGCATCCGCAGAGTACCGTTTAAATAATTCCTCAAAAAACCAAGTTAAAAAAACTCATCGAACGAACAATCATGAAGGTGACCAATTTGGACGAGCGCATCCACGTTTTGGATGGATCATCGAGCGTCACGACCGTCATTCGTGACATCGCGACGAGCGGCCTTCAGGAAGAAGCTTTTTACGTTCTTGACATCGGAGACATCGTCAACAAGCATCAGATATGGAAGGAAAAAATGCCACGCGTTAATCCTTACTACGGTTCGTCGAAATACTCTGAAATAAGTCAGGAAATTCATATGAAAAATGTGTCATAATCAGCCAACAGCTAACTGGCAACAGGTTTTCTAAATTTTTAACGAATTCTCATATTTTTACAGCTGTCAAGTGCAACGACAGCCTGATCGTGCTCGAAGTTCTTGCTGCTCTTGGAACCGGTTTCGATTGCGCTTCTAAGGTGAGAAATTACTGATAATTTTTTTTAATAATTATAGAATCTGGCCAAACAAAATATTCACGAGAACTTTCAATATCTCTCTGAATTATGTGAAACAGATTTTTTTTTTTAAATGTTATTTCACAATTCGAATGACTAATTTTAAAATGTTCTCTTTCTTTTTTGATAACAAAATTCGATTCGGGAAATATTTCATGAAAAAAATTGCATAAAACGAAAAAAAAAAGTTTCGAAAAAGTCAAAAAGAAATCTTTGACTAAATTAAAAAAAATTGAGGTCGTGACTAGCTGGCAAAGCTTTTTCAAAGTTCAAATTTGTGTGTTACTCAGGTCGAGATCAACAAAGTGCTTGGAGTCGGAGTGGATTCTTCAAGAATCATATTCGCGAATCCAGCAAAGCCAGCGTCTCACATTCGTCACGCGGCTGCGGTAGGAGTCGACACAATGACCGTGGACAACGAGAGCGAATTGCACAAAATAAAGAAACTCCATCCGAGTGCTAAAATCGTGATCCGCATACGCTGCGACGCGGAAGTTGCCCAGTGTCAGCTTGGAATGAAATTCGGTTGCGATCCAACTTACGAAGCTCCGAATCTTCTGCGATTGTCGCGCATGCTCGATCTCGACGTTGTCGGTGTGAGCTTCCACGTCGGCTCCGGTTGTCAGGATCCTCCGGTCTTCGAACGCGCTATACGTCATGCCAGAGTGCTTTTCGAACTCGCCAAAGACCTTGGCTACAAACCCTACATTCTTGACCTTGGTGGAGGCTATCCTGGCGACAAGGGCACGAGCATCGACAAATATGCTCAGGTCATCAACGCCGCTCTGGACGAATACTTCGCATGTAAGTCTGCGATTTTGGTTTCTCTCGATCCTTCGCTTCGCGGTAGCATCTCCAGTGCTCCATTGTTATTTTTTTTTTTTTTATGTTATGTTACTTTCAAAGAGCAGAATGGAAATATTACAATGCTGAAAATTTTCGTATTTTCATACCAGCATTACAGGCTTTTTCTTTTCTAAACAGTCCCTGAATCATTCAATTCTCGAAATTCATATTTTTTACTCCATAAAAAAATCATTTTTCGTAACTCATTGACAAAATTGCAATCGCAATTTCCGTACAAATTGAATATATTTGAAAATATTCAGATTTCTTCTAAAATCTTTCGTATCTTCTGAGATTTCTTCAAGTTTTAAGTGTTTATTTCTGTCCACAGCCGATGACGTTCATATTATCGCTGAGCCCGGCCGTTTTTACGTCGCTTCCGCATTTACCCTTGCAACCAGCATCCACAGCAAACGCTCCGTTCGCGGAGACAAAATGTCTCCTAATACCATCACTCACAACATGTACTACATCAACGACGGCGTTTATGGATCTTTCAACTGTCTTCTATACGATCATCAACGCGTGAAACCGATACCTCTCAAGGTGAAAAATGCAACACTTTTGTACTCAATTTTTCTTAGTTTCTGTCGAGACGTCTGTGAAAACAAATATTGACGTGGTCCAGGAATTGCAATTTTGCATCCCTCTGTATAATCGGTCTTCAAATCAAATCAAAAACCTGTTTAAAATAAATTGAAAATATTTCATTATTCGGTTGAAAAAACGTTCCCAGAAGTATGTTTTTTTCTTAAATGAGTCGAGGATTTTAAATCATGGTCAAAACATTATAAAAAATTGAAAAATATTTCAAAGTAAATTGACTCTAATTTAAAACCGAAAATTTTCATATCGTGCACAGAACGGTTGCGGCAAACTCGTGCCTTCGAGCATCTGGGGCCCGACCTGTGACGGACTTGACCAGGTCGTCGAGAACATGTTGCTCCACGAGATGGAGCTCGGGGACTGGATCATTTTCGAGAACATGGGCGCTTACACGCTGCCCGTTGCTTCGCCGTTCAACGGATTTCCGGTTCCGAAAGTTCACGTTGTTGCCGACGAGGGCGTTTGGTAAATTGCCTGCTTTGAATAATCGAAACGAAAGCTTCGTTTATTTATCATGAAAATGATAATAATCGAGGCACCAAAACATTTTTTAAAATTTTATTCGACCATGAAAAAAACTATTCATTTATCGACCAACGAATTTTTGCAGGCTCCTGCTGAAAGATGCGCTGCCCCTGACCGAAGATCATTTCGTCATCGATAATACTCCGGCGAATTTGCGTTTGGGTCTCGATATCGGAGGAACTGACATCGAATGGAGCGAGCCTGCCATAGATTTATCAGGCCCGAGCATTCTGGCTGATTCTCCGGGCTCGTCGCCGTACATCTACGAATTTGTCGAAGTCGATCCGATCAACTGAATCTTCGAGTTCTACCTTTATCGACTCCTTTTTTCCCTTCTCCTTCCTCTCCTGTGGACGCGCACGACGCTCTATCATCGAATTAACGGAGCGAGAATTTGCTGACGAAAAAGAAGGCGAAGGAGGATGAAAATTCACGCGGGTAATCGCCACCGCCAACAGCTTTACCGCGCAATCCTATTATTTCTTCCTTCGCCTATTGTGGCACGTTTTACTGGCTTTCGATGTTTTCCCTGGGCTATAAAAAGAAAAGGATAAGAAGAAGAAAACGTATTTCCCGACACTTGGCTCGCTCGCTGACGATCCGATTGGACATAACCGGAAATTCGACAGGAAAGAAGTTCTTGCCTCGAATTCAAAGAAAAAGAAAAATGAAACATTCGTTTAACCGATAACCAAAATGCCATGATCTCGTACAAAAAAAAAAAACGATTCGCGGAATTGAATAATTTTGATGAAACTATTCGAAAGAAAGAATCTGAGCACAATCACTTCAATTTATAAATTACGAACGAACAAACAGTTAATTTCAAATTTCATCGTAAATACTACAAATACCAAATAATTTTCTTAACGAATATTCAATATCGAGATCATCTTAGAACGACCAGGAGGCTTTTGGACGTTTAATATTTAGGCGAAAGCCATCGATCGACATCGAACGAAAAAATCGATTGCTACGAACGAGTCGTATTTCGACAATTTTTTTTCCCTCAATGTTGGACATTGAGAATAAGCTAAGAAAAAAGAGAGAGACAAAAAAGGTACGAAAAACATGAATTTAGAGCTTCGAAATTTCGTAGCCGCTAATTTGGTCCGTTGGTTTAGATTTCAGGCCCCGTCAGAGGCACAAAATCGATCCGAAACGCGTTCGCGCCTTCGCAGACACGTAAACGGTTATCGCATAATAATAAATTTTACAAAAACTTAAAAATCGAATCGCGTAACCGGATTCATTCGGAAGACACTCGTCGGACGAAACTTGAAATTAGTAGAAAACGAAAAAAAAATAAATCAGTGTTGTCGAATTAGCGTAGTAACGATTCGTAACGAACGAACGAATAACAAAGAATAAAAAACAAATAATATTCCCCCCTTTCACGATAATTTTTCAAAAAAATTTTATTAGTTGTGAAAACATTGAAACTCTGCAGGGTTGCTAGGAACTATTGAGGCATTGAGGCAGCTGTCACAAGATTTAAAAATAACAACAAAACAATTAGTTTCCATATTGATTCATTGTATTATATATCGGCTATTATTATTAATTTTATTATTGTTATTTAATTACTGTTCACTATAAATTCACAATTGTAATGATATACACTAGATCAATAAATTTGATTTTACGTGTACAGGATCGATGCTGATTCATCTCGTTGTTTATCCTCTTTTCAGATGATCAAATGGAAGAAAAACAACGAAACGAACGTTCGTTGTAATTTTATTTTCATCCTTCCATAAGAATTTTCAATTTTTCTTTCTCACAACAATCTTTTTTTTCGTCTTTGCGTCATTCGGTATCAAAATACAGGCAATTTTCTTCGAAACTTTTCGCTTCCAGCTCAAATTCAATGGCTCTTCTACTCGGAAGAAAAACATTCGAAAAAAACAAATTGACGTTTTTCATTTTCGAGTGAAATTCACCAGCTGCTTGTAGAAGTTTGTTTGTACGTCGGTAGTAACCAAACAAATCTCTCGGTCTTCGAGCCGAGGGCCTTCGAGATACCAGAAAATACGTCTCCATTTTTTGTCTTTGATTTCTTTAGGTAACAGGCCGAAAAAGACATGAATTTTTTCGACAAATTTGATATTTTTGGTACAACATTTCAAAAGCCCAAAAATTGAATCGCCAAATATTGCGAAGGCTTAGAATAGCCTAAAATAAAGAAAAAAAAAGCGATTCGATCTTTCGAAAGTTAGTCATGGGAATTTCCCCTCAAAATCAAATTTGATGGCTTTCTTTATGCCAATAATTCCTTTTTTTTTCCTTTTTTCTTTTTTGACTGAAAAAGTACGTCAACGCGTTGCTTCTTTTCGTCTTTTTGTTTCGAATCTCGAGTTTGTGTAAATCGGTGCGAAAAAAAAAAACCAGTTTTAATCTCGTTCATAAATCCTCCAATTATTCAATAACAACCCCGAAGTGAATTTCACGCGATTCGCCGTTTGTAACGATCTCTTTTACGTAATAGTTCCCGTCACCGAACTCTCTATTTTATTCGCGCGCCGCTGCTGCTGCTGCTGCTGCTGCTGCTACTCGACTCGATACACTTTGATTATTATCCTCAAGTTTCCTAACAAACGTAGCACAGATACAGTTTCGACGATTTCCATTGATTTTTCGCCTTTCCGACGTTTCGAACGCACTTTGCATTATTTTTTTTTCTTTTTTTGGCAAAATACCGGAAGTCGGTGATTTCTTAAGGGCTCTGCTCCGTGACGGGGAGCCGTTAAGAAAAGTCATTGTTTCGGGCGCGTGACCGATTATGCCTGATTCCGTTTGTTGTTTTTTTTTTTTTCTTCAATTGAAATTCAACAAAAGGTTAAAGGCGCTTCAAAGTTATTACATGTAGCCAACGAGAGCTCCGAAACGTTGAAACGAAAGAAAGGAAGATTTATAAAAAAAAAAAGAGGAAAGGAAAGGGAGACGAGCGGTGAAAAGGAAAGTTGTGTGGCCCGCCTCTGATTCACGATGAACCAGCTAATTCGGTTTCTGATTGTTGTGGACGAGAAAAAAAAAAACAAAAATACAAATCTATTGTTGAACATTCGATATTTTTTCGATCGGTTTTTCTATATACTTCAACATCGAATTACATTCGTTGCTTTCCGAACAATCTAATTGTCTACCGACTCGATTTCTCATTTCAAAACAACGACGATTTGAGGATTTTTGATGAGGTCGCTGCAGTCCTCAGGGCTCGGGGAATCCCCTGAATAATAATAGCACAAAAAAAAAACGATTGACTCTCGTCGTAAAACAATTGGAAATGGGAAGAAAGACGGGGCGGGCGGTTCCTGTCCCTGGATAACAGACTCTCTCGTCGTCGAGATGAGACCGCTGGAATTACGTAAGGCACGCAACAACACGTATAATGATAAATAAAGAAGACTGGATGTTGAAGAGGTGTGTGACGTTATTCGACGTTACGTGATGAGAAAGATTCTTCTTGATCGAATTCACGCAATTCTTAAGAACCTTGAAGCCCCCGTCGCGCGGGCAGAAGTGCGTCGAAGCTGCTCTGTCCACGATGTTTGATTCCTCGGACGCACGTTTACGTGGGTCCGAAAAACAAAAACAAAAAAACATTTTTTTTTTGTCATTGATACGACGAATCGAATTATTTAAAAAATGAGCCCATTATTTTTCGATCACTTTGTCGCCTGAGCTCGAGCTAATTTCACAACGAACTTGAACGCAGCACAGCCGCAGCGTTTAAAGCGGTCAAAATAAGAACTAATATTTGACGAACACGCTCTCCGATTGGCTCTCGCTTACGTCAGCTTCGCTCTCAATGGCTCAAGCTGACGTCATATTCTTTCGTCTGCTAAGCCAAACTCTCAAACGGGTTTTAATCGTTAAATTTATGGACACCAAATATCTACAACCTGTTTCGTATAAATAAGTAATAAATTTATCTTTATAGAGGAACGATTGAAAAAGATGTTTCGATGGGTCAATGGAAAAGACTTATTTATTAAATAATCATTCAACGACGTCGAGGAGGCCTTCGACGCACACTCGCGCGTACACTCCGAATACACATGATTTTTCTCACGATTTCAGACTATTTTATTCATCACGTAATAGCCGAGTTGAAGATCGTCGAATAGAGTGAAATAGATCTTTGCTAAATTTGTACTTTTAACAGGGTCAACATTTTATCCACAATCGTTTAGAAAAAAAAAAAAGCTCTTTTTGATCCCACTAATCTGTGCTTTTTCTTCAGGCAAATCGCGAGTTTGGAAGTCACTGAAGTGCGAAGAATTATATTTCAATTGATCGATTCATCAAATTGTTTCCATTTGATTTGCTTTTTTTTTTTTTTTTCCAATAAAAATGCTCTCGATTATATTTGAAAATGTTGTTCAATAAAATTGAAGATATTCTACGAACGGCCATGACATCTGTTTTATGACAGACCCCAACCGCTATATCTTATTTTTGTGATTCTACTACTTATTTTCACAGGTGCTGCCGTTTCCGTAATGATTATTAATGAAACCGGTATTCGCTTATTCAAGGCCGACAAAGCCCCAAAATTCGTATCCATCTAATTCGTTGAATTATTATTTAATGGTACACATGTGTTCTTCAATTAGCGAAAATTGACCTTCGAATCGAAATCATTGAAACGCCGTGACACCTGCAGTTTCTTTTATACTTTGAACGCAATTTTTTTTTCTTCTTCTTCCACTCCATTTTTAACTTTTTATGTTTTTTTTACGACTTTTTTTAACGAATTTTATTTAAGAATTTTTATTGTCACGAAACGATAATCCCTGATAACAGCTCCGACGAAATAATGCTCTCACAGATATGTCAACTCGTTTGTTTTTTTTCATTTCGTCTTGAAAAGCTTCAAAATATTTTGACAGATACTGGAATTAGAAAAGCAGTGTTTATTGCGAGTTTCGAGTAAAAATTTTGAGTCAAACTCTGATGAAGTTTATTCGAATTCAAAAAATCTCTGGTTTGATTCGATAAAATAAATGAAAAAAAAAAAAAAAAAAATCATTGAACGAATCTCAAAAAAATAAAAATTCTCAGATAGAATTGAATCGAACGAAAAATCGAGATGGAAAGTACATGAAATGAAATAATGATTACTTTTCTCGGGTTGTAAATGTCATCGTAATTGTTTTTTTTTTTTTCTCCTCGTATATTTCGAAAATAATTTCGCCATTGTGATGCAACGAGAATGCGGTAAAGGAAACGAGAGATAGGAGAGGATCGATTGAGCGTACTCTCGATCATTTTATCACAGAGGTCGAGAGACACGAGAGAGGAATATTAGTAAAAGTAGTCGTCTGTAATAGCATGCTTGACTTCCTCTTGGCACTGGTGTAAAAGACGGGATACGCCAACCGATACGACTTTTGTAATTGTTTAGAAAGCCCAGCAGGGTTTCGGTGATAGTGAAACAATGATTATTTCAACATTTTTTTTTTCCACCTCACTGACAACAGCGGTTGAATACCAAGATGAATAAAAAAAATTTGAAAAAAAAAACTAAAGTCGACGAAGTTTCGTGATTATTATTCAAGATAATTACGAAAAGGATTTTTCCGGTGAGAAATGATGGAAAAAAAAAAATGTATACCGACTTGAAATTATTGATGGAAAACAACAATTTTGTTGAACACGGTTTAAATACGAGTCTGTCAATGGCAAAACAGTAGGCTGTTGGGGCATGGGAAATATAAAATAATAAAAAAGCTTGTAATCAAATTTTCACGTTGTTTTGTTTTTTTTTTATCAGTTCATTTTTTTAATTGTTTTTAAAATGCCAACATTTATCATTATCGTGCTAATTTCGAGGGTTCTTGATCCTGCTATCTCGGTGTTTTTTTTTTTTTTTTTTAAGATTCGCGTGATTCTCCAAGAATTTTATCGTAAAACACTTATCACGTATTTACATTCATTCATATAATAGATGCGCGAGAATCTTTTGAGATGAAATATCGCGAGAGTGTCGACGTATGTGAGAGAATGCCGATGAGATACGAGCCCGGTCCAAAATCACATTAGCAATTCCAAGAAACAACGAGAACCACTAATACATAAAAATGTTTTGTGGACAGTGCAACAAACCGATTTATGGATTTCCAGATTCGAATCAGGCCCAAAAAAAAAATAAAAAATAAAAAAAAAAAAAAAACCATGACTGCCGAATAGATTTTCGAGAAAAACAAACATTATTATCATGAATCAGTGATAAATCATCATTTTTTTTCCTCCATTTATCATAATCAATTATTAAATCAAAAGTGTTGATAAACGAAGAATAATACGAGTCGCGATTTTGATCAATCGAATTACGATTATTAATTAAAAGATCTTAAACGATTCGAGCCACGTGTCCTAGAAATATTTGTACGAAAAAAATATCATGTGTATCTACGTTTCTTATTTATTTGACACAGTCACCTCATTTGTGCTCAAATCCAATTGTGAAAGGCGTGCATGACTTAGAAGAAGTATAAATAAATTTTTTATTTCAAAAGATCAAAGAAAACGAAAACATTTCGTACACGTGAGAACTTTAAATTGAATTTCAATATAATTTTTTGGTATTTTTAATTAATATTTTTATTTGTATTTTATTTTTTTATAATTATTTTGAAAATCACGAAGTCCCGAATGTTGCAGATTCAACGTGGAACGCCCTATACATATGTAACAGTCGATTATTTGACGTATATATAAATAAATAGATAAATATCGATGTCGATTTGTCGAAGCCGGACTTGCATGGGATATGAGCCTTGTCCAATACGGAATACAACGAATAATTGCGCAACATAATTAAATTACGAGCGTATAACGATCTCACGATCGATATTGTATTTATTTTTATCCTCGTTTACACACAACAATGCGGGTGAGCCATTCACGTTAATTATTTAACGTGAATGCCAACTTTCATCGTCGATCCAGCAGCAAAACACTTCTCGAGACACCGTTTAAGATTTTTTTTTTTCTTCGTTTTTTCGATAACAAACGTTGCACAATAGGAATAACAAATTTAACACGACACGATTATGCTCGTGTTATTCACTCTTAATTAAAAGGAATGACAATTGTACTTGAAACCACGTAATGTCAAAAGGAACATAAAATAAATTCTTTTTCCTGGTTTTTTTTTTTTTTTTTTCGAAAGAGGATTCGTAATATTTATTTTTTTCGTTGATTCAATCAAACATTTGAATAATATTTTCTTTTCGTTGAAATACCATTATTAAACACGTGCAATTTGCAGCAAGTTCAAGTTTATCTCAAAGTTGTTTGAAAATATTATTTCGTACGGAGGAATTCGTCGAAACCAGATTGAATAAGAGAGATCGCTGAGGAAACGATTTTCCGAATTCTTTCGTTCGAGTGTGCTCCAGCCTCGCGGTAAAAGGTGATCTCCCGCAAACGATATTTTCATCGATCATATCCTCCTCTGAATATATACGTTACTTCAAGTATCGGAACTAGGAGAAATTGTTTGCGTAACGATAAGTTTATAAAAAACGAAATATAAGAGAAAAAAAGGATTCCGCTATACCCGAGACAACAGGAAAAAGAGCATCGAACGAGGCTGGAAAGTTCAACGCTTTCCATCGTATAATTATGTTCAATAAAACGGTTTTTCTGGTGGACAAACAAAAATGGAACAAGAAGTACATGTGAGAACGAAATTATTCAAGTACCGAAGAAGATAAGTCGATACGATGGATAAAATTTTGAAAATGAAAAAGATTTTTCCGACAATTTTCATTAAAACCGAGCCTATAACCATGAACCGAGTATCTCAAGATCGAGATCACAAAATTTCGAAGAGAAAAGTCCTTACGCATTTTTCTCTCCGATCAACCGTTTATGAGATATCGCTCGATCAGTGACTCCGTGATTTCATTGCAGGATGAAGAAGACGGGTGGAGTGGGGGAAGCAGCACAGCTGGGCGATTCAGCGTCAGCGGATAGGCTCGAAGGTTATCGCTCGACGTTCGTCACTCCCACTCCTTATCGAAGCTCCCTATTGGCTGGAACTTCTTTATCGAGTAATTCACGAATGGTACATCTGAGAGAAAAATGGCCAAAGACTTTTTTCTTCAGAATTTCACGATCTCAAAGATTCTTCATCGAGAAATAAGGTAGCGACGATATTTACAGCGTGAGCTCGACTTTTGTATCAGTCTGTATAAAAATGGTACTCAAAACGAGACGTGAGCGAGCTTAAGAGACAAGGAATTGGATCTATCTCGCGAGCGAGTTAAACGTGGGATATACTACTCTCGGGTTGGTGGGTTCTCGTGTATACGAGAGATCCGTATATAAGTTACAGAGAGAAAGAGATGGAGAATTTAAAACAGAAAATTAGGAGCAAAGCGTGTCCCCTTTCTCTTGCTAAGCCGAGCGTGGTATAAAATACTTTCGCTCTCGCGAGCCAGGGGCCCGACGGGGCAACCATGCCGATATGACGGCGACGACGACAGTGGCGTCGCAATGTGTTGTGTATCGGCACAACGATAAAGCTCGTATTGCTCGCAGGGGGCACAGCACACACGCGCGCGCACTCACCGGGGCATTCCTTTTCATTTTCTTTTTCTTTTCTCCATGTGTACTTTTATAAGTATGCCCCCCTTTCTCGCTGCACACCAGACTACGGAAAACCGGAAAACATTTGCTCGCGACTTGTAACTCTCGACGTTTCGCCTCGGCCTGCTCCATACTCCTTACTATTTTTACCCTCATTCACTTCATTTTTTTACTCCTCGCAATCTGTTATCCGTAATGTAGTACCGAGGTCAGAGATTTAAGAGCCTGTTCCATTGTCGTTGGCTAAATAAATCACTGACTGCTCCGAGCGCGAAAGATTCGAATTAAAAGGAGCCAAAAGGTCAGCACACAGCAGGTCGGTAACTCTGGACTCGAGTTTTCTTCTTATCCTTTCCTTTGTTTATTTATCCACAATTTAAGTGCATACCTCTGCGGCACGAAAAATATTCGTAATAATTCAATACGTTACGGTATAACTCGGGAAAAAATGCATGCCGCTGTTAAACTTCCGGTTGGCCGTCTTCGGCTCGAGCTCAAGCTGTTTAGCATCGATTTTCTTCCGGGATTGAGGAGAAGGAGAGTGACGGAATTCCTGCGAGTGCAACTAACCTGTACATTTTTTTTTTTATATGGGCCATTCCAGATCGCACCTTCAAGACCGTGTATACAATGAGTCCTCGACGAATTACAATAAATAATTTATAAACAAATAATCGTTTTTTTTCTTTCTTCAAAACTTCTCACTACTCGGAAATGACTTTTTTTTTTTAAATGAAACTTGGATCCAAAATATATTTCGAAGCTCGAGAAAAAATGGAAAAATTAGGGTTTAAAATTGAAAAATTATTGCAAAATCGAATGAAAATTTTACTCGCTTTATTCGCTGAATATTTTCGTATTCAAAGAAAATAAGTGGAGAACTGGGCTCAAGCATTTTCCTCATGAGCAGAGATTCGAGTGACTGAGTTGTACAGTGAATTTATGATTTCCGGTTTCAAGACCTGAAATGCCTATAGACATTGGCTGTAACTCATATTTATTTGTACAGCGAGTGATATGACAGAGCTAGAAGTAAAAAAATATTGAAAGGAACAACCGCGGCGCGTGTGGCTGGCTCGAGCATTTTCCTTATGAGCAAAGATCCGAGTTACTCGCGCACCGGTACTCGCCGCCACGTTACCTTACATAATAGGACGAGAAGCTGGCTCGAAAGTACTCTAACATTGGACGTTGACCACGTTAGATTTTATAGCTTCTTTTTTTTTCGTCATCAGTCCATTAAACCGAGCCATTTTTCTCATTGCAAACGCGTCTCATTAAAAATACAATGAAATAAAATAAATATGACTATGCATAAACGACAATAAAAAAAATTATCGTTTCGACGATCACTATGAAAAGGACAATCAATAAATATTGTTCGTGTCAACTTTCAAACGCAATTTTGTCAAAAACCGATATTTCAATTCTCGACGCAATCAATATTGTTGGGAAGGTTAAAATTTGATACGTCGATTCGTCGATTCAACGTTTCGAATTCGAATTGACGTTCGATAACGTCAATGTTGGAACAAATTGAACAAATAAATGAAGCGATATCGTCAGAATATGAAAAATCCCCTCACGGGGAAAAAAACGTGGACAAGTACATTGGTGGTCCCTTGTTTCCCTATGATATTAAAAAAATCCAAAACGCCGCTTAGAAGAATTCAAAAAAAGTTACAAAATAAGTTGAGATCTGTTGAAATATACGTGGCCAAATACGGGAAGCTTTACTGCGTTTCAATAAATTTCCAAAGACGGTTTGATGTTTATAGAAAAAATAATCAAGTTTGGAAATTCAACTATGTCACCAACCAAATTGCAAACGTAAAAAAATAAGATCGTGAAAAAATTGTGAACGAAGTACTTGGCGAATTCTTGATCATGATCTATACACTACGCTTATTTCATGGAAAAATCCTCGCCAAGTACTTCGTTCAGAATTTTTTTACGATCTTATTTTTTTACGTTTGCAATTTGGTTGGTGACATAGTTGAATTTCCAAACTTGATTATTTTTTCTATAAACATCAAACCGTCTTTGGAAATTTATTGAAACGCAGTAAAGCTTCCCGTATTTGGCCACGTATATTTCAACAGATCTCAACTTATTTTGTAACTTTTTTTGAATTCTTCTAAGCGGCGTTTTGGATTTTTTTAATATCATAGGGAAACAAGGGACCACCAATGTACTTGTCCACGTTTTTTTCCCCGTGAGGGGATTTTTGCGATTATATCACTTCTTTTTTCTAAAATTCTTAAATATTTTGGTTCATATAAACTCCTATGGAGACTGTATATAATTACAATCCGCACTTTTAGCTTGTGAATATAACCCATAACTGTTGATTTTATTTTGCATTTTTATATTTTGTAGATGAATATGTTCACTGCGAGATTTGAATACACAGGATCACAAAAAAAAATGCTTACCAGTCTGTTCAAAAGTTTATACTGAGATCATTATTTTTCACAATTTATCCAATTTACTCGCTAATCTCGCACTTTATCATTACAGAACTTCACTCAGAATCTCCGTTGAATATTTTTATTAAATCCATTAATCGAAATTTTTCGGACGTCCTGCACTTGATTATGTCAAAACTCCGTTAATAACCGTTGTAGATGTCATACACTACGCTTACACGGCACTCTTATTCCGATTTGGTTATAATGGGGTGTATATACATATATATCGGGCATAATAAACCCGATTAATTAATCCGGAATAAGAGTTCCGTGTGAACGTAGTAGTCATTGCTCTCTCTCTCTCTCTCTCTCTCTCTCTCTCTCTCTCTCTCTCTCTCTCTCTCTCTCTCTCTCTCTCTCTCTCTCTCTCTCTCTCTCTCTCTCTCCAGCTGTCACTGGAGACTGACTTTGATGAAAATGTGTCTTGAGGCGTGCGATGAGGCCTATCATGGTGTTGTATACAGACACGTCAAATTCTTGGATGTGTTGGTAACTTTTGCATAATCTTGAGCCCGTGCAAAGTTTTTTCTCAGCAATTACGCGACCGATCATGCTGATTTTTGGCGCAATCGAATGAGAATTTCTTAATTAGCTAAAAGTTCAATTTTTAAGTTCCTCAATTGCTTCTGAGCTTCGTAATTCAATAAAATGACATGCCAATTTTACCCCCACCACCGCGAAAAGTTTTGTTTCGAGAAAGTATAGTCTCGGCGAGCCTCGGGCCAGCAGACGACAGGGCTGTCAATGTACTTGTCCCGAGACTCTACCGAGTCTCTTGATAGTACATTTTCATATTTGAGAGCCGAATGCCTCTCCCCATGCGCGAATACTTCAGACTCGTGGCACATAAAAATTTCCATACTCACGATTGTTTATTTATTACGATTTTATTTTTCCAAGTTTCTGAACTTGTTCCGAGTCGTTGACTCCGAATCTCAGCAAAAAAAAAAAAAATGAACAAAAAAAAATTAAAACGAACATTCAAGAATTCTCGATACGTAGACGCGGTGAGAGTGCTCGCGCGGCTTAATGCAACAAACGTATATGCGCTATTACGCCCGCGCACAACTTCCGCTTTGCCGGTTTCAATCTGAGAGAATTAATTGGGTTCCTGATCGTTAGGAAACCTCATTTACGTCAGTGCGTTACGACGAAAAAATAATCTCTTTTGTTCCGCCTTTGAAGTGATATCTTGTCTCGTGTAGAAAATTGGAAAAAAAAGCGAAGAATAAATTAGGAAATAAATTCAGGAATACTATTATTTCGTCGTTTTATACGAAATGGTTTTTTCCTCGTGTCGAATTCACGTTTATCACCAGTTTTATTGTAATCATAAATGAATATTTTTTTTCATTCCCATGTTTGACGAGTTACGCATTTAATCGCGATGAACTAATTTGCTGTAAAATTTAGGCAATATTGGAGATAAAACGTGGATATAATTTCCGGCCAATGAGATACGCGCGATATTCAACTCGACGCCAGACACGAGGAAAATTTCTACGACTGCAAATATTTTCTACGATAGAATATACGATTCCAAAATTCGTGAATATCGTTTCGTCTTAATCTCGCGACGTTTCATATTTTCAGCTTATCGGGACGACAACTATTGAAGAATTGTGAATTTACACAAGTGAATAAACAGCCGATCTCACCGTAGTATGATTCATTACGTTTGACGATTGAACTTATTTCGCCTATATAGGCCTGGTACGATTGAGACGGAGCAAACTCTTTCGAAAAACAGCGCTCGAAGTAACTATGGCAAAAATGTTGGTGGCTCTTTTCATCGCGGTCGTGGCATCGGTAAGTCATAAACCACGTGAAAATAATTCTTGTAGCATGGGAATAAATAGTTTAGAATATTGAAAAAAATAAAAATAAAAATCGTTTGAACAATTGAACATGATCAGTTTTCTGCTTGTTCTCAATTCGTGGTCCTCCGTATCCATAAAACTGATCGAAAACTTTCGTGATAACGAAAAAAATAAAAAAATAAAAATAAAATCGATTTGCATGCGAGTATTTTGTTCGTAGATCGTTCGAACAAATCCATTTTCAGAGATGCATCGATTGATGGAATAATTCGTTGAAATTTTCAGGCGACCCATGCCCTTCCGAACAACTCTGAGCTGGAGGAGCTAAAAGAAGCACGAAAAGAGTGCATGGGTAGCATAGACACCGTGTTCAGGAAAATTTATAATGCACAGGCTTCAGCAACATGTATAACGCCAGCTGATAAATTTGTAAGTACATCAGTCCAAAAGATTATCGAATTCGACAAATTGAGATCGATGCTGTATGAGTGAAATTTATCGTCCACAGGGAATTAAACAGAATACAGACACAGATATCAACAATCTTCAGACCATGTACGAACAAATGTCAAGTATTGACGAATCGACATTGAATCCAAATTCAAGGCCATTCATGAGCCTCGTCGAGCAATGTGAATCGCTGGTGAGTATAATCACGAGTGAAAAAACAAAATCTTCGATAGATTCGAAAAAATTCAAATTTTCATGTGTCAAATTTCTATACGAGAGCCATCGCGATTGATTCCTTTTTGATGAAGCAGCCCCAAAGACTTGTCTCATTGAAATTTTGTTTATTTTCATTGAAAACACACGACTAATTTCTTTATTTCTTTTTCATCAGGTCTCTGAGGGTGAGAGGGTGGAGCAATACTTCAAAAAATTTTGTGAACGTCCGATCTGGTCTTAAGATTATTCAATAAATACGAGACCAATGAATTTCGATCGGACCACACCGGGATCTTGATGTTTTTTTGACATATTCGCCATTTCTATCGAATAATGAACATCGAGAAAACCAATAAAAATTACCAGGCAAGCGATGAGATTTATCGAGCTACCACTGCGTCGCAGTTGCCTTTACAAATAATCAAAAAAACATTATCAGTCTATCACAAAGTTAATTAACATTATTATTGTACCACTCACGGACACGCAGTTTTATCGACAATCATTGGAACGTATCAAAGAATAAAACAAAAAAACTGAATAAATTGAAAAATAATTTTTAAACATTCCAATCTTTTTCGTCTTCATTACCTTCGTTATTTATTTATTTATTTTTTTTATAACAGTGATAAATAAAACTTGATGGAATAAATAAAACGTATAATCACTGTACGAACGCAGCGAATAAAGGTTTATGAAAAAAATTGTGTCGTTTAAAGATCAATGATTTTTAATAATTGTTAAACAAACTCGTGAAATATAACACAACAGTGAGACTCTGAAAACTGCTGAATTCTCGTTCAGGACAACCGAGAGAAGTGACCGATTTAGAGGAAGGCTGAGGAGAGCGCGATAATGTTGTACGAGAGCCTCAGGATTTCTCACTGGCAGACCTTGTCTCCTTCTCTCTCTCTCGTGTATATCACTCACGTACAATAAAACGCTGTCGACGATAGCAAAATACGACTCTCAACCGTATGAATTGTCAGCTTGCGCGTGTTTTTCTTTCTGATTATCTGCGCTGTTCAGAAGGACAGAGCCGAGAAAGGCCTACGGCTGTGCTGCGCCAGAGCAGAGCACCGGGCTTGGAGTCGAGACTGAAACAATTTTTTTTTTGCCTTTTTTTTTCTTTTTTTTTTTTTTTTTGATCGCGGTACAGGCGTTCCCCGTAGTAAGATTCAAGGTTTCTTGAGATCGCTGGCGTGCAGTAGATATGCGGACAGCCTCGTGCAGACACAGGAGCATAGCTACGTGCATATTAATGATAAATAAATAAATAATTATTTTTCAAAAAGTATGCGAGTCGAAAAATAGTCCCGCATCGCCCTGTTTCGTATACGCAGGAAAGTATCATTGAAAAAAAAACGATTTTTCAGCCTCAATCTCAATGAAAATATTTCAGATCGAAAACTCACAAAAAAACAGTTTCGGGCCTTCGGGGATTCCCTTCTCTTTATTCGCTTTTCTTCGTCTCTCCACTGTCCGAATACTCATGGTTCCAAGAAAAAACAACATCGAAAGTCCCCGAAAGTTTCAAAATGGAACTTTTCCCCACGATTTTGCCACTTTGACAGCACCCTGAATCGTCCAAACTTGCCGATACGTTTTATCAACGTCTCCCAACGAATCCAGGCCCAAAACTCGCAGGATTGGAATCAAAGTCACAGATTATTCGGCAAATGTATCGCGACAGCGATATTCCTCAAGGATAATCATCCAAAATGGATAAAAAGAATTGATAAAATACTCGGTGATCCAATTCTTATCGATCTTCTGCTCGATCGGCGATCTCTCGACACTCATTTTGACACAATAATCAACGATCAAGGACTATAATATTTTGATTCTTCTCCGAAGCTCAGAGTCTCCGATCGAAAGAATCAAAAAGTAGGTTACGATAATGCCGAAGCTACGTGGACGCATTAAATTAATTCTGAATCAACGACTACATACATCGCTGCTCGCGGAGTGTGTATGTCCACGAAACATTGCACCATAGCTGCGGTAACGCGAGACCGGTAGACCTCGAAGCGGGTGCGGTTGGTGAGGTGTTTGGCACTAGCTGCGATAATATATAAGTACGGAATTGGACAAAAACGTTCCACGCGGGTCACCGACGTCCGATGCCTCGTAGCCACAACGGCACGAGCTTCGGGCCACGGAACCGAAGCCGATTTTGAAACGTTTTTATAGTAATACAAGCTTGCATTTTGCATCGAACTGCGAAGAAATTTCTTGATAAGAAAATTGAAAAAAGAAAGAAAAATAAATAAAAGGAATCTGAAAAATCAGGTTGCGGAAAGATCGCTGACGACTTTTATTGCGATTTGAATCGGCGCGGTGCTTCTTGTTTCTTTTAAAATTCAATCTTCGGGATCAAACTTTTTTAACTCATTGACGTGTCTCCTTCGATGGACGCTCGTCCTTCCACGGACTCTCTTATCCCGACGACGATCTCTGCGTGCCAAAGTCCTTGTCGTTTCGAGGTAGAAACTGGCAGGCGAAGAGCCGGAACCTGTCGTGAACCTGATGGAATCTTTGTCGGTGTCGTTCGATTCCACCGCGGGGAATCGTATTTTCGTGTATTTTTATCCCCGTGCGTACGAACTCGATCAAGAAACTCATTTTTCCAGAAGCGTTTGTTTTCTCTCAATCGAGAAGTTCTCTGACTTCTGACACTCTTTTCACCGTATCTCGATCTAGTTTTCAACGTTTTTCCTCCTTTTACTTTCCTCCCAAAGTCCTTTTCGATGAGTAATCTTAGTCGGTCAATGATCGACAGCGACTCGAGACCGTATTCAGGCCCTCCGAGAACGTTCTTTTCCTTATCGATTCCCCATTATCGATCGTTACTATTTCCTCATAATTAACGTTCCTCCGTTGATAAAAATGAAGAAACGAGCAACGTTTGAGCCGAAATAATGAATCAATATAACCGAGGATCGATGTTCCCAAATACGGTCGTTTAAAATCGCTGCAGAATTGCTGCATCGCTTGAGGAGGAACGATAGATCGGTAAAGTGACATTTGATCCACAGGGTCAACGATTACGGAGTCGAAAAAAATTTCTCTACCAGCGACAGCTGGATTGGTGGGGGGCGGGGATTGGGAATTGAGAAAATAAGCGATTTTGAGGAAGAAAAATGTGGGTTGTTGCGGCGGCGGCGGCGGCGATCGAAAAACGTGGAGGAGGTTTTGAGCTAAACGGTTCGGCCGTTGTGAGTCGGGAGGGAAGGCGGGTGGGGGAGGGGGGGGGGCAGCAATTCCTCAACCAGCAAAGCGCACCTTTCCTTCGGTTCCAGCGAGGAAAGCAATAGTGTTACATTCGAATAAAAGAGGAAGAAGAGGAGGGGGTGGGGGGTGAGTGAGTGGGACAGGGGGGGGGAGGGATCATTGGGATTCGGGAGGTAGAAGGAGCCGTAGGAAAGCACGTAACAATCACTATCACTCGTGGTGAAGTCCCCGGGCGAGCGAGCGTAGAGCGGCCCCCGTCTCGTTGGTCCCCACTTTGACCGATCGCCACACTCACCCCGGCTCCGAGATCGCGCCGATCGCAAGGCGAGACTCCGGCTGGTAACGTTGGGCCGTAACAGTTCGGCCGAGTCCGCTCGCGCAATCGCATATTCAAAAATTATTCGTTTTTTTTTTTTTAATTTGTTTGTTTGTTTGTTTTTTCTCGTCCTCGTTCGGGCCTCATTCGATTTATTTCCTTTTTTTCCTCGCCATTCACCTCTCGCTGTTTCAACGGCGAGTTTTTCCGCAGTTTATTTCGACTCGATCCGATCTTCGTTCTCCTTGATTTTCCTCCGAATTGCCGAAAAAAAAAATTGCCACGATCGCGAATACACGAATTCTATGACGTATTCGATTTCGAGACTTCGTCGTTCTGTACTCGGGCACGTATTCATCGAAATATATATTTGGTGACCGGTAAGAGGACTTTTGACAGAGGCGAGATTGGCGAATTATGTAAACACAAGTGTTAGATTCACGTGCCGATGGAATTGTCCATTGATTTTGACGTGACCAAGTGAGATTATTCGTTGATTGTGTGCGGAGCTCGAATTTAATATTATAAGACACGTGCTGATGCGCCTTTTTTGTTTTGGTTTATCATCGCGAGAACCAGTGTCCTCGGCGAAGTAACACGCGGCGAAATAACGATTTTATACGTAAATAAACTTTTGATCTGTGGTCATATTGTAAATCGGCGCGATTTCTTCTGCTTCTTTATTGTTTTTCACTTTTAAATCTCTTGAAATTGAGGCGTTTGTCACGAGTGTGCGCGGAGTTTTTTCTAAATATATTGAAACGGCCTTAATCGTCGTCATCCGGAAACCCAACGGATCCGCAGGAATAAATCGCTATCGACCGGAGAAATTCTCAGCTTTCCAGTTGTCTCTTTTCAAGGTCAGCATCAAGGTCGAATGTCGATCTTGTTGATAAATACTTCGAGATACCACTCTCGTGTCTTCGATTCTAATACTTTTAAGATTGTTGGCCGATCGATCGGTCCCCAAAATTCCTCGGAAAATCAGCTCAATTTTGTTTTAACGATTTTTTTTTTTCATTTTTCACTATTGCTCTCGCCATTTTTGAACTTTTCATTCCTCACATTTTTTTATTTGGTTAAAGGCCACGCAATGGTGTTTTTAAAATAAAACTTTCCGATATTTCTCAAAAAGTGCGAAAATCACAAACACAGGCGACTGAGTAATCAGTTTTTTCTACAGTCACTCTTTTCGTTTTTTTTCTCTGTCTCGCGACTGGTTGTGGAAGTTTTTCAATTCTTTTTTTTCCCCCAATTCGACAGCTACTCAAATATATTCAATTTTTTTACGACCAACTTCAAACAGGTCTGCAAACAAATCGTCGCGATTTAGTGGCAGCAGCAGCAGAAGCTTCGGAATATCGAATGACTTCCATCGATCTTTGAGGTTCACTGAAAACGAAATTTTGTTGAAATTCTAAATCATTTTGCTGAATATTTTCAACAAAATATTTCGTTCATGGGACACGATGTTTTATCGTTTCAACAAATTTTTGTTTCAGGCTGAATAAGCTTTGTTTCAATATCTGAAATTATCGTTACCTGAGCAAAGAAAAAAAAAAGAATTTGTCGGACACGTGCATCAAAATGTTGAAATATTTCGACAAAATTTCGTTTTCAGTGTCGATCCTTTTATCAGACGAGTGCAAAGTTCGAAGAATTGATTTTTATTTTTAGAAATTTGAGTGAATCGTTCGAAAATGCTTTAAACTCGGTTCATAGATGCGTCTAAAAGTTTTGTTATAAAAATATTTTCACACGATTATAAAGATCGTTGGAGATCGAGAAAAAACGGTTGGCTCGTGGCTCAGAATTTTATTTCGCAATAAAAAAAATGTCCTTCAAAGCCCTCGATTATTGTTTAAACGGAGCCGAGAATGGTGCGACGAAAAAAAAAAGTGAATAAAGAACGCTCAAAATAAATTGAAAAAGACAAAACATTGGTAACGGGGATTGGAATCGATGCAAATTGCACGCGCGAGAACTCGGTGCAAAGAGACGAGTTTTGTCTCAGTTTTTCTGTCTCGTTCTAACGCCCACTCTGTTCCTTTTAACGTTCGAAAGGGAAAATGTCCTTGTATGAAATATAAAACGATATTTCGATTCCTCGTTTATACAACAAGCAGAAAGATTAGAAGGGAGAGACATAGAAATTTAAATATCATTTATTTCGATTAAACAATCATTTACATAGCATTCGTTAATTCATTTTGCTGAATTAGATAAGAAAGATTTTAGGTATAAAAAAAAAAAAACATTAATGTTCATTCGTACGAAACAAATTTATTCAAATATCTATGCTAATAATGTTTGGTCGTACTTCGATCGAACATTTATTCCCAAACGCTGAATCTATCGAAATATCCAGTGGGACATTCTCTCACGAATATAATTTCGATCAATAAAATCATTGAATTTTTTTCGAATTTTGCAACACTAAATTTGGCCTTTTTTCACTTATGTCGTAATTTCTTACTTCAAAATTTCAACGAAATTTTGTTTTACCACTTTTTTTTTTTTCACGTGCCATTTATTCAAACTTGAAAGACTCTCATGAAAATTCTTGATTTTTAAACGATAGTCAATCCGATTTTTCGCATCGTCATTTCGTCGGGAATATGTTCTTAGTCATTGAAAAGTACGTAAAATATACACACAAATATATATATATATATATAAATATATAATAAGTTTAGAGAAAACGAAGAGTTGGAAGTACAAGATCGTGCTCAATTAAGAGTTTCACTCGATAATGCACGTCTCGTTTTCCATCGAGTGTCGACGAACTCTCTCGCGACAGGAAAGTAAATCAGAATTCATTGAAGTACATTAAGCATTGATTCTCGACTCTTCGTCTCGTTGTACGGGAAAAAAAAAAAAAAAAAAGAAAAACTCGTTTTGATATTTAGTTGCCGGATTTTTTTACATCACCGATCATTTGTTTGAGGAAAAAATGTCGTTTGGTGTTATTTCATTCCTTTCGCTAATTACGTTTACTCGTTACGAAGCCTAAATATATATATATATATATTTTCGAGCAGTTAATGTCCTTATTATTTGTTTGATTTAAATTATTTATAAAAATGTTATTTTATTCAGAGATAAATAAAATCCACTCGATTGATTCGAATATTTTTGTTATCCAAGGAATTACACGTCGTTATTATTATTGAATTTTTAATTAAAATCGTTCCAATGGAAAATGAACATTTTTTGTTGACTAAAGTGAACTGTTTCCTAATTAAAATTCACAATTTTGTGTCTTTTTTTTTTCTCGAAGAGTGTACAAAAATTGTACTAATTTCGATCGACTTTTGACTCCGTTGGAAATTTCATTTCCGGTGTTAAATTATCGATCCGATTGATATTAGATCGAGGTGGAGATCGATGAAAATACTCATTAAAGATAATCGACCTTCGATAATAAACGTAGCAGAACTCGATGTAGACACCAGCGTAATTTCCTACAACACATGAGACTTTTCGTAACAGTTAGAAAATGGATTTCTTTCGAACGACCTAAATAATCAAGGATATTAAAACGCACGAAGCTCGATATTCAAGGATAAATATTTTTCATCGATCGCCAATCGCGCGACACTTTTTTTTCTTCTTCTGTTTACCAATCAAAGGTTCGATAAGAATCAAAAGTTAATTAAAGGTTGAAGTTTCTTTTTTTTTCAATTCGACAATGAAAAAACGTGTTGATTGATCAAAACGTTTCTGGAATGAAAAAAAAAAAAATCATTCGATGATCAATTACGATCGAAGTTCGAAGTTAATTTCGAACAAGAATCGAGGGCTTTGAACTAGGAAGGAAGAACGAAAAATTCAACAATGAAATATCTACGAGAAAAATATAGATCGTGTATGAACCGTTAAAATTGGCAGGATTTTTGAAACAATCATTTTTTTTTCCCCGATCAAAAATATCAAATAATTTTGTGTTGGAATTTTTGTTCTGCAAATTTGGTGACGATGTTGTTTTGGACCCACAGAAAATCGAGAAGCAGAAACCGGAAACAGGAATTCGTCGTCGATAAATAAATAAAATAAACGGAATATCGGTCGAGAGAAAAGTCGAGATTTTCCCGATCGTTGTCCATTCTAAAAAAAAATATCTGAATAAATTAATCTAAATAAATTAATAATAAAAATAAAAACATCGGATAATAAATATAAATAATAATATCGAAATAATAATAACTCGTGAGTGTTTAAATACGAAAACCGTACATTAATACGGTGAAGGGATAGCCGAAAATTCGTTGGAGAAAGAACGTCGTTCGAGGATGCTGGGAATCTTCGTTTTTGCGACGATGGAAAAATGAAGTTGTGCGCAGATCGTTCGACCGACCAGCAGCACTTTAAATTCTCCATCCATAAATGACGTAAGTACTAATTTTTATCTAAACGTAAAAGGTATATCTTGTAACGTTGAGTATCCGGAAGGGACCGATAAACTTCAAAAGCGCCTCAACAAACGAACGATTAAAAGAAATTCATTCAAAAATTATTCAAAATTTCAATGGTTTTTTAAACGCCTTCAAAAGGATTCGTTAAACCGTTAGAGAGATCGGTGACGAAAAAAAAAAAAACATATATCGAGAATCTTATAATCGCGAGATAATTGTTGCTTAATAATAATTTATCGTAATGGAAAAAAAATGTTTCGGAGAATCGGAAAAGAGAAATATTTTATTTTTTATTTTTTTTTTTTTGGCGTTTTGTGATTCTAATGACGCCCACTGGGTTTCCGGGATCAGTGAACGATGAGACGCGGATGACTTCTCTTTATGGCATAATAATATAGTTTTAAATGACTGACGTAAAAAGTCACGTTCAAATCTGAAAAGTTGAGTGAATTTAGAGAAAAATAAACGTCGCCGTGCGAATCATGCGAGGAGACGAGTAAAAATAAAAAAAAAAAATTTACGAGAAATTCTTGTAAAAATGTTTAAACGCTCGATCATTGAGATTTTTCGATCACATCAGAGCTTCAAACGGTAGAAATTTGTCGGGGATCAAGGCTGCTGTATTGTGATTTTTTCTGACATTTAAAACAACATCCAAATTGCTTCTTAAGAGTTGGTGAAAAAGACGCGTTGACGTTGTACACGTTTGTTAAACCAACCACGTGCCCCTTCGAGCCGAGTGACACGGCCATTTCTTGACGAAGTGAATGTATAATTTTTCGTCTACAGTACCTTCCAAAATTACCATTTTTATTTTATTTAACATCGATCGTGCAATTTTAACACGGACGTGTGCGACGTGCTGCGATCCGAATACGAAAAATCATTTCGCTTATTTTTATTCTTCTTCGAAATTTCGATCACATTTCCTCGTTCAAGTTTCGGACGTTTCCACAATACCGTATTCTCGATTCCTCCTAAAAACACTTTTCTAGACATTTTGTATACTACGATTTCGGATGTTGGGAAAAATCTTCCGAAATCTATCGACCTCCGATTTCGGATCTTCTCCAGAAAGATTTTTTGAGAATTTTTTCGGATGCTGGGCAAAATATTTCGATATCTATCGACCTCCGATTTCGGATATTCTCCAGAAGATTTTTTGAGACATTTTTCGGATGTTGGGCAAAATCTTTCGATATCTATCGACCTCCGATATTTTGGATGTTCTCCAGAAGATTTTTTGAGACATTTTTCGGATGCTGGGCTAAGTCTTTCGATATCCATCGACTTCCGATTTCGGATCTTCTCCAGAAGGTTTTTTGAGACATTTTTCGGATGTCGACAGTGATGTTTCGAGTATTTCTTTCCGGAGCTTGTTCCCGGACGTCCGAACACGTTCGTCACTATTTTTCGGACGTTTGTAGTATCATTTTCTCACACAGAATTGAACCGAAATATCTTTTTTCTGCGTTGTTCGATGTCTTCGCTGATATTCATCGTAACATCTCGTTGTACGAGTTGCCGAACTCGCGATCACTTTTGAATCCGAATAATAATTTTCGATCCAACGAATCTGCAGAATTACGGATGTAAAACGAGGAGGGAAAAAAAAAAAAATTGGATAATCCTGTACGGATGATGAGTCCGCGTGGCTTTTACTGTACGACAGCGTATGGTAAACATTCGACATCCGGAGTCGCGCGGAGTCTCCGCGGTGAATGAAAAAGTCAGTGGCACCAGAGAAAAGGATTGAGCCTTATTATTCATACGTCACAATACATCTGTGAACATTTCACGAGTAGATTGAAGAAAGTAGGTGCAATAAAAGGTGATAGACGAACTCTTTATTAATAGCAATGGCGCGTTAAAACGTTCGCACACTACATTTCCTGCGAGTACATCGAATAACTAAACTATAATAAGTGCATAGAGATAGATGAAGAAAAAAAAGGAAAGAGAAGTAAGAAGCGAGGGAGAGAAAGGGAGAAAGAGGCAGAAGAAGAAAGAGAGAGAAGCTGAAGGCAGAGTTGGTGTGCTGCCAGCAACGAGTGAAAGCTTTCTCGTCGTTGTATACATTTTTTTTTTCTCCTTTTTTCATCACTGAATAACGAATGTAACGGAGACAAACTGATCTATTTCCACGCCTCCGTGTACGACGAATTATTCAGATTGTTATTTTTTTTTTTTATAAAGGCGCACTAACGAATCTCAAAGTATTAACAAATAATCCGAATTTCTACAAACCGATTTATGCCTCGATCCATCAAGTCCAATGAGTCATTAATGAACATTCTAACAACGGGACGCTAATCATTGTCGATAAATATAGCTCAACGCAAATTGCATTCTCATAAAAAATGGTTAAATCCTAATAAATAATTATTCAACGATCTACTCGTTAATCAGAGTCAACTTTAAGGCAGTAGAATTCATTTTTTCTAAATAAAACAATAATGTTTATTCGTAATCATGGAAAATGCTGCTGAATGGAATAATGTTTTCGTTATAAATGAGGATAAATATAAAATTCATTTTGTATATAAACATGTATATATGCGCCGAGACGACAATCAATTCCGCGCGAGCACTTTCATTTCTCTGTTCTCTCTGACACAATCCAGAGAGCGAGAGAGAGAGAGAGAGAGGCCGCTGGGTCTGATTCGTGACCGTGCACACACGTATATACACTGTTACACTTTCCTCACGATCTGGGATCTGGGAATGAAGCCGACCAAGTCTGCGCGTTGCGCGCGCCTCAAGCGCGCACGCTCTAGTGGGAGAAAAAGTGGTGGGGATGGGTCTGACGCGCGCCGCCTAAAACGGGAAACGCGCGCAGCTCCGGCCTGGGCCTCGGGCCCCTGCGACGCCGAAGTCGGAAAGCCCGGAGTGGTGGGGGAGAGAATTCTAGAGATTGCACGAAACTCTCGTTTTCCATACTTCTTGCTCTTGGAGATAGCCCAGAAGCGAGAGATCGTTGCGTGAGTAACTGAGCGTAACGATCGTGACCAACGTGCTCGTACAAATCGATCGTTTAATCGACTCAAACCTTTTTTTTTACACTTTTTTTTTCATGCCCCTCGCATGAACCGAGGGGTTTATCATACTTTTCGCGTTGTTCGGATCACAGATTAGCTCGGAAGTCGTAACTACCTGGAATTTACGTTCTAACGATTTCAACTATTTTAATACGATTTTAAACTCAATTATGCTGGTCACTCGAATCACTCTGAGGATTTCATTACGTTTTGCAAAAATCAAATTTCACATTTTCTTCAATTCGGTTCGATTTCGAGCGAGTGGAATGTTCTTTGCTAATTATCTGCATTTTTATTTCATTTATTCTCATTAGGGAATAAATGAAGAGAGAGAGAAATAAAAAAAAATTTGCGATTTCAACACGATCTCGATTTCGCGAGCTCGTAAAAACTATCGCGATATTGTGATTCATAAAACGAACATATTCACGTAATAACTTGGCGAAGTAGAACGAAGTCACGCTGTTCGCATTGCGATATTACTTGCCTATTTATTTTATTTTATGCTCTTTGTTGTTGTTTTACTTCGCTTAATTTTTTTTTTCCTGTTTTCCTTTTTCAACAGGCTTTTTTTTCACTATTTTTACTTTCATAGTTGTTTTGTTTTTTTTGTTGTTTTGTTCTTTTTTTTTCGAAACGCTTTATCTCTTTTCGTTTTTCTCATTTTTTTTCCTCATTCCGTAATGACCGATCTAATCTTGGGTAAGACGCTTTCACGCGTAGTAACAAAGCTAATTATTGTTTAGACCGAGATATATATAAGCTTTTGCGTGAGCATTTCCTTCCGCCTAGTTCCAACTCTCTGTTTCCTGGTTCGCTACAGTTCTCACACTTTGAAGATTTCGAGAATTTTATGAGAAATTCCAAAATTTTATCTTCGATTCGAAACGAGTCGGCTCGATCAACAAAAATTCCAGAGTAAGCATCGTTCGAAAATTACATTTTATCGAAAAAATTTTCGTTTTCTTAATTACAAGTTCTGACTAAAATTATGAAATGAGGAAAAAAAGTAAAATTCTATCGTTATTTAATGGACGAAAAATCGGAAATACTTCCGAGAGACGAAAAAATGAATGCAAACTTTTTTTCAGATTAATCAATTCGACCGTAAATCAGAGAAAATTTCGTTTTCCGGATCATCAAAATTCAAAGCTCTTTCCCAGAGACTGAGAAAAGAAAAAATACATGAAATTTCTATTTTCTCTCACGTTACGATTAATCCGGTGATTTTTATTTTCGAAGAAAAAAATTAAAAAAACGGAGGAAGGGAAACGTTTTTTTTGTTTGAGACTACTTTCACACGTGATAGAGTGAAAACTCTCGCACAGATAACGTATGCACGAGATGTGGTCAAGTTTCTTGTTTAAATGCTACATATATATATACACACACGTATATAGCGTACACGTGTTTTTGATTATATACGTTTTCGAATAAATATATATACCTCTATTCTCGTACACGCGAAGTAGGACATTCACGTTTTCTCGTTTTATCTATTCAACCGTTCGATCGAACCGAAAGGATTTCCCGAATAATTATCCTCCCCTTTCTTTTTACGTCATACAAAATGAAAAATTAAAAGAAGAAATAAAAACAGATGGAATTTATACGGTATTGAATACAGAAATTTTCTCCTCTCAGCTCTTTGAATCTTCGAATTTGAATCGATTATTTATTCATTTATTGATCACCTTCATTTTCTATGCTTCGTTATAGAAATGAAAACGAAATCGGTCATTTGCCTGCTGCTCGAACGAACACGAATAAACGTCTTTCTATATATTTCAATATTCAATTGATGGGCCATAGAATATCGATGACCGAAGCTATCGAAAGTGATAAAAAAAAATTGAAAGAAAAAAAAAATAAAAAAAATACGAGAGAATCTGATTATGAAACGTGTCGAACAGCAAGTAGAAATAAAATCGTCAGCTATTTCGTTTCGTTAAGAGACTGAAAGTAAAAATGTCTCGATGTTCGTTGAACTTGAAAAATAAAATTTTAAGAGTTCGCACATTCGAACACGTGTACAAAAATAATCTCGTTACCGTTGTTGGCCGCTAGGTGCGAAGTGACTATTTCCGGCTATCATTTTACAACCGGCCATTAAGCCTACAATATTCGACTTTGTTTCTCTCGCCCACCGAAACAGAAATACCAGTTTTGTCAAATAATTAACATCGTAATTAATTTTACACTTGTTTTCTCGGATTCTTATATATACATATTTCTCATTTTTTTTTCATAATTTCTCAAATCTACTTGCCATTGTTTCTGAGAGGAATTTTTCTTTTTCTCGATTGAAAAATCCAACTGCGTTTCGAGCATTCGAATAAAATTATAGTTTTTTTTTTCTTTTAGGAAAAACAAAGAAAATAAAATCTCCGATATCGTATTTCATCCATTCTTTTTCCATTTTTTTCAAGAACTTTTGTGGGAATTTTCATCGAATAGTAGAAGCTATGAAACCTCGTGGATGACGCACCGGCTCGAAGTAGTGAGGAATTTACGAAAAAAAACGATGAAAACCATAGAAAAAAAGAAGCGAATAAATTTGCTGAAAAAATTGTTGGGCAGTAAAAATGTATCTCACCAATAAACTTAATTGCCCAATTCGAAAGAAAAAAAAATAAAAATCATTCGAATAGCTTTATTTTTGTCAGAAGTTATAAATCGCGATTATCTATCGAATTTTTTTTTTTTTTTTACGAGAACGAAGAAAAAAAAAACAAAAAAAATAATAAGAGTCAAATTTGCGGCACGTAACGAATTCTTTTGACCTCAGTTGCGCGTAATTTCCAGACACATAAACCCACCCGGTGAATTTAAATTTATAACGGCACTCGAGATTCGAACTCGCGTGTGAATTTTCCTGCTTCTCTATCACTTAGTCCACCGTTTTATTTTATTTTTTTTTTTTTTGGACTTGTAAGATTCGACTATAATTTTTGGAATCCACAGCAGCAAAAAAACTCGTTATATTTTTTTGCGACCTTTTGCGCTGTGATTCACTACTCAATTAAAATGTTTACGAGCAGGTAGAACGATTTGATTTTTCATTTTCCTCATTTGTACGTATTTTTCCATTTGCTTTAAACATTTTTTTTTTTTTTCATCCAATGATCGAAGAATTTTTCAATTTCACCAGATTCGATCGACTCTCTTTCTCCTTCCTTCGTCATTCATTGATTCAGTAAAAAATGTGTTTCTTCATTGTTTTCAAATGCAAATTTTAAGGTTTTTCACAATCGTTCGAACAATTATTATTTTTGTTGATTTTCATCGTACCGAAAACCACCACGCGGTCAACCACCGTGACACGTGTCTCGATTACAGGTGTCTCTCGCAATACCGTTTGGATTTTTTGTCGGGTGTTGCAGAAAAAAAAAAACAAATATTTTTCGATCGGTCCGAGCCAACGCGGTGTTTTATACTCGAAAAAAGCGACGAAATAAAATTGAGACGTATAGAAAATTAACGGAGAAGAGAATTCTTCCGATGACTCGATGTGAATTTCAAGTTTAAATAAATAGTGAAAACGAATTGTTGTTAAAACTGCGATTAGAAATTCAGTAAAATCTACTTGTGAAGAGTTTTTTTTTATGAAACGAAATTCTTCGCTCGTCTATCAATGAATTTTTCAGCTGGACGGATGATAATGCTGCTGTTTATTCGATTTTTTTTATCTCGATATTTAAAACAAGTTGAAAGGGAGAGGGAAAGAAAAACACGAAATAATATTTCGTTGTTCGTTAAGTCGCTGTTACTCGTCGTGATTTTGGACTATGAATCAGGCTTAGAGAGAGAGAGAGAGAAAAAAAATGTGCTCGTGAAAACACTAATCTCGGACCATAAAAATGGCAAGGCAATTTGAAATTTCAATACATTCGGGTAAATGAGAAATTGAATGATTCGAGATCGAATCAGCTGTTGCTGCGTAAATCCATTCGCTTGACAGTTATAGGTTTTCTGTTATTTCGTCGCTCGTTCATTCGATATCGTCGAAGTTTTGAAATAACGTTAAATGAGAATTGAGAAGAATTAGTTAAAAAAAAAATTCAATAAATTTATGATATTCGTTGAGCAGCCAATGAGATTCTCTGATTTAACGCCAGGTTCATCGAATTTATCAAATAAACAATATTCGCCAAAATTAATATTGAAATTTATCAATATTTATCGAATCAACGATGCCTTCGAATTTTAACAATTTTTTTTTTGTTTTCGTAACGTAAAATCTTCATAAAAATCGTTGAACCTCTGATCAATGCAAATTTTTGTAATTGACCCAAATTGACAAAACCCATTAAACGTTCGTACGAATTACAAAAAAAATAATTTATGTTCACCGAATAAATCACGCGATCTAATAATTAAAATTTTACGCTTCCCGCAGAAGGTTAAAAAAGCTTAACATTGGTCCACAAAAATGTCAGTTTAAGAGCGCGAGTCTCGTTACGCGAAGATCGACTTAACGAGACGTTTCCAAGCATCACTCCGAGCAAGAGACCAAACACGCACGAGCGATCGAATCGTCATTCCAAAAGAATAAAAAAAAAAAGAAACAC
The DNA here is from genome assembly GCA_037576405.1 of Campoplex capitator. Classification (NCBI taxonomy): domain Eukaryota; kingdom Metazoa; phylum Arthropoda; class Insecta; order Hymenoptera; family Ichneumonidae; genus Campoplex; species Campoplex capitator. The sequence continues at coordinate 723,901 of JARBWI010000032.1, read as the reverse complement.
AAATACCAAGAGGATCGAGCCGCGCGTTCGATTGCAAAAGTGAATCGTTGATTTCTCGTCCTATTGCTCGGCTCTCGCTGGTTAGAACACAGTGTGGTATTCAGCACCGCGTATACGAGCATCGAAAGTATTTACCAGCAGCGGAGACCCACATTTAATTGACCGAGAAATTCCGATTGAGTTTTCATAATTTACTCCAAAAATCTCCAAAAAAAACAAAATATGCACGATTTTAATAAAAAAAAATAAATACGAAAGATTCTGTCGATTCGGATTAACTTTCGATTCCTCTAATGAACAATTCCACCTAAAAATCTTAATTATTCTCATTTCTCTCAGTATTTCATTGTTGTTACCGTTATGCCAAAAAAAAATGAATAGTCAGCCATGCAGCCGATCCCTTAAAGTCGAGTACAACTTGTAATAACGCTCAGCTGCAGCGAGCCTGTACAGAGCTCACGCTATGAAATGGAATAGCAGCAGCAGCAGCAGCAACAGCAGCAGAGACCGAGTGTTACAAAATATCAGCTTTCACCATATCAGCACTACACCAACGGTTAACAGTCATTATACAGATATATATGAGTACGTATGCATACAAATATATATGTTTATACCTATATTTATATAGGAACATATATATTTTCTGTATAAATATATAAGGCGAACATATTTATATGACTGAATAAAGATATGAGAAGGTGTAGGATTGGAAAGACTCGAGTCTTTGCGGTATATAAGATAGGTAAAAGTGAGTGCTCGAGGGAGGTTCGTGTTGGAGGATATTGTGCGGTTGCCCGAAGCTGCTGCCGAGCAGCCCAGTCAATTCTCTAAGCAGGATTTCGTACTTGTTGTTTCGTGCCTTTTGCTTCAGCGACGCTGGTGCTCGTCGTCTCTGTCTTTCACTCTCTCGGTGTGTTCAATGGGCTCGAGTGTGGGTGCATTATTCTGTTTTACCGGCAATTTATATTGTCGGAGAACGTTCGATGTTTATACATTAATCGGGGGCTGACCTTTGTGCTTCCTATGGGGGAGGGAGAGAGAGAGAGACCGTGGAGAATGTAACGTGGAAGTAGTGTACAACGTGAAAGGATTTTTCACGAGATTAACGTGACACACGGTATTATTAGATATAGCTCTGTCGTACGAATTTCAAGTTATAGGAGTTTCGGTTGTGGAATTATGGAAAAACAGCGAGGCTCGATTCGAATCCTTGAGATTTATCGATATCACGAACGATCGAATACTTTTTTTCATTAATCGTTTTTTCGGTATGAATTAATAGGATCGAGCTGTGCTCTCGAATTCTCTCGAGTCTAACGAAATAAACTGCGTTTGAAAACCCGCGTTGTTTCCAGGAGAGTTAGGATGGATGAAAAATATTGAAATCATCGAAATAACGAGAAAAAAACAACTGAAACTCTGATTTTCAGAATTTTTTGACAAAAATCCAAATTCGCTCGAAAGTACGTTCGAATACGCTAATTGGAAGAATGATCAGTGTAAAAGACACACATACAGGAATAACAGACTCTTTTTTTCCCCTCCAGATTTATGCATGTGCAAATATTTCTACACGTACGAAGCTCTTTCCCCAGCACGAAACCCTCCCACGATCACGTGGCAGTTCCACGTGAATAAAATGGCCAAATGGAAACTTAAATCTCCTTTATGGAGCACATACGATCCAGATATTTTTTTTTCTTTTTATCCCTATCCACAACTTCCCTAGCCTGCTCTCTTTTTGCTCCTCGATCTTTGTAATACTGGATCCAAGCAGCAGGACATTGCCACTTTATTCAGTCGGTCTCTCTGTGCAAGAGACCGATACCTCGATACCACTGATCTATGAGCATTTGTGCACACACAGTCAAGCCGTAGAAAGCGAGATCAAAGAGTCTGTGAAGCTGTAACACAGTTCCGGATCAATTCAGTCCATTTTATTTTATTTTCTGTTTTTAAATTTTATTTTTTCATTTTAATCAAAAACTATAATCTGTCATTCGAATATGACAATTAATAGTTTTGATATTGGTTGAAGACACAACCATTTCATAACCATTTCATGAAGGTACTTTTTAGTAAAATTATTTTTATTATTGAAACGAATGAGTCCAGAACTAGTGAGGAGTGCGAGAAGAAAAAAATGATGGGAAGATTGCGAAAACTGTCGATAAAAACTAATCGAGAGACTACAACAGCAATAAAACATTGAAAACATTCTAATCGAGAAGAAAAAAAAACAAGAAAAACAATCGTTCTCTTTTCCCATTCTCGATGTTCTCATCTCCGCAGTTTCTGTAAACGTATACAACATCGAAATACCAGACGATCCGGTACGATCTATGATCTTTACCAGCGACTGAGAAGCAGTGTTAGGCGCACCTACGGAGATTCTTGCTCCGATCTATTTAACAGATATCTCCAGAATCCCTTGAAACATTCGCGTACACATAGAATTAGAGCCTCGTGTGTGGAAAGATCGAATGCAACGATCAGCTACAATTTCAAGCCGCACCATAAGTCAGCCATTGTTTAACGGTTTTGGGGCGATAAGTAGGTTTTCGGTGAGCCGAGAAGAGTAAAATCAAAGAATACCGCTAGGATCGTTACCCTAGCGGTATTTTTTTTTAAAACGGGAGAATTTTTTGAAATTCTCTCGCGACAAAGTTGTGCCACATAAATTATTTGCATTTTTGTTGTTTTTTTTTGTCGATTCTACTGTTTTCACTCTTTTCCGTATCGTTCTCTCTCTCTCCACCGCGATTCGCCGAGTAACGACTAGAATTGTCTTTCGTTTTCACGTACACGCAAGCGTCCAATTTAGCTTGCACGAATGCTCGAGAGTCGAATGCAAAATCGATTCGTTATCCTGTCCCGTATATCGTTTTAATGACTCTCGTATATATATATATGTATATATATTTTTTTTCCTTCTTTTCAAACGCGAAATAAACTCCGCGTACATCGGAGCCTCGCGCCTATCCAAGCATTCGTTATTATAGCGGAAAATGTGCGTGATCTTGACACGCACCTCCTCGTTTTCTGCTTCGCAATCGCTCTCGCCAATGGAATTCTGCAGGTGTGGCAGATCACTTCGAATTATGTCTGAACCGTTTTTTTTCTTTTATTTTTATTTATTTTTTGCCTCAATTTGCATTCTGTTCTTCATCTATTCATCAACGAATCAGCGTCGTGAACGATTTCAGCAAACAAACTATTAACTCGACGATCGTTATATTTTTTTTGCGAAATGATTTTTCCGAATCAGGAATTTTACTAAGAAAACAAATTCTCGTATCGAATAATTGGGAAAAAAAGGAAAAAAATAAAACAAACAGACGTCAAGTGTCGATTATTTCGTTACACACTATTCGGATGCTGCGAATGCATCATCTTCTTGACGCGCAATGACGCAAGTGAGAAAGAGAGAAAGAGGACGACCTCAGAGTCCAATTTGCAACTTGAGAAAAGTCCTCGTCGAAAATAGACATTAAACAGAGGACGACGACGACGATGACGACGACGAGGCTGAGCGCGCGCGATGAAAATTGAAAAAAAAAAAAATCTAGCGACACAAACAAGTCGAAACATTGTTCAACGATATGATCTCTGAATATTCATTAATTTCATTCATAAAAAGCGTATTCGTTGCTGGTCGATGATAAAAAGAGGGCGTGCAAATTAATCGTCACTATATTTTTTAATGGATTTTCGATTGATTCACCGGCGAAGAGATGATTCGTTTCTCGGAACTTGCCGATTCTGCCTGGAACAGAAAAGCAGGCGTGGAAGGCATGATTTAGCACGAGATTTTTCAATCGAACGTGGCTTTTAATTTGCCAGTAATGGAGGTACGCGCGACGAAGATCCCTCCGAAAAAAAAATCAGAATAAATATTCAAATACCACATTTGTAACGTCACCGATCGAAGGTCTCGCAGGAATTCTTTTATCGAGTTATTTCTATTTTTTTTTTTTCGAGCAAAACTGTGGTTTGTCACCGGGTAAAGCCCAAAAGAGGAAAAAGAATCGATAAACACATAATTTTTTTCTTCTAATTAGTCGAGCGAGGCGATCGAGGATTAAGAATTGAAGAAAAAAATTTAAAAAAAATGAGACGAACGTTATCAAACAAAACGAATATTTAATTCAACTTTGTAATCATAAAGCGTGTGTCTTTCTTCAGCGTATTAAGATTCCCAACGAGAAAGAGGGCTCTAATGACGAACGTTGAAAGGTGGACGCCTCGTCCCAGTCGTCATAGTCGTCTCTTATAATGTTGCATAAACTAATTGCTCTACTCGTCGTGGTACGACTCAACGATGTCATTTCGCCGGCGGCTTCAACTGTCGTAAATGCTTTCTGTAACGGTACCAAAGAGACCCGGACTCGTTTGCCCGGTAGTCGTGACATTTATGTGACGTTTTTACTTTTCAAATAATACTTGGCACGATATTTTAATATACGGGAATTAAACAAAAATGTATTGAACTAACACACGTCTTTTAGTTGTCCCGATAAATCATTCTTCAGAACTATTCCCACTTGAGCCACTCCGAACGCTTTATCCGTGAGAAATTTTCTGGAGGAAGTCGCGAAAACTTTTGCGAAACGAATCATTCCTCGGGATTCTATTTTCGGGAACGATTTTTAATAGACAAAAATCTAAAAAATTTTCCCCATAAAATAATGATAACTTTGAAGAGATATTTTCAATTTTTTTTGTTGCAATTTGGTCCAAATTAAAACTGAGTCGAAATGAAATGAAAAAAAGAGGAAAAAAAAACTTTGGTAAAACGAGTTCAGAAAACACTGAAGAATCCAGGCTCGAATCTGAAAGCTTCGTGATTGAAAATTCCTTGGATCGTTTGTATATATGAGTGACATAATAATTCGAGAGTGGAAAAATTGAGTGTGTACAGGAAATAGTATCGAGTCTGTAGGAGCATACTTTATTACTAGTTTGTAGAAAGATCGACATTTCGTCGAGTCTCGAATCGCGACGTATTAACACATCGAGCAGCAGCAGCAGCAACAGCCCTTGGTGTATACGTTTAAAAGTTAATTACTGAGCAAACCTTTGGTATTTATGTCTTAATTAACTGTCGTTCGAGGCTGCTAATAAGGAAGTTGATCGCAGACTCTCGGTAGATTCGCGCGTACACGGGGACACATATATATGTAGACGGTGTGCAATGATCGTGTCGATGTTGCATGGTGATGTACGGGATCCGTTTGGGTTATCTTGTTAATCGGATAAGTACATGTTTACTGACAACAACAGCAAGTGCGGAGAATAGACGATCGAGACTCGGATACAGAAATGAGATAAAGGAATAAAGTCTCGATAATCCTGGCAACCGTGAATGCCCGTTGATTCAGCAACGAAAAAGTGTGAGGAAGGTCAATCGAGAGAGATTGACGGAGCCTCCGAAACTCGATGATGATGACGATAAAGTCATTGATGTCGATGGAAACATTGTTGTTGATCGCCAATCGTGGGGTTTGATGTTCGGATTCATTGCATAATTTCGATCTCGATACAGATCGTTGATGTCGATGATGATGATGATGTTCGACTGGATGATCGATACTAGCGAAGCCTCCGGATCATCGCTGCGCCGGCGATTCCAATCTCTTTTTGTTCGTTTTTGCATACAAGCATCCTCGACACAATTCCCTCGGTGTGATCGCGTCCTTCGCTCAGCTAAATTTTGTTGCGTTACACGTACGAGACGTCGACGTTCGGCGACCTCCCTCCGCACCCTCGTCATATCGCTCACCACTTTCTTCCTCTATTAGCTTCAATTTATTTAACGATCTCGAAGGTTTTTACGTTCGTTTACTTTTTGTTTGATGCTCGATCTATCAGGATTCGCTATTTCTCGAACAAACCACTCGATCCAGTCGTTTGAATCCGATCGATTTTCTTATTTTCATATTTTTTTTTTAGTCGTTGATACCGACTTCGTGGCCTTCGTGATCTCTTCTTCAAAGGGGTCAAGGTTAAAATATCTTTTGGCCAATTTTGCAGCACCGATCGGAACTGACTTCAAAATTAAAAAAAAAAATCTTTCGTAAAATCGCCGGAATTATGGAGCACGAATCCGGACGCTTGTGTCACACTCTCGGCTGACCTGCAACCGACTTTTGACCGTTTCTACTCCCGACCAGGGGTTCAGGTCGTTTTAGGTCAGACGTAAGTTTTTCTCACAATCAAATCATCGTGAGTCGTTCTATTTCACTATTTTTTTTTCTCTCGATTCTTTTAGGTACGTTCGGGCCCATGAAACATCGAAATCCAATGAGCTCCGAATGTGGTTTCTGTATTCCAAAAAAATAACAGTTTTTTGGGTCGAAATCGATCATTTTTTAAAAGTCTAAATAGTTTCCTTTTTATATTTTTTTAATTCGGTGATGGCTCAGTATTTTTTGACTACGAGAGGCACATTTTTCAGTCCCTATTGACCATCCAGGTCGATCGGTGTGACACAATTCCAGAACCGAGTCACGGTCGAAGTGAAATTGGTGCTACGATCGTGACGTTCCGACGAGCGGGGGCGTAAGAATGAAATTGCGAAATTATTTTTTTATTTTTTGTTTTTTTTTCATGTGTTACGATGACAGATCTCGGTTGGCTAAACCGCCGATGATTTTGACAACGAAAATAATGTTCGAAAAAGTTAATATAGGTTTTTTGTTGTACCATAAAGTTCGTCATTCGTCATTGAAATGTATGATTGTAGCAATTACTACGAGATTCAATTGTGCACAAGTTTTTTTATCTTCATTGATTCGATAATTAGGATGCAATTTTGTCCAATCGATCGAATAAAGTTTTTTTTTACATAGTCATTGCTCCGATGCTGTCTCGTTCGTTTTGGCAGCGAGTGTGTCAAGGTCGGAGTCAAAATTGCAAAAAAACAAAATCGAATTACCGAAATTATGCGATGGCTCCTGAAGACTTTAAGTTTCCAAGAAGATGTTGCGAAAAAAACTTGCTTCTTTTTTATTTTTCTTCGAAGCAATTTTTCATCGAGAATCATTGTGAACGTGGCACGAGGGGCAACGAATATTTTGGAATTAGTAGAAAAAAAAATAAATGATTTATTCGATTTTCGTACGGAATTCGAATTCGCGATGAACGAAATGAGAGGGTGAATGAAAAAAAAAAGGTTTGGGAATTCAGGACACCGCGACCTTCATTCGCGTCACGTCATAATCGATGACGTATTTAGTTCTTTACTTCGCGGCTGCATTAGCACGGCGTCAATTACGGTCAACTATTCATTTGACGAATTGCTTTCCCCTTGGAAGATCATTTATTCGTGGGGAGAAAAAAAAAGATTTTTATTCGGAGCGTAACACGAGAAAGTGTTGTCCGAAAATACGAGTCGATAATAAAATCCTATTGGAAGGAAAGTAGCTTCGTTCGAACAGTGAAAACGGATGGAAATCTCACATTGACCTTGGTCTTACGAGCCAAGGTTATTCGAAGGTCGAGCAGAATATTTTCGGTCGAAACTTCCATTTCGTGTTACATATGCTGACAGCTGAACTCGAGAGCGCTGCAAAACACTACAATTGAAAGATTTTCGGTCGAAAACTCTCGAAGTTAGAGGCCTCGAAAGTTTTTGTTGCAGAATAACCATCAGCAAAAACGATGCTACAAGTTTTTCGTCTTCGAAAAACTATCGCGATCGTAGGTGTTTGGAAATTTTCTCTTTTCGTCAACGAAACTCGAGACTAAGATCTCATGCTCCGAGTTTGTGGTTATAGTTTTTGAAATTTCTCCATAGCGCACATAATAGTTGAGTGTGTGTGTGTGTTTGTGGAAACGAGCAATCAGACGTGTTACAAGATTTAACGATAAGCTCGTAACGATCTCACGGAGAAATATCCGCAGAACCGGACGTTGAAATATTGCGAGGGTTTCGTGGAAGAAGGGAGAGTGGTTTTTATCCGCGTTACGCTTTATGGATATAAAACGCGAGTGTAACACACACACACACAAACGTAGGACGATGTAAGTATAGACGTAAGAAGAAAAATGTTTATCTATAGGTACGAAATGTTACGGCAACCGATCCAGAACAACGGCGACGTCTTTCGATACCGTGTCAAGGTCAGACTATCGAGTGGAGGAGAGAGAAGAGAAATATAAAAGAAATGAATGGAGATTGCGTGACCTCTGGATGACCGGAATGGACACAACAATGCGGCGGCGCTCCCTGGAGCCACGAGTCGTCGAAGCCCTCCGGAGCTCTCGATCTCTCGATAACGATCCTTTGAAGAATCAGAAAAGCTCTGGCACTCTTCGAATTGAACCGCGATCTTTTTTTCCTTTAGAAGGGTCCTAACCTTCGGCATGAAATAATAGGAAGCACAAAGAGATCGAAGAATCATTGTGTTCAGACTCAATTCAGAATCAATGACATTTGTTTTGTTTACACTCTTGTCAAGAAAAACGATAGGAAAAACGATTTTATGCGACCTTCTCAAATGATTGTGGGGAACTTGGCAAACGGGTGTTTGTTGACTAATCGACGAAAAGTTTGTGAAATAAATGAATTATTAATACTGCATTATTCACGTAATACGGTAGGTGATTGCGTGTTTTAACATTATTGAAAGAATGAAAGAAGACTATTCTTCTTGCCGCCGCCGCCGCCGCCGCCTTTTCTTCGTTGTTTCCCGGTTATAAACGCATCGATTCCGCACGAACGATTTTTGCCTTGGGTGCGTTAATGCCATATTCATATATACTAGTAAATATGTGTATATTAGCGAGAGCCACGGATTCATGCAACCAACGTAAATATACGTATACATAGATACACATGGCTCTGCTGGGCTTGCGCAATTTTTACCTTTCTGTTGGCGATATACCCGGGTGCATACGACCGTTTGAGGCCTATGATATATAGTGAAACACAAACCGTTGATATATTCTCGGGAACTCGTCGACGCTTGTATTATTATTTCGCAACGTTAAAACCAGCAGCCGAAGGCACCTAAACTTCCATATATACGTGTTTACATAGATACGAATTGATGAAATCGCCCGTGTATACCGGGGGTCTTGAGAATCACTTACTAATTTTGAAGATACGTATAGATCATGAAATTCTGGAGAGAATTGTTCTTGGACATTTTTCTCTCCGATGCACCGTTCGCGCGATATTCATTGCTTCAGTTACAGCCAATCGGGAGCGCTGTAAAGGACGCCACGCTGGCCCCGCCCACATCTCGTCTCACGCACCCGATTCGCTACTGCTAAATATTTGAATATCTCGTTAACGGTACGTCGGATAACAAAGTGGCTTAAGAGTTTTCTTTTCAGAATTACAAGAGTCGAGTGTTGGTACTTCTCGGACACGAGTCTGAGTACATCTTGTATATTTTTATACGAATGAGAGCGAGAGCAGCACGACTCAGTCTACGACAACGAAGGTCGAAAAATCCTCACAAAATTTTTTTTCACTTCTATCTTTCGTCTCGGTTAAACCGAAGCATCGATCATCAACGAAATTGATTGACGAGACCATTCGAGACGAGCAAAAGCGTGCCAGTCAGCTCGTCGTCCTGAAATTTTCAACTTTCGTATTTATTTATTCGACAGCGTTTAACCGATATTTAAAAACGATGAGCAAGCTGTACGAAAGTGTCAACTTACACGAGTTTTTGTCGTTCGTGTTACTTTTTTTTTTTTTTCGTCATTTTTTCACAAGTAGCATGCAGTTTGCCAGAAGGATGAAATTTATGAAACTTGGAAATGTATTTTTGGGAGGTCTATTAAATCATTTTGCTTACTCGAGTGGCCATAAATAATCACGAGTATGGAAATCCTCCGGGAGGCTACTCCAAAATGGTGGTTTTATACATTTTTTTTTTTTTTTTTTTTCATGCTCGACTGTTTTTTCCTCGTCTATTTCTGGTGTCCAGTGACCTTTTGCTCCCGTGTACAGTAAATCTTCCAACGTTTCAGATAATTATAGTACTCTGCTCGCCTGATCGAGGTTACTTTGTGCATTAATGAATTTTGCAACTGCCAGAACGTATTAACAATAAATAAATAAGCGCATAAAAACAGGATTTTAGTACACGAATGAATGAATAATGAAATTAATTGAAAATAACCATAAACTCGATTATTAGTCGTAATTTTAATGCACCGTCTCGTTATTTCGTAATATCTGGATCACGATCGTGCGCTTTCGTGTCTGTCGAGAGACTCTCGGCTTCCGCCGACGCGATTTCACCGTGGCGAGACTCATTAATGCCACTGACCGCAAGAATAGGAACTGCGAAAACTTTTCGTTAATAAGAGAGAGACCAAAACTTTTGAAATATTTTTCAATCTCTTTTTAGCTGTGGAGAATGCATTTTGGAGGGAAAAAAAAAACGATCAAAATTCTGCGGAATAAAAACCGTGATGTCTGCGATAACGAAAATTCTCTCATTCGTAATCGCAGCTCTCGTGATATATTTTTGTCAAAAATAAAATATTGACATTTTTCTCACCTTTTTTCATCCATTTTTTCACATTCGTTATGTCTGTGTGTTTTTTTAGTCAATTTTTTAGAATATCTTGAAAAAAAGAAGCGTAATGCAAGAAAGAACACAGTTTTTTTAAATCGATTTTGAAAGTCGTCCTATCCGTCTTGATAAATTTTTGCATTTCCTGTTTAAAGTTTTTCGAATTGGCCTCGTGTCCATGAAATTCGCGATATCGGAATCACCACCGTGACATTATTTGAGTCTACTCTCCGACTTTCCAAAACACTCCCAATGTCTAGGAATATTTTGGGCCAAAGCGGGGTAATGAGAATTAAAATTTTCTTTTCTTTTCAAAAATTCCCAAAAGAGTAGACGAAATAAAATTTTTTTTTCGACAATTTCCTAATACGTTGGACAGCCTTAGGGTTAGGAAATTTTCCGCTTATCACGAATGACGCAATATTGTTTCAAAAATAAATAAGATTCAGTGTAGAAATGTAGGAAAGAATCTCGAGACGTATATTTTCCGCGATGAAAAAATGAATCCTTCAGCTCGGTCGTCGTAACTTTTTGAAGATTTCTCGTGTGAAAGAGTCTTCTGTGGAGGAGACAAAAGTCGAGGCTCAAGAAAGTTGTTATCCTTGCGGTTCGAGACGAGATAAGTCGTCATATATCGACGGATAAAATGCATCTGTCAATTCGTTCGTTGTCCGTCGAATCCGAGAGGAGATCAAACACTCAAGTAAAAAAATTAACAATTTTTTTGTTTCCGAAAAATCATCTTTACCAGTGCGGAGAGAGATGGAACAATAAGAGTAAAACATTAAAACAGCGATAGCCTCGTATCAGTTAAGATGCTTAAATTGACAGAGAAACTCGCGAGATTTTTTTATGATTATACAAATCGAAAATCAATACGAACCGTCGTAAAACGTTTATCTACTATATAACTGTGTGTGTGTGTGCGTTTTTTTTTCAGTTACGTGACAAGAATAACGTCGATATTCCAGAAGTCCTTGGTTTTTGTGACTAATTTTTTGTATTTTACACACGCCTTATCTTCGATCTTATTTATGTATGGGCTTGTTGGTATTAAAAAAAAAACTATCGAGAAACATTTTATTTGCACTCGAGGGTTGACGTGATCAAAAAAATTGAAGGATTTTGTATCAATATCGACCTATTCGGTTCGAAAATTATTCACGCAAAATCTCGAACGTTTCCTGTAGGAAAAAAATTCGATAAAACGTTTCAATTATCATTTTATGTGCACGGGATTTATTCCAATTTCGTGAACAACGGAACGATGCCTCGAGCCACGAATCGAACGATCTCTAAAATAGAAAAACGAATGAAAAAAAAAAGCAAAAATTTGGAGTTTCCAAGTTACAGCACGAGCTCAATAAAAATTGAAAATTCGATTTATAACTTTGTTGCTCCAAGAATTCCAATGTTACTAACCTTGACTCGTCGATGAAACAACGAAGATTTTTAACTTTCCATATATCTCTCTTTCATTCGTTTCTCATAATTATTAAAATAGCCCAATTATCATATTTCAAACTTCGATAGGCTTCTTGGGTGGCGGGAGTGAAAAAAAATAAAAAATAAAAAATGATGACTCTATTTTTCAATCACCGGTTGTTTAGCAGTCTTTTTGACAAGCAACATTTTTCATCATCGAACAAATTCCACGGCGTCAATCAGGCTCCCGAATCTAACTGAATCTTGCATAATGAACGCCGCCTGACCTTTAGTTTTCTCAACGGGCTACGAAAAATCATTGAATCATTGAATATTCGTTGTTCCCTTAATTAACGTGAGAAAATTGAAACAAAAAAAAAATAAAAAATAAAAAACGTTCGCACTCAATCAAACTATTCCCCTTGAACGCGTAGTAGGAGGACAAAAAAAATGAACGAGGACTAAGGATCAATGAAAAATTACCGAAAAAAATCGTATGATTAATGATTTTTCATAAATCATATTCGATCGTACATTTTTGATCGGTAGAAAAAAAAATTCGAAAAAAAAAAATATATAAAAAAGTGCGCAAACTCCTGACAAATGAGAGACAATTATTTAGTGAATTATTAGACATCGATTAATCATCGAGCTTCCGTATGAAAAGAAAAAAAAAACAATTCAATTTTTTTTATTTTTTTATTTGAAGTAATTTTCTGAGTCCGCGTCAACAACAGTCTGATAGACGATTTTAATTAATGCTCGATAATTATACGCTGTTTTCCCTCACATATTCGCTTCAGAATTCCCCCCCCCCCCCCCTCTTCTTCTTTTAAATCTCTAGATGTCGAATAGTTTTCCATAAGAAGCGACGAGCAAATGATTGCGTCGAGATACGGCTGTCGAAAAACCAGTTTTTTTTTCTCCTCCCCGCGACGAACCTCCCAGACCCTTTTTTCCCAATAAAACTGGTTAGAAACGTGTGCGAATGCGCCACGGATGATCGTCACTTCTTAATTTATTGTCCTTTTCAATCCAATTATTCACGAATTAAAATTCAATTATTTCGAACGACAAAATCATACGAGAAAACAGGAGAAAAACACGTAAGAAAATCCTGAACAGGCCAATATTTCAATCATTCATAATTGATGCCAGAATTTTTTTTCCATAAGTCAATGACAAGAAAAAAAATAATCTTCCAGACCTCACGAAATAACTCCGAAAACTTGAGATTCTCATTCGTTCTTCATACGCTCATTTCTAAGGGGTTAAGGTCACGGAAATTAGAGACGTTTAGCTTGATAAAAAAGAGCTTGAACTCGCCGAGGACAAGGACATCAGGGTTGGAGCCCAAAATCATAAAATTCGGATAAAAGTGTTTGTTTATCCTCGGAATATTCCAAGAGCTTGGGAAAATAAAATACAAAACAGCTCGAATAAACGCGCGAACACCTGCGAGAGCTCGATTCTCTTCTGTGGATATACGCACGCGGGTTTGTTCGTTGAAGGACTTGGCACGATGTGCCAATCCTCTGGACCCGCTCTCTCTCTCTCTCTCTCACTCTCTTTGACCATTCACAATCCATATTTGATGAAGGTGAACGAATGAACCAGATTTCAAATCGCACAGCGGATTCTTTGGGAGTCCGCGCGTTCTTCGAGTATATTCTGCAATTGAAATATCCCGACTGAAACTAATTGTCGATCGCGTCATTCCATCGGGCGAGAGCTCCATTGAAAAATCAACTTTGGTACAAGAATCAATCCCAATTTCCCCATCGATCCGACTCCCGAATTGTCAATGGAAAATTGTTCCTCCGCACTCATTTTCTCAGAACTATCCCGAATGCAATCTCACGTCGAACGAATTCTCATTAAGAAATTCTCTTCGAATCTGTGATTTTTTATTTTTATTTTTTTTCACAGCATCACATTCCAAGAATATTTTTTTCCCGCAGAGATGATCATCCCAGCTGGGCCATTAACGAATGGTTCTTTGGACCACTCGCCCGCGACCCCACGCGCTACTTATCTTCGCTTCGTAATACGCGATTGCCGAACTCTGTGGGATTCCCCACACAGGCGCTCGATCTTTATTCGGGACAAATATAGTTGCGCTGAAAATACACGAGAAAGATCTTAGTCAATGTACCAACTCGACTTCCGACCGTATTTCCAGCATTGCAGCTTCGTTATTTTTTAATCTCCATTGCACGCCGAGTCTCGCGAGTCTAGGTGCGTGCTTGAGAAAGAGAAAAGAAGATTTTCGTTGATCTCGGAGTGGGACAGAGAAACGTCGTTGTGTGTCTCGAGTCCAAGGGAGAGGCCCGCACAAGAGACCAACTTAGCCGCTCACTTTTTCTTCTAATTTTTTTTTTTTTTTTCCTGTCTCTTTAGACGATAATGAAGGAGCGTGAGAACAATTCGCATATTAGTATCTCGCGGTGGCATTGCTCGAAAAGGCCCGATTACGAGCATTGTTCCTTCGTCGCTAAGACAGAACCGAAACTGAAGATTTTTCTCTTTCTCTTTCATTTTCTGTTACATCTGCTCCGTTTTCTTTTCTTTTTTCTTCTATTTTTCTTCTTATTCTTTTTAAACGTTGCTCTTTTTGTCCCACTTTTCTCGTTTCATCTAGCTCGTGCAGATATGGCGAGCTCGCACCATTTCCGGCGGCATTGTCTCCTCCTCTTCGTATTATGGTCAGTGGAGTAAACGAGAAGAGAATATACGCGTCGCGCCCTCCATCCACTCTCTTTATCCTACGTGTACACCACTTTTCTCAGCTCATACCACCTTGGAGCCGCAGAGTCTTATGAAATTTTATAAAAATAACATAAAGCACAATAAAACTGAAAGTTCTCGTGACGTTTATTAATTTTCTACGATTTTATAATAACGTGACTTTAAATTCCACGGTCTGGTACACCACCGTCCGCTCTTCGTTTCATTTTTAATGATCGCCCACTAATGATTCTTGCCACGGTGGCAATATTTGTTTTTTTTTTCTTTCTTTTTTATTTGCGAAACCTGGAACTCTAATCGCTCGCATTGCGGTAATCCGGTTTTTTTAAACACTTTTAGCACTGTGATCATTTTTTTTTGTCAATTCATTTGCTGATGTATCTTCGATGGAAATTGATGAAAAATATACTTTCGACATCGAATCGAATACGAGAATTAGCAGATTTGATTTCGAAATTCATTTCCTTGGACACGTGAAATAACTAGGGATTTATTTCAGGGTCAAGTGCAGCATTCTTTTCGGTGTATCATTCTCGCTGAACCCTTCTAAATGAATTTGCATATTTTTTTCAAAGAAGCGAACGAAAAGGAAAAAGAGAGAAAAACGAAATTGGAATAAAAGTGGGAGGGGGGGGGGGGGCAGGGGAATAAATAATGAGAGTCAAGTGTGCGTGGGTTGGTCCCTTCCTCATTCGTTTCAACTCCGAAGAGCTTTCATGGTGTCGGAGAGAAGTGCCAGCCAGAAAATTTGAATTCTCAACTTCTTGCCGGAATTTTTCCTCCTTCGAACGGCTTCGTTTTTTTCTCTACTTTTTCTCTCTTCTTCTTCTCCTTCTCCTTATTTCCAGCTCGTCAGTTTCGCTCCTATCTACTGTCATCTGCGTGCGTAGTCTCGCGAGAAACATCTCACGGGCTCAAGAGACGTTAGTAGAAGGCGATATTATACTCGATAGAATATATGCAAAGACGAAAAAAGAAGTGGGAAGGTCAATGCTCGATCGACCTGCGAGATCACCTCGTGCCTCTCGGAGGCTTCGACCCTAACTTCGTCGTTTCTCGATCGTTTTATCGACTTTTTTTTCGCCGTTTCTACAGAGTCGCTCAAAATAAGACTCCCAAATTTTCAGGATAGCTCGGTCGTGAAATTCTCGAGAGAAAAGTCTTCGGCCATTTTTTTCAGCGATGCACCGTTTTCGAGTTATTGATCATGGACTTGGAGCCAATGCGCGACGACGAGCGGTGGCGTGGAGTGGGGCGGGGGCCGCCCACGTCGCTCAACGGCTCGCGCTCATTGGCTACTTGTTCTATCGCTGATATTTCTTTGACGGTGCATCGGAAAGAAAAGTGACCGAAGAATATTCTTTTCAGAATTTAGCGTTCCGTCTGCTGTTGGGATTTTAAACACAATTTTTCAAAGATTTTTACGAGAAATGCGAATTTTTAAGGTTCATATTTTATTATTCCGGCGCAGAGAAACACGGTAGAAAAGTATTTCATCGCATTAGTACCAAAATTATCGGATTTAGATAAAACTCCATCGCGGGAACAGATGAAATGTAAACAAATTATGGTAATAAAAAAAAATTCAATAATTCATTCAGAAATATATCGCTGAAAATTTGATGCTTGAGCCCTCGCTTCTTCTTCTTCTTCTTTTTTCCTGCTACCTGACTAATCCTCTTACGAGCCAAATATGAGGACTCGTTAATTCGTCATTCTACGAAAAAGATATTTGGCCAATGACATTTCCTGAGGACGGGCGAATGAAAAAAAAAAAAAATATATGTGATTCACGGTCGTTCGAGTGCGTCAAAGAGAAATGTCGTTGCGAGAAAACTTTTATCGAGATTCGTTGCTCAATTTTTCTAAGCCCTCGTCGGAAGGTTCAATTTTATTTTAATCTCGATAGAAAAAGTTTTGCTCGATCAAAAAATCGAAGTACAGAGTTAATAAACAAATTTTGGAGTAAAAAAAAAAATCACTGTCACGACGACGTTTGGAGAACGATGCAAATTTTGTGAATAATCGGAGAAAACGAGGAGAATATTGAGTTGTCATTTTCTCGATGAAACAATTTCGTTGGGTGGAACATATATCAAACAAAAAAAAAGGAAGCAGAAAAAACGTGGTGAAAAAAAAAAAGAAAAAGAAAAAAACTTCGTTAACATAACAGAGGCAAAGTATTTTTGATCGGGTCAGCAGTCCATCGTGGGACTTTGAGATTCTGATTGCTTTGCGAAATGGTGCTCAGCTAAATTCCAAGAAATCATTCGAGTGGCTGCTAATTAAAATAATTGTAAAAAGCAGCGATATTTCCGAGAACATGTTCGACTGATTAGTCATCGAAAAATTATTGAAACGAAAATTTATGGAGTCCTAAAAGATTTACATTGAAAAATAAAATATATCTTGCTAAAATATTTAGTTCCTCAAATAAAAAGGCAATAACTTTGGTACTGGATAGAAATGTCATATCATTTCGAGATCATTCACTCCTCGATAGCTCCAAAGTTAAAATGCCACTTGATTCATAAACCTACTACCTTCCATCGTATTTTTTACAGTTATTTTATTCGAATGAATGATTTTATATTTTTGCTTGTGAATCAAAGGAGATTTGATTCCATTTGTTCATTAAAAAAATCAAATCAGTTGAATAGCATTACTGTGAACATTCGTTCGAACCTGTGTACGTTTTTTGTTATTAATTCACTTCTAAAACGAGTAAGGAGGGGGTTTGAAACGATTATCGAAGGTAGCCAAGAAAATCTGACTGTTTATTCGTTCGATCGTGACTCACGAGCCTTCGGTTAGGAAATATTCAGTTTCGTCAAGAATTTCATTTTGTTTTTGACGAATAATTGAAAATTCGTTGTCGAAAGAAAAAAAAATCAAAATAAAAAACTAATTGGCTCTTCCGGGTATAAATTAATATTTAATTTTATGTATATCAAGCCAAGATGGTCCTCGTCTATAAAACTGGTTCGTCACTTAATAGTACAGGTACGAAATTGATACGGTGCTCACCGTACAAGAGTTCGAGAAGAAGAAAAAAAAAAGATAAAAAAAAAATATGAATTAAGAATCAACGAACCTCGTAAATTTTCTCGTGTCAAGCATACGCGGAACAACCGGTCACATAATAAAACTTCAAGAATCAAATGTATATAAATATATATGTAAGTGTACATATTCGTGGCCATCTGTCGGGGCGAGAACTATCGATAGAAAATTCGTCGCAATTCGAAAAAAGTCAAACTCCGGATTGATCGTAAAACGATTTTTTTATTTTTTTATTTTTTCAACATTCGATTTGTTTCAAATTGCATCCCAATGCCGCGAGTACCGGATCTCTCTTCTATTTTTACCTCTATATCAATTATTACAAGCTCGATAACTATATACTCGCATCGTTTAATATCTGGACTTATCATCCCGACGAATCGACGAATCATTAATGGCAATAAATTTTTTATTTTATGCGAGCAAAAAACAATGCAGTTAAAAATTAATGACGAAGTGTCAAGTGACTCGGAAACGTTTTATTTTTTTTTTTTTTGCAATGCAAATTATAAAATAGTGTTGTGAAAAATGGTGAACAATTTTTAAATGTCGCGAGAAATAAAGAGTCGAAAAAATAAAAAATAAAAAAAAAGTCAAACGATGGTTAACCGTCTCGGATATTGAGTCATTTTATTGTAAATATCGGTATGCGTTCGGCTAATAAAAATATTGGAGTATCAAAGCGACCCTCGTAACAATCGTTTTTGCCCGAGTTTTTAAATTTATTCAGTCATTATTACCTATTTTTAGTGATTCGTGTTGAATCGAGCCTTCGATTCTCACGAGCCACTGTCGAGGACGGTAAATCTGTCCTTGAGCATTGCAGACGGATTCTCGATTTTCTCTCTCTCTTTCTCGTAGTATTTTTTTTATCAGCACATTTAATCGATCGTGGGATCGATATCCGGCTTGCTTGCGACTGTATAATCAAAATATATCAATGGTAATATTTAATGACAGATCGTGGCACACCATAAGAGGACTTAATAAATTGTTGAATGAATGCATCCGACTATGACGATAAATAATAACGCGAATTATGTTAATTTCGATGAAAAACGTTGCTTTGACATTTTTCTATATATTCACAGTCGTCTTTTTTGACTGGCCATTAAGAGAGATTAGTCTGATAAATAAATTAATCCGGTGACATGAAAAAAAAAAAAAAAAAAATTTTTTTTAAATATATTCAATGAATTCATTCTTTTTATACACGTACTTTTTGAAGAGAGACTATTTGAAACGTTGACGATATTATTCCGACTGGAGGTAATTCGAAATCCGAAAAAAAAGGATCGAGTGATAGATACAAGATCGATAAACGAAATAATCGAAGCATTGAAAAAAAAAAATTGATAAATAAATGATCGATTTATCGAAATACTACGATCGAAAATAATGGAAGTCATATCAAACGTGATAAATGATGAAAAAAAAAAAAAAAATTCTTAATTTGCTGTTTCCCTAAATGTCGACTGTTTGTAAATGTCAAATTTGGAAGATTTTCCATTCAACTATACTTCATTAACCTTTTGTCGGTTTTTCACCGATTCTGAATAGAGTCGAGTTGAATAAAAAAAGAAAAAAAAAACAAATTATACGTAAGGTTCCGATTTATAAATTCTACTAAAAAAAAATAAAAATAACAAGTTTGATTGTAAATTTATATTTATAAAACGTTCGCTTGAGTAAATTTGTTGTTTTACATGAATATCGTATGTAATGATAATTTCGATTCGTAGATGAGAGAATTAATAATACATACGACGTGTATTCTTCACAAAAGTGCTCGTGCGTCGGATCAAATTTCCGCTATTTTTCTTTCTGTTTTTTTTTCTCGCTCTCTCTCTCTCTCTTTCTCTCTCTTCGCGCATTACGTCACCCTTTTTTTTCTCTCTCTCTCTCTCCCTCTTTCTGACACATACGAACTCTAAAAACGAGATAGCCGCGGATATATATCTTTCATTAAAAAATGGAAATCATATTCTCCTTCCTACCGAGTCATTAGTAACGATCGGGTATGACAGTACCGTTTCTTTTTCCTGATGGTCGTTCAACTCGAGAACCAATGATACGAGCCATACCTATATATATACATAAAAAAATAATATCCGAATCATTGAACAATCGAGAATGAAATTTTGGTAAATTGACATTTCGAAAAAAGCTACAATCAGCTTGATTAATTGAGGAAACCAGCGAGTGTTCGATAAACAATTTGAAATTCCTTAGATAAGAATCTTTTTCTCAATATTTCAAGATCCCACGAATTCAAATTGATCGTCTTTGTCATGATTAATGTTTCGAGCTGTTTTCTCACAGTTCCAATATTCTTTTCGTACTAGTTGATTTTTCCTCTCAAACTCAACTCGAATACGATTCATTGGAAACGACTTTGATCGATAAAAAAAAAAAAAAAAAACAAAAATTTATTTGAACCCAAAGGACTGTGTCTCTCGATATTCATCGAAGGATAAGATTTTGAACGAGCCTGTACTCGCTAAACATCCTCAATCGCACATTCACGACGAAACCCGTTGCCCTTTTCCGATCCCGATTGACGAGACGGTTTTTTTTTTCTTCATTTTTTATTTTATTTAATTTTTTTTTTTTTGCTTTCTCGTGCCCACTCTGAGATCAGATATTCATAAATCTTCATATCGCGTATATCTCGATGCACTTTCTCAGGACGTTCGATGTAACCCATCTTTTCATTATCGTTAAGAATTTATTAAGCGTAAAAAAAAAAAAACAATCGAGATTCATAGATGAATTTCGATCGTATTTTCTGCCAGCAATCCTTCGAATTTCGATGCTGAGACACTAGAAAAAACATTATTTGGGGATGAGAAACTTCAAAAAATTAGAAGAAATCATTTGGCTCGTTCGTACAGTTATTTTGCTGAAAATGGAATTTTGAAAAAAATCCACTTTAAATCGAATTTGAATGAAATTGTGTAAACAACACTCTCGAGTGTACGTGATTTGCAATAAATAAATAAATTTGCAACAAATTATCATATTTTATCCCCTCGCAGTGAGTTTCAACGAGAATTCTCGATTCAGGGAAACTGAAAAAAAAAAAAAACAGCAAGCACGACCTCGTTTCACGTGTATTTCCAAACGAATATTTAAATAAATAATACAAATATTGTTTATTGCAATATATATATATATATTTCCGTATCATGGTAACCGACACGTTTTTTGCTAATCACATTTGCATCTAACCTCTTTTCGCATCGAAATGTCAAATGTTTTGCTCAATCGGTTGTGATCGCGAATCGTCATACTCCTCAAATCTTTTTCAAAAGTAATTATTTCAGAATATTTTTTTCCAAAAATTTCCAATTTTACAGTCTTCCATATTTTTCGTCATTTTTGTTTTTTTTTTGTTTTCATGCGGTTAACGTTTTTATATTCTACATTGAAACGCCCACGTCGATTCTTTGACAGTTCAAAAGCGTCGTTCGTACCAGCGAACGAATTTTTTATTTCCTTTCTTTTCATCGTTTCTCTCTCTCTCTCTCTCTCGCTCGTATACATGGGCGCGAGAGTTAATTCGATGCATAGTGAACGGCGAGAGACTTTCCTTCCGGGATCGGCGCACTTTTATGCGGTTTTAAAAATAAATAAACAACGAATAAACACTTGTAATCGAAGAAAATCTAATAACGAATATAATCAAATATTATTATTATAATACGATCATAACCTCATTGGATTTAGCGATGATCGATTGCTGTCGGAGACTGTAAAAAAAATGACAATTTTCTCGAACAATTTAAAATCGAAAAATCATAATAATAATAATGAAAAAAAACTAATGAAAAACAAACTAATGAGTCGTCGACGATATTACCTATCTCGTGGCACACTTATACTCGCTTTAGTTATTCGTGCCAACGTTTCAGTAATCTCGAGATAACGAATAGACGACGAGAAAGATTGAAATATATTGAAAACAAAGCCATTGCGATTCGTTCACCGGTGTAGCATTACGATTTACGTCAATATTTAACGAATACTAATGACACGAAGCTAGAAGAACGTATGATAAGTGATAAGAAAATTGGATCAACTTAATCGAACACCTGTTTCGTATATTTCGACAAGCAATTAGATAATTAATGTGAATCATGAAAGAAGAAAAAAAAAAAGAAAAAAAAAATGATTCATTCGATCCTCTGAAAAGTTTTTTCATCGAATTTTTTCCTTCCAATTTTTCTCACGTTATGATGATAATTTGTTTTTTTTTTTTTTTTTTACAGCGATGTGGTGCGGCCAATCAGGATTATCTCTGCCCAAAATGATTCGCGCCCTCGTCCCACTGTGCATCATCAGCATAATAACCGTCGCACGATGCCACGAGGTAAGAACATAGAAATAAGAATGAAAAAAAAAAATAAAATGAAAAAGAGTCGCAAAGAAAAAACAGCAAGATGCCTTAACGAGGCGAGATGATGTTTCTTGTTTGGACATCGGAGCTCAGGATAATCGCTCGCGAGGCACTCCGCGAGCTTCCATTAACGACGATCTCTTCGGTGAATAGTTAGTTGTAGGTGAATAAAAAAGAAAAAAATAAATAAAGAAAAAAAAAAAAAACGACACGAGATACAGACCGAAAGTACACTTCTGTGTACTCGCGCGCCGAGTCAATTAGAGTCGATGAGTCTTGAAGGGAATGAAAGAAGAAAGAGAATGAGAGAGTGGGAGAGTCAAGAGGATAATGTCTTATTGACCCTAGTCGGGAATCCTTAGAGTCTCTTTTGTACTGAGAAATACGTTTTTCGAGATATCTCACAAAAAAAATGCAGTATTTGTGTTCCTCGAACACGTTCCAAGGGGAAAAAAAAAGCAATTTTATTTTTTACGATTATTCGCTTCTGTGAAAATCTCCTGCTGGTCATCGAGCTTGTGGATAAATGTTTTAGTGGCTTTTAGCAGATTTTTGAAAAATTATCGAGAATTTTGCAGCTTTCTTTCGATCCTTCGAGTCAGTAGCGATAGAAGTAAACGAAGTTCATTTTTTTTATCGTCTTTCACCAAGTTTCTCGATCCAGTCACATTGCTTTTGAATTCATCGAGTTCGAAACGATTAATTTATGTTCTTCATATAGCCAGCATACTCTTGTTGAGTTTCTTTTCTGAATTTGAATAGAAGAAAAAAAATGGAAACGCGGATTATGATTTTATCGAACGTGAAAATTCCTCGGAGAAGTCGAAACTTACGCCCTTTTCGTTATCGATACAGTCTCAATCGTACACGCGCCTGTTTCATCTTTTTATCGGTATGAAGCGAGTATAATCCTTTCACTCTCTACGAGACGAGGTGGCTCTAGTCGACCACCATTCGTTCGACCTTTTGCACGAGAGAAGAGATGAGCCGGAGAGAATCTCGTCGTTCCCTCGAACAGACGAGGTAATAGTTACAAGATTCTCTCTTTTTTTTTCCCCCCTTTTTTTTGTCTTTCGAGCAAAAGGATTGTAGGAGATCGCTTTATTCCCTCCAGAACTGAATTTAGAATCGACCCGGAGTTACGTAGGTCCGCAGCACGGGGAGAGAGAACCGTCCACCACGAGACGGTGAAAGCGATAGTTTTTTCAATGCTTTTTGTTTTTTATTTTCATTTTTTTATTTTTTGGGCTCCTTTTCGTTTTAGCGTGAACGTTCTACTGGCAGGATCGAAGCGCGATTTGCTATCGATCGGTTCGATTGCTCAACGACTCAAGCACAACAGAATTTAAAGAAGAAATTCTTCTTTTTGTTTTGTTTGTTTTTTTAAATATTCGAAAATAGATTCTTTGTTTACTTTGAATCGTTAAAAATGTGTGGTTCAACGATAACGTGCTGGGAATGTTCGTTTTCGATATTTTTGCTTAACCGAAAAGCTGTAGAGCTGTAGAGCTCGTTTGTCCGGTGGAAATTTTCCTCTCGACTCGTTCGATCCGCCGTTTCCTCGAGGCTTCCAAATGGATCGGGGATTCGTTCAGATCGAATGAATATTTAAGAATTCAGGTGATAAAGCCGAGGGAATATAAATTGCTGGTCGTTAGTTAATTAACGATAAAATATTTAAAAAAAACAAAAACAACGAGATAACAGGTTCTATTTTTTTTATCTCGCGAGTCGTTATCGACCTCCAGCGAGGTTGTCTCACCTTCGTTTGGCCCATATTTCCTTGGCAAAAACAATTTTTTTTCAAAGTTGAAATTCAGCAGGAATAGGCATTTCGCTGTTTTGACCAAAAATAAGATCATTATTTTCTTCCTTTTGCCAATTAATCACACGAGTCCGTTGAAACGGATTCAACAGGGAGCAGCGATTCGGAGATAAGAATAAACGCGGAGATGATTTTTCCTGGAGAGCATTGGTAGCGATAAAAAAATAAATAAAAAAATTTTAAAAAAATGTAAATAAAAAAACGATTCGGTGATTTATGTTTCAGATTCACGAACATATGACGGCAGAAGAGACGCTGTCGGTGTTTCAAACGGGTCCAGACCAGTCCGGTAAGAATGATCATGTTAAATAGTACAAATAACCGCGCACGAGATAGCGAAACAATAATAATGATAATAATAATGGCAATAACAAAATTCGAGCGTGACTCTCTGTCGAGCAACGGGAAAATCCCACCTCGACGAGAATCCTGAATGTAAACGAAATTCTCTTGATTAAAAACGACCATAACTCCTGTTCTGTGCTGAAGATTTCGAGACATCCGGTGAGTTTGGGATCGCTCTTCGGTAGACTCGGAGGATGAAACTTTATTCACTTCGATATCTTGATTTCTTCGCGTACCGAAGCTTCTCAAATAGCGACGAGCGATTAATCGTAAAGCAGTTTTTGAAAATTCGGTAAAAATAGATTTTTTTTTTTTTTTTCCAAATCGTAGCTCTATAAACAAAGTCTTTTTATCAAGTCTGAAATATCGGCGAGTGAAGAAAAAAAACCTGCTCTAGTCTCTCCGGCTCATCTGCTGTGAAATGTTGTTAAAAAAATGAATTCGGTTTGCCATCATTTTCTTCTTGACTCAGTATCGATTGTTTTTCTCCGATGAGAATAAAAATGATCCAAAACATGTTTTTTTTTTCGCCCCCTTAATTATTGCGCGTTGGATCCGCAATTAGTGATGGGCGACGAACAATTTCGGCGTTTTTACACATAAAATAAATGCATAATAGAAGGAAAAAAAAAAATTGTTTACGTTTCTCGGTGAGACTTAAAAATCAGTTAATTATTCGCTACTCTATACCCTCGAACAGATTGTCTCATTTTCTTTGCACTCTCGCGTAAATCATTTATCGCGTATATGAATGGAGGCCCAACAACCATGAAATCAATGTTTTTTCGTCTTACTTTTTTTTTTACGTCTCGTCCCCTTGAATATTTTCTCGTAAAAATTCGGGCGTTCTTGGGACAACTGTATAGATCGTAAAATCTTATGAGACCATTGAAAATAACGATTTTTCGCTTTTATCGGACGAAATTTAAATTCATCAGCGCGATGATGATGATGATGATACTTTGTATAAAAGAATTTTACACGCTTTTTTCTTATTCTTTACAACGGAATGACTAATGATTTTATGCGTGAATGATCGCTTGAAAAATCACAAATGTCCCGGGTCCGTAATACCGAAATAGATATATGAAAGACGATATCGAACTGGAGATTTTTTTTTTTTCCTTTTTTTTCTCAATTGAGACAAATTACTTAATTCGTTATTTTTTTTTTCAATTTTTTAATCTGACAAATTA
This sequence comes from Campoplex capitator, assembly GCA_037576405.1. Classification (NCBI taxonomy): domain Eukaryota; kingdom Metazoa; phylum Arthropoda; class Insecta; order Hymenoptera; family Ichneumonidae; genus Campoplex; species Campoplex capitator. The sequence goes on along the minus strand of JARBWI010000032.1, from coordinate 698,359 downwards.
TAAACCCCAGACGATTTGTTTAGTCACGAAACTACTGAAAATTCAGAGAAAAAAAAACTTTTTCAACCGACGAGAGTCTTCCAATGTTTGAATTATGATCAATTATTTCAATGATTATGTTTGTTTAGCCAACAAAATGAATTACGATTCTATAAGATTACTCATTCGCATCACCGTTTTGTATTATCGGTGATAAAAAAAAAACAAAAAAGTTACATCAACGAGTTGTTAAAACTGAGGTCATATTACGTATTCAATATGTGAATTTTACACCGAAAATGATTCAGCGGAAGGTTAAAAAGAATAAATCGTCTATCGATACATTCCCGATTTCCTGATGTTTTTTCTTTTTTTTTTTTTTTTTTTTTTTTTTTTACTTCGACCACGAAATATAACCGTTACGTTGGACCCGAAGAAAAAACGGCTGAGTCATCGCTCTCGTGGATTTAGCATGAATTATTTAACGTATTTTACTATCCGATAAGATTTTTCACCCACCTGTCTGCAAATTCAACGTTCGAGAGAGAGAAAGACCGAGCTCAAAAAGATCGACAGGGAGAAAAAAGGCGAATAAACGAAGTATCGTTGTATACAAAAGTGACGACGATTTTTAACGACTTTTAGTCATCCCAGAAACAAATGAAGTTATTTAGATAAGATTCGCATCGAAATTAGATTTTTAATGGCAAAAATACCAATGTTTGCTTATAAAAAGTTATTGTCTGATCAAAATACTTTTTTTTTTTCAACTCAAGATTCAGTCTGATTTTGATTATTTTCACAAAGCTGCTATTTTTATTAATCGTAAATCGTGTTTTAAGAAGACGCTAAAACGATTTTTTCAGTTGTTTACTATTTTTATTGATTTTCTTCTCCGCAACAATTCGCTTCACCATTTTTTCCCAAACTTCTCTTCGTTTTGAGAAACCCCCGTGTAAATTGTGCGTCATACTATACATTCAAATTCGTGGTTTCTTAATTTTTTTTTTTTTTTTAGTCATTAAGCCTGACACCGTTGAGAGAAAAAAAATTAAAAGCTTCCTAAACGCTGTTTCGCAATATTCCAATAAAGTTTTACGAGCACAGCTCCCACAGACCCATTAAAAATTTATCTTCCGAAAGACGATCGTGGTTCGCGTCAATTGTGACGAGAAACAATCGACGAAACTCCAGATCTCATCAGCTTCCTCCAAAAGTGACAATAATTATAAAGCGATGTATAAAAAAAGCGTTACACGCACGAGAATTGATCGTAAAAACTTGTTCGTCGCATTTAATTTCTTATAATTCGATTTATTTGTTTGCTTACAGTGCCTCCTTACCAGGTAGTGCCAGTATTGCACACGGTTCGGAGTAAGAGTAAAAAATATATCGAACCAGCCCAGATTCATCTCAAGGCATTCGGAAAAGATTATAAATTATCGTTAAAACCAACGAAAGGTTTGTTCAAGAGCAACAAACACGTGCCCATGTGGACTGTCACAAGAAATGACTCGAATCCTGATGGTCTCTACTACGAAGAAATCGAAGAAGTGAGTCGAAACGAAAAAAGAAATTTTGATTTAAACCGTCGATTCGAAAGAGCCTGCTCGAGTCCCATTCTGGGTTTATAGACATTCCGAAATCTCGAGCTCCCTTCGAAAAGCCCCTGAAAACGACTAATCCCGAGTTGCATTACAGGCGAGCAGTGACATCGGTGACATTTACCAGGACCAAGCAACCATGTCATCAATATTATTGCATCGTGACCATAATGGGCAAGTGCAAGTGGTAAGTTCATAATTCAGCGTATTATTTTGTTTCTCCTCTTGCCCCTTCAACATCCTGTCATATTCGAAACCCCAAACATCATCAAACTTCGTTCCATCAACGTCTCCTTCAATCTTTCGTAACGTTTTTATCCGAGTCTGTTTTATGGTCGTTGGTTGAGTTAGCGATGATTATTTCGTCAACGGATCTACACCGTGAATACCGCAACAATAAGGCGGCACCACCTTCGCTTCTCTATAATTAGTGCAAAATTTCTGCGGGTACATAGTGGCGCAAATGCCGATTGACAGATCTCGAGAAGGCTGAATACCGATTACGAGATTCCCGTGCGATTAAAACGCGGTTGACAGATGCATGAAATACTCGGCTGCCAATTAACGGACTTCCGAAGAACTTTGTGCCAAGTGACAGCTACGCTGAGCTCTTGGAAGTCATTCGAGAGCTGCGGAGGCTAGAAAAAGCCGGCAGTTGAAAGGTTCGCCGACAACCAGGAACCAATTGAGAGGTGCAGAAGGTTCAGCACCTCTTGGAAGCTGCCAAGACCCATCGGGGTTAATAGCCCGTGCTCCTGGTTCCTTCGGTAGTTGAAAAGTAATTAGAGGATGACAACGAAGCCGCGGAACATCTTGCGGGTTGTAGAGTCGCGCGATCACGAACACACGCTTACAGAAAACAATTAGATGAAACGGCCAAGTAGAATGGTATTTTTATTCCAGGCCTCTCATGTCTGATGGTTGCAGTGCATAAGAGTCCAGAATTGGAGAGTGGGAGAGAGGTTGGCCTCTCTACACGGATTGTTCCATCATGACATTATACCTCGGTCACGCATCGCTCATTACAATCATCATCGTCAACCTCCACGTCGTACGTTCGTAAAGAAATACACATTGTCTTTACTTGGTCACGAACGAGACAGGCTCAACCACAATTTCATTACAGCAGCTATGAAATATGGGAAAATGTTGACGAATTAGAATATACGCATAGACGCGAACCCTCGAGTATAACAATTACCGAATGGAAATTAACTAAATTGCATGGTTATTCGGTTGAAAGTATTGCCACCGGGTAGAAGGAGCCATTGTCAATGGCAATTCGCTTCTGGGTCATTAATGGATAATCAATGAGCGATTGAACACAATTTATGTTCCAATGACAAAGTTTCTATTCGCAAATTAGTTGTGGCCTGGTGGCATGGCCCCTGGAAACTCTTAGAAGTTAGTTGTGGTCCAACTAAACGATCCCTTCGAAGAGGATCAGGCTGACATTGACCATTTGTGGGTGAAACGTCAATCCAGGATTCCAATCCCTGACGAAATCGGGTCCCTCTTCGTTGGAAAGTGATCTGGCATCGCATCAATGACGTTTGGGTTCCCTTTCACTTGAAAAAAGGTCTTTTTCCGCTTAACAATCATCTCGATGAAGATTTTATGGATACGAACCTTTGATATTCGTTCAAAATGAATGATGTTCGGTTTCTCGTTCAGTTGAAATGTCTTGGTAAGAAAGACTAACGGAATTCGAAGTCTGTAGCTGACTACGATCGGTGGCAAGACGTTAGCTAAATCAACGGAGTCCAAAGGCAGGCTAATTATATACGCGATTGGCCAGGATTACGTAAGACGAACCAGTGGTTGTTCAATGTGACCCCGTGTCTCTCGACCTTTCGCTTTCACTCTCACCTCCTTCTGTTGCTTCGACTCCTGCCGCTTCTTTCATTTTCGTTTGCCTCGCTTTTTTTTTTCCTCTTATTTTGCCTTAGCAGATTGTGCAGCATCTTCTGCCGCTTGGCTGAGTTGGCTACTCCGTGAAGTTCAGCTTGTGGTATTACTTCATCGAGGAGAAAAGGATTTCATTGATTCGAACAAAGAGGCTTCGAGTGAAAGAGCGTTCCTTGCTTGAAAGCAACAAATGAGGAGAAAAAAAAAAGAAGAAACAACATCGTTCCAATGAATGTTACTCGGTCCGGGAACGACCGATCCAACCCTAACTCGAAACATTATAAAATAATGAGGATCCTTGGGGAAAAAAAAATTGAAATCCTTGAGCCCGTGATTGAGCGGTTCTTTTGGAATGTCAACGAACTCTCGATCGATCGATCACTATTCCTTATTTCAAATTCTGCCCCCCGAGGCACTGATTCCTTTCGTTCAAATGTTCTTTCCCTCCCAAGGTCACCCACTGTCGAACCATACTTCCCTCAAAATATATTTCGACACGATTTTCTCAAACTCGAAGCACATCGAGTCATTATTAATATGGAATTAAAAAACCGCAGGAGGGCAACATTGGCTCGGATCTGGTCATTCGGTCACTTCCGGTACGAGTCCTCAAAGAAATCGTCGAAAAGACGGAAGGCTTTGATCATCCTAATTTGTTGCCAAACGTCACGCCGAGGGACAAGAGAAGCCTCAGGCTAACCAACCATCACGTCGTATTTAGGAGATCGAGTAGAGCCATGGACGACGAGTACAGTGACTTCAGTTAGTATATCAAAACTACTCGATCAATCAAACGTTATTTTTTTTCTTAAATTTCATTTTATTTACAAAATATCAAAACATTCGAATCAATCAAATCTTTATCTTTCTCTGTTATTTAAATTTCAAACAATGTCAAACTTGGATAGAAAAAAAAAATGTGAGAATCAATGGTTGTTATTGATCGTCAGATATTTATCTCGCACATAACCGAGACATTGATGAAATTTATTTCCTATCACGTATCGGAAAAAAAAAATTGAGATCGTCTACGAACAACATCGAGAGAATGAATATTTTTCAAAGATTCTTTTGCGTTAAAAAAAAAAAAAAGAAAAAATGAAGAAAACAAAACGAATAGCTTAGTCTCTTTGAAACGAAGTCTCATTAATTAAGACGGAAGATTTTTATCTTCACTCGGGTTCCCAATCGTCTCGTATTTTCTCGTACAAAAATATTAATTGGACAGAATATTAATTGGTTTCTCGGAAAGAATCGAACGTGGATTCACGCATTTTTGATTTTTTTTTTTATTATTTTTCCTCGTATAGTGCTCATGGAGCCGGATCACTTGTCCAAAAGGTACAGAACGAAGAGATCGACTGGCGGTAGATCCAAACGCGATGCGCCTTACGTAATTTATCCTGAAATTTTGTGTATCGTCGATTACGATGGATACAGGTGAGAAAATCTCTTTAAATAACTCTTTTCCACGTGGCTTTTTTAATCATTGATGAAAAAAGAGTTTTTTTTTCCTCTAAAAATAAATTTAAATTTAAAAAATGCTCGGAAACTTGATCGCATGAAAAGATTATTTTAAAAATGATGAAAAATACTAATCAATGGCTTGAAATCTTTTGCACGACTTCAGAGTCAAAAAAAATCTTTAAAATTTTCATTTTTACATCGAGATTACGAAAAATCTATTCGAATAACCACAAAACAGAAGAAATTCAGTTGAAAAACCTGAAAATATTATTGCATCAAAAGCTCAATTTAAAAAAACTCGAAAAATCAAATTTTTTTTCATTAAAATTTTAGTCTTCGTTTGATTTTTTATTAATTCTGATCAATTTTCATTCCGAAAGATTGCACGGTGGTGACAATGTCCAAATCAAGCGATATTTCGTATCTTTTTGGAACGGCGTCGATCTGAGGTACAAATTGCTCAAAGGACCTAAAATCCGGATCAGTATTGCTGGTATTATTATTTCACGAGTAAGTTGAATCAAAAATCAGAATAATTAATATTTCTATTACAACTTGATGCTAATGATCGATTTCGATATTATTCTTCGACGAGGAAGATTTTCATTGACATTCGATACTAACAGAAACAAACCTGTATTGCTAATTCAAGGGAAGAGATGCTACACCGTATCTCGAAAGAAATCGTGTGGGACGTGACGCGATTGATTCGGCAGCTGCACTTACGGATATGGGAAAGTACTTGTTCCGGGAGAGGAGACTTCCGGTCTACGATATTGCAGTGGCTGTTACAAAGTAAGGGTGTCCGTACTGATATTACGATAGACGATATTTTGACACACTATTTTCAATTGCAGGTGAAAAAAAAAAAAAAACAAAGAAATTTGACAAAAAAGTGCAAAAAATTTCTGTAGCGCGATTGAATTTTCAAAAAAATCTCTAGCTCAAAATTCTCTTTGGATTCTCTTTAAAAAAATCGTGAGGTCTCTCGAGATATCATACTTTGAAGAAAAAAATTTACAAAAATATCGACCGTATGGTTTTTTCACAAAAAAATTTCAAACTCGTCCCTTCGAGCGAAGACGTTAATTCTTTTCCTTCGAATTAGCGTGTCTTTCGGAATTCATTTCTCACGTATAACACCGCGAACTGACGTTAATTCCCACAGAATAATAAAACGTCCTGAGAAACTCCGAGTGAAAAAAAAAAAAAAATAAAATAAATAATATTCGCACTATGGAATTTGAACTGTCAAGCAACTCGAAGTGTTTACCATCCGGGAAATCATTGACCCCCATCAACATTTTAACGCAGCTCGTTTCTCGTTCGAACCGCCTTTTATTTTTGTTTGACAAATTTTATTGCTCATCTCCCTTTTTTTCTCCTCTATCATTTTTCTCGCACTGTCGAATTCGTTAACAGACACACACCCACACACACATTTAGATTTAAAATCGAAAGACATTAAGAACCAAAAATCGTTTGTTTGATATTCCAATGTTTTCATTCTCTCGATTTTTCTTTTCTCTCTTTTTTTTTTATTCCACTAAACAGGTATGATATGTGCCGTCGTAGGAAAGGCGGACGCTGCACTAAGGGAACTGCCGGTATGCTCAATTTCACGTAGCGATAAATGCTTGGAAAAACAAACAAAATTACCTCACCATCCTAGTTTCCTAAAAACACCTTTTTTTTTCTCGTTTTTATTTTTCGTATCACCATTTTCCTACCAAGCATTTTTTGTATATAAATCAAATGATTATTGTTAATTTTTTTTTTTTTTTTTTTTTTACGATTGTTAACATCGTGTGAATACGTGTGTGTGTGTGTGCGCGTAGTTTCAAATGGTGTTTTTTGTTTACTCACCTTGTAAATACGTAATTATTGATCGCTCAATTATCGTACGTCAAAATATTCTGCGTCATCGTATTCTCCAGAGAAATTCAGCTCAAAGTATGAAAAAAATTGTATATTCAATATTAAATGGAGCCTTTTTTAACAGACTGATTGAAAACGATCGTTTCGATGTTTTTTTTTTAAGCAGGATATTTTGCCTCAAAATATTTTGACGTTACGACTAATAAACGTAACAAGCGAGTAGAGATTTTTTTATCCTCAAGAATTTTTTTTTTTTTTGTTTATTCATTATTATCGTAATTTTCTTGTTTTTTTTTTGTAAATATCTTATTTGTTCGATCTTTCGTAATTATTGCCTGTTTTTATGAAATTATATTTCGGATGAATTGTAGCTAAAAGATTAACCATAGATTGAAATTAGAAAATAGCTGTGGCCTGCGTCGTAGATCGCTCGTAGCGTTAGTTTAATTGGTATTTTATAGACTGCCAGTAGAAAATGCAGTATGTGGGCAGACAATATTTGGGCGCTGATATGAAAATTTGCTTTAGTAGAAAATACTGCTTTTTCGGTTGTTCGAGCTTACGTGATAGCAGCAGCGATTGGCATTTCGTATAATAAGGCAAATAATCGACGCATCGAGTGATGAAAGAATAATTTCCCAAAAAGAACAAAAAACAATGTGCAGGAGAAAAATTCGTCAAAAAACAAAAAAAAAACAAAAAAAATGCAGGTGAAGAATTCGTGAGTTCAACCACGACGAAGGAATCTCGTGAATCGGTGGAACCACTAATTTTCGATCCACGAAACAATCGGGATTCGTCGTATTTTTTTCTTCTCGTTAATTTCAGCAATGGAAAAATTAATTTTTATATATGAATTTTTATTTTTTCCATCGACCACCATTTATTTCGACTGGAACAGGAGGGATTTTGTTGTTGCTGATATTCTCGTTCGAGGATTTTCTTTTTAGGAATTTTTTGGTTGTCGTTATTTTTTTTTTTTGGTTTTTTTTTTTTAGTCACTCGACAAGTGTTGAACGAACGATTTTCTGTTGTTGGATTGCAGATTAGATATGTGCAGGAGGCAATACGCGAATGACGTGTGCAATAGAGGAACAGCAGGTACGGAAAAAAAAAAAAAAAAAAAAACGAAAACGATGAAAAAGGAAAAAAAAATATAAAAAAAGAAACACTTTTCACACTTTTTTGTCATGCAAAATATTCTCACCTCAGTCTTTTTCTGCTGATCTTCGTTTCGCACTTGCACCCTTTATTCACCGCAGGATTTCTCCTTCGTTTTTCCGATGGTTTTTTTTTTTCTTCATTTCTCTATTCCATTAATTTAAAAACCAACATTAACTTTTCAAGTCTTGGCAATTTTGGCTGTCATCGATTATTCAAATTTTCTCTTTTCTCTGAATAAATCTCTTCCGATCTTTCTGAATTTAAAACATAATAACTCTCCAAGTGGCCATAAAATTCGAGAAAAAAAAAATACATGTCGACCAAAATCGTTTTTATTAGTTGATTTTCATTTTCCAAAATTTTGGTATTTGCAACAAAAAAACGCAGTGGATCTTGGCAGAGTATTTAACGTACGAAAAAATCATTCCGCAAAAAAAAAAAAACAAAAATTCAGTTCGAAGACGATGGAAAACAAAATTTCGAAAAATACGAGATTAAAATATTTTCTTTTGAAGGTTCTCACTCTATTCTAGCTCACTCAGCACACTGGCTTGAACTATCCACGATCTCTGGCACTGTTGTACTTCCCTCGAAAAAAAAAGTGAAAAAAAAACGTGGCAGGACACGAACGTAATCGAAACTCGTCGATCAGACCTTATTTATTTTTCCAACGATTCAACGTGATCATGAACATCACGTCAACCACTATGTTTACAGTACTCGAGTGACCTCGAAATATTTTCTAACTCGTGTTTACATTTTTTCTTCTTTTCTCGCTCGCTCTATCTATCTTGCTCTCTCTCTCTCTCTCTCTCGCTCTGGATGCTCTTTCGGTAAAGAGGAAAGCGATCGGTAAGTCGATGCCCCGATCTCGACAATTTTTTCTTCTCAGACTTACTGCGAATCGATTGAAAAAAAAAAAATCAATGTTTTTGTACAATAGAAGATGAATTCTCTCGTTGCGATGCTACCTTATCAGCAAGCTAAAATAATAAAATTAAATATAAAATATTTAAGAAGAACTGAGATTAACCACCGAAATGCATGTGGCTTTTTACGGAGACCTCTAATCTCTGGCTTGGCGTAATTATTGGGTTTTTAACTTTAACAACAATTCAACATTATCTATCGACATCGAAATCTCTAATAACAAATAATCATGTAAAACGCTTCGGTAATTTACGATTTCGACCGAAAGGCTGAATCGAATTTATCCTACTAATAATAACAATAACATAAATATTTATATTCATTTGCTGCTATATTCAAAACATCGTGCAAGTACTTTTCAGAACTTTTCCCGCGAATCCATTGTCGTAGACACGTTAGTAAAAAAAAAAAGAAGCTCCCACGCCCTCTGACGGCGAAGTTTTGTACGAAAAGTTGGCGGGAAAATTCGAAAAAAATACTTCACGATTGATTATTTAGTGGACTAAACGAACGGTGGCGATTGAACAGAATATTCTGCACAGGTTTCGCGTACGTCGGTGGCGCCTGCGTCGTTAATAAACGCCTGGAAAAAGTTAATTCAGTCGCCATTATCGAAGACACTGGAGGATTCAGCGGTATCATCGTAGCTGCCCACGAAGTTGGCCATTTGTGAGTACAGACTTATGAAGTAATTTAAAAAAATATGCAAAATAAAAAAAAAAAACTTTTAACGAGCTTGCCAATACTTTGTCCATGGTAGATTGGGTGCCGTCCACGATGGATCACCTCCGCCCAGTTATTTGGGAGGTCCAGGAGCTGAAAAGTGTCGATGGGAAGACGGTTACATAATGAGTGATCTTCGACACACTGAAAAAGGTTTCAAATGGTCCCATTGCAGTGTCTCTTCGTTCCATCATTTCTTGAAGTGAGTTTACCATTATTTTTCTCTAACTAAACCAACTTGCTGTCGATTCAAAAATAATTACTCCATTTTTCACCGTATCGCTAATTTTTCGTCATCCTCAATCCATTTTTCCCCCAGTGGTGACACCGCGACTTGCCTTTACAACGCGCCGCATGAAGACGAAGCGTTGCCGAGAGTATTGCCAGGAAAATTACTTTCCCTGGATGCACAGTGCCGAAAAGATCGCGGAACTAGCGCATGTTTCGTAAGTTAAAAACAGAATTAAAAACCGATCGAAAAACCATTAGGCGTTCATAAATTAGACGGAGAACTTGAATAATAATGCTTTCAATCGAACCTCAACTGTGTCATAGCGTTGCAGATATGCGCACAAGCTTTTTTTGACGTTTGAATTTCGCGCGGTTCGACCTGTAACTGAAGCTGGCTGCAGATCACCGCGTGAAGTAATCGGCAGTTGATCATTTCGATACTTCGATAAATTCAAACACCATTTCTTACTAGAAATCGTTCCAGACTGCGATGTTTTTGTTTGGAGCTCAAAATGGACATTGCACTATAATTTATTAGAAAACAAAGTTTCTTTTTCATTAATTATTGAATTTTTTTTGTTCGTTTGTTCAAACAGAAAGACGATCGTGTCTGCGCCCAGCTTTTCTGTTTCGATGCTGGATCTGGTTATTGCGTGGCTTATAGACCAGCAGCGGAAGGTTCTCCTTGTGGGGATGGACAGGTGAGACTCGACATGAAAACAATTACGGAAAATAATTCAACAAAACAATTCGCAAAAAAACGACTTTTCGCAAAAAAAATGACAAAAATAGTTTTTTTTTTCTGGATTTTTTGCGTCATCGATACTATTTTATTAACAAACGTCCTGATTGCAGTATTGTCTCAATGGAAGATGCGTGGCTGAGCATGAGAATATTATTCCTGATTACACTCAAAATATTCCAACTTATGTTCGTCGGGACGCTAATTACAACGGAAATCGACCGACGTTTGGCCAATACAACCATACAGATTACAGGTAAATTTCAAGCACGATCGAACGAAAAGAGAGCAGATCGGAATTCCCCGGGAACTAAAATTAAAATCAATATTATTAAATTCCATTTGAAGTGGATTATTAGCATTAACGAGATTTTCATTGCATGGGAAATATTAATTCCTTATCATTAACTCGTCAATCAGTAAATAGCGAACTTGCCAAGATTTCCTGTTCCTCGGAAGGTTTGTTTAATCGGTAATTCACTCTTGCACGTTTTTGTTCATGTAAATATGTTTATATGTGTATATGTGTACACTAATATTCAACAATTTGGATGCATCGTTTGTTGAAGTTTTTGTTTTTTAATACGTAATCATTTGAATTTTTTCAATTTATTTCAATTTTTTTAGTTTCATTTTTCATTAATTCAAAACACACAATTGAGCTGCTTCGAAATTTTTGAATATAAGTGTGTATGTATGTAGAGTATGTTTTGGTACATCAGAAAATATCGTCCTCGACAGGTCACCTTGGGAAGCGACAACACAGATCACAACATTGTACAAATATTCCAATCCTTATTCAGATCCTTCGTCCTATAAATACGAGACAACGACTCGTTACAACCCTTACACATACACGTCGAAGGTAACAGCGTATACGACCGATTACTACCCGAAAAATCGTTACGACAAGACGAGAAATAATTACGAACGTTCGTCGAATTACAATAATTATTATGGATCATCAACGACGACGAAAAAAACGAAAAATTATTACAATTATTTTTACAACAATGCATACACGTCGACGACCACGACTACTACCCCAAGAACTCCGTTCAAGTATAAGAATCCCACGACAACGGCCACGGCCTCGTCCGCGTCTTCGATCGTCGGAGACCATTTCGGCCTTCGGAGTACCCCGGGTCGTGGTAAGAAACATTGTAAAAAAAAGAAAACCACAAAAAAAAAAACACCTAAAACGATCTTCAACTCAATATTTCATGTCTCTTTCTACAAAACATCTTTTCTCTACTTCCGATATATATTGTTTCCGCACTCAATTAACATGAGAAAATGATCTGATCTTCGCTTGATCGGTTCCCTCGATCGATCGATATATTAACGAATTTTCATCTTCTTCTGTCTCTCTCCCTCAGTTTCAAAAATTGTTTACCCTCGATTTCGGGCGGGTCTATTTATTTTCAATTCAACCGGATTCGTTCCACTCACTTTTTCTACTCGCAACTCTTCTTCAATATTCAAGAAAGTCTTGATATTTTATGTTCTCTCATTTTGTTTTTGAATTCCCACAAAAATCTGCCAGTCTGTCAGTCGAATATCGACAAAGATAAAATTTTCCAATTACCACGTTCCACGCTACTTTGAGACTGACAAAATTCAATCGACTTGCGGGACTATGAAAAATTAAAAAAAAAAACAAAAAAAAATTCATATTCCTAATTTTACCCACTTTTTTACGCCTCTTACACTCATCGACTGACCTCTGACGGTGGCGTCCTGTACTAAATCACTAGAAATCCCAAATCTCACCAGCTGGAGCCAATTTTCGAACGGCTATCGAATTCGTGTTTGATTTCTAAGTTTGTTTCCACTCTCCTGTATTGTATTTTTATGAGCTACTTGGTAGTTCCGTAGCGAAGTGGTGGCACTACTCTAGTGTCGTAGATGGTAGAGATTATGTTTGGAACTAGACGAACACGAACTCGATCGAAGTTCAGAATCCTAAAAAAAGAATCCCGAACCTTGAAAGCTCTGCCCTCTAGCGGTGGCGTCCTCAACTATAACTTTTACGATAAACTTTGAAACACTCAGACTTTTTCGTCGATTTTATTTCTTTCATACCGTTTTTTTTTTTTTTTTTTCACATTTACTATGCCAAATATTCACTCAAGTTGCTCGGACCTCCAAACGTTCCGAAGGTCACACTGACAACGAAGAAAATTAATGTGTTTTACAAGTATAATTCACGCTTTCATCGACACCTGAACGAAACTTCAACGACTTTATTAATCGCTTTACTATACACATTTCGTAAGACACATGTTGACATTTATTGGCGACACATTTGGTGCATTCCCCAGCAACTTTTTTTCCGCTCACCGATTTCTAAAATCGTTTTATTTATTCTACGGTTGTGTGCTGCTGTTTTTTTTTTCAAATGTATTTTTCATTCTTTCGATAGGTTCACAGCATTTTACTTCTAATTCACTGTATCAAATGAGCATTTTAGACCAAATTTTTTTATTATTTTTGAATTTACACTAATTTTCCTTTTTCGATCTGTGTAAACCTTTTTTTTTTATGAGACTTTCGATATTTAGTTTTCGAATGACCAACTTTTTGACTATCGATCTTTTTTGCTGATGTATCCTTTCGAAAAATGATAAAATTTGTAATCATTTTTCTCTGTATGTTTGAAGAATATTATTTTTGTTTGTTTCTCAATGATTTTTTTTTTTTTTTTTAACATTTCTGCCACTATTTGAAGAATCGTCATTAAAAAATCTCGTTTTCTTTTTTCGCGATAATTTTTGTAGGAACAGAGGGCGGCGGTGAGTGCGTGGATGTGGCAACAGACTGCGCGGATCTGATAGACAGGCTGAGAACGTGGCTGTGCCATCTGCAAACCGTAAAAAGCCGTTGCTGCGCATCCCTCAAAGCGGTTTGCGCGAGCTAAAGGGAAAAATTTTACGAAAAGAAATGGGAAAAAAAAAAAAAAAAAAAAAAACGAGCAAGAAAAAAGAGTAAAAGAAAACGAACGAAAGTTCTTTTTTCTCGTGCGAAACTCGTGAGTTTCACACGAAGTTGGATACTGTTTTCTGAGTGTTGTTAGTGATTTGGTGAATCTTCGTGAGACTCCTGCAAGAAGAAGGAACGAACCAACAGGAAAAAATAAATAAATAAATAAATTTTTTTGAAATTATTTATTTATTCATTTGCGATATTATTGCGAGAATCTCGAGGGTTGAATGAAAATATATTAAAAAAAAAAAAATAACGTTTAACAAAAGCCTCGAGCTTGGGCGCAGACTGGACTCATTATTAATGTTAAACAAACGTTTCGAGGGTGTCGAAAATTAGGGGAAAAAAGAAAAAAAACGAATCAGAAGAAAAAAATCTTTCTACGAAGGAATTGGAAATGGATTGAATTTTCTTCGTTACCGTATAAACGATATGCATAATATTACGTAGAGCAGCGATGTTGTTGTATTTTTTCTTTATTTTATTTTTTTTTTTTCTTTCGTACACGCGACGTGTTCACTCAATAGAAATTGCGAGATTAACTTTTGAACGAATGTCTCATAATGCCCGGTGTTAACGCTGAATAAAAAAAGAGAGAGAGAGAGCAAAAAACAAATAAGAAACAAAACTCAATGAATAAACAATGAAGAATAAAAAAAAATGAAAATATTCAGCGTAACTCCGCGAGGTGAAAAATAAAAGCTTTTTCAGTGATTTTCGAGATTCGATTATTCCTTCCTTTCGTGTCTTTTTTTTATATATGTAATTGCCTGTTATTTTTACTCTATATATTTATTCGATGGAGCAGGACAGTTCCATGCGTCGGCCGATGCGTGCAATTTTTTTTTTTTTTTTTTCTCGTGAAAACAAACGAACGAACAAACAAAAAAATAGAAAGCGAGACGGTGAAGCTTGAGCTGAAGACGAAGAATTTTTGCGTTGTAAGAATAAATCATAGTTATTAATCAATTTTCCAGTGTCTCATTGTCCCGATTTACTCCATTTCAGGAAAATCGAAAAATCGAAAATCGATCCAAGTTTCTCTTCAGCATAAAATGGCTCCCGTATGCGGAAGAAGGATTCAACCGTGGACCGTTCTCTTCGTTTTTTCATAACGAAGAAAATGGTGTATGATAAAGTCACATTCGATCAACGGTTGATGATAAAAATGCATTAAAATAAAAAAAATCTACAAAATAATTGCAAGAAAGTTTTTAACGAAGATTTTTTCGTGGAATATCTACTGCGAAGTAATTTAAGTCGTTGCACAATTAAAGGTCAACTTTTAATCGGAAGAACAGCGATTTATTTGAGCAGAGAGCATTTTGACACAGGAAAATTCTTACCCGAAAGAATGTTAAAATTATTATTTGTTCTCAAACATCTTCAAAGCAGATTATGCAGCAAGAAAAAATATAAAAAAAGAAATATATTATGTGCGCAAGTGTAAATCGATTGGAGTATCGGCCCGCGAAACAAATACGCGAAGCGTACGTCAGAAATAAATCACGATTAATAAAGAGATCGTGATTCGAAGGAACAAGAACAAATGTCAATTGTGACTTTGTGATCGCGGCTGGTGGATCGGCTCGGACTCGATCCCATCAACATTTCAGTTTTTTTTTTTAAATATTTTTTTACTTTTTCTTGCCCTTCCAAAAAACAACTATGTTGACATTGACATTGATCATTGCTTCAGCTGTTGCGCGATTCGTCGATTCCGTACCGGTAACAATAAGAGTTGACTAAATTTTCGTTTTCTGCTATTGATTCATCTGATTCTTGGGACAAAATCAAATGAAACGAATTCGGGGATTTTTTTTTTAGATTCACAAGCACATGACGAGGGGCGAAATCAGCGCCACTTTTCAAAATGGCTTTGGTCCGGGTATGTGATGAAAAAAAAATATTAAAAAATCGCTATTCGCGAACGTCATAAAATTTTGTGACGAATTATTCGAAGATTTGATGAAAAATGATTTTTTAAACAATTTTTTATCATTTTTTTTTCCTCCAAGTACCGGATTACGAGGTAGTTTCGGTTTATCACACTTTGCACAAACACGGCTCGAGAGATAATTCGACAATCGCGGTCAGGGTTAATGCTTTCGAGAGAGAAATGAGCCTTTATTTGGAGCCAAACGATGGGGTACTGGCCCATTTTTCAACACCTGTGTGGACCGTCTCGATCGATGAAAATAATCCGGGAAACGTCGAGTATACCCGTGTGCCAGAAGTAAAAAAAAAAAAAAAAAATCAAATTAATTACTCCGATCATTCCGAGAGTGAGAAAAAAATTTATTTTTTTTTACGAAATTTTTTTTTTCAAAGCCCTTCGCAAGCATCGGCCGCGCTTATCACGACGCTTCGAATGGCTCAGCGATCGTAGCGTACGAAGGAATAGACGGCGAAACGCTGATAGTAAGTACAGAATCAGAAAAAAAAAAAAGATTTTTAACAAAATATATTTAATCGAATTGGAAATTCCGAATCAATATTTTCAGCTCGGTCATTTGAGTCCCGATTTAATTATTCGTCCGCTACCGCACCGGCTCCACAAGATTATATCGAAAGAAATAAAAAGTAATGATATTCGTAGACCGAATACGATCGGCGTTGATAAAGATTTTCGGCGAACTCATCATCACGTCGTTTTTAAAAAATCTGAAAATGATAAGGACTCTGCAATCAGTAAGTGCGTTACAACATAATGAAAAATAATTTAAAGCTGAATCAGAATTTTGTCGATTCGAGTAAATCTCATTTTTGTGAATATGGATAAAATTCATTCTCACAAAATTATTCTCACGAGAATGTTATGCCGGAGGGCACATAAGAATCATAGACTCGTACGACCGGGATTACGAGATTCTACAAGAAAAAATATTGTATTCCAGAAATAGTAAAACACGACGAACACGATACTCGATTCGGGAAAAAACGCTCAAAGCGAAGTTTACCGGAAATCATTTATCCGGAAATCTTGGTTGTCGTCGATTTTACCCTGTTCGCGTAAGTTGAACATATTTTTGTCCAATTATTTCGATAAAAACGTTGAGGAAGTAAAAAAGAAAAAAAATCGTCGTGAAAACATTACTTTCGCAGTGTTCTTAATCAAAACCTTGAGGAAACAACGAGATACGTTCTCGCGTTATGGAACGCGGTCGATTTGAGATACAGGCTGCTCGTGGAACCGGCAATTCGGTTGAATATCGCAGGAATCATTATTTCGTTGGTAAACAATTATTTTTTCTCGTTTCCAATTATTTTTATTAATTTTCCAAAAGACTCTACGATTTTATACATCCTCGCTTACTCATTTCGCCTGATTTCGTCGTTAGGAAAGCGGTGGTACAGCGTATTTGGATGACCATCGAAGAGGCACAACCGAATTGGACGCGGATCTTGCTTTGACCGCGATGAGCCATTACTTTTACAACGAATCGTCGAGATTTAATTTTTCGACATACGACATGGCAATAGCTTTGACGCAGTAAGAAAAAAAATTTACTTCTCGCTCCAATTATTTGGTGTAATCGGTGGAAGCCTTATAGAGGTTCGAATCGTCGATTTCATTTGGGAGAAAGGCACGCGCTCGAAGCCACCTAGCGGAGAGCGCGCGAACTGGAGCTTGCCCGGGAGATTTTAAAACTTCGAAGTGTCTCAATTAATTATTCCTTGATATTTCGTAACCAAAACGTTTCTTACTGAGACTTTTAGTATTACGAAATCATTTATTTAGCAAGAAATGTTTAATTTCAACTTTTGAGGACTGATTGCGTCAAATTTTTCAGGCTGGACATGTGCAACGTTGTTTTTAACGACATCTGCGATACTTCGACTCTCGGTAAGCTCAAGAAAATAGCGAATCGCGATCGATTGCAGTTTTTGTTTAAACGAATGATTAACTAATGAAATTAATTTGAACGACAAGGCTACGCGTATGAATATGGCGCTTGTAACAGAAGTCACGTGGACGCGAACACCGAAGCTGTTGGAATAGTCGAGGATAACGGAGGATTCAAGGGCATCATCGCTGCGGCTCACGAAATTGCGCATTTGTCAGTTGATTCAATGATTTTTATCAATGATCTTTGGTACACTGACAGAAAATTGCCTGAACTTTTTTTCATTTATTATATTTATGCTAGAATGGGAGTGTCGCACGATGGATTCGAGGAAGCCGAGAGCTGTCCGGGTTTTGGCGGATTTATTATGTCGAGCTTTCTGCACGCTGGTGAAAACAGTTTCGTCTGGTCCGAATGTAGCTTGAAAAATCTTTACGCATTCTTGAGGCTCGTATTTTTATTCACGTCGATACTTAACCTTAAAATTACATCTCGTTAAACAATTATATTTTTGAAAACTTTTAAGAACGTAGTAAAACGTTGTTGAAACTTTATTTCAAATTCAAAAATCGAAAATTATAAATTTGTTTTCGTTTTTCTATTCAGCTCCGAGGAGGCAACTTGCCTCTTGAACAAACCGCTGTCCAGCGTTGCTCTGCCACGGTTATTGCCTGGCAAGCTTCTCACACTGGACCAACAATGTGAACAAATGAGTGGAACGAGAGCGTGCCATGTGAGTAGATCTCGAATGATTTGAATTTAGATTCGATGACAATATGATCTCGACGAATCATTCAATTTTCTGAAATTATTAACGTTGCTGGAAAAATAAGTGTTTTTATATTAAATGTCTTGGTTTGCCATTTGGTCAGCACGACGAAAGCGTTTGCACGAGACTGGAGTGTTACATACCTGGGCGAGGTGAATTATGCCACGCAAAAACCGCCGCTGCTGAAGGCTCTTATTGCGGAACTGATCACGTAAGATATTTCTCAATTTAATAACTTATTGATTATACGTGATCGTGGCAGAAAGCGTTTTATCGAAAATTCATGCTCGGAAAGTTCGTGGAATTAAAATATTTTTTTTTTTGCAATATTCAATGATGAATGATTTTTTATATTTTTTCAGCACTGCATAAACGGTTATTGCGTGAGAGAAAACACGACTTTTGTGCCATACTCGTTGAGCACGACGATCATACCTCCGAGTTTTGAGAACGGAGATTTTTTTCAACGGCCCAGACCCAACTTTTTGGACGACTGATAAACGAGGATTTGTGAAGAAAAAGGACTTTTGACAGTTGCTAAAATTTCCAAATTTGAGCTGCGTATAAAAAAAAATGTGTAAAAAAACCAAAAATAAAAAAATTTCGAAGTGAAACATTGACGAATGTAAATAAATGACGAAATTCTATTTCAATTGTCTTTTTTGTTCAACACGCTCGATAAAAAATGACTCATTATAATGCATTATGCGATGCAGTCGCGATATTATTATTGATGGAAGCAATTTTTCATTTTGAACACCGGAATCGTGACGATGACGAATCTTGACGAATAACCAACGTCACGAAGCTTTATGTTTCGTCGATTTGATTGGAAGAGAATGAATTGGGACAAAATTCATTTGATTCGCGATGGATCATTTTTTTTTTGTCTTCGTAACAATTCTTACGAATAGAACAAAAGTTTTGATGGATTAAAAAATTGTTGTGTACGATTTGAATTATGTTCTCTCGTCGATGAAATTTTGATCTGAAATTCGAGACTGAAATAACAAAATTTATAAAATGATGAATTTCGAGCATCAACGAGAACGCAGTTTTTCCAAATTTTTGTTTTTCCGGACACCCACCTCCGTTGCGCGCTGGTAAATCATCGATTAATTGTCTTAATCGTTTAGTCTGTTCGAAAAATTGAAGAAAAATAACAAGGAGGGAAAAGAAAAACAGCGAATAATGAGTCCTTCGATTGATTAACGATTATCGACGAATTTGGAGACCCATCAATCGTCGATTAGGGGAATACTTATAGGGGCTGAACCAATGGAAAATTTGTTTATTCCAACATGAGTCGTTGGCAAATAATCATCTGCTTCTGTCTCGTCTCCGTCGGTCATGAAAGTCTTCAGGTAAATGTTTTGGTCGCCGAATAAACGAGTCGAAGAAATTACTCCAAAAATTGTTTGTTTCTCTGAAATTTTATTTTATCCTAGATCCACGAGCATATGACCGATGAAGAAGTTCAATCCGTGTTCAACACCGATCGAAATTCGAGTAATTGAAAAACGAAATCATAAAATAAATAAAAATCAATGGAATTATTTTATTAATTAGGATGTTCATTATGATTTTTTTTTTTTTAACAAAGTTCCGAACTACGAAGTCGTGCCAGTTTCTCACTCAGTTCCTGGCAGTGATGGAAAAAAAAATTTGAAAGTTTTTTTCAAAGCCTTCGGCGACGACGTCGTTCTTAATCTCAATCCAGTTGAAGATTTTTTGTTTTTTGAAGATACACCCATCTACACCGTTACCTCAAACTCTTCGTATTCGAATGGATTGAAATACGAATTAGTATCTGGAACTGTGAATATTTTTCGAATTTTTATTTTTATTTTTATTGTATATTTAAAGATTCTCTCTGTTTTTTAGAAATATTTTCATTAAAATTTTCGTTTTTTTGTTCAGAACTTGAAGAAACGTCCCACAATTTACGAGGATGCAGAAAAAATGGCATCGCTCGCATCGTACGAAGGGGAGGACGGAAGAATTCATTTTGTAAATATTACAAAAAAAAGATCTACGCGAACGAGAAATCATTCCTTGACTTTGGAATAAAATTCCTATGAAATTTTGTGACTTTTCATAGTTTTTATTTTGCTAATAATTTTTCATGATTTTTTAGAATGGGCCTTACGGAGAAAAATTCATAATTCGATCAATACCGAGCAGAGTTTTAAAGATTGTTAATCAAAACGTAACTGATGAGTATTCGAAACATCCACGACGAATTCCTGGACACGGGGACTATATAAAAATAGCGAATGATCACGTTATCGTGAAATTTCCATTGGAAGAAATAACAGGTCGTAAGTATGGAAATACTGGCGAAAATCTGTCAGATGAACGCTTTTCGGAAATGAAAGACGAAAATTTGAGTCCCCGAATTCCACCGGAAATCATTTACCCCGAAATTTTATTGATCATCGACTACGAATCTTACAAGTAAGATTTTTTAATAGAGAAAAATATTAATTCTATATCCTTTATAAAAAAAAAAAAAAAAAAAAAAACATTGAATCAAGTTTGGAATTAAAGAAATTTCTTTGAAAAAAATATTCGCTTGTTTCCAGATCACACGGATCCGATCTTTGGAACACCGTTATTTATTATGCAGCATTTTTCAACGCTGTAGATCTCAAGTACAGAATTCTGGATCATCCGAAAGTACGACTGAACATCGTGGCAATGATCATTTCCTTGGTAAGATCAGGAATTTGTTTCTTTCATTTTTCATTGACACTGACGAGATCAAGAATTTCATTTTTCATATTTAAAAATCCTTCAAAAAAGATCCAAAAAAGAAAGCGATTCAGAGCTCTGTCAAATTTTCTACCAGCAACGAGTTCTTTCGAACTCGAAATAATCGCGATTGAATTCTCCACTTTTGACGCGCATAGCCTGCAAAAAAGCGTGTTTATTTTAGATTTTTTCTCGTAACTTACAAAATTATTCGAATCTTTTAATCTAAAACTACTCAAAGTTTGGAGATAAAAATTCGAAGTCACTGTAAAAATTTGAGAATTTGTAATCGTTGAGTTTTCGATAAATTGTTAAATTAATTGATAAATTTGAAAAAATAAAATTAATTGATAAATTATAAAAAATAATATTTTATTCAGAGATATTAATTCTGTTTGATTAATTATTTTCAGGACCACGAAGCAACTCCTTATTTGAACAATAAACGAATAAAAGATGATTTGATAGAAGCTGGTGCTCTGGACGAATTGAGTTTGTATTTCTATCGAGAAGCTCGATTTCCTCGTAACTCTTACGACGTTCTGGTTACGATAACTCGGTAAGTCGAGTAAGAAAATCCAATTTACGATCGCAAAGTTCAACCATTTTTATTTCCTGTTTTTTTTTTTTTTACAGTTCACAGTTGTGCCAATACGCGAAAAATTCCAACCAAATATCCGATTGTCCAGCGGTCAGAGGTGAGACATTTCTCGTCACGTACCAAACAGATTTTCAATCATGAACTCGATTTCAATGAAAAATTATTCATCAACAGGCATCAGCAAATATGGAACTGCTTGCGATTGGGATGACAAGACCAAGAGAATGGAGTCTGTGGCTCTGATACACGACACCGGCTTCAGTGGAATACCGACAGCTGCTCACGAGTTAGCTCACGTGTGAGTACGAAAATCATTGCTATAGAATTTACGATCGATACTTCGGGGACAACTTTTATCATCGAATTTTCATTGAGCATTCATCACTTCACTTTAGTGATCCAATTAAAAAAATAACCAATATGAAATCGGCTTAAACGTCAGACAAAAAAAATCGTAATCCAATTTAACAAACAGCGTTTCGAAGAGAACGAATTTAGCTCGATTTCGATTTGTTTTTTTCAATTCACACGAGTTTCTTTGCACTCGGTACGAAGTTTGAAGAACTGCTGCTATCAATTTTGAGATTTATTTTCAGTTTCGGAGTCCCTCACGACGGTTCGGCGTCGCTGTCATACGTGGGAGGGCCTGGAGCGAAAGATTGCAAGTGGGAAGACGGATATCTCATGAGCAGCTTTCGTCACGATCAGCACGCGCTTACCTGGTCAAAATGCAGTCAGGAGTGTTTCAGATATTTTTTGAAGTAAAAGAATTATTTTTTGTATTTATTTTTATATATTTTTTTTAAATTATTATTATTCATTATTTTTATTATTAACATTAGTATGAAAGGGAACAAAAAAGTTGAAAATTTAAAAAACGTTCGATTCGACTTTTTCCCAATCCAGCAAACCCCAAGCTAACTGTCTCTACAATCAACCGATGAAAACGAAAGACGCTTTGCCAAGAATTATGCCAGGAAAATTATTGACAGTCGATGAGCAATGTTTTCGAGCGATTGGAGGAGAATCTTGTTGGGTAAGATCGATGAACGTGAAATCAACAAAATTCATCATGTTTTATCCATCGTTTACTGCTCACTGCTCATTCATTCCTATTTTTTTACAGCACAACGAGAATGTCTGTACTCTACTTTGGTGCAGAGTGCCCAACACCGATAGTGACTGCGTCGCCAATACCCCAGCAGCTGAAGGCTCAGAATGTGGAATCGACAAGGTATAAACTAAGATTTATCTTTTTCTCGTCATTTTTTCCTCAATCAATTTTATGTAAATCGACGAAATGTCGAAACCATTGCAGATCTGCGTTCAAGGACAATGCGTCAATAAATCGCTCGATCACTGGGGACCGTGATGAATCGTCGACAAGAATCTTGAATAAATAAAAGTTCAGCAATTCAAAAAATTGATCGAGAATTCGAAATCGATTATTGCAGTAAAACACTGTGAAAAATTTTCAAAAAAAATTGATCATTTTTAATCGAATTCCTACAATTATAAAAACTACGAAACTGATCAAGTTTTAATTCAACGAATAATATGCATCGGAGACTTTGGAACTTTCGTTCCGGAGTAAGACTACTGCGAATGTAATTGATAAGAAAATATTGATTGTAAGCGATAAACTAATGCATCGAAATAAATTCACGAACAAATATGATTTTCTATCTCTGAGGATTCTGCTAATGAATAGATGCTGAATCCTTTTTTTTCGTTCTCAATCCTAAGGGACGAGTTATCAAGAACGAGTATTTTAGGGATTGAGGCAAAATTGAGTCAAGCTCCAACTCAATGCTTTTAAAACGAGATTAACGATAAGTTTATTTAAGAAGGTTACAAATTTGAGGTTTATTCGCCTCGAGACCAATCATCGTTCAGAATTTCGTCAGACTGCCGATTTTCGGTTTTCACAACTTTTAATGATTCGATTAATTTCTCCCAATCCTTCGAATTTTATCTGTAATTAATTATAATTTCTTTCACGAATGTTCGACGACGTGATTACGTAGTACGTGATTATTTATCACTGGAAATGATGGAAATGAAAAGAATCAGTCAATTGATTGAACAGTTTGAAGAATGCTCGTTCAGTGTGGTCTGAAATGGCGTTGAAAATCTGCAAGGACATTGTTCCGGAATGGGAGGCGAGTGAAAATGTATTGAGATAGAAAAAAGAGAAAAGGTGGAGGATTTTTTTTCGATTTTTCATATTTTTTTTTGTACTTTTTGTGTTTGATTTTGTTTTTTTGGTTACAAAAACAGGATCAATGATGATTAAAGTGGTTGAACGATTTTAATCTCGATGCCGATCTCCTCCTGGAGAGCTTTTTTGCTTCCGGGATAGCCTTCGAGAATGCAGTCGATGATTTCTGTGCACAAGCGTTTTCTTTTGCCATATTCGCGGGAGTAATCTTTCATCTTATCCTCAGCTTGTTTCTTCTCGATTCCGAGATCTTGAGATCCATTCGATTCCATGAGTGAGTCTAATTTTACGGACAATTCGTCGACACGCTTTTTCAATTCGTCTCGCAACTCGATGGCTCCTTCGAGACTGGGATTTTGGCGCAACAGAGCCAATTTCGATTCGTATTCGCGAATCATTTTTTCGACCTCGACACGCTTCAGTTCTACCTCGTTCGCGTGACATTGGAGCTCACGATTTATTCGTAACAATTCGTCGGGGTCCTGCGACGGATCTTGCACCAGGCAATAAATCTTTTGCTTTCCATAGATCTTGAGAAGAAAAGAAGATTTTTTTTTTTTTTTCTTAATTATGCAGACTTTTGAAAATAATGATTTTTCGGTATTTTCGAATAATCGATCCATCAGCGGTCGCGTTTGAAAGTTGCAATCGAAGTAGCGAAGAGATTAAACATTTTTGTTACACAAAATTAATTGAGAAATTATAAATTTGAGGAAATCTTTCATCGCGCGATCGCTGACGGTGCAATAATTTCGATGGAGTACGTATCGATTGTTCAGAAATTTCGAGCGAACCTTTTCAAAAACTTTCTTTTTGGCGACCAATTTGTCCAAAGCTTTTTGCACGACCGGTTTGGGGTGCTCGTTGTTGAGATTAGTGACAATGTCATTAGCGCTGAATGGTCGATTTTGGTTTTGCAGATATTCGTATATAGTTTCGGTTGCCATTGTTTCTTTTTACTGAAAAAGGTCGTGACCTTCAAAAGAGAATTAAAAATAAAAAAGATCAGTTTGAGCCGCAAGACTGTGCTGTTTGAAATGCGACGCGGCAATTTAAAAAAAAAATAGGTAAATTACCGACCGATGGTAAGTGTTGCCATCGGTCGGTAAAAAGTCAATGTACCGACTGAACCTTTTTTTAGAATGTCAAAAATCGACTTTGGCGAGTGGCATATTTTGGATAACGAAGTCGAAAAAAAAACATTCGACAACCGAGAGAAATCAGAAACGAAATTGAGGAAGGAGAGTCAAAAGATTCTTTTTTTGCCGCTCCATAAAAATGCGGCTGAGTTCCCTCTCCCATTTCCGATATTATCGCAATTATTACCGAGGAATGCCCGGAAACGGTGCAGAGCTACGTGTTTATTTTCGTACACGTTACTAGTCGGTCAAAGATGGCGGCGCGGAGGGACGCCCGTCCTTCGAGCGGAGGGTCGAAAAATAGCGAAAAAACTTTCAGAAATTGGATAAAAACGCGTGCTAAATGGGATTATTTGATGGGAATATTGAAGGATCCACGAAGATTAGCAACGTTGGGCTGTATTTTTGTGATTTTAGAAGCGATATTGAACGTAATAGTGATCGAAAAAGTGCGGTACACCGAAATCGACTGGACGGCTTACATGCAAGAAGTTGAGGGTTTTCTAAACGGTACAACCGATTACGGAAAATTGCGCGGAGACACGGGACCGTTGGTTTATCCAGCCGGTTTCGTCTACTTTTTCGCGCTTTTATATTACGCGACCTCTGCTGGCGCAAATGTAAAACTCGGCCAATATATTTTCGCGCTACTTTACATCGCCGCGCTGTGTCTCGTTTTACGAATTTATTCGCGTACCAAAACGGTACCCCCTTACGTGCTCATCCTCATATTTTGTACTTCGTACAGAATTCACTCGATTTTCGTACTAAGACTGTTCAACGATCCCATCGCGATGATCTTCGTATTCGCCGCGATAAATGCCTTCCTGGATGAAAAATGGTCCCTCGGAAGCATACTTTACAGCTTAGCAGTTTCCATCAAAATGAACGCACTGCTTTTTGCTCCTGGACTTCTCGTCGCTTATCTAGCTAATTTAGGCCTCGCCGGGACCATTCTGCAACTCTCTATCTGCGCAGGCATTCAACTGATCCTGGGCTTCCCTTTCATTGCTACAAACCCTGTATCTTATTTGCGCGGAGCTTTTGACTTTGGCAGAGTATTCCAACACAAATGGACCGTCAATTGGAGGTTTTTGCCAGAAGAGACCTTCGTCAGTCCGCACTTTCATCTCGCTCTACTTTTCTTGCATCTCGCTACTCTTGCCTACTTCATTCCCAGCTGGATAACTTACATGAAGTCCTACGCTCGATTAAAACACATTGAAAAAACTGTCAAACCCCAACTTCGAGGCGACGAAACTGTCGACATGTCCGTCAACTCCAGACTCTTCGTTCTTCCTCTCTTCGCAGCCAATTTCATCGGAATCGCTTTCGCAAGGTCACTCCATTATCAATTCTACGTTTGGTACTATCACACCTTGCCCTACATCGCCTGGCACTCTCGCTACAGCGATACCACACGCGTCGTCATTCTCGGCATCATCGAACTCTGCTGGAACACTTATCCCAGCACCGTATACTCCAGCGCCGCTCTACATCTTTGCCACTTAGCTCTACTCTACGGCCTTCACACCAGTCGTGCCACCGCCGCCAAAGTCGAATAGTCATTATTTATATTCTGCATTTAATCGAGAAAGCTGAACTATTTTTTGGGCATTCTGGAAAAACAATTTTGATTTTTTTCTGATAGAAAAAGATAAATGTTTGGTTCGTGTTGTTGAAATTTTGAAATAGACGTTCAACATTTTTCTCAGGGTGCAGTCGCTCATTGATCCCTGGAATAAAATCTTCCAAAGAAAATATTTTTGTAAATGGGAAGCATAATTGTGTAAAAAAAGATCAAGAAATTGTGGAGCTTGTGCGAATAGAAGAAAATTGTGGAGTTTTTATGGGAACTGCGAAATTTTTGAGGATATATTTAAAAAAAACGATTTTTCGAGGTTATGTAGACAATTCGGATGATTCGGAATGTTTTTTGACGAATTTTGAGTTTGTTGCGAATTTGTAAATGTGTGCGTTCGACAATTACGGAGTTGATAAATATTTACGGAGGTTATAACCTCAACGCGTGCTTCCGAGTGCAATACTTTGTAAAGTGACATTGAAATACACAAAGCTGAAAACTATTTTGTTCAATTTTTCTATCCGTGCGACAAAATTTCTTACGGAAAAGAAAGTTTCAAGTTTTTTTTTTTTTTTTTTTCAAATTCTTTATCCGTGCACCTTGAGTTTTTACGGAAAGGAATTTTTCAAGTTTAAATAAAATAAAAAACCGAAATTAAAGGTTAAACAGAGAAAAAACAATTTCAACAATAACCATCCGTTCAATGCCAAAAATAAATTCACATGAAGTATATCACTCAAGAAAAAATGACGTCAATTTTTAAACTTACTCATCTATGAAGTCTGCAAAATAAATCCGAGCAAAAATCAGCGTTTCTCGTCCTCAAGAAATTTCATCCTCGCAAATTCAATTCAAAACATGAAATGAAATCGAAAGTTTTTTCGCGTCAACACAAAGATTTGACTGCCATTTTATTCAGAAACTACGCATTCAATTTTTATAGCACTTTTTCAAAGATTTTATTCATGAATCCACACAATAACATTTGTTTAGAATCAAAAGAAACTAAGTTTTTTGTGATTTGACTTAACCGTGAGAAAAAAAACACGTGGAAAATCCAAGTAAACACGATCTGTTGTTCCGATTTACGCGGGAATTGTAAACAAACATGATGGAGCGTTTTCAACGTTGTCAAACGAAATCGGATTCGCGATCCACCGCACTAACGGAAATAATAGCCAACCGGAAGTATGTTTCCATCGATATTTGAATACATTTTTTTTTACTCATGTAAATTTGTAAATAAAATTGTATGAACTTGTATAGAACTATGTTGAAGAATTTAAAAAAATTGTTAACCATATATTCTGACGAAATATAGTTAATTATATGATAAATTTTAAACGAATTCGCAAGAGCGTTTTACACTTTCCTAACCTAAAAATTACAAATATATTTGATAAGCACGGATAGCCCTCCCCCAAGTCCTACACATTCTCAATTTTTATACAAAATTTTTGATATTAAAACATTAAAATAGATTAGTAATAAATAAAAAAACAAGAAGGGAGATCAGCAAAAATAATGTTTAAAATGATTCCAATTTTGAAATACATCGAATCGTGATGCATAATTTATTATATTAGGATAGCACAAATATAAAATTCTTATTCCTGCTCTCGGAAAACATTCAGCTGCAACATGACAACAGAAGGTTAGGAAAATTGAATAACGCATTAATCTCACATTGAATCATTGTTACCAAACGGTTGAAATAATAAAATGAAGAATAGATTGTTCGTTAGAAAAACTGGAAAAGGAACAAGCTACGCATTTGAAAACCCAATTTGTTGGCCTCGATGGTGAACCAGGGGAAACAAGGTGTTTACTTTGCGATATAAAATTCATTTTGCCGACTTTAGAAAAACAATTTCTCTCCCACTTGTTTGAAACTCATCGTCTTGTCATCGGCGATGTTTGGAAAATCGCTAGCCTCAGAAGGTATTTTATAACTACATTCTGTCATATCTCGTTTATCAACCCAGCTGTCAAAAAAAAAGGATTTTTTTTTTTCCAATTTTATTCCTTTCGATTGAATGCTAACTACAATCTAACCCATTGCAATGAATATTGTTTTCTTGAATCTTCATTTTTCCTGTTCCTTTACTACAAAATAATGAAAAATATACAAATTTTCATTTTCCTATATCATTTAATTAAATTGATTTTTTTTTCTATTCAGATTATAATGAAATATTAAAAATGTTTCCAGTTACGTTCACTATTGGGGTATAAAGTTTAGAGAAGCACCGATAACGACTTATTGCACAACCCTATTGATGGATTGTACGCCTGATGGAAAACCAAGCAAAAATGAAGTTTATTATTTATTGTCGGATTGCATCGGTGAGGACAAAACTTTGCGAGACGAGTTGCACAGGACAAGACTGGTAAAGTTTTTTTTTTAGAGAAAACTAATATCATATATTGGTGAATCCATGAATCACAATGATGCAAAAGGTTCCGACTGATCGAACAAACTTCAACAACGACCACGATTGTCTTTTTAGCATGAAATGTTTCTTATTTGCAACGAAAAGATTTAATCTGACATAATTCTTTTTGTGATGTGATAACGAAAAGAATTTGGTACGGCAAAGTTATATTTTGTAAATAATTCACGATGAAAATTCTATAAAACGTAATAAAGCCCCAAAGGAAAGGAAAAAACAGTCTTTATTAAAAAGAGTCAAAAGTAAAGATCCGGGTGTTTAATAGGAAAATGTGAAATGCTCATATTAGGAGATATTTGAATTTATTTCGTGTTTCTTGTTTTTCAGGATTTGGTGCTATCTAAACAGGCCTTCGAGAGAACGGACACAGCTTTTAAACGCGGTTGCATATTTTGTAGAATGGAAATTTCAGGCTTGCGCTCGGATTATTTGAAGCATCTTTCTCAAAAGCACAACGTTCAATTGGGAAAGCCAGAGAATCTTGTTTTCGTCGATCAACTTTTCGACAAAATTCAGAAAAGTATCGAAAGGTGCATTTTCATTATGTTTACAGAACTGAACACATTGCAGAAAAAATTGATCAAAGTAATTATTCATTCTTTATTTGCAGTTTAACGTGCATTTATTGCGAAAGGATATTCAAAGATCGTAACGTTCTGAAAGAGCATATGCGAAAGAAATTACATAAACGAGTCAACCCGAGTAATAAAAGTTACGACAAGTATTACGTCACGAATTATTTGGAACCGGGAAGCAATTGGCGCCAGAGACAGGTGACGATACATCAATCTTTTCCTATTCTTCTGACTAAATTTATGTTTTGTTTGTTTATTTTTTTAAAAAGATAATGAATTCATAGAAAAAACCTAAAATATGTGATTTCACTCAATTCAGCTTCGAAATAAAATGTCAACACAAATTGCGAATCGATGATTAATGGAGAGAAAGTCACGATGAATAATATTCTTGATAATTTTTTGAAATGATTTAGTTTTTCTATAAATATAATTTCATAATTTTCAGACTGACGAGCCAAACGATGGGAGTGACAACGAGGAAGACGACAGCTCATGGGGCGATTGGGACGGTGACAACGTTTTTATAACTTGTTTAATTTGTCCAAATTCCGATCAAGATTTCACGAAAATACTCGAACACATGAGAAACGATCACAACTTTGATTTTCCGATGTTTACGAAAGATATGAATTTTTACGAAAAGGTAAAGAGCAGAATAATGAGGATTAAACAAAATGGATTCGTACATTTCGAATACAAAAAAAAATGAAATCTTTTATCTGTTTATATTTAATGAATTGTTAAATTATATCAATCACAATTGATCAATTTGTTAAAATCATTCGTAATGTAATATCCCGAAAACTAATCTCTACAATTTTTTGACGTAGGTAAAAGTTGTGAATTACGTAAGACGTCAAATTTATGAAAAAAAATGTATTTATTGCGAGGAAGAAACGGAAAATCTGGCGGTACAT
The DNA here is from genome assembly GCA_037576405.1 of Campoplex capitator. NCBI lineage: Eukaryota > Metazoa > Arthropoda > Insecta > Hymenoptera > Ichneumonidae > Campoplex > Campoplex capitator. The sequence goes on along the minus strand of JARBWI010000032.1, from coordinate 667,883 downwards.
ATGCGCGAAAAAGAGCATGAAAAATTGCCTCCGTCCAGAGTTTGGAATCGACCAGAATTTTATTTTCCAATGTACGAGACTGATTCGTTTCTCTACAATCTCGACTCGACCAGCGACAGTGAAGACGAGATCTCGGAAAATTTGACGGAACAAATGTGAGTCGTTCAATTCAAATTTCATTTTCTTTTGGAATTCGTCGTTCATTTTTCTAATAAATATTTGTACTGATTTCAGAAAAGAAGTTTTGTAACGTCGGAGAATGTTCGTGAATGATAAAAATCATTGACCGAAATAAAAGAAAATTGTTAAATTATTGTCCATATTGCTGTACATAAATTTATCTTCATTTAAAAAATCACGAAATAAAAAATTGAGTTGTTATTCAATTTTTTCAACGTCATTTTTAACCCTTAAATTCGGGTATAATTATTTTTATTTGCCATGAAGTCCTTCGATTGGGCTGCGGCATTTAAAAAGCAGAAAAATGAGAATCTTCTTACGAAAATAAAAATTGTGGGTCTTTTGACCTCGGAGGCTTTTCAAAAAGCGCGATTGTGCGCTGAAAAATTGCACGGACATTTGCCACACAAATTTGCCAAACCTCAAATTCATGGAATGCTTCAAATCGCTTGGTGCGATCGTATCGAAAAAATTCGACGGGTAAACCATTTTAAAAATGAAATTAAAAAATTTATTTTTTCTCAATCCATATTTTTATTAACTAAATCTTAATCTCCATATTTGCTAATTATTATCTAATAGTAAAAAAAATCACTGATCCTCTTCCAGTGTTTCGGAGGCGTAACTTGGAATTTAAAACGACCGGTGATCGTTTTCATTGATGAAAAATTAATTGGCAGTGACGTTGAATTTGTAAGACATATCGGCAAAACTTATGCCTTTAATCTTCCAAGTGATTCGGAATATTACGAGAATCTTATAGTACAAGAATACGAAAAATTTATGAAAAGATTGGGGGTATGAATCCGAAATTTATCATTCGAAAATTCAAATGTTTTCTACAATTTACAATTATCCATTGATTATTTTTTCATAATAATTTTAGCGAAAGTACGTTTATTTCACATTCACGATCAACGAAACAGTGATAGGATCATTTTTAATAATGGTAAATAATGAAAAATTCAATCGTTATCGATAGTGCTCGGGATATCAAATAAAAATGAATAAAAAAAATAAACAAGTTGTACACAGATTTGGTCCCGAAGACATGCGAACATTTCATGAAACTTTGTACTGGATTCAGAAGCAAAAATGCTTGGGGAACGATAATCTGTTACAAAAACACCAAAGTTCATCGAATCGTTAAAAATGGATGGATTCAAATTGGCGGTAACTCGACATTTTAACGGCGAAAATTTTCATTTTTACTTCATTTTTCTAAATATGAAAAAAAAAAATATTGAAAACAATTTCAATTTCAGACGTTTTAGAATCGAATGACGATCTTGACGAGACTGTGCTGAATGAAATAACGATAAATGACGAATCTTATTGCATCCCTCACGATCGGAGAGGCGTTATATCGTTGGCAAACGATGGAAAACAGAGCAGAGATCAATTCGTTGTTTCATTGAAACCGAACGAATGGATGAATTCTTATTACGTTGCTTTTGGGTATTTTTTATACTCGATTATTCGTTTTTCATTAATTTCTCATATTTTTTAACGCAGTTACATATTTACTGATCGTGAGTTCCGGTCGATTATCACCATAAAAAACTGCCTCGGGCTCAGCGATCACTGTAGTATGAAAAAAAAAAAAATCTTGCAGAATAACAATTTCAATTTTTAGACAACTGATCGACGGCGCGAATACTTTGAATACTTTGGAAAATTTATCGACGTTCTATGAAGCTCCGATGGAAGAAATTGTCATATCTGAATGCGGCGAATACGCGTTTGACGGAGAAAAAGAAACGGCAGAAGAACTCAAAGAGGTGTCCAATATTCTTGAATCGAAAAATAGATGTTTATTTGAATTTCTATATTTTTTTAACACTTCATTCATATTTGAATAAAAAATATTCTAGGAGTGTGAGAATTACGAGGATGCACATTCGGTCGGTGAAAAAAGCGATCGTTTGACGGACATTATCGACGATCGCGACGTCGCTTCCTTGATCATGATTGAACGTTATGAACAAGGTTTATATTCGCTTACGACGGACAATTCACCGGATTTACAAAATGATTGAAAGAATCGCAAATTTTTTCAAATTCATTTAATGACAACTACTTACTCTATTTTTCACAACTATTTTTTACTTTTCGAGAAAAAAACTATTCTGGTAAATAAACAATAAATAAAAATGATAATACTATGAAAATAACTCAAACGAAAAATCCTCTCGAAAATCAGGAATTATTCACTTGCACAATTATTTTTTTTTCATTCGAGTCTTTCATTTAGTGTTGTTTCAAAAAACTGAATACCGAAAAATATTTTCGTTCACCCTGATTGCAAAATTTGTAACAAAACTTTGTTTTTTGTCCTGCGGACCAATAATTTTTGCATTTCCTATGACTTTTTTGAGGTAAATAAACCTCGTGTACGAACTTTCGAGACTGGTCGATTTGTCGCCGACGATGAAGCTTCTTCCGGCTTTTTTTTCTCGTGAAGCGCCGCATATAACGCATTAGCGTCCGATTTGTTGTTCATCATCGTTGCCAATTCATCCTGACGAATTTAAGAATTTTCATATTAAACACTCAATCCAAATTACTAAAAATTCTTAATGCATTGATCAATCGAGCAACTAATTCATTCATTGATTAATCAGTTAATTTTTTTTACATATGAACGGTAGACTTAGGACAAAAAAACCAAAGAATTAAGACACTTAATCTCCGAAATTATTTTCATTGATTATTTTACCTTTGTCATTTTGACGAGTCTATCGAGAGAACCTCCGTTATTCAAAATGGTACGTAAATTTTTCGAATGCACGCCTGGTAGTTTGGAAACGAGATTTTGTATGCCCGAATTGTATTTTTCGACCATAACTCTTTTGTCATCTACGTCATCGTCCAGACCGATTTGAGCTGCTACTTGTGAGTCTGGTTGGGCTCTGCCTTGCTGCGATAGAAGAAAAAATATCCATTCAATTTCTACAAAATTCAAAAAAATAAAAAAAAAAAAAAACAAAAAAAAAACTCGAAAAAAAGTGTGAAAAAACTTTAGAAAATTTGCAATATAAAAATCGACTTACTTTCAATTCCTCGAAGAGTTGAGCAGTGGCTTGGGGGCTGGGGGACCAGACGAGTTTCAATTTGGGAAAGTGCATCGTGAGCAATTGCAATTTAGCTGTAATGTCAGAGCTTTTCATGTCTTTGCTAACGTAATAATTGCCTTGGAGGCAGAACGATTTATTTTGATCGAATTCGATGAGGAGCATTGGCTTGGCGTAATATCGCGTCATCGAGACAGCCTGATTGTACAATCTTCCAGAATTCAGTGACATTATGAGATCGGAAATGCTTTTACGCTCGACACAGATTTCCGGAGACAGAATATAATCGCCGACGATAATCGTTACAGGTTCAATTTCGATTCCACGCTTGTGCAGCAGAGCGGGCAATTCGCTTCTGAATTCTCGAATGTCCACGATTACTTTATTTGTCACATTACTCGCACTCGCTTCCAATCCACCTTTCCGAGAGTTTTCTTCAATTTCGATGGATGGTCGATGCGTTAGAGCTTCCGATTTGCCGTCTTGGTCACTCGGAACTACCATCGTCTTGAAAATACAATTGTTATTTTTATTTTATTATTTTTCAATTATATTCACGCAATTAAATCGAATAAAGCCAATAAATGACTTGTAAAAAAATAGGCTTGAATAAAAAAGCGAAAAAAAGAAGAAAAAATGGTTTTTTTTACCGCTTTCGTTTTGATCAGCTTTTCGAAAGCTTCTTTTTCTCGCCGCAGCGACGTCAGATAACCTTGCTCCTCGACCGAACCACCGTAAACCAAAAAATATATTTTCAAATTTATCGACGGATTGTTGTTTTGATAAACCTCCAATTGTCTTATCGCCGAAACGTCGGCCCCGTACATTATGACATAGGATGGCACTACTTCGCCGAGTGTTCTTTGAAGCGCCATAGGATCACCTGATCTCTTGAGCGAATGAATAAGAACCACTGGCTCCGTTGTTTCCAGAATCGTTGTATCGTCTCCTGCCACCTGGAAAAACAACGCGATTGATTCGTTGTAATTTATGAAAATGACGGATTTTACGTTTTTCGACCAATTTATGTAGTTTTGAAATTTTTTTTTATAAAATGGGCGAAGCGTGTAAATGGAAAAATCGTCAGACAGGTTGAAATAACGAATCCTACTTGCGAACATTCCTCAAAAGCCTTGAAACTCTCGTCGTTCTCATCAATATTTTCTACAGGTTTTTGTGAATATGTGAGAACGTAACTTTCTTGATTTTCAATAATTTCTTCTTCGACCGGAGGCGAGGGTTCGGTTTTGCTTCCAGATTCCTTTTCGTTACTGAAGATGAAAAGTAAATTCGTCAGTTTTTCTGAATATTTATATCTTCTTATTTGCTGCTATAATCGATAAAAAAAAAAGCATAAAAGTGAAGTTACGTTACTTAGAAAATGATTCGAAAATACCTGGATTTTTGAATTGAAGTGTGTTTCAATTTTTTCATAGCTTCGTAAAGTAAAAATCCGCCGGCTCCCATGACCAAATAATTTTTCAACTGATAACACGTGTTTCCGTCGGAAACGAGAATGAGAATTTTCTTTTCGTTTTCCTTGAGTTCTTTCGATTTGTTCATTTCGGTCCGAATTTCAGCGAGAATTTCAGAAAGAGCTGACCATTTTGGGCATGCCTCTGGCTTCAATTCTGGAACACGAAAATTTATTCCATGAATAATTATTACCAAACATTAAATAAAGCAAAATAAATCAGACAGCTTTAACAAAGTCGTTTCTTTTACGAACCATCTTTGACGTTATAAACTCGGCTTCTTGCGTGACAGAAAAGATCATCGACGACATCGAGAACGAGCCAACCACTGTTTTTTATCGCATATTCCATGCTTCTCAAACGATTTAGCATCGCGTAAAAAGACACGCAATCCTCGTATATCAAACGACTGTAAATAATAAACAATTTTATATTTTTCTCGTCCTAATTTTGAATGAAATTTACCAACGAATAATTATGTTTATTATTATCGTTGTCTAATTCAATTTTTCGTCGTGTAACTTTATTCCAAAAAAAATTTATGAAATCGTCATTTCTTCTCTATTACCAGGACAAATTTAATTAATAGAAGATAAAAAAAAAGTACTGACGTTAGTAAAGATCCCATGTACTTGAGATCAGCGACCAATTGTTTGGTCGTACCGCTCAGTTGGTGCCAAATAGGATCAAGTTGATTCTGCAATTGCTTGTGAAATTTTTTCGAAATAGCATTTTCGACGTTTAATTCATCGAGATCGAGCTAAAACGAAACCGAGAGAAATTAGAAAATCTTAGTAACGCTGTAGCAATAATTTCTTTCCAAAGATGAAAGAAAAACTCACATATTTGTTAATTCTCTTCAATTCCTTCACGATTACGTTCATCACATCCAACAGACAAGTTTGAACGTTCAACATTTTTTGCGTCAGTTTTACGTGTAGCTCGATTACTTCGGGCTGCAATTTCGATCATCATTTATCCTCAGTATCCAAACTATTTTTTCCAGCACGAATCATGCGAATAAATTATAAAAAATCAGTCCCATTTACCTTGTGCTTCGACAAACTATTATTGACGATCGAGTGATAACGTGGCCAAAGATAGAGATTTTTAACGAACAAAGCTTTCATGACTCGCTCGACCTGAGCGAATCCAACGGTGAAAGCCAGTGCTGAATTTGTGAAAGCTTTAATGAAACCAGTCTGTAACATGGAACGATATAAAATATAATAATTATTTGGAAAAAAAATATGAATAGCACAACGGAGTATTCCTCACTCTCATTAACGAAATTTCAAAACTTAAATTTTGAAATAATAGTTCATTTTGAATTACCCTGTTAGCCTGTCTGTACAAACGAAGTGCGAATGCCTCTTGGTAGGAATTGAGGATGCCCTGAGCACGATAAACGAGTATGCCAGTCACCAGGTTCAAAGGAACACGTTTTTTCAACAAATCCACGACTAGAATTCTTCCTGATATGAATAAAACTCCACCATCCAAGTAAGTTAGTTCACTGGACAAAATCAATGAAAATGAATGAATGAATAGTACGTGATAACGAAAAAAAAAAAGATTTGGAGAGTAAAAAAATGTTGCTCACCGTTCGCTCGACAAAATTTGAGCGGTGATAATTTTTGGCATCGTAGTTACACCCATGCTAGTTAATTTATCGACAAAATATTCCTCGTCCCGATCGGTGGTGCCGAGAACCAGGACCAAATTCCCAGGATCCAAGTAGACTTTGAGGATATTTGCGAAGACAGTTTCGAGGCCGAGACCTCTGTGGAAAGAGAATAACAATTTTTACATTGCCAAACTTGGTGCAGCGACGATAAATCGAATCAATTTTTTTTCCAGTTTGAGAACTCACTTAGCTACGATCGTTAGTCCGTCCTCTTGAAGGGCCTCCAGGAACATTTGATTCTCGTATTCCAACATTTCGCCGCCTCAACTTTTCCTCTCGATCGATTCAGAATAAGACTTGAAAGAATTGTTCCAGCAGAGTCCACAGGAACGTGAGCACGATTGACTTCTTCACGCTCTGTACAAAAAATCCATTCTTCAGTAACGAATCAAAGAGACAATCGATTAGAGCATAATTTATATTTTTGTAAAACCGAATAGTTTGCCTTTGAATTTGGAGTTTCCTCGAAACTGTTGGGTGGATTTTGCTCGTCAAAGAATTCTTGTTCGGCCAGTGTTACATGATAAACCAAAAGATTGTAGCGGCTCGTTTCATGGGCAGGGTGGCCGTAAACTCCGATGCTCACTGGTCTTTTGAAACTGAAAACAATTTCTTCGTTCAACTCGATGATACGGTAGAATTGATCGTTCCAAGGCGATATCTATGTTTACCTGTGCGGTATGAGAACTACGTCTTCGCCGCAGGTTATCGACTGTAGACAATAATGTTCTGGCTCGTAGGATGGTTTGTTCGTTGTTTGCGATACATACAAATCGGCGTCTCCTGTTCTGTTGGAACAGAAAAATTCAATTTTATTTTTTTTGTGCTATTATTTCCTTGCATTATCGTTATCATTGTTATCACTGTCGATATAGATATGAAAAAAGAACTATTCAAGCGGATCATAAATTGATAACAAAAAACTAGAAATTCATTTATTTTTCAATGTCTGTCTTTTTGCAAGGAGAATCGTTGAGAATTACTCACTGAGATTTCAAGCTTATTTTGATGATACCCTCGTACATGAGGCTGTAATACTTGTAAGAGCCGGCGGATACTTCGTCATGGACATAGTGCAACAGTAGCTCGTCCGCAGCAAGAACACAAAACGCACCGCTCTACGAGCCACCAATGAATTATTTTTTTCTCGAATAAAATATGATCACATTTTACGGTAAAAAAAAAAAATGGAGGAGAAATGAACGCTGTATTCTTGTAACCGAACCAAACGAAAATGAGATTGTTGCTCAATCGAATAGCCAAAAATCGTTCTTCGGTATGTTTATTTTTCGGTATATTATTTCTTTTGTTTACTTATTTTTGTGGAGTGAAATGCACTAAATATGATGAACGTTTAGTAGAATATGACGTGAACGTTTCTTTTTTTTTAAATCCCAAACTGATATTTCGAGTAATTATCACATATTTGCTAAACTTCACGTTCGAATAATATGAATTTATTTTAAATAAGCACTCAGCAGAAAAGCTCAGTCACGTAACCTCAAAAAAATTCGAAATACACGAAAAATTGCGTGAGTTCGTGAACAATCAGAGAAAAGATTTTATCGTTACTGAATAAAAATTACATTTCGCGTATGACATCGAAAATGAGGGATTCTATGAGTTCGTTTACTCGTAACTTTTTTCAATCCTACCAGAAATAAAACACCGAGCAGTTCCTTCATAGCAAGACTTCGTGTCTCTTATTCACTTCATGAGAGCGTTATTTCATAGATCGGGCGAAACAGAAATCAAGGAGAAAAAAATATGACGATTTTCATTTACTTCTTTATTTATTTATTCCAATCGAAACTACAAGGTTGTACTTTCGAAAAACTGACAAGTTTTTCGTATATTTTCTCCTACGATTATTACGTAGCGTCCTCTAGACTAGAAGAAACGAAGAATAATTCAAAAATTCGCGCTGCACCTGTGCAGCTTTAGTACCGCTGTCACGCCGGTAGAGTCGCTGCAATCACCGAAAAAAAAAACGCGCCAATGGTTTCGAGCAATGAAAGTTAATCGACAATTTTTGTTTTCAAATAACAAAAATCAAAATTTAACTGATATCAAATAATAATTTCAAAACGATGTCAAAAATCTTTCAAAAAACGAAAAGCTCTTCCCTGACATTTCACTTTTCATCCACGATTATAAAAAAATTAAAAAATATCAAAAAAACGAAGAAATCTGTCAATATAATAAAAAAATATTCATAAATAAAAAATCTTTACGAATATGAGATAAAAAAACGTGCATTAACGAACGATTCAAAAATAAATACGCTTTTCATTTGATGGAAGCTATATACCCGGGTGAATGAACCCAATGAATCGTCGTTTCGAAAGAGCTCGTGGAGAATTAAAAATTCCCAACATAAACTAGTTGAATAGCGTCGTAAATCAATATGCACATTGGAACAATTTCCAAGATTGCATGATCTTCGTATTTTTTTATTTTTTTTTTCCCTTTCCGTGCAATTAACGCGAATGATATCTTATCAGAGAAATGAGTCTGTAACATTTTACTTTGATGACAGATATTAATCGTCAGAGAAGATCGAGTCGATGAGGGTAAGAAAAAGGGGATCGTGATGTTCGGACTGTTCAGTCGTTCGGTCGCTTTCGGGAATTTCGAGCGTTTCGAAAATCCTTACACATATATATAGTTCGAGTGTTTATCAAAAAAATTCGAAAAAAAAAAAAAATGGCAAAATACGAATTGAACGAAGTTCTAATCGTGGAAGATGGAAAAAAAAAATTCGAAATTATGAGATCGATCGTCGAGGAGAAGGATCAGGAGAATGCTTTTTACATTCTGGACGTTGGTTCGGTAGTGAGAAAACACTGTGACTGGATCAATAAGATGCCACGAGTCGTTCCCTATTACGGTGCGCAACAAATTTTATTCCATTCAAAGAATAATAACGGATGATCGTTAGCTCAAAAAAATCGATAATCAATTTATTATTGCTTCAAAATGGCTACCAACGAGTTGGACAATTGTTTCGAATCACTGCTTCACTTCAAAACAACTCCATTTTTTTTTATCGTTCCTTATTCTCACCAATAAATAGTAGCTCATGAAATATCAAGGAGGAGCAAGGCTTCAAACGCCTCGAAAAAAATAATAATAAATAGTAAAGATCGTTGGAACAAAAATTGCAGCTGTTTTGAGATGAAATCTGCTCGATTCGATTCGACACGATTAATACTGGTTGTAAACGTTTGATTGACTTGGAATTATAAGTTTTGGTATTTACAGCCATAAAATGTAATCCGGATGCAACTGTGATAAAAACATTGGCAGCTCTCAACGGTTGTTTCGATTGTGCATCTCAGGTACGAAAGTCTTCATTTTTATTTTCAATTAACGAAAAAAAAATGGCTTTCTAGATTGGTCACTGGAGAAACTAAAGAATCTTTGTTCCATTGAATGAAATCATGGCTGGCAGCCAACCTTTGCCATTGTTTCTGTCACTAATCTCGTCCGAATTTGCCAACTAATTCCATGATAAAGTGCTCGCTGATCAGTACTTAACAGAAAAATGATTTTCACGAACTAAATCCGTTGCTAATGTCACTGACGCCTTTCAATCGCCTTCAAACACAACTTTTGGAAAAATTCTAACAAATCTTTGGATACGTTCTAACAAAAGTGTTTCCTTTGAATCGAAAGTGTTTCGAGTTTGAATTTGAAAAATAAAAAAAAGCATCGAGAGCTTATTGAGATAGGATCGAAACTACAGAAATAGTATTTTGCAGCGAGAGATAGAGCAGGTAATTTCAGCAGGTGTCCCAGGGGAACGAATCATTTTCGCGAATCCAGCGAAGCTCGTGTCGCACATAAAATATGCGAAAAAATGGGGTGTCGATAAAATGACAGTTGACAGCGTGCAGGAGATCGAAAAGATAAAGAACATTTTTCCGACTGCAAAGTATTCTGTTTTCTTTTCTTCTAAATTTGAATTTTGATTTTTGGAAGTTTTTTGATTTTCTCATTAATTCTTAACTGACAGGCTTCTCATTCGTATCCGCAACGATGGCTACAGTGACAAAGATTTTATGACCTCACTCGGGGAAAAATTTGGCTGTGATCCGAAAACGGAAGCACCAGGACTCGTTAAATCGATTAAAGATATGGGCATGACTCTGCACGGATTTAGCTTTCACGCAGGCAGCCCTTGTCCCGATACCAAAGCGTTTAGTGACGGTATCAAAATTTGCAAGCGACTCGTTGATTATGCGAGATCGATTGGATTCGAGGACGTTCGTCTTATCGATATCGGTGGAGGATTTCTTGGTCTCACCGACCAACAGCTCGATGAGGTCAATATTTCAACGGATTTAACCTTTTTTTTTTTGTATCTTTTATCGATCAATTTGATTTCTTGTCAAAACGTATAATCTCAGTTGGTAAGATCGATGATGTCTTTCGATCAACTTCCTTTTCGATGGAACATTAATTATTATCGAAGCTCGAGGATACGCCTCTGTTTTTATCGCCCCCGTTCTGTCGACATGGAGATTGAACAAAAAAGTTGGTAACTTTCGAATATTTTTTTGATTGCGTTCCCACGATCTAATTAGTGAAAATAAACAAAATTTCGGCAGGAACATTTGAATGGGAAATTTTGTATTCTAGCTTTTCGGTGATATAAAATTTTCTTGTTTCTCTCATCGTTTTGGCAGTAGGAGCGATAAAAGAGCGAGCATCTTCGAAATAATAAGAAATAAGAATTAATTTGAAAAGTTTTTTCACGTCAATCGTTCGCTTGATTTTTTCTTGTATTTTTTTTTTCAATTATTCACTGTGCAGGCTGCAGCTTCGGTGAACGAGGCATTGACAGAAATCGATGGTACGATCGCGGTTATCAGTGAGCCGGGCAGATATTACGTGGAAGGTGCATTCACGCTTGCCGCATTGTTGCACAGTAAGAAAGAAATCGTTGAAAAAAATGAAGTCAAACAAATATATTACGTTAACGACGGTTGCTACGGTTCTTTTGTCGAGGAATTGTTGCATCTTAAAGCAAGACAGCCAACTTGTTTGTACGAAAAGGTCAGAAGTGAAGAAAAAAAAAATGACTTTTTTAGAAATCTATAATTTTACACTTTTTTTATTGTTCGTCTGAGTCGTGGCTTTTTTTCGTTAGGCTGATAATGAGGAAAAATATATTTCGACGATTTGGGGTCCCACTTGCGATTCGCACGATTGTATCGTCAAGGACGTATTATTGCCTAAATTTTGTATCGGCGACTGGATGATTTGGGACCAAATGGGAGCTTATACGATATCATTGGCTTGTCCATTCAATGGAATTCCGGTACCGGACGTTTACCCATTTATCCGGAAGATTGACATGTTAGTTTGTGAATTTTGTAAAACGAGTGTCAAAACGAAAAGCAGTTGGCGTTGCGATGATAATTATGTGGCTTTTTGTGGGTTTCAGGAAACTTTTTAAAAGGGTGATCGAAAGAGTGCACCAAAGTGGCCATGATTGATCACACATTTATGTTGTTTTTTTTTTTGTAATGATCTCGTCGTTTAACTTTTCAATAAATAGTTTATTGAGAATGATGAAGAGTGGGAGTTACTTATTTTAAGGTTCCCTCACTTTTATCTTATAAAAATTTTTGGCTACGGTGAAAGAGCCAATTCTATGGAAAATATTGTTAAAGAATAAGGACTTGAATGATGATGACATTTATCGAAAAATGACAAAAAGGTTCATCATCTACTCTCATATATTTTTTTTAAGATAACACTCCCACGTCGATAAGATAATTACACCGGATGTAAATTTGCAAACGTGTGCAATGCAATCAGTCAACGAAAAAGGCACCCATAGTTGTTTTTGTTATCTAAACGATGTCGTTATAATAGCTTTTCTCGAGGTCCGCAGTCGACGCACCAATTTTGAACATTTTTCAAAAAAATTCGATTTCCGGATAGTTGAAAATAATGTTTTCTCGTGATACTTAACTGCGGGAAATTGAAGACTCGTGCAAAAATGATCAATCAACAAAAAAAAACGTGGATAAATAATGATAAATACATGGTAACACTATATTCGTTTCATCCTTTTCGAAGCCGGTGAATTGCGTTTTCGCGAGCTCGCGAAGAACTCAAATGCCGACGGTAAACAGGTTAATTTGGTCATGAAACAAACGTCGTACGATTACGCAACCTTTCAATTTTTCATCCGTTTTGTATGTAGTCGATGGAGATATGCTTATATGAGAAACGGGTCTGTAATATTCAACTGTCATAACGGTCATGATCGATACTAATTCGTCAACATTAACAAGGCGATGAGGATAAAAAATGGAGTACAAAATGTACAACTCCTCAGTCGTTCCCGGGCATTTCCACCGCTACAAAGTTCGTTAATATGTTTCATATTAATGGAAAAAATTTAATTGAAAACTAAGATTAATATTTCAATATTTATATGTGATGAAAATGGAAAGAATGCCTAAATACGACTTCGACGAAGTTCTCGTTGTGGACGACAACAAGAAAAATAAGGAAATCATGAGATCGATCGTCGAGACGAGGTATCAGGAAAACGCTTTTTATATTTTGGACGTTGGTTGGGTCGTGAGAAAACACTGTGATTGGATCAATAAAATGCCGCGAGTCATTCCCTATTACGGTGCGTACCAACTTTCGTTCAATTCTTAAAGAAATAACGAGTGATTGTCCGTTTGAAAGTTCCTGAAACCAATTGACTTGGATTGCTAAGATCGATTGAATCTAAAAATTTTAAAAGTTGTATCTTCAAATACAGAACTACTGTCTGAAAAATAAATCATTGAAAATGTTGAATCGAACGAGTCCCGATGTTTTCAGCCGTAAAATGCAATCCGGACGCAACTGTGATAAAAACATTGGCAGCTCTCAATGGCTGTTTCGATTGTGCATCTCAGGTACGAAAGTCTTCATTTCCACTTTTCTTTCAACTCCATATGCCTCTAAATCCATAATGCGATCCAATCCAAAATGCGCATAATTATGCAGCGGTCAAAATCAAATGCATTGACAGCTATTGAGATAGGATCGGAAATTCAGAAATAGAATTTTGCAGCAAGAGATGGAGCAGGTAATTTCGGCAGGTGTCCCAGGGGAACGCATAATTTTCGCGAATCCAACGAAGCAGGTATCGCACATAAAATATGCAAAGAAATGGGGTGTCGATAAAATGACGGTTGACAGTGTCCAGGAGATCGAGAAGATAAAGAACGTTTTTCCAACTGCAAAGTAATGCCACGTTCTCCCGTTTAACCTTTTTTTAGTTCGAATTTCGAGCTATATGTCAAGTTGTGCCTGTTTATTGCGTCACTGATTGACAATAATTGACAGGCTTTTCATTCGTATTCGAAACGATTGCCGCGGTGACAGAAAAGTAACGACCGTACTCGGGGAAAAATTCGGCTGCGATCCGAAAACCGAAGCACCAAATCTTATTGAATCAGTGAAAGATATGGGAATGAGGCTGCATGGATTTAGCTTTCATGTCGGGAGCCCCTGTCAAGATATTGAGGCATACAGTACCGGCATTCAAATTTGTAAGCGACTGATTGATCATGCGAGATCAATCGGACTTGAGGATGCCAGCGTGATCGATATTGGCGGAGGAATTTCTGGTCTAAGTGGCGAACAGCTTGATGAGGTCAGTGTATGATTTCACGTTTAGACTCCTCATTCTTTTACACCCAATTAAACACGATAATTCGATCCGTCCTCTGGCCTCTAAAGTACTGAACGAGCGAAAGTTCTCACGAGCTTTCTCGTGAGAAATTTCATGCTCTGCAATTTCGTTTCCATAAAATTTTACTCCATCTCCAATGGTTTCTTCGGTATGTACGATGGAAGAACGCGGGATGTTCCAAATCGAAAAATTCTGTCGGAATTTCGACCTGAATTTAACTTCACAGTATCAATTTGATCAATTTTACAGTTTCAAGTTATCGTGTCTACTATTTTGCAAATTTTTTTCACATCCACCAACCGAATTATGTTCGTTCATCTTTAAATCCCAAATTCAGGTTGCAGCGACAGTGAACGATGCTCTGGCAGAAATCGATGATTCAATCGAGGTCATCAGCGAGCCAGGAAGATATTATATGGAAGGTGCAAGCACGCTTGCCACACTGTTGCACAGTAGGAAAGAAATTGTGGAAAAAAGTAATGTCAAGCAGATGTATTACGTTAACGACGGTTGCTACGGTTCATTTATTGAGGTTTTGTTGGGTCGTGACCCAGAGCTACCGACTCATTTGTACGAAAAGGTCAGGGCTCGAATGAAATAAAGTTCTCTTTCCTCGTATTCATTATTCTGCACTTTTTTCAACACTTTTTTTTTACTATTGTCAACGACGGTTGTGATTTTTACCAGACGAAAAATACGGAGAAATTTGTTTCAACGATTTGGGGTCCTACTTGTAATTCGCGTGATTTTATCGTCAAGGACGTATCATTGCCTAAATTTTCCATTGGTGACTGGATGGTTTGGGATCACATGGGAGCTTACAGAATATCTTCGGCTTGCTCCTTCAATGGAATGCCCATACCGGACGTCTACCCATTTATCCGGAAAAATGACATGTTAGTTTGTGAATTTTCCTAAAACGAGTGTCAAAACGAACAGCAGTTGATGTTCCGATGATAATTATAAATCTTTTTGGGGATTTCAGGAAATTTTTTAAAAAGACGATCGAAAAAGTTCATTAAAATGGCCGTGATTGAAACTACATTTATCTTGTTTTCTTGTAATGATATTAATCAATTTATATCTCGTCGTTCAACTTTCCAATAAATAATACATTGAGAATGATGAAAAGTGGTAGATATTTATTTTAAGATTACCTCACTCACTTTTACTTTATAAAAATCTTTGGTTCCAGTTAAATGCCATGACAATAAAAATCACAAATTCGAAAAGAACCAACATGGGACCAAAAAATTAATCGGAAAATTGAACAAATCGACCAACAATATTGTGAAAGAAGAAGAACTCAGTTTTCCGGTTTAACATAAATTATGATAACATAAATCCGAAAATGACAAAAAGCTTCATCCTCAAAGCTTATATTATTTTTAAGATAACACTCCCACGTCGATAAGACAATTACCGGGTGCAAATGCAACCATATGTGGAAACCGAACTCATTTGAAAATCTGTGTATTACAATCAGTCAATGAAAAAGGCACCCATAGTTGTTTTTCGAAAACCGAAGCACCAAATCTTATTGAATCAGTGAAAGATATGGGAATGAGGCTGCATGGATTTAGCTTTCATATCGGGAGCCCCTGCCAAGATATTGAGGCATACAGTACCGGCATTCAAATTTGTAAGCGACTGATTGATCATGCGAGATCAATTGGGCTTGAGGAGGCCAGTGTGATCGATATTGGCGGAGGATTCGTTGGCGACCAGCTTGATGAGGTCAGCATGATTCCACTATTAGACTCATTTTTTATAGTCATTTGAACACGACACTTCGATCCATCCTCTGGTCTGAAGCAGTATTGAATTCAATTTTACCGCTGAACAGTTTTTGCACATCAACCAACCGAATTATGTTAGTTCATCTTTAAATCCCAAATTCAGGTTGCAGCGACAGTGAACGATGCTTTGGCAGAAATCGATGATTCAATCGAGGTCATCAGCGAGCCAGAAAGATATTATATGGAAGGTGCAGGCACGCTTGCCACACTGTTGCACAGTAGGAAAGAAATCGTGGAAAATAATAACGTCAAGCAGATGTATTACGTTAACGACGGTGGCTACGGTTCGTTTATTGAGGTTTTGTTGGGTCGTGACCCAGAGCTACCGACTCATTTGTACGAAAAGGTCAGGGCTCGAATGAAACAAAGTTCTCTTTCCTCGTATCCATTATTCTGCACGTTTTTTTACTATTGTCAACGACGGTTGTGATTTTTACCAGACGAAAAATACGGAGAAATTTGTTTCAACGATTTGGGGTCCTACTTGTGATTCGCACGATTGTATCGTCAAGGACGTATTATTGCCTAAATTTTGTATCGGCGACTGGATGATTTGGGACCAAATGGGAGCTTATACGATATCTATGGCTTGTTCATTCAATGGAATGCCGGTACCGGACGTTTACCCATTTATTCGAGAAAGTGACATGTTAGTTTGTGAATTTTCTACAACGAGTGTCAAAACAAAAAGCAGATGACGTTCCGATGATAATTATGTGACTTTTTGTGGGTTTCAGAAAATTTTTTGAAAGAGCGATCAAAAGAGTGCACCAAAATGGCCATGATTGAAAACAACACATTTATCTTGTTTTTTTTTTTTTTCTTTTTTGTGACGATCTCGTCGTTTAACTTCCCAATAAATAATGTATTGAGAATGATGAAAAGTGGGAGTTACTTATTTTTAAATTCCCTCACTTCAATCTTATAAAAACTTTTGGCTGCGGTGAAAGAGCCAATTCTATGAAAAATATTGTTAAAGAATAAGGACTTGAATGATGATGACATTGACCGAAAAATGACAAAGAGGTTCATCATCTACTCTCATATATTTTTTTAAAGATAATACTGCTACTTCAATAAGATAACTATATACCGGACGTAAATTTGCAAACGTGTACAATACAATCAGTCAACGAAAAAGGCAGCCATAGTTGTTTCTGTTATCTAAACGATGTCGTTATAATGGCTTTTCTCGAGGTCCACAGTCGACGCACCATTTTCAAACATTTTTCAAAAAAATTTGAATTCCTGAAAGTTGAAAATAATGTTTTCTCGTGATACTTAACTGCGGAAAATTGAAGAATCGTGCAAAAGTGATCGATCAACAAAAAAAAACCGTGAATAAATATTTTTTGGTACAATATACTCGTTTGATCCTTTTCGAAGCCGGTGAATTGCGTTTTCGCGAGCTCGCGAAAAACTCAAATGCCGAATGTAAACCGGTTAATTTGGTCATAAAACAAACGTCGTACGATTACGCAACCTTTCAATTTTTCATTCGTTTTGTATGTAGTCAATGGAGATATGCGCTTATCTGAGAAACGGGCCTGTAACATTAAATTGTCATAACGGTCATGATCGATACTTAATCGTCAACAATAACAAGGCGATGAGGATAAAAAATGGAGTACAAAATGTACAACTCCTCAGTCGTTCCCGGGCATTTCCACCGCTACAAAGTTCGTTAATGTGTTTCATATTAATGGAAAAAATTTAATTGAAAACTAAGATTAATATTTCAATATTTATATGTGATGAAAATGGAAAGAATGCCTAAATACGACTTCGACGAAGTTCTCGTTGTGGACGACAACAAGAAAAATAAGGAAATCATGAGATCGATCGTCGAGACGAGGTATCAGGAAAACGCTTTTTATATTTTGGACGTTGGTTGGGTCGTGAGAAAACACTGTGATTGGATCAATAAAATGCCGCGAGTCATTCCCTATTACGGTGCGTACCAACTTTCGTTCAATTCTTAAAGAAATAACGAGTGATTGTCCGTTTGAAAGTTCCTGAAACCAATTGACTTGGATTGCTAAGATCGATTGAATCTAAAAATTTTAAAAGTTGTATCTTCAAATACAGAACTACTGTCTGAAAAATAAATCATTGAAAATGTTGAATCGAACGAGTCCCGATGTTTTCAGCCGTAAAATGCAATCCGGACGCAACTGTGATAAAAACATTGGCAGCTCTCAATGGCTGTTTCGATTGTGCATCTCAGGTACGAAAGTCTTCATTTCCACTTTTCTTTCAACTCCATATGCCTCTAAATCCATAATGCGATCCAATCCAAAATGCGCATAATTATGCAGCGGTCAAAATCAAATGCATTGACAGCTATTGAGACAGAATCGAAACTACTAAAATAGAATTTTGCAGCAAGAGATCGAGCAGGTAATTTCGACCGGTGTCCCAGGAGAACGCATAATTTTCGCGAATCCAACGAAGCTGGTATCGCACATAAAATATGCAAAGAAATGGGGTGTTGATAAAATGACGGTTGACAGTGTCCAGGAGATCGAGAAGATAAAGAACGTTTTTCCAACTGCAAAGTAATGCCACGTTCTCCCGTTTAACCTTTTTTTAGTTCGAATTTCGAGCTATATGTCTTTGTTGTGCCTGTTTATTGCGTCACTGATTGACAATAATTGACAGGCTTTTCATTCGTATTCGAAACGATTGCCGCGGTGACAGAAAAGTAACGACCGTACTCGGGGAAAAATTCGGCTGCGATCCGAAAACCGAAGCACCAAATCTTATTGAATCAGTGAAAAATATGGGAATGAGGCTGCATGGATTTAGCTTTCATGTCGGGAGCCCCTGTCAAGATATTGAGGCGTACAGTACCGGCATTCAAATTTGTAAGCGACTGATTGATCATGCGAGATCAATCGGACTTGAGGATGCCAGCGTGATCGATATTGGCGGAGGAATTTCTGGTCTAAGTGGCGAACAGCTTGATGAGGTCAGTGTATGATTTCACGTTTAGACTCCTCATTCTTTTACACCCAATTAAACACGATAATTCGATCCGTCCTCTGGCCTCTAAAGTACTGAACGAGCGAAAGTTCTCACGAGCTTTCTCGTGAGAAATTTCATGCTCTGCAATTTCGTTTCCATAAAATTTTACTCCATCTCCAATGGTTTCTTCGGTATGTACGATGGAAGAACGCGGGATGTTCCAAATCGAAAAATTCTGTCGGAATTTCGACCTGAATTTAACTTCACAGTATCAATTTGATCAATTTTACAGTTTCAAGTTATCGTGTCTACTATTTTGCAAATTTTTTTCACATCCACCAACCGAATTATGTTCGTTCATCTTTAAATCCCAAATTCAGGTTGCAGCGACAGTGAACGATGCTCTGGCAGAAATCGATGATTCAATCGAGGTCATCAGCGAGCCAGGAAGATATTATATGGAAGGTGCAAGCACGCTTGCCACACTGTTGCACAGTAGGAAAGAAATTGTGGAAAAAAATAATGTCAAGCAGATGTATTACGTTAACGACGGTTGCTACGGTTCGTTTATTGAGGTTTTGTTGGGTCGTGACCCAGAGCTACCGACTCATTTGTACGAAAAGGTCAGGGCTCGAATGAAATAAAGTTCTCTTTCCTCGTATTCATTATTCTGCACTTTTTTCAACACTTTTTTTTTACTATTGTCAACGACGGTTGTGATTTTTACCAGACGAAGAATACGGAGAAATTTGTTTCAACGATTTGGGGTCCTACTTGTGATTCGCGTGATTTTATCGTCAAGGACGTATCATTGCCTAAATTTTCCATTGGTGACTGGATGGTTTGGGATCACATGGGAGCTTACAGAATATGTTCGGCTTGCTCCTTCAATGGAATGCCCATACCGGACGTCTACCCATTTATCCGGAAAAATGACATGTTAGTTTGTGAATTTTCCTAAAACGAGTGTCAAAACGAACAGCAGTTGATGTTCCGATGATAATTATAAACCTTTTTGGGGATTTCAGGAAATTTTTTAAAAAGACGATCGAAAAAGTTCATCAAAATGGCCGTGATTGAAACTACATTTATCTTGTTTTCTTGTAATGATATTAATCAATTTATATCTCGTCGTTCAACTTTCCAATAAATAATACATTGAGAATGATGAAAAGTGGTAGATATTTATTTTAAGATTACCTCACTCACTTTTACTTTATAAAAATCTTTGGTTCCAGTTAAATGCCATGACAATAAAAATCACAAATTCGAAAAGAACCAACATGGGACCAAAAAATTGATCGGAAAATTGAACAAATCGACCAAAAATATTGTGAAATAAGAAAAACTCAATTTTCCGGTTTGACATAAATTATGATAACATAAATCCGAAAATGACACAAAGCTTCATCCTCAAAGCTTATATTATTTTTAAGATAACACTCCCACGTCGATAAGACAATTACCGGGTGTAAATGCAACCATATGTGGAAACCGAACTCATTTGAAAATCTCCGTATTACAATCAGTCAATGAAAAAGGCACCCATTGTTGTTTTTCTTATCTAAACGATGTCATAATAATAGCCTTCCTCGAGGTCCAGTCGACGCACCATTTTCAAACATTTTCCAATAAAATTCGGAATCCGGATATCTGACAATAATGTTTTCTCTTCAAAATTGATCAATCAACAAAAAAAATGTGAATAAATAATGACAAATATTTTTTGTCACACTATATTCGATTGATCCTTTTCGAAACCGATGAATTGTCTTTTCATAAGCCCGTGAAGAACTCAAACGCCGAAGGTAAACGGCTTAATTATTTGGCCGGGAAACAAACTTACTAGAACTGCGCAACCTGTCGATTCTTCATCGGTTTTGTATAGTCAGTCAATGGAGATAAAGCTTATCTAAGAAATGGGCCGTTAACATTAAGCAGTCATGATGGTCATTACTGATACTAAATCGTCAACTATAACGAGGTGACGAGAATAAAAAATGTAGTACAAAATGTACGACTCCTCGGTCGTTCGGTCACTACCGAAAATTTCTACCGTTATAAATTTCGTCAATGTTTCATATTAATGAAAAAAAATCAATCGATAAAAAATGTGATCAATGTCTCAATATTTAGATGTGATGATTTCAACTTTTGTTGATTCGAACATTTTCTAAAAACTTTTCTCTTAGCAAGCCGCTTCTGAATATTGGGCAATCGATCCCATTCTTTCAGAATTCGAGAAATTTATTTTTTTGCATCAATCGTAAGTGCTTGGTGCTTGTTGTATGTATAAAAAATTTAAGAAAATTAAAAGGATGCCTAAGTACAATTTCGACGAAGTTCTCGTTGTGAACGACAACAAGAAAAATAAGGAAATCATGAGATCGATCGTCGAGACGAGGAATCAGGAAAACCCTTTTTATATTTTGGACGTCGGCTGGGTCGTGAGAAAATACTGTGATTGGATCAATAAAATGCCGCGAGTCATTCCCTATTACGGTGCGTACCAACTTTCGTTCAATTCTTGAAGAAATAACGAATAATTGTCCATTTGAAAGTTCTTGAAACCAATTGAATTGGATTACTGAGATCGATTGAATCTAAAAATCTCAGAAGTTGTATCTACAATTACAGAATCACTGTCTGAAAAATCACTGAAAATTTTGAATCAAACGAGTTCCGATGTTTTCAGCCGTAAAATGTGATCCGAATGCAACTGTGATAAAAACATTGGCAGCTCTCAACGGCTGTTTCGATTGTGCATCTCAGGTACGAAAGTCTTTATTTTCACTTTTTTTTCAACTCTATATGCCTCCAAATCCATAATCCGATCCAATCCAAATGCATAAATATGCAGCGGTCAAAATTAAAAGCACTGACAGCTATTGAGATAGAATCAAAACTACTAAAATAGAATTTTGCAGCTAGAGATGGAGCAGGTAATTTCGGCTGGTGTCCCAGGGGAACGCATAATTTTCGCGAATCCAACGAAGCTGGTATCGCACATAAAATATGCAAAGAAATGCGGTGTCGATAAAATGACAGTTGAAAGCGTGCAGGAGATCGAGAAGATAAAGGACGTTTTTCCAACTGCAAAGTAATGCCGCGTTCTCCCATTAAACCTTTTTTAGTTTCAATTATATGTCAAGTTGTGCCTGTTTATTGAGTCACTGGTTGACAATTCACAGGCTTTTCATTCGTATTCGAAACGATTGCCGCGGCGACAGAAAAGTAATGTCCGTACTCGGGGAAAAATTCGGCTGCGATCCGAAAACCGAAGCACCAAATCTTATTGAATCAGTGAAAGATATGGGAATGAGGCTTCATGGATTTAGCTTTCATATCGGGAGCCCCTGCCAAGATATTGAGGCATACAGTGTCGGTATTAAAATTTGCAAGCGACTGATTGATCATGCGAGATCAATTGGGCTTGAGGAGGCCAGCGTGATCGATATTGGCGGAGGACTCGTTGGCGATCAGCTTGATGAGGTCAGTATGATTCCACTATTAGACTCATTTTTTATAATCATTTGATAACACGATACTTCGATCCATCCTCTGGTCTGAAGCAGTATTGAATTCAATTTTACCGCTGAAAAATTTTTGCACATCAACCAACCGAATTATGTTCGTTAATCTTCAAATCCCAAATTCAGGTTGCAGCGACAGTGAACGATGCTCTGGCAGAAATCGATGATTCAATCGAGGTCATCAGCGAGCCAGGAAGATATTATATGGAAGGTGCAGGCACGCTTGCCACACTGTTGCACAGTAGGAAAGAAATCGTGGAAAATAATAACGTCAAGCAGATGTATTACGTTAACGACGGTGGCTACGGTTCGTTTATTGAGGTTTTGTTGGGTCGTGACCCAGAGCTACCGACTCATTTGTACGAAAAGGTCAGGGCTCGAATGAAATAAAGTTCTCTTTCCTCGTATCCATTATTCTGCACTTTTTTCAACACTTTTTTTTTTACCATTGTCAACGACGGTTGTGATTATCACCAGACGAAAAATACGGAGAAATTTGTTTCAACGATTTGGGGTCCTACTTGTGATTCGCGTGATTTTATCCTCAAGGACGTATCGTTGCCTAAATTTTCCATTGGTGACTGGATGGTTTGGGAGCACATGGGAGCTTACACAGTATCCAGGGCTTGCTCCTTCAATGGAATGCCCATACCGGACGTTCATCCATTTATCCGGAAAAGTGACATGTTAGTTTGTGAATTTTCTAAAACGACGAGTGTCGAAACGAACATTCCGATGATGATTTATGTACCTTTTTGTGGGTTTCAGGAAATTTTTCGAAAGTGCAATTGAAAAAGTGCACAATATTCTACCACTCGAAATGAAGAACAGTCCTAATGAAAAGAACCATCAAAAAGGCCAGCACGATTGAAAAACATTTGCATTATTTTATTGCAAAAATATTTATTGATGTGAATCTCGTCGTTGAACTTTTCAATAAACTGTAAATTGACGATAATGAGAAGCAGGAGTTACTTGTTTCAAGATTCTCTCACGTCTCCAGACGACATTTCTCGTACGAGCCCGTGAACTTTGACTGTACGGTGATCTGTCGTTAGTTGAGAAGTAAAACGATCCTCGGCTGCAACAAAGTGGTCGTTTCAATGTCAAACGAGGATAAGAAATCGAAAAAAAACCTTTCGGAGGAAAAATAATGTTTCTACTCACGCATCAACCGGCGTCGCGTAACCAACGTGAACACGATCGTTCGAATCGCATTTGCCCAACAAAAAATCTGCGAAGGAATCGCACCGGAGAGCCGAAAATGCGTCCTCCTTTAAAACACTTTCGGCATAATATTTCCAGGATCTCCAGTGACTGCACAAATCTGAATATCGAAACAAATTTCCGTATTTTCCTGTCGCGGCAAGTAATCAGTTCGCAGTTTTAGTGCCGTCGAAAAAATTTCTCATTTTTCATTCATGCTTTGAAAATGTACGAATATTTGAAGGAATTTTGGATGAAAAAAGAAAATTACCACCGCGTGACAAGGGTGAGCCCAAGATCGGACAACCGGGTTGAGGTCTCGCGCCGCTATTGGCAAAAAAATCGACGGTACCGGTCTGTGTCGATGCTCCATACACGCCTCCATCGGTGTGAATAATATCCACGAATTTAGCACTCTTCGCGTCTATGTGCTCGGCTCCGTAATGATAAAAGCCAGGCTTAGCTGGATCCAATCCTCGAAGAGGAAAAAAAAATCCTCAATTCGAATCATTCAAATTTGGATCTTTGAAATCGATCGACCCGATTTCTTCGAAGAATAGAATTGTAAAAAATATTTACCGGTTATTCTGGAGATTAAATTTTTGCTTAATTTTCCAACGAATCCGGCAATTTGAGCGCCCAGAGAATGACCGATCAAGTGGAAAGTTTCGAGATCCAGTCCCAGCTGTACGAGATCATCGAAACTTCGAGTCAATACTTTCGCGATCTCGCGCACCCTGTTTGCGGCGAGCGATACATAATTCTCATAAGCCAAATCGCTCCAATCGAAAACTATTATGTTATCGGTGCCTCGCTCGAGATGAGCTGAAATAATGACCGCTGTATTGGAACATGCAAACTCATTTCGTTTCTCGATCGTCATGAAAATCTTTCGGGGAACTACGATCGAGTCTTCGAGAGCTACGAGAAAATATATATATTTTTTTTCTTCATATTCTCGTAAAATGTCGTCAATCGACAAAAGATAATGCGACGTATCTGCATTAAAAAGCAGCAAATTGTGAAAATTCTATAAAAACTCGTCGCTGATTAATGAAAAATGAAAAAAATATATTAAAAAATCACGAAAATTGAGTCTCTTTTTTCTCTGTACTGAAAAATGAATGTCTTTACCTCCGACCACAGTTCGAATGCTTTCGTTCGACGGATGCTCCCGATATCCGTGAATATACATAACTACAGGTTTTTCGGGATCGATATAACGAAAGAGAACTTCTGGTTCTCGCACAGGAACGTCCAAAACATCAGCAAACTTTATCGAAGGTCTATAAACAAGGTTGATTCGGATTAAGGAAACGTTGGAAGTTGAAACAGAAAGTTTTTTTTCTATTTGAAATTGAAATTAATTATAATTTAATTATAAATAAATGAATTCAAATTAAATTTCTATTTAAAATAAAAAAATTCCATCGATTTCAACGACATCGAATCACCCGGTTCATGATTAGAATCTTTGTTCAATTAAAATTTGATCTTTTTTTTTCTCCTTTTCCAATCCATCATTTTTACCCCGTGTAAACTTTGAAACGCATCTTCGATTCAATCGTCTCACGATTCATCGCCGGTCGTATGCCTGACAAAATAAAAGTCAACGAGTTAAAAGCAGAAAATTAAAATTAAAAAAAAAAAAAATAGAAAATTGATGGATCCAGCGACTTTTTAATTACCTGAAAAAAACCAAAATATTTTTTCGTTGCACGTTACCGGACAAAAGACGAAGATAGCACACGCTGTCAAAAAACGCGTGAAACTGTCCGCCATTTTTAGTGACTTTACAAAATAAATTGTTGATTAAAAAATTCACAAATTATCACTTTCACGTCGATCTTTTTTTTTTTATTTTTCTTTAGTCTTTTCTTATGATTCAATTTTAATTTTTTTTTTTATTTTTCATTATATCAGCGCATATCTGCCGCATAACGACTGATTCGAGAATACTATGAGCGATATATATACACACACATATGGAGCCCCTCCAGCCGCGGATTTGGCATTGAGGGAAGGGATCCAGAGACGCCGAATAAAAGAAGCAGCGAGAACAGCGCTCGCGAGAGCCAATTTCCGGATCGACAAAAAGAGAAACGTCATAAAAATTTCCATTCCGGAGACAAAAAAAAAACAAACATCGAGAGTAACGTCTCCACGAAATTCTGTTCGCTGCATCCATCTCGTGTTGAGGAAAAAAAAAAAAGAAACAACAACAACAACATGAATCTTTCACATTCATTCGGTTTACGAAAGATCCAGGGTTTATGTAATGAGAAATAAAACGATTTTATCGCCGGAGATCCAACGATCATATATAAACGAAAGTGACGAAATTTTCGCGATCTTTCCGGCCAAATATATAATTCGGAATAATCGATTCCACGAATTTTTTTTTTTTTCTACAAAATCGTTATTCATTCACATACAATCTGTACAAAATTTGCTGCATTTTTTTTTTTCTCGTTAGCTGCATATTATTTTTGATTGATCGAAGTTTCGTCGACACGTGCAGTAGAGTTGTAATTATTTATTTATTAAAAAATGTTTCTTTTTTTTTATGTTATTCGGAATACTGTTTTACATTCGAAACGAAAATTGTTTGTTTCGAGATTTTTTTTTTTCACGTGTCCAGTTCGTTTCCGGCAGGAGAATTTTGACCGTACGGTGACTTGTCGTTGGTCGTGAAATAAAAAGTTCCCTCGCTGCAACAGAGAGAATAACGATTATTGGTAGAAATATTAAGAAAAAAGCGACGATCGCGTGACTATAAACATTTGAAAAAATTCGTTGAAAAATAACGAAGATAAGTAGCGATTGGAAAAAAAAAAAATAGAAAATTTTCACTCACGCATCAGACGCTGCCGCGTAACCCGCGTAAACCCGACGATTCGAAGCGCATTTTCCTGACAAAAATTTTTTATTCGAACTGCACTGAAACGCTGGAAAAGCGCGCTCGTTCGATACACTTTCGGCATAATAACGCCAGGATCTTTGGTGACTGCACAAATCTGCAGGAAAACGAGAAAAAAAATATATATTCTCTCGAAAGAAATCTCCTCGATCAATTAACCTGCTCACAAGTCTACCGAATTAAAGTTGCTTGAAGTTAAAAAAAAAAAAAAAATCTCTGAACATGCCGGAAGTACAATTCCAAGTTTTCTGATTCTGATTCAAATTTTCCCACAGTTAAAAGATCTCAAAAGTTCTGTGTTAATCGAAATCACACAGAGTCAGAAATCTCAACGAACAAAGTTCGAATTTGAAAAATTAGAATAAAAAAATGGTGAATTTTCTCATTTTCTGGTATTCGTGCAATTTTTTTTTTTTTTTTATTTCAATGAAATTCGAAGGCATTATGAAAATGAGGTTAAAAAATTACCGTCCGGGGTAGAGGGCACAGCGAGCAGATTACATCCGGGTTGAGGTCTTGAGCCACCATTGGGAAAAAAGTCGACGGTACCGGTCGGGGATGGCGCTCCATAAACGCCTCCATCGGTGTGAATGATATCTACGAATTCTCCACTTTTCGCGTCAATGTGCTCGGCCCCGGCATGATAAAATCCTGGATACGCTGGATCCAATCCTCCAATGATAAACATCAATTTTATTAAGTTAAAAACATCACGACTGTGGGATTTTTGTGTATAATTCGAAATAACGATGATGGAAGCTGCGATCGTGCCGATAATCGAACTTTTTGAAATTAATTTCAATTAATAAAATAATAATAATGTTGATTAACGTTTACCAGTGATTCTGGGGATGGAATATCTGCTGAATTTTCCCATAAATCCAACGAGTTGTCCACCCAAAGAGTGGCCAACCAAATGGATAGTTTCGAGATCGATTCCCAGCTGGACCATTCGATCAACGGTTTGCGCCAAGATTTTTGCAACTTCGCGCACCCTCCTGGCCGCGAGGCTTATATAATTTCCTGCAGCTATCTTGCTCCAATCGAGAATTATGATGTTATCGGTGCCTCGCTCGAGATGAACTGAAATAATGAGCGGAGTATCGGAACATGCGAGCTCATTTTATTTTATTTTTTTTTTGTCTCAAAAAATTGTCTCAAAAAAATCCTCAAAGGATTACAGAAGTAGAAAGAATATTGAAAATGTGAAAAAACTTTTTTTTCTTGAATTCGTCGTTTCGTTATCAAATATTTGCCAATATTAAATTTTTCTCGATGGAAAAGTGATTTTTCATTTATTTTTTTCATTTTTTGCTACTTTTAGAGTAGCAATTTGAGATAAATTTCTTATAGAAAAATATAGAAATCATATTACTTTACCTCCTACCACTGTTTTGACACTTTCGCTCTCCGGACTCTCGTTGAAACCGTGCATGTAAAAAACCACCGGTTTTTCCGTATCGATATTATCATACAGAGTTTGAGCATCTTGCACATGAACATCCAGAATTTTTGCTTTTTCTATCGAGGCTCTATAAATCGATTGATTTTTATTTACGTAATCCGTTGAACTATTTTTACGAATAGATATATGTTTATCAAATTCTTTCATTTTCCATGCAATTGAACGTTCTCGAAGCCACAAGCGACCTCCAATCTTTCGTTATGAGTGAAAATATTTTTGGGATTTTTCAAAAAACAACTCTTTCCCTTAGATTATTTCTTTCCTTTTTTTTCCATGAAGAAAAATCAGTTTTTTTTTTTTGTTATTTATAACTTTACCCTGTATAAATTTTCCAACGAATCTTCGATGCGATTGACGTAGGATTATCAATCGATGGCTTCGCTGGAAAGATAAATAACATTTAAAAAACAAAGCTTTCGTTCGATCAAGCTCGGGAGAAAAAAATGTTCCAAGGCATTTAAGAATCATCGTAGATATTTTTAAAATCATCTTGATTTTTGAAAATTTGTTCTGACACCGTTTTATAACAGTTTTTCGAAAATTGTTTTACAAAAACGCACAAAAATTTGCTCCGAAAATGATCACACCCAATTTTTTTATTTTTTTATTATTCCATCTCGGTTCACTGGAGCGTACGATTTGAGCAAAACTTAAAAAATTGTTTTTTAAGTACCTAAAGATAATAATTGTTCCTGGCAGAGCGTTGAACCGATGAAGAAAATCGTACACAACGTGATGGAAAAGCACGAAAGATTTGATGCCATTTTTATAGATTTTTTTTCACACTTTTAGTTAACTTTGTTAAATACTGTGCCACTTTTGTATTTTTCTTGATCATCAGCCGATCAGTGCCAAAATCTTACTTATTTCACCTCTTTTTTAATAAAATAAAAAAAAATAAAATAAAAAATTTCTTAATTAACAAATTTAATTAATAAAAATTTTAATAATTAATAAAAATTTCTTAATTAAAAAATATCTCGAAACGTGTGATACCGTTAACAGATATCTGCAGTGTTAAGATTGATTTGAGAATAGTATGAACGATTTATACGTATGAGAAACACTGCCCCTCCAAACGTTCAGCGTACGTGGTTTCCGAGGGAAGGGGTTGCTACGAAAAGGAAAGAAGCGTCAAAAGATTTCCATTAATCCGGTAAGTTATAATGATAAATTTAAAAAAAAATACAATAAATCATTGCACATCCAGCTGACAAAAGAGTCAACGCCTGCGTCATTGAAGACATAAATTATAGCTCTGCTGGCTCACAGCGCGGATTATCATGAATAAAATGAAAGTGAAAAAAATGTTTACAATATTTGTTCAACGATATTGTGATCCTAATACGCTCACATTTCTCATTCAACTCTCTTATCTCAAAATAATTTTCACGCCTTAACTGGGGACACATTTATCGGATTTTATTTTTGACCATTCAAAAAATTCATTTTTCGAGTTAACAATTCACGAATCTCCACGAACCTATTTTTACGATCAATTATTCAGTTTGCAGCGATTGCTGCTCAATAAGGAAACGTATAAACACTGGATTGATAGTAAATTGAAAAATGATAAAAAGTTAATTAAATTACAGTATTTTCCGAGTCCTGGCCCATTCCAAGATGTGCTTTCTGTTTTAACATCGCAGAGACCAAAAGGATCACGAAATTTGAAAACATCCACCAAACCTTTCGGGGAATCTGTGAAAAATGGAGAAAAATTAGCAGGAATTAATTTCATGCATTTCGCGTTGAGGTTCGTTCGAATTTCCATTAGTCAGTGGGAAAAAAAATCATTATTGTTGCAATTTTATTTAATCTTGTACAGATACAAATACCAGTTTTTTTTTTTTTATTTTTTATTTTTTTTTACTGCAGCTAATTGTTGTAATAAGTACAAACAACATCTTGTAATTCACGAGATGAGAATGAAAATTTACCGAGACAATCCCTCCCAGTCGATGAAAGGTTCATGATCGAGAACTTGGCTCCCCTTAAAGAGAAGATTCGCACTGGCTACGATTAAAGATTGCGCGATCATCATCTCGGACGAACGCAAAAATTGCTATAATTATGCACAAGATTTTGGTCGTGGAAAATACCGAAATTGCTAAAACGATATAAATATTCGAATCCATAATATAATCGTGACAGATAAATCACATAAAAAGTGTCAATAACTTAACAATCATGAATAATGATGTTGTTAATAAACATTGACAACGATATCGCTCGAATGATTTATTAATTTCGTAATCAATTGCGAAATCTCCGATTCAATGATGTAAAACGATGAATCAAAATTGATATCGATTCGAAAAAAAATGAATAAATTATTTCGATAATTATCATCCAACTCTTTTGTTGTTATAACTTTTGTAATTATTCTTTCAAATCATCCAAAATTTATTCTCTAAACATTCATTCAAAACGTAAATATTCACTCGTGTTTCCAAATCAATTTAAAGTTACGTGCTTCACTCTCATATATTTTTCTCTCAATATCTGTCTCTCTCCAAGCTTCATCGCTTATGGTTTATGAATAGAATTTTACTAGAACATCCAGTTTCACATGATCGATGGACACACATTTTTTTATATTCAGTTGAAATTTTGATTAAACGTTAAAATTGATCAATTTATCTGTTTCATTTTTCATGAAAATTTTAGGAAATCGAGCTTTTGACAGCTCGATTACATTCTCAAATGACGATTCCCTTTTTTTCGTTACATATTTCGATAAAAAAATTTTTTCGATTTTTGTTCGAAGCTTTTCTTTCAAACGTTGCATCGATCGAGAGTCATTAAAGTTGGAAGCTGTCGACAGTAGTTTTTTCTTTCGCAAATACTCGAATTAGTGTAAAAACGGCTGGATCTCAGAACTCTCAGATCTTCAAAGAACTCAGAATGGTCGCTCGAGATTTCATTTTGTACGATTTTTATTCATTCAAATACAATGTTTCGAAGATCTGTCACATATTTGACTGGATTTTCGAGAATTTAAGAAAACGATTATTCAAATTTTTATCGCAATTTAATTCATTTACATCAAATCAATTTTGTTTTTTTTTTTTTTTTTTTTTTTTTTTTTTTTTTTTTTTTTTTTTGTTAACAGTGTTGAGCGCAGGTTTCTCCACTAATTTTATTTCATTTTGTCTTCAGCGTCGATGACCCTTGACTCGGAGATGGTTCTGAACAAGTTGTTCCATCTGATGAAAAAATAAAGGAAAAATTGTGTTTTTGAAGAATGTTTTTTTAAACAATTCTGGAAATACTTTCAAATTTTTTTTTCCTTTTTTACTCACTCTATGGCAGATTGACATTTGCCAGGATCATGGCCAGCTTTTTCCTGAGCTTCTTGCAATTCCAGACCGCTGATTATATCTTCTCTCGGAGATTCCGAGACCAGGGAATTACGAACCTATTGATAGGATCAATTTTTTGATGAGTAGCAATTCTTGTTCAATGAATGAACGAATAAATCTTTGATAAATTTTAATCGATTGTTATTTCCCATTAGAATATTCAATTTATTCGCTAAAAAATTGTTATCGATTGATTTTTGAGTGTGCAAATTAATGGCACTGTGATTCGAGCAACGTGAAATTGTGAAACACGATTAAAATGATTTTTAATTTACTCACAGCTTCGACGGCTGAGAAAACTCTGATCAAATTTCGTCCAGCCAATTGTTCGAGGTCTTTCTGTGTCCATGATGCTTTCTCACTCGGAGTATCGTACAGGCGATCGAAAAGATCAGGAAATTTGGAAACATCCTCCAAACCTTGAGGAAGACTAAAAAAAAATGACGCGAATGAAAACATCTTCTAGACTTTTTGATCGATTATAGTTTCTTCGTGTTCAAATCTTACGAGTCTACTCCATCATAATCCGCGCCAATTCCAACGTATTCCGGACCGATCAAATTTCTGATGTAATTGATGTGATCTGAAAAAAAGAATGATTTCAAAACGCGATGAATCGAGCTCACTCGATTGAATCTCTATGAAAATTATTTCATATTTTAAACGTCACTTACCAACGACATCTTGCAACGTAGCGTTTCTCGTTTTATCGCAATTGACGAACGAAGAATAGAAATTAACCATGACAATTCCTTTGTTGCGTTTCTGTCAGAAACAAAAATAAAAAAATGATTGATTTTGACAGGAGATTTTGACAGGAGATTTTGACAGGTGATTTTGACAGGAGATTTCGATGATATGATTCGTTACGATTGTCGCAATTCGTTATAGTTTCGTACTCACGAGTGACAGAAGAACGTCGTCCGGCACGTTTCGATAATTTTTGCAAAGAGAAAAAGCCGATGAATGTGAAAATATGACAGGTGCTTTCGAGACTTTCAAAACATCCCTCATAACGTCGTGAGAAACGTGAGAAAGATCGACCATGATTCCCAAGCGATTCATCTCAAGTACAACCGCCTGTTTGAATTTACGTTCGAATTTTCAATGAAAATTAACGAAGGATTAAAAATTATTTGAAAAAATCGTTATTTAAAATTTTCTTTCAAAAGAAATTCTTACTTTTCCGAATTCCGTAAGTCTGTAAACCGGTTTATCTTCGACAGGAGAAGCGTCTGCCCTAGAAAATAAATTCACGAAACAAAAATAATCAATTCACCGGTTTTTTTTTCCCGGATTATTATCGTTTTTTATTGACGAACTAACCAAGGAGTATTGCAAACGTGTGTGAGCGTGACGTAACGCACTCCGAGCTCGTGATAAAGTCTCAAAACTGCTAAGCTCGAGTCCAACGAGTGACCACCCTCGACAGCGATCATGGATGCAATTTTTCCGCTGTGCCAGGCAGGCTCGATCTCCTCAGCACTCGTAACCAATTTCAAATCATCCGGATACTTTTTAATCAGCCTTTTTATCACGTCGATCTGTCTTAGAGTCAGTTGAACCGAGTCTTTGTACTGGGATTTGCAATCGGTGTAAGCGACCCAGAACTGTTCAAAGTTTCATTTATTTTCAATAAATTAAAATCATCGATAACGAATAACGAGAAGCTAAATAAATAAAAATTGAGATCGAGTCAATCGTGATTTTACCTGACCGCCAACTTTGCCAGCTCTGAGTCGAGGCAAATCGGTAAAACAGCTGCGACATCCGGATTTTCCCCAGCTAGGATCGTTCGTGAGATTTTTTTCGAACGGAAAATTCTCAAGTTTGTTGTTGAGCTTTTCGTAAATATTGAACGGTAGATCGTTGTGTCTTTGAGAGAAATTTAATTCAAAAATTTAAATTCGTTTGAAATCTTGTAGAAAATACATCGAGTGTATATAATTACCCGTCTATCAATGGGGCATATTCAAGAGCGTGTCTTCCCCTGAAAGGATGATTGACGCTAACACCAATCGCCATTCCCGCAACCGTCATTACGACGAACCCAAATATTGTTATGTTTACGCACAACATTTTGTTTTGGCAAATAGTCGACCCGATATTTTCTGTAATCATTTTATTCCAAAATTCATACTCTTGATACGAGATCAATGGCAGATGAAAATCACCAGAAAATAAATATCGGTCGTTCAATAATCACGGAAGATGATGCTCCGAACGAAAAGTGATAACGCGTTATCTATCTCGGAAGATGAATTAACTTTATAATCTGTCGATGAATCTAAAGCTTTTAATGATAATGATAAAGCAAAAACCGAATCAAGTCGATAAATCAGTAAAATCATCGAAATGTAGAAAAAAAAATTTCCAATCGAAACAAATTAAATAAATACTGATAACTATTGTCAATTCATTTTATTTTAATTACAATTATTTTATTCCTCATAAATATATGAACCTAAATATTCACCCATTTATGGAAAACAATGAATCCAGCAAGTTTCACTACGAAAATTCTTATAATCGTGCTGCACTAAGATACTCGCGAGTAACTGAAATTTGTTCTCTCTCATCGAGATTCATCGTACAATGTTTGTCAATAAAATCCTCAGACCTGCCAGATCCATATAAACACGTGTCTCTGTACTCGTATTTATCGGTGCTTAAAATCTCATTCGAATTATCTTGGAATCTCACTTATTTATAACTACGAATCCATTTATCGAATAGAAAATGTATTTTTTGTTCAATCGTTTCCTTTGTTTTTTTATGTGTATAAAGCAACGGGTTCACTTTTATAGAATTTATTTTAAACTGAATTAAAGTAATTTGTGACAATATCCGATTCGAAGACGTAATTTCAAGACACTGGAGTTCATGGATCACGATCTACTACTCGTTTTGCTACCTGACACACTACTCTACACAACGGTTCAGTTTGTCAAACATTAGAAGCTCTTTATGTCTATATATCCTCGAGAGTAAGGTGACGATTGACTGAATTAGTTTCAATTGAATTTGCGTCATGCTCAGTTCGTTTGGTCGCCTATTAACGACATTTAAAGGGGACCCAATATTTAAGCTAACATAAATAATAAGTCTGATACATTCGACTTGATTTTTCATTTTTCAAACACGCAATATCGCTGCTCAAGTGTGCCTGGGTATTTGAAAATTAATGTCGATAATAGCTGTCTATTTTAGTATTTTTTATATATTTTTTTAAAATTCAATTTATTTTTTATTTTTTTAAATTTATTTATTTCTAGTATTAAGTATTTTTTTTAAATTTAATTTAATTTAATTTTTATTTTTATTTTTTTAAATTTATTTATTTATTTCTAGATTTTAGTATTATTTTAGAAGTAGAAAAACGCTTTTTTCGATTGAGGATAAAATTTATTTGGTTTACAGTAGAAATTTTGAATTTTCGTCATTTCTGTAACATCAAAAATATTATTGGCTCATCTTTTTTTTTGAAAAAAAAAAAAAAAAAAAATTCAACTTTAATTGTCAAAGTTAATAATAATTGAATTAACAACGAGTGAAATTGAATGTTCGTAAGCGTGTAAATAAATAAATACAAAAATTGATATATTTTATAATTTTCAGGTATTTTATACTCACGTAATCAGCTATTGCGTCGTATTAGCGAAGAGTCAAGTGGGAATCAAGTGTCCAGCAGCACATCTGCAGCCAAATGTACGACTGTTGAAAGATTGAGATGGATTATGATGACATGAAATAAAAAAACCCAGATAGAGAATCTTGGTTTTGCTGATAAAAAAAGGTTCGAGGATTTATTCCACCATTTCTCCCATTTTTTTCCATCGAGAGAACGATGTGTATGAAGAAAATGATGGCCTCATCAATTCCAGCTTGAATTTTTTTTCCGGTTCAAGAGATTCACGCAATTCAAGCGTTTTTCAACGAAATAACGTTTGAAATACGCGCTCAAACTTGGCTGAAGGCGCGAGCCAATCGGTGATGTTCGAGTCGCCGCTAGGATTTGGACCAATGAGAAAACGCCAGCTGGGATTCCGAGTTTTTGACAGAAGCCAACGTGTATTATAAAGCCGCCGCGTACCGACGACGTGCTTTGCCCTGTGTTAAAAAAATTAGTCTCTTTATTCTATTTCGCGCTTCTCAGAGCGATATTCATCGTCGAACAATACTGTAACAACAATAATCAAAGCGTCAACGTTTTTTTATTTCTTTTGTTGCTCAGTCCAAGTATTTTCTTCCAGAGGAAAATAGTGCTTACAATTCCGAGATATTTCTCTACCAAAGGTAATAACGGCTTAACCCTTCTCTCGAAGAAATTTATTTTCCAATTCATTTTGAGCGCCTTTTTTTATTGAACAAACTTTCAGTGATCGATTTTTTGACGTTTAACTTTCGAACAATTCATTATTCGTCACTCCATTTCGGTAATCCTGAGAAATAACGGAATTTTTGTCACGCTCAGTAAGGTTTCGATCCAAAGATGTTTCTGGTCGTTTCTATCAATCAATTTCACAGAGCAACCGTTATTAATTCAATACTTATCCATTTTTATCGTATTTTTCTAATCCTGCCTGCAAAATTTGATCATTTACTGAAAGTTAAGTGTTGCATCAACGATTTGGGAAGAACGAAAACGAAATTATTACTAACTGCCACTTCGTAGCTTTACAATTTCGAGATAATTATTTTTTAAACTTATTTCATCTTCTTTGAAACTAATTATTATTTTTTTTTCAGACTGTTAGTAAATAACTCAAAAAATGAAGCTCAACACATCGATTCTGTCACTTCTGGTGGTCCTTGGAGTAGCGACAACAATTTCTGCGCTCAAAGCTGGCGACTGCGAAGGTAATTAATATTCGGCGTTACTTTATTTGCCACTTTCCGGCAGCAAGATGAATCACGATTCATCCTGCAGCTGGAAAGTGTCATCGAAAGTCTCCAGGAAGTGGAAATCATCCAGAAATTGTACGATTATCCATAATTTTTTTTATCACTCACGACGCTCACAATTTTCAACATTTTTGCTGTTGAATCTAAATAATTGTTAATTTTTTATCTTTCATCAATTTTTTCCTTCAATGCTGCGCCAGCCATATGGCTGACAGTGTTGACACAGCCGTAACTGGTCGGTCCGCTCTGTGGCAGGCCGTCCAAAATAAACGGTTCCTGACACAAGTTCATAATAAAACTTTGTTTTTCGTTAATTTTCTTTGTTTCTAATATATTCTGCATTTTTTTTTTCCAAAATTTTACATTTTCTAAATTTAACAGAGTAAATATTTTTTGCACTAAGAATTCGGATGAATTTCCCATCAAATTATTCACCCGAAAAGAAAACTTTGCTGATAATGATTGTTATATTTGTGTTTATTGTTTTGGTAGCTCAAAATTTGCTACATTATCCACGTTAAATTTATTTTTCAGTGTGCATAGCAACAGTAAATAAATTCGCAAACACACTGACCGACGAGGTGAAAAAGGATCATAAAAAGATCGAAGATGCGTTCAGAGCTTTTTGCGAGAAGACCAAATCCAAGGAAAACAGATTCGTGAGTAATATTTCTGAAGTTATTTCATTTTTGTGTCAAAAAAATGATTGGACGATCGATGATACGACGGAGGGATGTAAAAACTAAACGGTTCATTTACAGTGTTACTATATGGGTGGTCTCCAAGAATCGGCGACTGGAATTCTCGTTGAGCTAAGTAAACCGCTCTCATGGTCACTGCCAGCTGACAAAATATGCGAAAAACTTAAGAAAAAAGACGCACAAATCTGCGATCTACACTTTGGTAAATGAGAATATTTTTTAATGTCTCAAATTATGATTATTTATCAACGTTGTCATTTTTATCGTTAAAAGTAACATGAATAATTTATTTGTTCTTATCTTGCTGAATATTAAATGAAATTTGTTCATTTACAGAGAAACAAATAGATTTGGACACGGTTGACTTGAAGAAGCTCAAAGTGAGAGACTTGAAAAAGATTTTGAACGATTGGGACGAGTCGTGCGACGGTTGTCTCGAGAAAAACGATTTTATAAAACGTATCGAAGAGCTCAAGCCGTCGAAATACACGCCGAGCCCGAAAAGCGATCTCTGAGCTAACAAATCACATCAGGTGACCTCGCGAATTAATCGCGCTTCATTCACGACATATTCGCTGTTCGAAGGATAATTTATTTTCTCTTATTTTCTCCTTTTGTTTATTTGATAAAGAAAAAAAAATATAAACAAACATAAGATAATAACGCGTACTTCCCGAAGAGTTTTACACATCGAGACGAATCTCCGATCGATAGATCGTAACGTTGATGATCATTTTGTTCGTTATAGTTTTGTTTGCAGATTTTTTTTTTTTTCATTTACGAGAGAGCAGAAGATTATGCTAATTGTATTTTTCAATTATTTCGTCTCGCTCCAATGTATTCAAAAGGGAGGCCGAATTTTTCGGAGGGAAGAGATAAATAATTTGTACCTGTGTATAGTGTATAAATGTGATTTTAATCGAGGATTTTTTCAGCCCCTTTTCGAGTCAATGCACAAGTTTGGAAAAAAAAAGTTAAAAACAATAAACAAAAAAATCTGGATCGAAACGACGAAAATAGGTCGTTTTTCCTTCATTTTTCTTTTAACCATCGTGGAATCAGGGGAAAGAAAATTTTCGGTTGAAAATGAATATTGATTGAAAAACGAGGGACGAAGATAACATTTTTCGACTGCTCCTTCATTGACTCGTCTCAATAACAAAATACTTAAAAGCGAAGAATCGTAACGTTTCACCAACATTTGTCATTCTTGCATCTCCACACACACACACACACACACACAAACACACAAACACACAAACACACATATACATTTGAAAAAAGAACAAAAAGACAACTCATCGTTTTTGTTAACGTCCATGTGACGAGGAATGCGAGAAAAAGTAAGAAGTCGACGAGGAAAAATTGTTTATAATAAAATCCTATTTCCTTTATATGGATTACAGTCGTTTTGCCTCTTTTTTTTTCTTTGCCCTCAGTCTCACTCAATTGCAAGTTAAAATATGCGAGAGTGAAACGTGAATTCGTTCCCACTCTCTGTCAAAACTTGGCACAAATATTGAAATGTTAAATAACTTTAAATAGCAGTTGAAATATTGAATCTCAAACGAGAAGATCTGAATTAGAGCTTTAACAAGATAATTCTGGAGTATGAAAAAAGACATGAAAAATTTCGAGAATATTTCGATTCATTCAAGTCGACGAAAAAACGACAAAAATTGCATCTTTTTAGCATTTTTTTCCAGGTTCGAAGTTGAGTTCATACCGCAATGCTTCATATTATTATCGATGAAAACTCAAATATTTGAAGTTTAAATATGAGTTTTGGAGTAAAGTTTATTTAGGTTTGCAATCGGGCGGATCGCTCCACTTTCCATCGCTCTGGCACGTTATCGAGCCTTTCGTAACTCCACCGGGGCATTTATAGCTGAGCACTTCTTGGTACAAGTACGATCGACCGTAGACGGTAACTCCCGGTGGAATTTTCGGTTTGCCGCAGGATATTTCTGGAAAATAATTATCATTTGAGCCCAATTTTCAAATTTTCATTCAAATCGAGCTTTCGAGATTTTATTTTTGTTCGAGAATGAAATTCAGCCGAAATACTCACTCGAACACTTTCCCTGAATTCTCGACCATTTTCCGTTGGCCAAACACTTCGCATTTGCTTGCCCAAACACTCGATATCCTCGGTTACATTCGTAAGTTATTGTAATTCCGAAAACATATTCGTTGATTTTGGTGCTCGCCTCGTTCAAATGAGCGTTCAAAATTTTTGGTGGATTTTTGCACAAAATTCCTAAGAAAATCGGTTCTTTTGAGTGCAAAAGTAATTAGAAATTTCGAAAGTTGAAATCGATACAAAAGAAGAAAAAAATTGAAATGAAAAGAAATTTTTCTCTGTTGTTTAGCCGAATGATTTTTTTGAAATTCTTACGTTTACACGTGGGCAACGCTGACCAAATGCCCTCTGGCAGACAACTCACGATTTCGTGGCCTTCGAGGCTGTAACCGATTTCACATCGCAGCTTCAAAGTATCGTTGACCTTTCGCACTATCTTTTCTTCATTTTTATTGTCGCTGTCAGCGATGTGAGCGTTCGAAGGAATCTTCGTTGAGAAAATAAAACATTTGAGACAGAAAATCAGTCGCTTATTTTTGAGGACGTTTTTACAACGATCGATCGTAAATTTTTTTCTTCATTTTTTCACCCCAAACGACCAAAATACTCACTTTTAGTGGAGAACACGTGATTCGTTGGCAAATATCAACTTTCTCGATCAACAGTTTTGCCAAGTTCGATTCGTCGACAGTTTCATGACGAATGTCCCATTTCCCTTCCTCTCCGCAGGTCCAAGTTAGATTTTCGTACTTTTCTTTTTCCCCGATCGTTTCCAGATCGATTTTTGTGTCATTTGCACAGGAAAGTACGAATTCGTCTTCGAATTCATTCCCTTCGAGCAAGAAATGTAGATTTCCCAAAGTCTCTTCTATATTAGAATTATTCGTCGTCAAAAAACCGATTACCGGATGATCTCCGAAGGGGCATTGACGTTTCGGGCACTCGGGTTCTTCCGAAGACCAGTTTTCGTTCTCGAGGCAAATTCTCGAGAAATTCATTCCGGACCCATAGCCCCGGTTGCATGAAATCAAAATTTTAGTGCCCGGAATAAAAACGATTTTTTTTTCCTCGTCCCTCGAATTTTCATTATCTTCGTTATTTTCTTGGGTGAGTTTTTCGAAAAGCTCGATTTCCGTCTCGCCATCGTTCGATTCCTCAGTTTCTTCAGTGCCGTTTGAACGAGACGACGAAACGTTTGGTTCGTCGAATTTTCGCTGGGTAGAAATCTCGATTTCCTTATTCCCGTCGAGGAAGAATATTCTTCCATTTTCAATTTGTTTCGGCACAGGACACTGGAGCTTCACGCAATCGGGCACGTGACCGGTCCAAGTCCCATCGGTCGAGCATTGGAGTCGAAATTCAACGAGCAAATTTCTATTGCCACGAAATTTGTAACCCTCGTGACAAGAGAATCCAACTACGTCGCCGAAGGAATAAATTGAAGAAATATTTTCCTTCGTTGTTTCCTCGAGTTTCGTCGGTGACGAAGTTTCGTTCGATTTTTTATAAATTGGCAAAACTGTTGACTGTTTCGTTGAGACGTAGCCATGCTGGATTCTGTTTGGAAAAATAAAATGACGAATTTTTCTTCTAACCTCGAAATCACACTCAAAAAAATCACACAAAATTATTTCGACGTACATTTTTGGTGGGAGACATCCTGATGGGACGCACGTTGGTCTAACGTTATCCCATTTTCCTGTTTCGAGACAAGTCAAGTAACGTTCACCGGACAAACGAAATCCCTTGTCGCACTTGAACTCTAGTTGCTGACCAACCTAAAATTCCTCGAAATTCTCAATCATATTGTACATTAAAATAGCATTTTGTAATCGTGCCACATTATTGTATTTGTGTGCAAAATTTGAGGCAATTCTGTTAATCCATTTTCGAATTAATTGGAATAAGCTTTTCGAGGTGGAGTCAGTATTCGTTGCAGTGGCCATTTGAGACTTTGACAGATAGCGCGATCTAGCGGAGGAACTACGGAACCAACGGAAGAAATATGACGAACAAACACAAAACGTCAATTATTGATAATAAATCATCAACAAAATCACCTGAAGTATCGATATATCGTCTCTCTCGTGTTCCTCGATTATGTATTCGATATCGCCGTTCTCAGGTGCCAACAAATTTTTGCAAGTAACACCTGAAAATAATGACGACGAGATTTATCGACGTTTTTGGATCGAAAATTTTATCATTTTTTTCATCTCGCGCACCTATACAGATCGGTTGATTTCCACTCCAATTTCCATTGGCGTTGCATACTCTGTGAGGATTTCCACGGAGCTCGTATCCCTCTTCGCAATTGTAATAAATTTCGTCCCCGTACATAAATGATCTTCCGGTTATTCGGCCTCTTGGAAAATATCCCGGATGTCCACATTTTATTTCTGTAAAAAAGGTCAGACGAGCGTTGCTGACTTATTTTTTTTACGAATAGAGACTTCTCGTGTGAATTTTAGCATTTTTGATAGTTTCTTTCCCCAAATGTCAATAATTGATAATAAATTTAATCTGCAAAGGTTTTTAACACAATTTTTCGTCGATTAACTCACTCGTGCAAATAGGCTCATGATGACCTTCCCACTGGCCGTGTTTGAGGCATTTTCGTTTATAATTCGAACCGAACCAATTTCCAACTCGAACGGAATAGCCCGTTTCACACCAATATACAACTTCGGAACCATCTTCGCTGACATTGATGTAACCACTCGTTGGTATCGTTGGCGTTGAACAACCCCGACAAAAAATAGCATCGAGGATCTAAAATCCGATGTGGAACGAAACAAAAAAAATTTTTCAACTAATTCCATTGAACAAAAACATTTGAATCTTTTTTCCAAAATCAAAGAAGAGTTTTTCTTCACGAAACGCCAGATTAAAAAAAATTTTTTTTTTCATGTGAAAAAAGCAATTTTTTTTGTAATAAGAAATTTTGAATTTTCCTATTTTTACGAAATACTCGTTCAAATCTATTTTTAAATGAAAAATACTTGCTTGAATATTGCCTCGAATGTGTTGCCTCGTTTGAGCCCAAGGGATCATCGAACCGTGATAAGTCTCGCAAGTTCGACTCAATCTCGTGATACTATCGTCGCCCAAAACTTCGTCCCAAATATCAAGATAACTGAGTTTTCCTAAGAAGGCTTCGGATGCTGAGAAGCCTCCTCCCAGTCGATCTTGCTCTTGTCCAATAACGATCGTTCCATTGGCCTTGATTTCCGTACCTTTTGCCAATAAAGTACCATTGTCCTTCAGAACCCCATCGACGTAAGCGTGCCAAGAACCGTCCTCGCTTCTCCAATCGACGCACAAAAAGTGCCAATATCCGTCGTTCAATGTTATGTCGGTAACAACTTCTTCACCGTTTACGTACAGCACGAAACTTAAACAAAAAAAAAAGAAATTCGTATACAATTTTAGAAAAATTCGATCGATTGACCTTTGACCCCGAGAATTTAATTTTTTGATTCCGAGCTCTCCAAGGGGGTCGAAACGACCCCAATCTTTTCTCTGGCATAAAATCTTTGTCGCAGGCAACAGCGACGTTTAATTGTACACCATTTTCTTCGTTTTTTCATAACGAAGAGAACGATGTATAATAAAGATGCATTATAGAAATATTTTGTGACGAAAACTCCATAAAAGGAAAAAAATTTTAGTAAGAATACAAAAAAACAAAAAATTTCGTTGAAATTTTGGGGATTCCATTAATTACCCATTGTAATCGGTGACGGTGAGAGCATTGTCTTGGTACTTGGTTGCGTATGACAATACTGTGCCATAATTGAAAGTGTCAACGGATTGCAACCAGAGACAAACGGTCAACTGAAATGGAATTTAAAAAATTGAATTTTATCATTAGAAAAAAAAAACAGTTTCCAGGTTGATTCGATGGGAGTTATTTACCTCCGTTACATTCTTCTTGGGTCCCTTCATAATTACGTAGTCGTTGGTACCAACTTCCGAAAAATTCAAGACGAAATCAGGAGTCAATTCTACAATTGATAATTTTTACTCAAATAATCATTCGGCTGAACATTTGTTCGATTTTATATCGGCGATTAATTCGTTCGTGTATCCAATTTCTCAATCATCGGTTTATCATTTTTTCTTTCGTACCTGTTTCGCAATTAGATCCACCGAAGGTAATCGGACACTCGCAGGTGTAATTGAGAAGTCCGTTTACGCACTTGCCACCGTTTAGACACGGCGAAACTTTGCAATGATTTATTCTTACTGCGCAATCCTCGCCTTCGTATCCATCCGGACAGACGCATCTACATTAAAAAGGAAAAAAAAAAGAAAAAATTAATTTCAAAAACTCATTACAACTTTCAACGAAACTAAGTAAATTAATTCATTTCATTCATTAAGCGAGAAATCACCTTTTCATGAATTTTATTTTTATTTATTAATGAAAATTGATAATAATTAATAACTATCGATAATCAAGCAATCGAATTATGCAGCAAGGATTTGTAATTTCATCACGAATTATTGAAATGACTTTTGAACAATTGTATTTGTATTTTGACCAAAATTTTATAGATTCCAAAAGAAAATTTGAACTTCTATAGAAACAGATGAAGATTCTAACTGCGATTGAGATGAAAAATGACAAAAAATTATTTTTTTAGTTAAAAAATGGAAGTTTAATACAAAATTGTTGTTACTCTTATATCGAATGAATGCTGTTGGTGATATTTGATGTGACGAATAAAAATGTACCTGTAAC
The DNA here is from genome assembly GCA_037576405.1 of Campoplex capitator. Lineage (NCBI taxonomy): Eukaryota > Metazoa > Arthropoda > Insecta > Hymenoptera > Ichneumonidae > Campoplex > Campoplex capitator. The sequence continues at coordinate 624,062 of JARBWI010000032.1, read as the reverse complement.
TGTTTCGCGTGGCATTGATTTCGTACACGTTTAGACAAATGGCATTCGGATGACAAGGTATCCAATCGCAAGGCAATAAATTGCAACGCAGACCGAGAAATCCGGGCTTGCAAAGACATTGCCATGTAGCATCGACGGTAATACAAGTCGAGCCTTCCTCACAAGTCCAAGGCTCGCAATGATTCATAATTATTTCACAAAAATCACCTGCGGATCAAATAAGGGCGAAACGAATGTGCAGATTTTTCGAAAAATTAAGCTGAGTAACGGAGTAGAAGAAATTTTTTATTAAAATTGTTAAAAAAAAAAAAATTGTAGAAGCATCAAAGAAGAAAAGTGATGAGAATAAATGAAAAAAATGAATTTTAAATACCTTCGAAACCATTTTTGCACGCGCAATGAAAATCTTTTTCTGTGCTGATGCAAGATCCGCCGTTTTGACAAGGACTCAGCGAGCATTCGTCGATATAAATCTGTGCGAAAAATCATTAATTTACTATTTTTATCATCTCAATTATATGAAATTGGATGTACAGCCAATTTTTTTCTTTGAATGAATAAAATAATTATTTCAGCACCTGACAATTTCGACCGGTAAATCCAGCCTTGCAGTTACAATAATACAAAAATTCCGTTTCGTTCGTATTCGAAATGATGCACTCGCCTTCGTTCAAACAGGGGAACGATTCGCAAGGATTTTGTCGTCTTTCACACGTAGAACCTTGAGATGAAAAAAAAATCGCATATCTTCGAATAAAACTCAATTTATTTACGAGTAAAATTAAATAAATTTATCTTTTGGCTCATTTTGTTTTTTATAGAAATGTTTGAATATGAAAACTGAAAAAATGAGGCTGACCTGATTCTTGTGCAAAGATACGTTTGACATTTTTTCAAAATTTGTAATAAAATAAGCTGATTTTTACTATTTCGTGATATTTTCATCTTCCATAAAACCGAATGACATTGATATTCTTGAAAATAACAAAATCGAAAGTTTTCGGAATAATTCTTGTGGATTTGGAATAATTTTGTAGTTTTTAGAGTTTTTGGAGTATTTTTTTCTCACCGAGATAATTTTCCGGACAATCGCAGCTAAAGCTGTCGTTCTCGGAAGTACAATTTCCCCCGTTTTTGCAGGGTATTGTATTGCAGGGATCGTCGATTTTTGGGGGAGTTAAACAATCGTCCAAGCTCGTCGATCCTCTGCTGTTTGTCGTTTTATTTTCTGGGCACACGCGGCAAAATGTTTTTCCATAATCCGGTTGATAAAAGCCGAGATCACACGTCGTACAGGGCTCAAGACCGGCTGAAGACACTTGATGAACTTTGCGACGCGAGAAATGACCAGGTTTACAAACCGCTGTTCGAAAAATTATTAATTTAGCAAGAAAAGAAATTCGGAGTCAAATTTAATAAAAATAATTCTTCAATGAATCAATCAATTATGTTATTATTGAAAATTCAATTTTTAATTAAATCTGCTAAAAAAATTCAATTTTAAATCAAATTTTGCAATAAAAATTCAATTTAAAAATTAATTTTGCTAAAAAATTTGCTAAAAAATGAACGACTCACGTAAGCAATCTGACAGTTTTTTGGAATGCATTTTTCTGGTGAATGTGTGCGGTGGACACTTGATACATTTTGTTGTTGCGGTTGAATTTTGGTATTCACCGAAATAACACGCTTGACACTGATCTCTCGTGGTATTATGAAAAGTACCCATGGGGCATTTGGCTGTGAACGAATTGCAGCAGGTTGAAATATTAACGAGAAGATGTTGCTCCGTTAATTTTATGAGCTTATTTGATGATTTTTTTTTTAATTTGAAAAGTTTTGCTCAGAAACTCACTGCAATTGTGTTTTTTGAGAACACGACCAATTTCGCAAATTTCTCGAGCTTCCTTGAAAATCGTATTCAAATTTAACGCCAGTTTAGCGATCTCCTGATTAGTTTTGTTGTTGAACAAATTCAATTGACCAGATTTCGTCATCGCTTCTATTTTCTCTCGCAATTTTTGGATTCCAACTTTTGGATTGTTACGATTTTCGGCTAGTATTTTTCCTGACCAATAGATTTAATTAATAAAATAAATAACGAGTGCACTTCAACGAATTATTGCGCAAGTATTGTCATCGATATATTTATAAAAAAATGTTTACCGATAAATCGAAACTTCATCTCGATTTTTCCCTTTTTCTTCCTTCCTCGAGGCTTATTTTTTGGCTTGCTCGTTGTTTTTGACGAAAGGCGTGGAGCACGAGAACCTTTCGATCCTGTTTTACCAGCATCGACACTATTTGGCGTACGTTTTCGTCGACCAAAACTGTTCGAAGCGATTTCGTTGTCTTCCGTTATTTCTTCTTCACATTTCGGATCGTATTTCACGAGATTGCAGTCAATTTCATTGCCACAAACGTCGAGAATGTTCGAGTTCAGATTCCCGGCGATCTGATCCGTCAACTTGACGGAGCAGTCATTTATATTAACGATAATAAAAAATAAATTGAAATTAAAAAAAAAGTGAAATTAAAATTAATTTTTTCGTATGGTAAAAAATCAATTTTCGATTTTTTTTTTTTCTATTTGTCAATCGATCGTTCAATCATTATCGTAGTACCTGATGAAATGCGGTCGAATTATCACAAACGGTGGAATTTCCCTGCAAAATTACGTCGACGTCCCGACCAATAGAGTTCGGTATTTCCGTTGCTGTTAACAAAGAAAATAAAAAAAAAAAATTAAAACAAATTTTCCTATCTCTTATCACGCATAGCCGCGAAACGGTGGGAGAAAACGTAGAAGTCCATAGAATCAATTTCGTAGAGCACAAAATTTCCTACAAAAAAGGTCTGAATAGCTTTTCTCTATTTCGAGTAACATCAGTCCCGAGAGCGCTTGGAAGAAACGCTCTGTCTTCGAGAGTGCCACGTAGGACCAACGTTTTCCAAGTATATTTCGACTCGCTCTCGGGCCTAAAGTACTGAAGATAGAAAAATATCAATAGAAGCTTTTTCGTAGGAAATTTTGTCCTCTACAATATTGGTTCCATGCTTTTTTCTTCTATCTCCAACCGTTTCGCTGGAATACGCGTCAAAAGACAGCACTCCAAATTTTCAAGTTTTAATCACTTTCCAAAAACCCTATTAACGATAAACCATGAAAAACGAATTCGCATGCTTCATTAAGCGATACGAAATATCTCAGATTAACAAAATGCCTCAATAAAAATTTGATATTCCTACGAGAGCACTCGGGAAAGTAGGTGCTGTTCCAACTTTTTCCTCCGAGTCCACAAGTCAGAATTAAAATGCTCTCATGATCCAAGGAATCTGAATGTTCGATCGCCACAGCGTAGCCATCGTCACAAGTAATCGTACATTTGACAGCGTCGCCCTCAACGTTTTCGCAAATCGCTCGACCGTTTGGTACGACAGGAACATTTTTGCAGGTGTCTTTAAAAAAAAAATATGAGCATTTCTAAAAATGTCTCAAAAAGTCGAGAAAATTTTGATTCAACAAACTTTATTTTTCACTACTCACCTTCTACGGTCACGTTGATAGTGCATTTTGCTGAATTATCGAAAGCGTCGGTGGCCTCGTAAAAAATATGTGTTCTACCGAGTGGACAGTTGCATTCTGGTTTTGAATGGCTTTTCTTAACTTTTACGAGACCTCCAGAATTATCGTGAAATATTGGTTCATTCCAAGTGACATTTTCCTCGCTTGATTTTTTCACCGTTAAAAAAACTGGCGGATCGACACAGTTCTCTATCGTCGGAGGTTCTATATCTGCATATTTTTGAAAACGCTTCGAATTATTATCTTAAATTCGAAAATCTACAGTTTCACGATTAATCTAAAAATCGAAAGTTGAAGAGCTGATAATGCAACTCCCAAAAATCTAAATAAAGTATGTCGAGGCGTGTACCGATGACATGAACGAAAAATTTGCACTTCGCTTTATTCCCACTGGAGTCCTGTGCGACGTAAACAATTTTGTGCAATCCGATTTTAGCTTTCCACGGCAATTTTACGTGCGGTTTGCTCCAGACGTTTGGAGTTTTGTCAGAATTGTCAGAAGCTACCGGAACGGTCCAATTAACGATCGCGTAGTCTTTGCTCTTGACGGTTTGCCACGTTGAATTTTTCGGGCAAGTTATGGTCGGAGAAGTTTTATCTGAAATTCGATAATTTTCGATCAATTTTAGTTATTCGAACTTATTTCCCATTTTAAGAAAAGAGATTTCATTGGTTTAGAAATTCAGTGATTTTTGGTGGTAAATTCATCGATCGAAAGGGATGAAAACGGTTTTTACCGATGCACTGATTGATGGTGTGCCTCTGGGACCAAATCCCATTTTTTCCTGAACAGTGTCGAACCTTTGGTCCAACGAGAACGAAGCCCTCTTGACAGGAAAAAGTGCAGTTGGATTGAAACGGCAGTTTTTTTGGTCCCGTACAAATCTCAGGCTCGATATTTCCATTGGCGAGTTTTCTCAACGGTTCGCACTTTATTTCTGTCCCAAAAAAAATAAAAATTCATTACTCTTTAGTTTTTCGATAAGAATTTCTTGATAAAAATGACATTTGTTTTTGGGACTCACGTTTGCAAGTGACCTTGAGACCGTCCCACCTCGACAATGGCAAACAGTTTCTTACTTTACTGCCACGCAACTGGAAACCACCGTCGCATTTGAATTGACAGCGGGTGTCGATCGGGTAAGCTGTCAAGTTGGCAGCTTTGATTTTTTTATCATTCTCCTCGTGCTGGCAACGAATACGACCGTGCATCGGTGCTCTCAATGCTGCGCAGGTTTTTACTGGAATAAAAAAATGATAATTGAGATTCGATGTTCTAATTGAATTATTATTGACATTCTTTTGTTACGAACATCAGAATTTTTTTTTTTTTTTTTTTGTTGTTTTACATACGCAAACATTGAGGCTCGGTCCCGGACCAGATCCCGTCGTTACGACAGAGCCTTATGCTGTCACCGATCAAATTGAATCCGATTCTGCATCGGAGACCACAAGCTGCGTTGACAACGTTGCTGCAAGCACTCGCTTTCACGAAGTAACCATTTTCCGGAACTTTTAGCTTTGGACACCTTATTGCTGTGTTTCAAAAATTCGAAACAAATTTGACAATTAAATATAAAAATAATTAAATAAAAAATAAAAAAATAGTGACAAAAAAATTTTTTAAAAAATGACAAATAAAAATATAAGATCGTGAAGTATTATTGATAAATAAGGTGACGAACAATTATTGAATATCCCTGGCAATTGGGACTTTTTTTGGGACTCGCTGATCCGTCGGGGTATCGAATTGAAATGATTAAAATGATTATTTTATTTGATTTCATCACTTAAATCATTCATTCGTCGTCATTAAAATCAATTCGCGAGTCATTGAAATCGGATTTATGCTCGAGAGAATGATTTTAAGGAAAAAAGCGATTTGAAAATATCGAAGGATCGAAAGCTTCGTCCGTGGACAACTTCAGACGTTGAAATTTCAAGATTTCTTGACGTTTTCGTTGTGTCCTTTATTCTTGTTAGATTTTTTGGTATTGATCCGTTTTCTGAGGACAAATTTGTCGTTTTGTTATTTTCGCGCTTGGCTCAACAGGCAAACGCTGCAGTTTAGATTTTTCTTTCGTTATGGAGGAAATGACGGAAGAAACCAAGGGGAAAAAGCCTGTTGATCAGGTCGCAAAGAAGAAATTTATGGAGGAACTGGCTCAAAAGAATGAAATCATTCGAGAACAATGGTTCAAACGATACGGTTGGCTCATCGAAGAGTACAGGTAAAATGATTTCTTCAAATATCGAATATAAATATAAATACAAAAAGGACCAAAGAATATAAAAAAATTGTTATTTTGAATACACTTTTGCCACTTGAAATAATGTTGAATTACGTAGACACTCCCATGAAGCAATGAAGCAATTGTGCAAAGAAAAACATACTGTTGCCCACGAGCACGTCGATCACAAATTGTTGGAAAGGACTGTTGGAACGATACCTAAAACCACCAATGGATTGGTAAACAAATAAAATTATTGATTCCAAAAATTCAATTGAGATGATAAATTTTTTTGGTTCCATCAAGTTCAATAATCTTTTGATAAGTTTATTCGAAGATCTAAAAAGATCGTGAGCAGTAGAAAATTTGAAATTGAAGAAAATAATTAAAGTTTCTTTTTGAAGAATCTGATAAAAAATAATGATTTTTCTTTTAGTACGGTTGGCTCGTTGTGAGAAAAGAATTTTGTGTCGACGTGCCCAGTTCTTACATCGTCAAATATCCAAATCCCCTGGACGAGGTTGCCACGATCCCTGGGGACGTTCCGACTTTGGCATGTGGCAAGGGTTTGTATTGATGAGTATACATAATCAAAGAAAAAGTTCAATTCGTTTCGTGATCTCTGGACAAAAAAAAACTCGAAGCGATCTACAAAACCCTCTTTCCATCGAATCTCGATGCATATAATTTCCAAATACTGTAATTGTCCAATAAATCCATTGAATCTGAACCGGAAACGCTCGTTTTGTGCCTACATTGACTCGGAACCCTTCAACGAGGTCAAAATCGATTCCAATCTTCTCTCCATCACAAAATCTTCTTCCTTTGCGATAATGAGCTTTAATTGTACACCATTTTCTTCGTTTTTTCATAACGAAAATAATGGTCTACGATAAAGTAGCATTTGGTTGACATTCGATCATAAAATCTCTATCTCGAACCTTCGCAATTTTCACCATCGGTAATGAATCCTGGTGCACAGACACAATCATCCGGAGACGTAGCAGGTATTTTCAATGTCACGTGATTGACATTGGCGCACGGAGTGCATTGGCTATCGGAGTCGATGGGTCTGTCTCCAGGATCGAAGGTCCCATTTGGACAAGCTACAAAAAAAATTTGAAAATCTTCTTAAAATGGAGCAGCAAACACATTGCGAATGTGGACTCGTTCCATTCGAGACGTTTCTTGCAAAATCAATGATTACGAATAGAAAAAAAAAAAATTGTTCGCGAATGGTGTCCAAATTTGTGGATTATCTTTATGATTTTTCTTTGCTTTACCGACCTTGACAAAATCCTTTGAGACCTGATCCGAAATAACCTCTGGGACAAAGACACGCGTAATGTCCCGTCGCTGTCCCACAAGCACAGGTCGCCAATTTGTCGCAACAATCCGCTATTTCTTCGCTACTGTTCGTCGACGAGCACAGCCAATTGCAGTCGCTCGAACGATCAACCGGCACGTAACGTCCGGCTTTCAGATCTACGGAATTCATCCCTCGATATAAATGAAAGAAAACTTTTTTTTTTTAAATTTCTTATTCGTTTCAATTTGAACTAAAATCGCGATAGAATGATGACACAAAATTACGCTAATTCGTCGGAAGAATTAGTGGAAAAAACGAAAAATTTCTAAAATAATTAGAGAAATTATTTTTAAAAACTTCTGTTTCTTCTTTTTTTCTTATTTCCCATGATTATGAACAGAAATCTAAAAAATAACGACAGAATAATGACACAGAAATACGCGAATTTGCCGGAAGAGCCGGTAGAAGAAAAGAACAATTTTTTAAAAAATCAAAGAAATTAGAAAAGTCTCGAATTTCTTCTTTTTTTCTCTTACTTCCCATGCACGAAAAACCGAATAAATAACGATGCGCAGGGATTAGTAGATGATACGAAGAATTTTTGAAAAAATGACCGAGTGAAAAATAAATTAAAAAATATGAAAATTTAAAAATAATTCAGTAAAGAAAACGACTGAAAATGCAGTAACGAAAAACGATTAAAAAAAAAGAAAAAAAAATGAAGAATCAATGAGAACTGGTTTGTTCCCTGTTCCCGAACGTACCGCGATGTAAGGCTCGCCTAGCGAGAGCCTCAAACTCGGGAAACGAATCGAGGAGATAACTGTGAGTGTAGCCAGGCTCACTCGCGATATCGTGAAGTTCTTCGATATTGCCAGTACGAATGCCGAACGTAAAAATCGTCGCACCAATATTTTTCAAGTGTTTGGCTGCCGGACGAGGATCACCGCTGTTACTAAAACCGTCCGTTATCAGAAAAACTACTTTCTCGGATCCCTCACGACTGTTCTGTAAAATGGCCTGTGAAGGAGAAGGAAACGATAAAATAATCAAAAGAATGAAAAAAAAGTTATTCGTTCGAAAATGCCGAACGAAAATAGAAAAATTTCGAATAATTTTTTCTTTTTTAATTAATTATAATATTTAATTTTTATCAAGAAAATAAATGAACAAAATCTCAAAGTGTGTTGAAATTTTTTTCAAAATTGTAAAAAAATAGAAAAATGAATAAATTTTCTTAAATGATCAATTTTTAAAATTTTCTTCTCGAGCCTCCGAATCGAGTAGAATATTTTTATTTACCAGTGCTTCCAGTAGAGCTCCACGCGTATAAGTACCTCCGCCGGTGTACGAAACGTTGCTCAATTGTTTGTTGAGTAATTGGCATTTTTGTTCGTTCCCATCGGTTTTCGAGATTTGATCGATGTGTCGAACGATGTGTCTCTTACCAGCGAAGGTGACGACCGCGACTCTCGTAGCGTTAGGTTCAACCGTAAAATCGGACAATAATTTTCTAACGAAATTTAATTCGCTGCGAAAATTTTCGAGCCCGACGGAGGCGGATGCGTCGACCAGGAACACCAATTCGACCTTGACGACGATAATTTCCATTGGTTCAGTCATTGCGAAATAATTTAATAACAAAATTTCTTAATTCAGAGAAACATCGAAATTATTAATTAATCAATACCTGATCAGTTTTGTCGCGAATATGATCGACGTGAATCTTCAAAAGGCGCGAAAGAACATTGACCTTGCTCTGAAGAATCCGTTCAGGATTTTCGAGATATTGGAGACGATTAAGTCCATCGAAATTGCTTCCGTTGTTGGTATAATTAAAAAAATCAAAAGTCACATTGTCGTCGGTATCGAGAACAAAATTAATCTCGTAATTATCGACAAATAATTTTTTTTTTTCCAAAATGTTGTTGGACTTTTCGGCACGCGATAAAAAAAGTGTCAACGCTACGAGAGTCAGAATCAACGAATGAAAAATTTTCACAAACATTTTTTTATTGTTGAATTTTATTGAATTTATTGAATTATTATTGTATCATTGAACCATCGAATTTTTCGAACGTTCGAACGATTCTATCGTAACGGGGCAATGGCTCCAACTGCCTCGTCGAATAAATACTATCTCAGAGCTTTGGAAAAGTCTTTGACGTTCGAGGATCGTCGTTCGCAAGCATCGCGTTCAACAGCGTATAAGTATATCGAGAACAAGGAAGTCTTTGTTCCATTTATAAATGCAAACATCGACTCGTATTTTGTAGAAAAAAAAAAAAAAAAAAAAAAAAAAAATACGTCGTCTCTTTGTATACGATTAATTGAATAATATGTAAACGCCTTCGATCAATTAATCGTGAGAAAAATGTCATTAAAAATCCTCCAGAAGAGATTCAATAAAATTTTATTTCCTCCTCACATCGTCAATGATTCTTTTTTCTTCTTTCAAAGTCAACGATTTTCGAACTGAATATTATTTCGCATACTCATTTTTTTGCAGCAACTACGACTCCAAAATTTCTTGCCCTTTTTCTCGTGTCAAAATTTCTCTACAAAAAAATCATTTTTTTTCATTGATCGACGTGCGATAATTTTTTGTCGTTTTCTCAAGCCCAGAGATTGAGCTCGCAAGAATTGAATTTTGAAGTCCCATGGGAGACGGGAGAACAAGTTTTTTGCTATTGAAAAAAGCAGCCTCGTAAATAATGTAGAGTAATAACGTATATGTCAAAATTGTTCTCGGTACTTGGTGGTATCCTTTTTATAGAATCTTCGATATATGATATTACTATGTGTTACACGAACGTACACACACATACGAATAGATATATAGAGAGAAAAGAGAGGGTGTCATGTTTAAGCTGGAGGTTGAAAAGCGTGGGAGTTATGCTGCGGTCGTGTCTGGGCTGCTGGGCATCTTGGTCGGTCCAGTTAACGTCTTCGTGCAGCCACATCACCAAAGAAAAACATCGTAAGCGTACAGTTTCCGTGTGACCCGAGACATTGGCAGGTCGTTATAAAAGTCATCGTTATTTTATCTCTCTGAATCCTATTATTACAATCAAACGTAAATGAATAATAATAAGACATAAAAATCGTAGTAACTCATTGATATTTAATTGGAATTTTATGATTTTTCATAATTACACGATTTAACTATTTATTTATTTTTTTTTTTTGAGCTTATTTTTGTAATTTTTTGATAATTGCACAAAAATCATCGGTTTTTTACAATTTTTTTAACTGGATGATGAATATAATTGATGAAATATGAGTGAAAAATTCGTTGAAAAGTGTTCATAGATTTGGAGTCGATATTCAGTCAATTCAGAACGTTTGATTCATTTTTTAAATTTTATTTTATTTTATTTTTTTCAGGATCGACGAATTTGAATTCCATGATTTGGGCAGTTGGATAAAGAGGATGAGGCTCGTAGTTTTTTTATTAATATTTATCGGCACAGGGAGGGTAAAAATAAGAGAAGTAAATAGCAGACCAGCTGGATTGACAGAAGAGATTTCATCGTCCGAGGAGATATTCGATGTTAAAAAACGTGAGGATTCTCCGAGGGTTTACTTGGAACAATGCGGTATCGTCAAATTTCAAAACGCTCGACGGGGTTCCGTGAGCGTTTTAGCCTTTTTGGATGCATCGTGGCCCTACAGTCATAGACAAGCGATAATGTGAGTTCCTAGAAAACGAGGAAACGTTAAGTTCGAGGCAAAATATATTGTCGATGAGAAAGAAAAAAAAAAAAAAAAAACTCGCTTCTTTGCTATTTTCACTGATTATTTCAGGCTCGAAATGCTCAGCAGCCGTTTACGAAAATCGGGTCTAACGAACATACTTTTTTTTGTGGTAAACATCGATCCGTATTTTTCACGAAAAATCGATACTGCGGAAGACGACATCGAGAGAGAAGCCTGGCTGGGAGTTTCGCCTGACGAGATCGAGGGATTCTCTCGAATCAATAAAACTTTCGATTTTTTGACGAGCAGCATCGATCCTGATATTGAACTTATTCAGGACAACGAAGAACTTGGAATTTGGAAAGTTCTCGGGGGCTCGAGGGATCAGGTATTGGTCATAGATCGGTATGTAATTCGTTGCTATTTTATTTCTACTCAATTTCTTCGTTTCTACCAATTTTTTTTTTTTTTTTTTTTTCTATTGCTACTTTATTTCCTCTTCTCCTCTCATTTATTCCGAATAATTTTAATTATTTTCGATGATTCAATGTTCTCAAAGGCCTGAGTTCCTCGGATGAATTTATTTCCTAATAAATGAGTGATTAATCAATTGATTTCTTATGAAATACCATGAAAACTAGAAACTTCTCCAAAATTACACATTAATACGTAACTCTCGTTGTTCTTACTTGTTAAACGGTATTTCGAAACGATAATTTCGATGATTTTCTCAGCTGTGGAAAGCTGACCTATCAGGTTATAGTACCTTGGAGTATTTTGCACTTTCCTTACGTGAAAGCAGCGATTTTGTCGACCTACAACGACCACCCTTGCGGGGTGTGTAATTTTATGGGGAATTTTGATGATCCGGAATCGTTGAGTTCGTCGAGCACAATGGATAGTGTCGGAGGCACGGTGATCGAGGACAGTACGAAAAAAGCAGAGTCTCCTACGATCGAAGAGAATTCTCAGACTGAAACTGTGACGTCAGTTACGATTTTTTCACCGAGCACCGATACGACGCTCGTCCCTGATTCGACTCTTCCTAATCTTATCGACGAAACCTGGAATTCCAGCCAGGAGGAGCTTCGGACAGAAAAAAACGAGGAAACGACTGCTGAAAACGAAATTTCGACACTCCAAATTGATCGTGATGCCAGCACCGTTTTTCCGGAAGTCGAGACCTCCGGTAGCGGCGAATCGAGCACTGAAATTCTCAAGCAAACTCTCAATTACGATTCCACCATTTTTTATCAACAGGAAGAAATATTTGGCTCCGAAAAACCGGAAATCATGGAAGAAACCACGGAAAAAATGGCAGATTATGCCACGACCAACGTCAATGAAGCTGCGAGCCCTGTGACCTTGACCGAGAACCCCGAGAATACGACAGCGGAAGACATTTTCAAAACGACTGAAAATCGTGTTTTTGAAAACGATTCCGGTCTCGATTCGGCCGAAGATTCCATCGACTTTGATCCCGAAGCTATTGAATCGAGTACAACGAACAATTACGAAGCTACGGAAGCGAAAGACCAGGATAATGCACCGGAATTATCGTCGTTGAAGGAAACGACTCGAGAAACAACCGAGTCATCAACGACGCCAGAAATTTCAAAGGAAAATGAAGAAAACGAAGCTGCCGAATTGTACGTGCCAATCCGAATAATTATGCACGCTCCCCACTTTCACGTGGACGTCGATTCGACGAGAATGCACGAGTACCTCGTCATGAAAACCGGAAGTTCGGAAACTCATGGACATCTGGCGTCCCACGACGCTACCAGACTCTACAACGGTCCTCAGGATCACCGAGAAACCAAAATTCCGGACTCAGCTGCCGAGGAAATCGAACAGAAAAAATGGCCGATGAAAAATCTCATTTTCACCAAAGACGAAAGCACCGGCTTGTTCGGCGAAGTCGCCGATTATTGGAGAGACTTGAGCAGCCTCGATAATTACGACGAAACCGAAGAAACGGAACGACCCGGTAACGACCGGATTTATGAAGAGGTAAATTCCGGAAAAATTATTGAACGATGCCAACTTCTTTTTTCTTGTTTAACTGTGAACAAAAAATGCGACGAATTTCGTTTAAAAAATCGACACAAATAATTCGATAGTTCCTAGAAATGTGGTTTAATCAGGAAAATGGGAAACGAAGTTTTATAATAGAAAGCTTGAAACATTAAATTCATTTTAAAATGACGTTTCGAAAAGATTCGCAGTCAGTAAAACGATTCTTTTTCTAGGGGCCGACGAACGGAAAACTATGGGACCAATCTCCGACAGGTAAAAACGAGAACTTTAAAGCCGTTACCGAAAGCTTGAGAGCTGAGGCAACGAGTGAAGTTATAACGGAAGTTCAGCCGATCGCGAGAACCGAAGAATTCGATGCCGAGGAGGAGGAGACTCGAAATAGACTTATTGCGCATTACAGTAAACTGTTGCCTTGGATTTACTACATTCTCGATAAATAAATATCTGAAAAAAGCGATAACCAATATTTTTTTTTTTTTTTTTCTTAATTCTCCATTATTGTTCGTCATAGCACTAAACCAGTAGAAATTTAATATAAAATCATTATTTTCGTTTCGTTTTTACTCTCCTTTTGCACTGATAATTTCTTAACAATATTGATAAATCACGCGAATATATTTATGTCAATGAACCAACTTGGTTTTCGATCAATAAAAAAAAAAAAAAGTTCGATCTTTTCGGAATGATAATAAATATTACGCCGAACCAGAATTGCTCAAATCGTCCGAATCGAGCTTCTCCGATTTTTCGCTTGTTGTCGTTGTGGTACTGCTACTACTGCTCGTGTCGCTCGATGATGAGCTGTCGCTGCTGCTGCTGCTGCTGCTCGAACTGCTGTCCGAATCGCAATCGCTATCGGAGTCAGAGCTCGAATCTGTGTCTTGTATTATCCTGAATATCGAATCAACGATTAGAAAAGTTATTAACTATGTTTTTTCACTTTTTTTTACCAATAAGCTCGAGATTATCATTGATTTATAAATTCCTTTTTTTCAACAATGCATTTTTGAGATTAAAAAATCAGTCCGAATTAATGAACCGAAAACACCATTTTGTTTATCGGATAATACAATTATTTTTATCCATTTTGTGGTTATTATTATTAATCGGTAATTCCAGTGAAATTCGAAAAAAAATGAAATTTGATTAGGAGCGATTGCAGGCAGAATTGAACGTGACGATAATAACAAATTCGAGAAACACAGCTGAATTACTCACGCTATATTGTTGCCATCGATCTTAATGTGCTCCAGTTTATTGGTCACGTTGTTCAGCACATTTTTTATAACGAGAGACTCGTTGTGAACCGACCAAGCCGCGACTTCCAACTCTTCGAGGTCAAAGCCCATTTCGCTTTTTTTCGGAGTAATCTTAAAACGAAAGTTCAAATGTTTTAATGTAAATAATGAACTTTTTCACTTTTTCTGCTTTCGATTCTTTTTTTTCTTCTTTCAATTCATAAAAAATTTCAGAAATGAGCGATTTTTCGATTAAAAAAAAAATAGTTATGAATATTACTCACCGCATCCAACATCGGAGAAACAGATTCGATCAGAGATGAAGGCGCTTTTTGCAACCAGATCAAATAATCCTTGATATACAATTGATTCAGTAAATAACGGGGCTCGTAAGAGTCGTTGAACATTTCGTGAATCTCGCAGAACTTTTTTATCACGTATTTTTTACCTATTTTTCGCAGAAAACGGAATGATTAGAAAAATTCGTGTAATTGGAAAAAAGGAGTCGAATTAAGGAAGTTTACGAATTTTACCTAATTTTATCGTCGTTTTGACGTCTTCGAATGTTTTCATGGATAAATTCCAGTGCCTGCAGAGAGGATAACAGAGTGATCTTCTGAAACAGGCTCGTATGACTTCCTCCATACTTGAAAAAGTCTGAAATCATTTAAAAATCCAAATGCTTGCTTTAATAAATTTGTTCATTATTGATTGATCCAATATTTTTTTAATGCTTGCAAATATTCTTTGACCGCTTTGAGAAAATTTTATGAATTTTATGCAGGATGAAAAAATTGTTGAAAATACAAAAAAAAGAACTGGGATTTCGAGAACAAACCTCGAACCAGGAGAGCGTAGAGCTCAATTTGTTAACATCCCAGGAGCTCTCAGTGGTGTTTTCACCAAGAGTAATACGATTGTTATAACAGCAACCGAACAGAATGTCGACCATGCCAAAAAGTACGATTTTCGTTTCTTCATTGTCCAGCAAATATTCTTTGTTTGGTAATTCTTTCAACAAATCTTTCTCTCTGTCGGTGAAAATAACTCCTTCGGGTTTGAGATAGTGACACGGAAGCTCTACATCCGTAAAGAGTTCAACTCGGTCGATGTAATCGTCAGGAATTAAATCGGCCATGTAATGATCCTCGTCGAAAGCTTCCAATTCTGCAGCTTCCCTCATTTTTCTACGGTCTTCCATAGGTATGTTATCTGGTAGCGGAAGATCGATCACTTCTTTTATCCAGGCTGCCTTAAAATTTGAAAAAACGTGGAAAAATTCATCAAGATATAAAAAGGTCTGTATTTTTTGGCAAATCCAATTTTTCTGCTTCTCAATACTACTGCCGCACGATTCGAGTAAAAAAAAAACAACTCCGTAATCGAAAACAATTGTGTAACTTGCGACTTACATCGAAAGATCCGAGAGCAGCAGAAACTTTGTTCGCAAAGCCGTATCTAGGAGGATTCAATAGTAAGGGGGTTGTTTCCCCGTTTGCCGGTACAGTTTGAGGAAAAGACCAATCGATATCGTCTTTTGATTCTACCTCCTCTTCGTCATCTGCCTCGGACTCCTCATTTTTCTCATTAGCTGCTGGATTACCTTGGGAAAAATAATACGAAGATACCATCACGTCGAAACAGGGTAAACTCAGAGAAACTAGTTCTATGACAAATGTTTTTTGTAGTTGAATTCGATTCATATTTTTTATTTTTTGCTTTTTTCAATTATTATTAAACGGTTGATTCGCTTACTTATAACTTGTATTTTTGGAGCCAAAAAATCCTTGTTTTCTTTTGGTGGAGCGAGAAGAGTGGTGATCATGTCCATATTTTCAAAATGTTGGCCTTTGTTAACCTTGGAAAATTTCAGGAAAAAATCTCCCTTGTCACAATCGTAGGATCCGGACGATTCCTCATTTTCCACAATTTCACCAGGCAGTTTTAATCTGTATGGACAAATTTGCATCATCGTGATGCACGAGTCACACGCTAAGAGCAATTAAAGCTTTTTTATTTCTGGAACATACCTTAAATAATACGGAGTCGAATAAAATCTGAAATCATTTCCTTCGACGTAGACCTCGGTGTCTTTGATATTCGCATACCGAGCGTGAACCGTGATAACAACTTCGGAGTCTGTTTGCGAGAGTTCGAATCGAGGCGTCAACATGTTTCTGAAAATAGCCATCAACAATGAAAATGGGATCAACTCTCGTCAAGCATTGTCATATTTAAAGACTTTTATCCGGTTCAATTTATACTCTGTGACATTTCCAAAAATACTCAATCTTCTGTTATATTCGGAGTCTGATAACAGTGTATGACAATAACAATATATATAATTGTAACAGACAAAGATGGGAATTCTTGTGAGACAGTTGAAAGAACGAAATTTCTAAAAATTTTGAAAAACAAGTCAAAAATTTGAGCGGCATAGATTTGAAAGAATGGAAATTATCAAATCAATTAGGTAGAACGGATTCCTTGCTCATTTCTCAACAATTTTCAAGGTCACTCTTTTTTAAACGTGAATCGAATGCTTTTCTTTCTCGGCATTTATATTTTTCCATTGTAATTTTCATCTTATTCGTGTTAGGACGATCGCCAAGTGATAATTGACCTGCACTCGTTTTTGTTTTCTTTTTGTTCGTTCGAGGAAGATGATCGAGGAGGATTTTCGAGGTTATGTCTGCAATATTGTACCAATTTTAAGTATTGACCTACTCTATTGTATTCTCGTATTGATTCGACACCGTTGAGATTAATTTTAAATAGAAATATTAACATACGTAGTTTATGTATTCGTCGATAATTCGTAAATCCTTTAATGCAATTGTACAAGTGTTTTTACCAAAATATTATTGTAACACGGAAGAATCGACAGATTTCAACATATATACACGCAACGGGACGGGATTGAGTACCCGAGTGAAATTTAAATAATGACCAAGTGATTCCGGAAAGATGGTATAACTGAATATGAAAAAGATCGTCGTAATTTAACGATTAATATATGCAATATTCATCGAAAACGGTTTTTATTGAAAATATTTATTTCAAGAACATTCCAAAAATCTGCTGAAAAGAAAAATATATAATGAAGGTTGCAGTTTCGGTAAAATTCGAAATAATGCGCGCCACTGATCACACGTGACCACGGTCGTACATACAGGTCTGGAAATGACAGTAGCATTGCATAGGCAGCATGTGGGCCTCTTAATGTCCAAGCTTTTTTTTCTCACCGCTGCCACGGCATGGCGCTGTGATAGGGGGATGTTACAAGCTATATACAGGCCTAATTTAAACCGTAATGTTCTCTCTTCACGTGTTCTCGATATTTATTTCGTCAAAAATTATATGGACGTGAACTTGGCCGTCCGACATGAACTTTTCAAAAGTTTTCTGATTTCAATCGTTTGTAGAGTATTGTGAGAACAAAATAAACGCTTGTGAGATGAGTTTATCGCGAAAAAATCAAAAATAAAAAGTAACGTGAAGTTAGCCCGCCCATTCTACTTTTTTAAACCAAATGAGTCTAATTGTACGTAAATCAATGCGAAATCGTTTGTAGAACATGAATATTACAATAAAAATGTTTGTAAGACGCATATTTTTATGAAAAAGAAAAAACAAAATTTGCACAAGTTTTTCCGAACCAGTCAAGGAAACTGGTGTGTACCATACGGGTCGCAACTGATTTTTTAAATGCTAAAAACGATAAAACTGATTCATAAATGCGAAAGTATATGGATGGTCTGTTGAACTGATTCAGATGTTACCACTGCTGGTCTATTCCTAAATTTTATTTTAGGAGGGATTATATAAGAATATTTTGGAATGTTAAAATGGAAAAATTCTACAGACCAAAAAAAATACAGTATTCATTCCTCATTTCATCAATCAATCCACGGTCAGTAAGAGAAAAAACATTTTATCCTTTAAAGATTAACGATTATTGAAATGGAAATCGAATTCTTTCAAAAATAATAGTTAAAATCAAAGAAAGCCCAACAGTTTGATACTGAAAATTGCTATGCACAGAAATGAAACCAATAAAAATGATGGAATTATGTACTCACTCGTCGATGTCTTGTTCCCCTCCTCAATAACGAACCTACCTTTGGCAAAACCGAAAAGTCCGCAATTCCGAAATAGTCCGCACAGTTAATATCCACTGCTTCCGTTGCAGGACACTCATTGCAGTTGATTAATTTCCACTCGATTTTTCCCAAATCCTGCATGATTCTGAATTCAGACGAGCAGCAGCAGCGTCGTTTTGCCAACGTTGAAAACGATAGTTCATCATAGTTCAAAATTCAAATGCACTAATTCACACAACACCAATATTAACTTTTTACACTTCCGAGATAGTAAACGCGTGATTAAGACGTCAAAATTTTTTTTAATTTCCACGTCAACAAACTTTTGCACGGAATAAAAAAATCTATTCAATATTTCTTTGTTCCGCTAACTCAAAAAATGTATTTTTCTTGTGGCAATAAACTTTCTTTTCGCAATTGAATACGGTCGGTGACGAGTGACAGAAAGTGTTATGGCAACTGGTGCCGCCACAGTTTCGTGGAAAATCGTGTGTGCTCACGTGGGTGCACGCGTGCACGGGCGCTTGCGTTCTATTGTACTATAGCAATTGCGATAGTAAAAACTATTCGCAATGCTGTACAATAGCTGCGGTTATACAAGCCTTGCGTGCATTGCGTTGCGTTGCACCGTTTGCAGCATCCGGGTTATATGCATGGACCTTGCCTGCGCGACTTCGATATGCGATACAGAAACTGTATCGCGTTCGGAAACAGCAAACTACAGAGTAGATTTATAGCTTTCGTTCCGTTATTCTTGCCGACAATCCCATGGCTTTACGGCCTGCGTGCGTTTGGTGTGCTTTGCGTTGCGTTGCGTGACTCGCATGTATGGTTGCATCTTAGCTCCGCTTGCGAACACGCGTGCGTGCGAGCATACACACCATTTTCGAAACTGTAACACAGCCGTCACTAGACTGTCCGTCACTCAAAGCCCTTACTCACGATGTCATTAATCGTGATTCGCTCAAATATTCAAAATAATTCATCCTATAATTTAGCACGAAAAATAATATCGTGGGCAAGAGGCTTTCCTATCGACTTGTCGAATATCGCTTGCGAGAAGAAAACTCATTGACAAAAGAAAAAAAAAATTGAAAATTCGTTACGATTGACAAACGAGCGAATTGTGTTTAATGACCCTAATATTCTTTTCATAGCGTTTTCGTGCATGGTTTGTTTTCGAGAAATCGCGCATATTTTTAAGCTCTTATTTTCGTGCATTTTTTATTTTAAAAAATCGCGCACATTTTCAAGCTCTAATTAACGGAAATTGCGATAAAAAATTATGTAAAAATGATAGATTTGGGTGGTTTTAATAATAAAAAATTTTATCACGATTTTCCGTTTTTTTTATTATCCATCGTTGTATTTTTATTTGGCTTAACGACAATTCAGACCGTTTAAAGTATTTTATATAAAGATTTTCGTCATTAACACCGACTCTTATTCCGCACTCTGTTTTATCAATTTCGTTGCAATCAACGAACGATAATGCGCGGTATTGCACTAGCCGACCGATGCTAATGCAACTCTCTCCGCGCGCGCGCTACTTGCCGCCCCGCCCCGCGTCCCGCGGGCGACTGAATGAACGCGAGTCCCTCGCTCGCTCCCTCGTTGCCCCGCGCATGATCCAGTTCTCGCTCGCGCCTGCCCCTTCCAGTCGCCCCGGCGTGAGCTCTCCCCACCATCCCCGCTACGGAACGGCTTAGCAGGCCAAGCAGCGCGAGAGCGCGTAAACGTAAACACAGAGTCGAGGCTCCACGAATGTAAACAAACCAAACAAGCTAGGGACATTCATTCGCCAATATTTAGCGATCACATTTTTGTGCACCGTATGAATATTCGTTCAGTAATATTTTATAACAATTCAACAACGTTTTATTCTCTCGTTTTCCCAACGCATAAAAATGCCGGTAAAAAAAAAAAAAAACGTCAATCGAATTTCATTCGGTTTTTTTGAATCTAGGAAGATTCGTTCCCAGAAAAGTCCGCACCGAAACTTTTATTTTTTTATTTTTATTTTTTATTTTTTCGTGACAAACTCATTTCACAAACGTTTATTTTGTTCTCACAATACTCTACAAACGACACACAAACGATTGAAATCAGAAACCTTTCGAAAAATACATGGCGGGGAGCCAAATTTACACCTCTAAAAATTATTCGTGTAACAATTTAAAAATCTTTAATAAATTGATTGCATTAAAATAACGAAATCCTGTGCGGTACCTCACTACAAAACAGGGTATAAATCGAATCAAGAAAAGAGCTCTGTTTTTTAAGTGCCAAAAAACCCAGAACGTGTTAAAAAGTGGCAGGCAAAAAAAAAAACTGTCAAGCGACTGGCTAAAAATTAAAAGTAGTTTCAAAACATCTACAAGAGTTTGTTTTTGGTTTTTCCCGAACACGTTCTCCTGCTTGATCCCGGTCCTATGTCTATCATAAAACTCCACTTGTGCTTTTTTATTTTTATTTCCCTGAATTAACGATTTCAACGAAAAACAATAATGATTTTCATACGAAAAAATTATAAGAGTGCATGTACTGTGCCCAAGAGACATATGGCTGTCTCTTTCGCACACAACATCCCTTTTCCCCCTTTTCCAATGCGCACCATGCGGCCAAACATGGAAGCTACAAACACTGGACGTTAAGCGACCCATCCCCCACCACCGTCGTTTTCAGACCTGTATGTACGACCGTGCACGTGACTCGCGGCGATCGACGACATAACCTAAAAACCCGACATTTCCCGATCCCAATTTTTCTCGGGACTTCACAATCGCGTGTCTTTTTGTATTCTTTACGAATAAAAAATCAAGTTTTCAAAGTGAAAAATAAAGAACAATGTTAAAAATGTAATTCGGACGAAGAACGACATGAAAGTGTATACACATTAATTTGTTTAAACACCCGAGTGCGGTTGACATGATATCAAACCACGTGTTCAAGTGACAATAACAATAAAGAAATAAAAATGCTTCGAACGATAAATCCATTTGGTAAAACTGGCCAGGCTAAACATTTGGATCCGAAAGGTCTTATGTTTTCAGTGTTTACCGCAAATGATATAAAAAATTTGAGTGTCCTCAAAATTTGTACACCATTGTCTTTCAACGTATTGGGTCATCCTCTAAAAGGCGGTCTTTACGATCCTTCTTTAGGTAAGTATTAAGAACATTTGAAAATCAAGCTGACTGCAAACATTTTTTCAAATACAGCAACAAACCAAAGAAATTTCTATAAATTTATTTTTTACGATATTTCAATTAACTTCAATTAAATTCTACCCTTTTCTTAAGCATGTCAAAAATCTGACATAAAAATAGTTCCCTTTATCGTATTGACAGTGATTTTTTTATGTTCAAAAACAAAGAAATAAGCTAACAATTCTATTCAACTGCATAAGCTGACAGATTTAAGATTAATTTTACACATTCCTGTCAGTGTTGTAAAAATAAAAGTAAACTTTTCAGATATTATCATATTTGTAAAAAGATTTCATTATTAAATTTTGTGATTTTGATTAGGTCCGCTGAATGACAGATCGGATCCTTGCGGAACATGCGGAGAGGGGCCGCTCTACTGTTCAGGCCATTTCGGACACATAGATTTGCCCGTACCCGTGGTCAATCCGCTGTTCCACAAAGTTTTGTGTACTTTGTTAAAACTGGCATGTCTGAAATGTTATACCCTCCAAATACCTTCGTACGTGAAGCTTTTGTTGAACGGAAAACTCCGTTTGATGGAGGAAGGTTTTTCGAGCGAGGTCCAAGGCTTGGAACAAGAAGTTGGCTCCGCAGTCGCCAACATGAGCCAAATAACTGTCGCTGAACTCGAATTTATCTCGGATATCATCGAGACTTACATAGAAACGATACGCAATCAAAAACGCTACCTTCAAAGTAATAAAACTGAAGAACCTTTTAGCGCTCGCGTTTTGAACATGGAATGGCACAATTACATCGAATCGGTTCTTAAGAACTTCAAAGCCGGCAGAATATGCATCAATTGTCGCAACCCCATTCCCAAAATGACTGTACTGAAGAACAAAATCCTTATGAATCATCCAGCCATCGGCGACAACACGTGAGTTGACATTTTTTAAAATTGATTTTCCAAATCTTGAGAAATCTTGGGATCTTTGGAGTTTCCGTGTTTTCTCATATTTTCAATTTTTTTCTTGTCTAATTTTCATTCCTTTCGAATGTGTCGCTGTTATTTACTTTCCATAGATTTTTCAATTTTTACATGTTTCTTCCTTGCTTCGCTTTCAGGATGATGGAAAATCGAGTTATTCACAAATTAGATACAACATACGTAATGCCAGATCAGTCGAAAAAAAATCTCCGTGGGTTATGGGAACAGGAAGCAGATATTTTGAAAATAATCATTCCCTGCCTAGGATTGGTCGATCTCGAGTGGCCGACTGATATTTTTTTCTTCGAAATAATACCCGTACTTCCACCGATCGTTCGACCTGTCAATATTCTCAACAATCAACTGGTCGAACATCCGCAGTCGCAGGTTTATAAATCAATTATTCAAGATTGTCTCGTCCTCAGAAACATCATCCAAACGATACAGGATGGTGATACGAAGCAGCTTCCGGAAGAAGGCCGGGTAAGTTAACTCATGAGATTTTTAAAATAAAAAAAATGAATATAAACAATTTTTTTTAAAAGTACGTTGCTAATTCGGTAGAATTAAATTAAATATCAGTTGAGAGACACCAAATTTTTGATGGAATGAAGAAAAGAGCACGAGATGCGTAATTTCTGTTGCAACGAGTGTGAAAAAGTCGGATAAATGAAAAGAAATGAAGAACGACAATGATTTCAGGCAGTATTCGAAGGAATAAGAGGAGAGAGTGCAGCGGAAAAGTTGCACCACGCTTGGACGTCGTTGCAATCGAACGTGGACCATTTGATGGATCGTGAGTTGAGTAAAACGTCGGAATCAGCGAATTGTCAGGGTTTGAAACAGGTGATAGAGAAGAAAGAGGGTGTAATTAGGATGCACATGATGGGTAAGAGGGTGAATTTTGCAGCGCGTTCGGTAATAACGCCGGATCCAAATTTGAATATCGACGAGATCGGTGTGCCGGAAGCTTTTGCTTTGAAGCTGACGTATCCGGTGCCGGTGACGCCGTGGAACGTTACGGAGTTGCGTAAATTGATAATGAACGGACCGGACGTTCATCCGGGAGCTGTGATGATCGAGGGCGAGGACGGATTCGTGAAAAATCTTAGAGGCGACGACAAAACGCAGCTGGAAGCGATAGCCAAGCGTCTTCTGACGTCGAGCGCACGAAAAACATTCAACGGGATAAAAATAGTTCATCGCCATTTGCAAAACGGTGACATGCTGCTGCTGAATCGTCAGCCAACGCTTCACAAACCGAGTATAATGGCCCACAAAGCTCGAATACTGAAAGGCGAAAAAACGTTGCGTCTTCATTACGCCAACTGCAAAGCTTACAACGCTGATTTCGACGGTGACGAGATGAACGCTCATTATCCACAGAACGAATTGGCACGGAGCGAAGGCTATTTCATAGCGAACGTATCGAACCAGTATCTCGTACCGAAAGACGGTACTCCCTTGGGAGGTTTGATTCAGG
Organism: Campoplex capitator; assembly: GCA_037576405.1. Lineage (NCBI taxonomy): Eukaryota > Metazoa > Arthropoda > Insecta > Hymenoptera > Ichneumonidae > Campoplex > Campoplex capitator. The sequence goes on along the minus strand of JARBWI010000032.1, from coordinate 600,233 downwards.
ACCACGTTATTTCCGGTGTGAGATTAACGCTCCGCGGTAATTTCTTCAATCGCGAAGATTATATGCAGTTGGTGTATTCGGCGATCGCTGACACGACCGGCGAGCTCGTACTGTTGCCTCCGACGATTCTGAAGCCCGTTCGATTGTGGTCGGGCAAGCAAATCATTTCAACGGTGATCCTCAACCTGACACCTCGAGGAAGGGCTCCGATAAACCTCGAAGCTTCCGCAAAAATATCTTCGAAGGATTGGCAGGTTAAAAAAGCTCGGAAATGGAAATGCGGCGAAGAATTTACGGACCAGCGGAAAATGTCCGAGGCGGAAGTGGTCATACGAGGGGGCGAGCTGTTGTCCGGTGTCCTGGACAAAACTCACTACGGGGCAACTCCCTACGGTCTCATCCATTGTCTCTTCGAGCTCTACGGCGGCACTTGCTCCAGCAAAGTCCTCAGTGCTTTCGGCAAACTTTTTCAAACTTATCTTCAGATTTCCGGCTTCACTCTCGGGGTTGAAGACATTTTGGTCGTGCGTAAAAGCGATCAGAAACGCCGAGACATAATCGAAACCTGCCGGCAGATCGGGGACCAGATTCAATCCTCGACTCTCGAACTTCCTCCCGACTCGAGCGAGGAACAACTCAAAAGCAAAATGGAAGAATCGTACGCCAAAGATCCCAAGTTCCGAGCTGTCGTTGACAGAAAATATAAAAGCGCTTTGGACGTCTTTACCAATGACATCAACAAAACGTGCCTACCGGCTGGACTACTGAAAAAATTTCCTCACAACAATCTCCAGTTGATGGTCCAATCGGGCGCCAAAGGCTCGACCGTAAATACTATGCAAATTTCTTGCCTTCTCGGGCAAATTGAACTCGAGGGTAAAAGGCCACCGCTTATGATAAGCGGTAAAAGTTTACCGAGCTTTCCGGCCTACGACTCGAGCCCGCGCTCAGGTGGATTCATCGACGGACGTTTCATGACCGGGATTCAACCCCAAGAATTTTTCTTCCATTGCATGGCAGGTCGCGAAGGTTTGATCGATACAGCTGTTAAAACTTCTCGTTCCGGTTATTTGCAGCGTTGTTTGATCAAACATTTGGAAGGGCTGACGGTGAATTACGACTCGACGGTGAGAGATTCGGACGGGAGTCTCATTCAAATGTGCTACGGTGAGGATGGTCTCGATATTCCGAATTCGAGATTTCTGAGGAAAGAAGAATTGGGCTTTCTCGTTGAGAATCGTAAGGCGATCGTAGATCCGGCGTTGGTGGAGCATTTGAAGGACGAGACGACCGAAAAAATCCGTAAAATCAACAAAAAAATTCGCAAATGGAGAGCTAAACACGGCGATACTTTGACCAAATGGCGAACTAGCGAATTCGCAAAGTTTTCAGTCTTGAATAATAATCCAGCGAGCTCGAAAAATCGACAAATCAATTCAAACTGCGGACGTAGCAAGGCGGCGTTGTCATTGATGAAAAAGTGGATCAAGGCCGACGAGGAATTGAAGAAAAAGCTGAAGGACGAGTGCGTCCGGTGCCCGGATCCAGCCACTTCGATTTACCGGCAGGATCTTCAGTTCGGCGTGCTCACTGAAAAAATGGAGGCTCTCATGGAGGAATACCTGAACGAAAAGTCCCAAAGATTTACTACTTCTATCGGGAAAGAAGAAGTCAGAGATTTATTGTGCACGAAGATAATGAAGAGTTTGTGTCCCCCGGGAGAGCCGGTCGGTCTTCTAGCTGCGCAATCTATCGGTGAGCCATCCACGCAGATGACACTCAACACTTTCCATTTCGCTGGACGTGGTGAAATGAATGTAACTCTGGGAATTCCTCGATTGAGAGAAATTCTCATGATGGCTTCGAAGAACATTAAAACACCCAGTATGGAAATTCCTTTTAGAAAAAATTTGCCCAACGCGGATAATCAATCGAAGAAAATACAATTGAAGCTTACCAAATGTTACCTTTCGAACGTTCTTAGGAACATTAAACTCGAGCGAAAGTTGGAAGAAAATCCTCAGCGTCAGCTCACTTTCACCGTAACGATTAATTGTCTTCCTCACAGAAGTTACAAGCACGAATATTGCGTCAAGCCTCGTAATATTTTGGAGCGCATCGAGAGAGATTTTTTCAAAATTTTCTTCCGGTCGATCAAGAAGCTCGGTAAAGCCACAGGAACTTTGCTGCACATTGAGGAAGAAAAATCGACGAGTCGCGATGACGACGCGATGCTCGACATCGGCGAACCCGAGGAAACCGACACCAAACCGAGTCGATCCGATCTCGGTGAACTGCACGAATCCTCCGACGAAGAAGAAGCTGCCGAAGACGCCGATGCCACCGCTTCTCGATCCATATCGAGACATCGCGAAAATCAGGAATACGAAGATCCCGAAGAAGAGGAAATCGAAGATGCCGCTCCTCGGGAACCTGACGACGACGAAAAACCTCAAGTTCCCAACGAACTACTCGAGGACGAGGACGATCCTGACGAACCCATCTGCATCGCTGATAAATTAATCACCGAACAGAGAAAAAAGGACGTTGCGAATATGTACACGTACGCTCTCGATTACGATTTCGATAGCGAGAAATACCTTTGGTGCAAACTCAAATTTTGGGCAAGTCAATCTTTTCGATCTTTTTTTTCTTTTTCATTTAAAAATATTAACTAATTTGATAGTATTTCCGAAATTCAAACCTTTATTGCACCGATATTTTTTTTATACTTTCATGGGCTTTTTGAAGAGGGGGTAAAACAAGAATCAAATTTTTTTCATCGTTTTTACTGTTTTTTTCCCCAATTCTTCTATCAAAACCTGTCGTAATAACAATCTGGCTTTCAAGAGCTATGGTCTAAGCTTAATTTATCCCTTTTTTTTTCATCTTCACAGCTGCCTTTGCAAATGAGCAGATTAGATTTGCCAACGATGCTTAAAACAGTCGCTGAAAAAGTTGTTCTCTGGGAGACACCCGCCATAAAACGTGCCTTCACTTTCCAAAATCCTGAGGGTGAAACGGTTTTGAAGACCGATGGATTGAACATTGTCGTAAGTTTTGATTTTCATTATAAATTGTTAAATTAAAATTGAATTCATCGAATATTTGTTTGAATAGTTGAAGCATTTCGTTTCGTTTCGTTTTTTTTTTTTTTTTTTTTTTTAATAATTTGAAATAATTATTTTTCTTCCAGGAAATGTTCAAATACGCTGAAATTCTTGATCTTCACAAGCTATACACGAACGACATTTACGGTGTGTCGCAGACTTATGGAATTGAAGCTGCTAATCGAGTTATTTTGAAGGAAGTCAAAGATGTATTCAAAATGTATGGAATTACAGTAGATACGAGACATCTGTCCTTGATCGCTGATTACATGACATTCGACGGTACTTTTCAACCACTCAGCCGTAAAGGAATGGAAGATTCGGCCTCGCCTTTGCAACAAATGAGCTTCGAGTCGTCTCTCAATTTTCTCAAAAATGCAACTCTACAAGGTAAACAATTTTTTTTTTTTTTGAAACCAAATGTACACTCTTCAAAAAGCAGCTTTCCATATTATCCAATCGTTTGAACGTTCGAAAAATTCGATAAGAATTTCAAATCATTTGATCAGTTGAATATTTTAGAATTTTTGGAATTTCTTTCGTTTTTTTTTTTTTTTACGCTGTTCGATCGCAATTAGTCCACAAGATGAGAACGAAAATTCAAGCTTTGACGATGATTCAAGCAAAATGATGAATCTTTATTATCAAACCTAAATATTGATTCGACTTCATCATTTATTCAATCGATGAATCATTGTTTTTTTTTTTTTTACAGGCAAACAGGACAACTTGACGTCACCATCGAGCCGTTTAATGGTCGGCCAACCTTGTAAAACTGGCACCGGCGCATTCAATGTCTTCCTAAAAACCAACAACACCGCCTTAGTGACGTAACTTTTCAATTTTATAGACAGAAACGAAAAATCTGAGAATCAAGAGTATAGAATTTATATTTGTTCTTCAAGAATTTTTTTGTTTTTTTTACCATGATGTAAATATTCGAAAAAAAAAATCTTCGTAATAATGTAAAACTTTACAAAATTCAATCTTCCGATGTTGCAAGTCCTTCAATATGAATTTTAAAAAAATCGAAATTCCTCAAATAATATTTTTTTTTCAAAAGTCCAACTTTTTTTCGAGCAGTCTCACGACCAATTACCAGTTTCGTAAAATTCAGAGAAAACTATTCTCGAAACTCGAACCAGCAAAAAGATTAGCAGAGAAAAGAAAAGGAAACGTTGAAAATAACGAATTCAAAACCAATCTGAAAATCTTCAAATATTTATTAACGATTAGACATTTCTTCAATACACAAGTTTAAAAAAGAAGTTTCATTCGAATGTGCTTTGATCGAATATTTCGCTACATTTATTCGTATATTTTTACAAGCCGATGATCTTAAATCTTAGTGCCAGAAAAATGGACAAGAAAGATTTTCATTCTGTACGAAGAAAATCAGAAAAAAATTATACAAATGTGTCTTGAACAATATTAATAGCGGAAAAACTCGATGCTCATTTTTCTACACTTTTTTGTTCTTTTTTTTTTTATACATATAATACGTTGAAGCAAATATTCGAAAGATAATATTTTTACAAGATCAAACGTAGATTTCCAGTGACATGATTCTCAAACTGTCTTCAGCAGATTCTCGACCGTGGTTTTGAGTTTTTCAAAATTCGCTCCCGAAAAATTTTCGACCTGAAAAAGTATCGTTATTAGAATTTCCAATGAAGAATTGATTGATGATTTAACGTTTTTGAAAATTGTTCGGATTACCTTTTTGCCATTCTTGATGAAAATGAATGTAGGCATACTCGCGATTTCATACTCCGAAGCAAGATCCTCGCACTCATCGACATCGACCTTCAGGAAAACTACGGTTTCCTTAACTTCCTAAAAGTAATTATATTTTTCTCACAATCACAGTAAATTTAGAGTTCTTCTAAAATCATTTTTTGATATTTTTTCTCGTTTCTTGTTACAAAATTTAGATCTTAATTTTCTGATTTCTTTTCATCTTCTATGAACGATATTCATTGTCTTTATTTTCGAGTCAATTCGTTTGTAACTCGTTGAAATTTTCTCTTTCAATTAACGTATAGATCTCTGCTTCATAATTGAATAATAATTACGAGTTTTTTAAATATTTTTTTCGATCGTTTTCGCTGAATTTAAATATTTTTTTTTTTATTGTTAAAAATCGTGTTTGAATCCATTCTTAAAAATGTTTCTCTTAGTAACTATGAAAAAAAATGAAAAATCGAACCTCGGCGTACTCTTCGACTTTCGGCGAGATTGCTTTGCAGGGTCCGCACCATGTGGCAAAAAAATCAACGACAACGAGCTTGTCACCAGCTGCTTTAAGCTGGGCCGCCATATCGTCCTGAAATCCGTGTAAATTCATCGATTAATAATATTGAATCGATGTGCATGAAAAACGGAGAAAAATAACTTGTTTCCCGATTTCAATGTGTGGGCAAACGTATGAGGAAAAAAAATTATCTGGACGCAAGATCGTGATAAGGAAAAAAAAAAAAATTTTACCGTTTCGATCATTTCGATGTCAAAATCGGGATCTGAATTTATGATCGTGTAATGCTTAATGTTCTTTTTTTGAAAGTCTGAGTCACGCTGATCTGTATCAATAAATTTACGATTACTTAGATAACTTATCGCGAAAGTGACAGGGAAGGAAAAAAAAATGAAAGAACATTGCGAAGTTGCGTGTAGATTCAGCATAATCATCGTCGCGGGTATTCAGATTGAAAAGCTGACATTTTTATCAAATTATTATTATTATTATTATTGGCGAATATTCGGTTGAAAAACGAAATGGGGAAAATCAATTGAATTGAATATCTTAATTCAATAAAAATCGTTCTTATCGATCGAGATATAATTTGTAAATTGAGAAAAAAGTGATTATCAAACACGAGAAAGCGTAGGGATCGTAAAAACTTGGGGTTATTTCGTTAGAGATGAGAGAATTGAGAATAAAATATAATTGAAGAATGGATCGATGATCAAGAGGATATAGGTCGTGGTGATGAATATTTCAAGGGAATTTGAAGTGGATCGGGTTGATTAGCATGCGCGCCAATTGGATGCGTTTTCTAGCGATTGGAATGATCGATCGAGGCGCGACCGTGGCCATGATGGAAAATTTTTTCTTTCTCTTTCGTAACCTCGAAATAACAGATAGAAATTGTTCTATCGATATAATAATCAATAATAATGATGCACCTTGGAATAATAAATGAAAAAATGATTCATCGCGCTGCAAGAATCGCGGGAATTTAATGACACCGGTTTTTACCGACTTTTCTCATGGCAGGACTATAGCGAGCCGCGGTAAGCGCGGCTAGAGTGGAGGGGGGGACCGGCCACCAAGAATTTGGGTCATGCAGTCCGTCGGGAATTTGGAATTACATACGGCATGACAATCCCCCCGAAAACAACAGAAAAATCATGAACAATAATGTCGTTCGAAAGGATTTATTCATCAGCGATAAATATAGCGTGCGATATTATTTATGTTTACGTTCAGGGTCGAAGCCGCTCTACATTCATTTATCATTTATTCACTTCCGTGTTCTCCGCCGATCGGATCCACTTAACTGGTGCTCACGAGAGGTGTTACAACGCCCCCCATTTCCCGATCCAAACTTTCCATTATTTAGCTTAAATACGTAAAAAGCTAAAAAAAAAAAAACAAAACAAGCGAATTAATAACTTACCACGTCTTTAACCTGGTGTACCATCTTGGGAATGTCTGATTTTATGGTTTTTCGTTTCTCACACAACACCCTTTCGGACGTAAAAGAAAAGTGTTCTGACTCCGAGCTAGTTACGGAATAAACGTTAATGCGAAGAACGACGCGGCGCGACTAAAACTCTCGAAACGGCAAACGGCAACGTCGTATTGTGGTAATACGCGTCGTCGTAATCGGGATGTGAAGTTAGGGACGTACGGGGAGGGCGCCCGAGAGAGCCCGAGTGTTCGATCACTGAAAGCTAATTCACACGAATCTACGCCGGAGTTTCACGAAGATTGACGAGAACACTCGGCGTGTCGACACGAATACTTCGTCGCCGCGTGGAGGATGGTGGGCGACTTCTTTCTTTACGTTTATTTTGTCCTGTCGAAAATCCTTTTTCTAATAATCATAATGGAACGATACTCACGCTTCTACGTGTATTTCCGGCGACAGATTTGTCACGACCCACGAGACTTCGAGACGCCAGTTTTCCTATTTACAAATTCTTTTATTTCTCTAATCCTTGATTTTTTAAATCAATATATACCGCAATCAAAATAAACATGAGAAAACAAAACTTCATTTTTCATTATTCAATCCATCTTTCTTAAAAAAAAATCGAAAATTCAGTAGCGAAGAAAATGAAAAAAAAAAATCTTCATGGTACACGTATCTTATTTCCGTTTTATTGTTTTTTTTTTTTTTTTTTTTAATTTCTTATCGAAAATGACGAATAAGTCACATTCCAAAAATAATCATGGGCATAGAGAGGTTTCTTCGAAGAAATTCCTGGTGAATCAATTATATGAGAATTACTTGCGAAACTTGTTGATGACGTCACAGTGACGCGATGTACGCGTTAGTTTGCCTAACAATATGCAATAACCTATTTAGAGTCGCGGTAGTGACTCGAGACAAGTACATTTATGGAGGAGAGCTCGCTCCAATACTACCGGAGCGATCGAGTTTCCAACTGTTTACGAAAACTTTCAAAATTTGTTTCTGCAATAATAAAATATTTACAGCAATTTAGAGAATGTTGCGATGTATTTTTTATTTTTTTCTCTCTTTCGTGACTTCTTGGAACTCTGTAGCCCAACGAATATCGAAGATATTTATATTATCTTATTTATTTTTAGTTGCATGAAAAAATTGTGCATTTTTTCGCACACATTTCTGATGTTTGGTTTTTTTTTCGTAGTCTGTCTAGTGACACTAGTAATATCTGGACGATACACACTGACTCTATTGCCTATATACTTTCCGATTGAATTCTCTGTTCAAGCTCATATGGTTATAAAGATCGCTAATGTGACAGCTCGCCAAATGTTCTTGATTTTTTGGTTAGAGTGACTTTTTCCGAATCCGTTCATAACGACAAGTATAATTAATCAAAAGCGTTGTGCATCTAATATTACAACGATAGCTGTGAGTTGAAAAAGATTATAAAGATCGCGGCCGTCCGTTAAGAGTGATAATTGTGAGGTTAAAAAAAAAATAAGATTATAAAGATCGTCGGTGTGATTTGTTGACGGATATTTTTCTAAATTTCATTTTTGATTAGTCATCACCGCGTGGTCATCAGTCATTTTTTTGTGTCATTAATAGTGATGATTATGAAATTGAAAAAAAATTGTGAAAATTGCAGAAGTGAGATTGACGGAATCGGTGTGATGATTTTTTAACCTTGACTTTTGGTTTTAGTCATGCTTCCGATCAAGATTTTTTTTTAACGTTCGGAATTTTTTTGAATTCTGATTCTTCTTGTGGAAAACAAGCGTACCGGTAGAAAAAACTGTACAATTACAATTTTGTAATTCACTGCTTCATGAAACTAATAAATAACTGAAGATATAAACTTCGACTACATACGTATAAACCTTTTGCGCACATTTTCCAATCCTGAAGACTAGAAAAAGGTGATAGACGTCCTTTACGTACAAACGAACGCTCAACCCTCAAGGAATCTGAGAAAATTATTTTTATTCATGGTTTTACAGCAAAAAATTAATAAAATATTATAGAATCTCGAGATTGTCCAATAAAAATACGTCATCCTGTCATCCTACATATATACTCGTGTATCATAAAGACGTAGCATATACCGATACGGATGCGACATCCTTTACAATTCGAATCAATTAGAGTCGTGAATTCACCTCGATAGAATTGAATCTTGCCAAGTGTTGTGCTGTCCCCTGTATAACGATACACATTTCTTACACATAAATGCGACAATAATCACAATTATTCGCATACATTTTCGAAGCAGACAAAAAAACAATAGCGATGGTAGGTGGCGCCAAAAATCTGCAGAGGAGCGGCAAACAAACGAGTTTTTACCAAAAAAAACAGACAAACTTGTCAGCTGATATTTCTAACATGATTAATAAAAATAGTTTGTTATCATTGATTACAAATTCTCCTCGACCCAATAAAAAGATTGATTTCGATATAAATTTGTACCAAATTCTAAAGACTCGGATTTTGACGTCCCAACGCCTTTATCGCTGCTCTTATCACATTCATATGATTACCAATTTCTCAACATAACTGCACAGAATGAAAATAAATGTATGAAAAAAAAAAAAAAGTAAATATACGATGATGTAACTCGAACTCGCTCGTTCGATAAAACATGCACTTGACGCGCGTGTGTACCATGCTGTAAAAGTTTTGGTCTAGCGTATAGCCTCTACACGTGTTGTGTCGCAGCGAGTCAAGTAGATCGATGCGATATCACAGACGCACTCTGTCGCATGTGCGACCACAACGTCACATGAGAAAATCCAGCGCATCGAAAAACATCGAGAATTAAATGTTGATGCCAGTATTATATAGCGAAAAGAAAATACAGAAAATCGAATCCGTCTCATCGTGCTTCAGCTGCTACACCGTAGGAGAGGCCACGCCTCTCTTTCTGCCAAATCATTTTATAGAATTATAAAACTTAAAATTTTATTTCATAATTAAGCGCTTTGTTAAGCGTAGTTCAATTTTTTCTTATACGTAGCTCTGACATAAGAGAACCCGAGTTCTTTCAACGTCGGAAGAAAGCAAAGCGCCCTCATTGTCAGAATATGTCGTATTTCCTAGGGAATTTTTCCCGGGGATTCCCACTCCGAGGAACCAGAGCATAGGGTATTTTCCCGGGAAAAATATGCCGAGGAATGACGTATCTCTAACCTCTAACCAATCAATGAGCGAACAGAGGTTCACTTTTGAGTGTCGATATGAAAGGTGATGATAGTGAATTCAGTAGATTTTGTTTTCGCCAAAAGTCACTAGCAGCTGATTTCGGGTGTTCCGAATTGCGATAGCAGGTCCATATTGAGTCGTCTCGACCGCCAAAGTAGAGTTGATCGTCGCGGTGGTGCGCGGTGCCGGCGTATAGTAGTATCGATCGGGGGTTAAAAACGAACGGGGTGGGGACAAAGATGAAACAGCGACAAGCAGCGTGAGGGACGCAAACTCCGTGAAATTTTCGCGGCGAGCGTAGCTGCTCGGAGGTGGATGTAGAGAATCATAAGCACTCTGTCATTCATTCATATCACCCTCATCACCGTCATCACTCTCATCCAAGGTTAAATCGGCAAACATTTTTTTGTCTCCCCGTCCGCGTGACACCCAAAAGTAATACGCCATAAAAAAAAACTAAAAATATAAAAAAAAAAAACGGGCACTTCTCGGATTTGCCGGCAAAGATGGCGGACCAGGAACAAGAGGAACTTGACTACTACATAATGTTCCCATCCTTCCCGGCCGCCACGACTAACCCCACGACTTTAACTGATACAGAGAAAACCGAATCTGCCGGACTTCGGGAACGCGATGACTTTGTCTTTGTTTACGAAGAGGACAAACGACCGGTGGTCGTCTTGCTCGGATGGGCCGGCTGTCAGGACAAGTATCTTGCCAAGTACAGCGCGATTTACGAGGAAAAAAGGTACGAACGTTTCGAATGACATTTTTTGTTAGGAAAGTCCAAAGAATTTCATTTTATTTTTATTTTTTCCTTTCGTGATCCAGTGATTTCGACTCTGTTAACTCGTCGTATAAATCTGCTGCGGTTTTTATATTTTAACGATTTTTTCGCCTAGATAGTGCTCTGCCAAAGTACGAAAGTGAAAAAAAAATCATTTCCCCGAGTCTTTTCGCTCGTAAATTTTCATTATGTAAAGTACCACGAACATTCGTGCCTGCCGGGTTGTTCAAATGGCAGAATTTACTGATCTAGACGGTTGTAACTCTGAGGAAAGTTACAACCGGAAATACATATGTAGTCGCGACGTGAGATCGATGTCACGGTGTAACAACAACCCCGCGTTGAATTCCGATGCATTTTACCGCAGCGTATCGAGGGTCACCACTGGGTGAAGGCTTTCTCAGGTTTAATTTTCTTCCATATTGCTCTATCCGTACGTAAATACAGGGCGTCCGGCGACTGATTGTACGAACGGCTGAATTGAGTTCATAATCGAAATTCGAGTCGAAAAATCTAGTAACATTTTTTGATGATCGGACTCCTGTTGGAAGAATTATCAATCGTTGAATATGGGAGTTCTTTCATCTCGTATACTACCAAAACGGTTGTAGATACGGTAAAAGCCTTCAGGACCAATTATGTAGCGCGTCAAATTCTCTACAAAAAAGTGTTGAACGAAAATTTTGTATCTGCGATACTTTGGACGAGACATCCGATTGAAATCAGTAGAATCAATTCTGGTGAAAAAATACTAAATAATTTCGAGTCAATGTTTTTCTGCGAAAAATAGAACGATTGAGTAGTTGATGATAAATGTAAGAATATTGTCTTTTGGTAAAAACGATTGCATCGTCTGTCCAACAGTTGTATCACGCTGCGTTATACAGCCCCGGTCGAGTGTCTCTTCTGGCGATGGGACAGAATGCCGAACATCGGTAAGCGTCTCGTTCAAGTAATTTCTGATCGGAGCCTCGATGAGCATCCGATATTCTTCCACGTATTCAGCAATGGCGGTGCATTCCTCTATCAGCACGTTAGTCTGGCTATGCAGCAAGCTGGCACTCCCATAAAGGTGGGATACTCAGATACTGTACAAAAAATTTCCCACTTAAAGGTGAAAAATTACCCGAACAAATTTGGTCCACTGATTTTGAATCTTACAAGCTCAAAAATGAGCTAAAAATCATTCAAATCAGATGTAAACTTGCGGAGACAATAAGTTTTGTGTGAAAAATGGATTCAAAAATATCGAACTATCGAATCATTCGTTCGTTGGCAACTTCACACGAGACTTTGCTGCACACTTCGCTGTGAACGTTCCAGCACTTCGCGAGGCCCTTTGATGAATTATTTCGCTTGAAAATACGTTGCTATTCATAATTTATTGCAAAAAGAGCTTAAAATTTATGAGTAAACTAACAAAATGGTTGCTCGATAAGAAAAAATTTCGAGAATTAATGATTTTATAGGTCAAGGGAGTAATATTCGACAGTGCCCCTGGCGAAAGACGGGTGACTGCTTTGTTCAAGGCAATTAGCGCAATTATAGGTGGACATCCGATATCCAACATTCCAATGTCCTTTTTCTTCACTGTCTTCCTGTCGATGTTATGGCTGTACGAGGTACGTGACGCAAAATGTATACTTTTTTCAAAATTTATGTATAAAAAAAGCATTGATTTGTTGTATGAAAAAAAATATTAAAATCTTATATTTCTCAGATAATTGCCCATGCATGGGGAAAAGAATATCGCATACAGACGAACCCGATCGCGCTGGCCGAGGAAGTTTATTCCTGGCCACAACTGTTTCTCTACTCGAATGCCGATACGTTGATACCTGCAATGGTAAATTTTCTTTTCCTAAACGCCTCGTAGAAAATAAGTTAATTTTTTCTTTGTGTGTTGAAAAAAATCACCGAAAGATCGAACGAATTCCGATGATTCAGCCATTTCGGTAACTGACGGATCAGCGAGTCCAAAAAAAATTCGAAAAAAGTCCCAATTGGGACTCGGGACTTGAGTGGACAAGTGAGACTCAAAATAAGTCCCTAATGGGACTTTCTTCTGTGACGTCATGAGTCCCAAACAGGGTCTTTTTTTACGACTGACCTTTGACAAAATTCTCGTCTCGCACCAAGTGAGGGGAAAAAGTCCCATTAGGGACTCACAAGTGAATCTTACTTGTCCACGTAAGTCCCAATTGGGACTTTTTTCAGAACTTTTTCCAGAGACTCGCTGATCCGCCAGGATCTCAGTGCCATCCGACCGATCGGTTTGCAAAAAAGTCTCGGTCCACCTTTGCCATGTCTCTGAATATATTAAAACTTTTTTTTATTTTCATCGGTCAAACGATCTCGAATATTTTCTTATTTGAAAATGCGAACCGGGCGAATCGATCGATCCACGACTTATCGCCATTTATTGACGACTGCTTACCACAATTCTCCTTCAGATGGCGCATTTCAAGCGCTAATATTTATTTGCTTCGAAAACAGGACGTTGAAAAATTTGCGAGTCGACGCGCGGAGAGGGGGGTTCGAGTACAGCTCGTTCTGTTCACCGATTCGCCCCACGTTAAGCACTACGCCATGTATCGTGATGTTTACGTAAACACGGTGTGTACCTTCATGCACGAGTGTTTAACTACCAAAACGGAAGAGACGAGCAGCAAGCAAACTGAAAATTATAGCTCGTTGTCATCCGAGTCGAAACTTTTGGGTGAGGAAACGTCGATTTATTACGAAAGCCCACCGGGACTTACAAAGCGAGTCGTTTTACCCAACGAGGCCTCGAAACCATTCAATTAAATATGTTAAGAAAACTACGAGAAATATATACACGACGGTAAACACAACAAGAAAATTACGAAGACAAGGAATGACTTTTGGGCTAGAGAAATATAGAATTGCCATTATTTCCCGTATCGACGAACGAGAAAGCAAAAAAAAAACAAGAAAATCAAATATAACCTCAAAATTCATCGAACGAACAAAAACCAAGTTGAACAAGGCGCCTAAGCATTGCTTCGCATAAAACGACGAGTAATTTATAACACTTCAGATCTGTATACGTAGACGAACAAAAAAAATCCTATAATTCCGAGGAACTTCGAGATGACAGAATTTACGTAGATAGAAAAAAAATAAATCTAAATGGTTGGTGACACTGACCCGAGTTGGCCCGTGGGAAAGTTTTTTTTTTTTTGCGTTGGCTGATTGCGTACGCTGCAAAAAAAATTATCTTTTTTTTTTCAATTGAAAAATATTTTTAAAAGGTGCTTAGAAAATCAGCCACGCGAAGTAGCACAATTTTGTATCTTTTTGTTAAAAAACTTTGGAGACAACAATAGTAAAACAAGTTTAAAAATGTTGAGTATAAAAACGAAAAAAAGAAATTGGAATTTTCGGCAAATAACAATACGAAAACGCACACAGGTACGAAAAATTTGCAAAACATTGATTCGGCCGAATATTTTTTACCAGACGCATGACGTTGGTCTATAAAAATTTCAGTTCGTTTTGTCTCTAACCTATAAAGCTTGATAATAATAATTTTAAAAAAATAATAGAGTCCATGCAAGCAAAGTTATCGAGCTGGCCTCGATCGAAACTTTTGGTATTATAGATTTTTATTAATTTTACAAAAAATGTTGAACATCGACGTTTCTACAGGATGTCCCATTCGGAGGAATCTCCATTTGGCATTGGATCTAACGTCCGAGACCGTGTCAAGGTCAACTTAGATTTTTACAGAATTTCCCACTCAAAAGCTTCAAAGTGATCTTCGAATTGGACACCCTGTATATAAGAATTTATCTTTGTGTGTGTGTATAGCTAATATCGACATAAATATATACGTTATCTCGTCTGTTTCTCGTTCATCGATAGCGGTAAACAAAAAAAAAAAATCTGTAACACAAATATATATTTTGATCTGTCGAATACTATAGTTACGAATAAATAAGACTGATAAACGCCTTCTAATGTCGGAATTCACCATTTTTCGAAATCATCCTGTAGTTTGATAGATTTTTTTCTTATCGTTTTTCTAATTGTTATTCTGAAATAAAAAATGATTTGAATATTCATAATTTGGCAATTTTTTTTTTTTTTTTTCGAATTTATGATTTTCAGATTTTTTTGGCAGCGATCGAAGCGCCATTGCGTCGTTTTAGTTCCGGTAATCGCCGCTCTCCGATCACCAGAAAACAAAATGATGCAATTATAAAGAATTGAAATATTCTCGGAAAATTGACAGAACATTTTTTAACTTCATTTTGTTTTTGCAATCGAATCAACTTGACGCAATATTTTGACAGGTTTAGTCGATGCTCCCATTTAACAAGTTCCCTCTTCAACTCGTGTTTCGTGGCTCAATAATTCGTAAAATATCGAAGGATGGCGCCACCCAAAATGGCTAATTTCGTTTAATTATAAGAACGTCGTTGTACACGGTTCGCTATTTTTTGATCGATTGATACTTTGTTCGATTGAAAATACAAAAATATTGATTCGTCGTTTGAATTTGGAAAATTTCTTTTGTACCATTCTCAATTTTATTCTGATTGTCACGTAGATGGAATCATAAAAATGACAATACCTTACAGCTCCAGTCGTTTTTTTCTGAAGTTAGCGATAGACGCACGAGGCTTTTGAGCTAAATATTTCAAAAAGTTTTCGTCGTACCTGAGTATTTTTCGTTACAATCCTAATCGCCGCATTCCAATCGCTCGTTGATTCCTTATTTCAATGAAAATGTTTACTTCAGTCCAAATTCTGACATTTCATCACTGTATAATTTTTTGACCTTCATTATTTCAACTGAACTGAAACGCGAATAATTCGAAAGTGAATTGATTCACGGATGATTATTTATGTTTTTACGAGAACATGAGAAATATCTTTCGACGAAAATTCATCAGTAAAATTTCGAACGTATCCTTCGACTTTATTTTTCAACTGAAAAGACGATTTTGTCACAAACAAAGCTTTGGTCGAGCACGTTGTGAGATAACACGATTCCAGCGAATGTCAAACATTTGCATGTGAGAAAGAGACTCGGTCGAGAGTGAGCGTGTACAGAGAGCAAAGCCCTCTCCTCCCCGTTCGCTTTCGACGCATGCTCGAAGCCCATTTTTCGCGATAACGGGGGGGGGGGGGGGCGCTCGGGATAGAAAGAGGGAGGGAGGGAGAAAGTGGTAACCCAGTGAGGCGAAGCAGAGAAGACCAGGCTCAAACAGCCGCGCGCGGCCGATCATTACGAGCCCGGCAAAATTCCCCGACCTCTCCCGCCCCCGTCGACTTGTTCTCAGTAACATCGCGCGGCTACGGATCCGTTGAAACGGCGACCCGAGCATCGTCTACAGAAACCTCGCGAATTTCGTTCGACTCTTTATTATTATTTTTTTTTGTATTTTCATTTAAATTAACGAATAATCCGAGCGACTCGGCCGAGGATAAAGAAACGTCGCGAGGTGCGTTTTGTTGTTTGTTTTTCACCCGGTGATCCTGTGCTTTGTTCAGCCCTCTCAGTTCACTCTTTTCACCGTTTTTTTCTGTCTTTCTTCTTCGTATCAAAATCTGAGAATCGGATTTAACGACCGGATGCAGGCTCTCGGCTCAATAATAATTCTCGATCGATCGACGTGACGTGTCAAAACATTGCTGAAATAGAAAACAGATGGTCCGACGTTTCTGTTCGAAAAAAAAAACTGAAAAATTCGTGATCGAGTCTAAGGCTCGGTAAACAAGCTCCTCGATCCTCGCTTCTTTCCAGTGATTTTAACGGATTTCTCAACCAACCACCGGGCAAATACTACTGACATACATTCGAACCTCGACCCCCTTTGCCAATCCACCTGTCACGTTGTGAGTTATTAAACGAACGAACACTGTGCATGAGCTTCGTTTACATTTCTTTTCAAATTTGGATCAAGATTCGAGACGAATATATCTTTTCGATCATTTTTCAAATTTTCGATAAAAAATTGACAAAAATTTAGTATTTCTTTCGATATTTTCGGATCGCGATATTTATTCGAAATTCGGATTTGAAGCTTCGCTGAATCCCAACGTTTTTTCAAGTGTTTTTTCAAAAAATTATCTTCGTAAGAGATTTGAGTTTGAAAATCGTGACTCTCGTATGTTTTTTTTACGAAAACAGAATAAGATTTAATCTCGCGTAATTATTTGCTCGAGAATTCCAAGGATTCGCGATGATTTAGCGATAGGAAAGAATTTATAGAAGCTCAGAAACAGGGGTTCCCACCCTCCTGTAGTCAGGCAGGGAGAATAATTCATCGGTTGTTCTCGTGGAAAAAATAGTCGAGCGAGGGAAGTAAAATAAAGCATCGACGAGTCAGTAGCATCTTGAGCAGCGTAAATAGGATCAGTTTTTTCTCTTTTATCCACTAAAAAGTAAATCCTTTTTCCCCTTCTACTTTTTTTTTTTCACTCGAGCTAAACTCGTGGATTCGTTTCTACTCGAATCACTTTTTCTCGAGTATCCTTGAAAACAAATCATTCGTCCTGTTTCTAGTCTCAGTCGTGAGATCGTGACAAAGATAAGGGCTCAGAACCTCTCGAAAGCCTCCAACGAAAACGCAACAGGTCGTAAAACTCGTGTTTTTTCCCCGGAAAAAAAAATCCCTCACTGATATTCTCAGTATCTCTTACTCGAATGCTCAAATTCCTAAATTCTTTTCTCCTTTCACAAAATGAATCGAAAATTTCAGTAAAAAAACACTGAATATTGAAAAAAGATTTTCAATCGAATGGAAATTGACGTTGGAAGGAAAAATGGCAAAAATGTTTGATTCAAGATATTTTTTCGACAGAAAATTCAATTTTTAAACTCATTGGATAAAATTTTTTTATTTTTCTGCATTTCTTGATTTAAAAAATTTTTTTTTTTTTCAAATTTTTTCGAATTTCTTGAAACGAATCTCAAAAATAGGGTCGATTTATTTTTTGATTTCTTAAAAAATATTAAATTTGTCAAAAACGCTTTCGATGTGACGTTTTTCGTTGGCAACACGTGCTCTCATAACAGTTATAAAATGCTGAAGGTAACGAGTGTCTGGTGGATAAATTACAGAGTATCGTACCGTAGCTGGGATTATTATGATGATACGTGAGTTAAGTGACCTGGAGCGATTGAGGTGAGAAGACGAGAAGGTGCGTTTGACGAAGGGGGTGAGTATTCGATTGATGACAAAAGGATTTTTTTTTTCTTCTAAAGAGGCTGGTAAAAGGGATGGGAGGAGAGGTTGTTAAAAATTGAGTCGAATGGCAGAGCTGTAACAGGGGTCCCCTTGTGGATATCAAAGGGGCAGAATGACCGGGCGAATGACTTTGTCGTTCCACTCACCGATAATGGAGGAGCACGAGAAGAATCTTGTAACGGGTAGTCTGGAGCAGAGAAAAGAAGCGTTCAAGGAGGACGAGGAACTTATGAAAGAGACGACTAAGTTCGTTACCGAGGTCATCGAGACCGCGGCATCCGAAGCGACCAAAAGAAAATTTGAATCCGAGGTAATTCGTCGGAATAATCAATCGACTTGTCCTTTTTCGAAAATTTCGGAACTCGACCTTTTTTCAGCTAAACGTTGAAACGTTGTACTATCGAATCTGACTCCAAGTACTCATTTGGAAAGTACGAAATAATTAATTTCAACTCAAATTTTCATAAATTTCAAATTAGTCAAAATTAATTTAAAAATTAAAAATTTATTTTTAATTAATTTTGAATGAACATAAAAATTAAAAATTTATTTCAAATTAATTGGAATAAATATTAAATTAATCAAAATAAATTAAAAATAATTTGAAATTAATTGAAAAATTGAAAATTAATTTGAAATTGATTGAAAAATTGAAAATTAATTTGAAATTGATTGAAAAATTGAAAATTAATTCGAAATTAATTGAAAAATTGAAAATTAATTTCACATTAATTGAAAAATTGAAAATTAATTGAAAAATTGAAAATTAATTGGAAAATTAATTTGAAATTGATTGAAAAATTGAAAATTAATTTGAAATTAATTGAAAAATTGAAAATTAATTTGAAATAAAAAATTATATTTAAATTTATTGAAATCAATTTTGAATTAATTAAATTCAATCAAAATTAATTGCAATAAATTTTTAATTAATTAAAATTGAAGAAAAAAAAATTTTAATTCATTTAAAATTAAAATTAATCGAAGTAAATTTTTAATTAATTGAATTATTAAAAATTTCAAATTTAAAAGAATGAATTCTAATTGAAAATGAATTTCAAATCGATGAAAAAAAAAATTTCGAATTCTTTCCAATCTTGCTTCGAGAACGAATGAAAAAAAATGAATAATTTGGCTCGACATTAAAAAGCTCATTATTTTCGATTTCCAGGGTGGCGAGGCGAGCGAAGGTATACCAAAAGAAATAATATTCGTTAGAGCCTACATAAAACATACGAATAAAAGACCCGAATTCGATATTAACATTAATATACACACAATCAATATTCCCTTGAGTCGCATGCGATGAAATAATCCGGTAGTTAGAGATAGATCGAGTGTGCTGAATGCGCCGGGAGTAATATTAATGGAATGCGAGTCAATAAAATTTGTATCCGTGATAATTTGGCCTCGAAAAAAAAAATATTCGAAAACAGAACAAAAGCTTTTGATCAGAAGAGTAAAAAAAAAAAAAAACCAAAAAAAAAAAAAGAGATTTGCACAAGAGAGATAAAAAAAAAGTACAAAAAATTGAAAAAATTTCTCGGGATTGTATAACAAGAGGAAAATGCATGTTGCGCAGGCAGTAGATTGAAGGGCGGCGATCCCGTCGGCCGCTGGAACAACCGAGCCCGTGGCTTCTGCAATCGGATACTGAACGCGCTGTGCCCGTGCTTCACGACCAATGGTAAATCGTAGATACGTCATTTTCTCGACGTATATGACTTTGTCTCTGTGTTGAGCGTAGATATCGCGCGACTGTCGCTGCTCGCTGATTTGCCCTAAAAAATTTTGTATCCGCAATAAGAAAACTGTACAGATCTCAATGCTGTCGCAATCGCTATCGCGCCCGCGCGTGTGTGTGTGTGTGTCTGTGTGTGCGTTTTCGAATGATCATTATCAAAAGTAGTCTCGCATCGTTGCATATTCGCACACTTGTCGACAAATTACCGATCATTCTCTCTCGCAATCATTCATCCGAACGAAAAATACTGCCGCATCTTCGAGTCTTAAAATCCTGAAGCTTGAAGAAACAAAAAAAAAACAGGCAGGAATGAGCCAAAAAGCTGAACGAACACAATCCCATTAAGAAAAAATTCATCGACGATCTGGAGTCATCAAAATATGTCATGTAGACTCGATAAAACATTGTAGAAACGCTCAATCAGCCTCAAAGTACACCAGGGGTCTGGGAGACCCGAGAAATTTCGAAATTTCTTTTCATTCTTTCGCCATGATTTTTATCGACAAAAAAACTGTTCTGTTTGATCGAAAAATGCTCTGAAATCATCGGAGCCTCGATAATATTAGTGGCTTCGAGCTCAACGTCAGTTCGAAAAGACCAGGGTCCCCTGGACCCCATGAAGGCTTTGGTGTTGATGTAGAAAAGTGTGTACTTCGAGGCTCGGAGTCGCCGAGTCGATCGTTGCAATAATTCTTTATTTTTGACAGTTTTTTTTTTTCGATAAACTAAAATGATTACTCGTCACTGGAATACACAGTCGAATAGATGATCAGCTAATAGTTTCATCGACCTATGCAAAGCTTCAAATCGCATTCTACGCGTCACGTAGTTATTCTATCATTGCTTGATTACTTTGGTGTAGAAGAGCTTTCTCATACATTAGAATTGATCGATGATTTTCTGATTTATTTGAGACTCGAATAATATCCACGTATTGGGCGTTTGACGAGGGATGTTTGAAGCATGATTTCTGTACCTTTGATTACAACAATAAGAATGTAAATAATAGCCCGATTCACCTGGAACCTTTTACAACATCAAACAACACGATTTTTTTCTTACTCGAATCATCTCTTTCCAATGAACCGATATAAATATCGAAATAAAACCAAATTTTTACTATTATTTGATGAATTTTTTTTTTTCCGACAAACACTCAGCCCTATGTACACGTAGTTTAAACGTACTTTTAATTAGACGTAATTTTCTCGCCACACTTAGTCGATAGTTAAGCATGCTGTTTTGTAAAAGAAAAAAAAAAAGAGAAGACGAAACCGATCGAAAGTAAAAATGAGAAAACGAGGAGCTTGCCAATTGCAGGGAAATGAGAACGAGAAAATAAATCGTTCGAAAGACTCTCCTGGGTCTTTACGAAACGATGAAAATTAAGTCACGATCGATTGGAAGGACAAACCGAATCTTCCGAGTGCCAAAAGTCCCATTTTTTCTTGTCAAACTTTGTTAATTTCATGTCCAATGAGCAGAAGTGAGATTTCTATAAAAAAATGATTGTTAATCCGAAATGAAGATTTGAGGATTTAATTATAATTATTTTTAACAATAATTATTTTTAAAAATGAGATTGCATGTTGACAAACGATTGATCGTCACGAATAGAAAAAAAAAAAATCGTAGAAATTTGATAACGCACCGACTGTAGACTTGACGTTGACCGGAAGTGGAAAAAAAAAAAGAACGAAAGGAATATGAAAGAGAAATGAGAAGCGAAGAAAAAAATGTTAAAATAACGAGAATGGATGAGGAGTAAAAAGATTTTGTTCTTTTCATAGAATTGTTCGCCTGGACACCGTACCGATATCGCTTCACGAGACCTTAACCACTTGCCGATACCGGAAGTTTCGCCATCGTAACAGAACTACGATCTAACGAACAGTGACTATTTCACAATGACAAAAAGCTCCCCTTTATCCCTCGTTTCTTTATTTCCATCCGAGAGATTTGTGCGATTTTAAGAAGAAAAAAAATAAAAAGATCGATAAACAGATGAGAAATGAAGAAGAAAACTAAACAGGCTCGAAGCAGCTCGTCGCGAGCCAATCAAAACTGACGGAATAACGCGCCCCCCTAATTTTCAAATCTGTCAATTTTTTGCTCAAATCACCGCAAAATCGATCGCTCGCGTCTTAACGAAGCGATAAAACGTTCGTTCAAACGTGCATGTCCTAATTGTAAAATAATAAAAAGTAGCATTATTCGTGGTCGTTTTTCGCAATGAAAAATCAATGAAGAGTCGTCGAGTCATTGCCAGTTAAATAAGTGTAAAGACGAAAGGACTCTTGACCGATAAATGCATCGATATTGAACGCCCATCTCTCTGATTTTCTTTGCATTTATTTATTTTTTTTTTCTCAACTTCATGAGCTCGACGAATCGACGAATAATTTTCGACTCATGATTCGAACGAGGTGTAACAAAAGTAGAAATTCTTGTATAGATTAATTCTTACTGTCTGCAATGGACAGCATGTGTGTATAAACGAGAAAAAAAAAAAGAAGAAGAAACAAGACGAGGGCGAAATGACTAAGAATAGTCCGCGTTCAACGTTATACCGATGGCCCAATAATTGTATAATAATTAAGTCGTAGAATTGCAGGCTCTCGAATTAGAGCAATTTGGGGGGGATGACCTGCATATATAGATAGTCCGATGAAACCTCCTAATGAAGGCGAAAGTTCTTTGTACTCCTGTGCCGTCCTAAATCCTTCGTATACTTGACCCAATTATCATCGTGGATTAATCATTGATTCGGCGGTTTAAACAAAACTCGACTCTTCGTTTCTCCACTTCAAAATAACTCGACTTTTGAGCGTACTCTGACATCATTTTTTTTATCGTGTCTCTACTCTCCGACGTTTTGTCTCATTTCGAATAATTTTACTCAACGTCAGACTTTTGCTCCAAAATTTGTCTCAAAGATTTACGACTCTGATTGAGAAATTATATTTTTTTTATTACTTTTCTTTGGAGTCTCGATCGGACGACTTCGATACGAGTGTATAAAATATTATCACTCGACACTGTTGAAAAATAATTTTTTGAACCAAAAAAAATTTATTTAATGCAAATAAAAAAAAAAAAAAATTTTAATGCAAAAAAACTTGAATATAGAATCATTAGAAACGATGGACCTTTGATAGGCTCGATTGCACGATTACTACAATCAGTCGATTTAATTCAGTTGAATAAATTAATAATTGGAAAAGGCTTTTGACTGCATAGTTCCATAAATTGAACTGTTTTATCGATCTCAATAACTGTTTGTACTGACACGAGTCATTCACTATTATTTTTATTATTTTGATCGAAAAACTAATTATTTCGATCAGTGATTTTATTTTTGTACCAAAGAGAACGACACTGGTTGTGATAATCGTAAATTACTTGTTTCCAATGCATTGGACTTTTGTGGTAAAAAATATTACAAATTTCTCGTGAATAATTTTAATTACTGCTGTTTAAATAAAATATACTGATCAGAAATATTAATTATCTGCGAATTAAGATTTTTGGTTCATTTTTCGTGAGAAAAATGTATTTTTATTCAAATAACGATAATAAGTTTCAAAGATCTCGATTTGGCTCCCAAGATAACGACTTACTAAATACAACGTGTGATTTTATTCAAATGATTGTATGGAAATGAATACAGCTTTGTCTCGAGTAAATTCGATTCAAAATAATTTGAATCGCTCGAGTTAAGAATTTGTTTTTTAACAATGCATTGGAATAACATTTACTTCAATATGACGTGACTGCATTGGAGTGAAATCTACTTCGAAATTTGGTCGAACGACTCCAATACGATTGTGATGATTTGCTCCAAAATTCAAAGGTTCTTTCGGATTGAAATCGACTCCAAAATACCATTATTTCATTAGTATTAAAAGTATCACTCCGAATATCACTGCTTTATCAAATAGAAATTTTTCAACCTATTCTAATAGAGTAATGAGATTCAGAATTATATTATGGAATTCTCGTAAGAAAAATATCACTTTTCTATTGAAATACTAAACTATTATTTTAAATTAGAATAAAAAATTACTCTGGAGCAAGTGAATTTCAGAGTAGTAATATTTTGGAGCTTATTTCGGGATGAACAGAGATGATCGGAAGAGTTTTAACGAGACTAAATGATTTTGGAGTACAGACATTTGTTGGAAGGGGAGCTTTCGTGGAGTGGAAAAAGGTGAAGAAAACAAGCTGGACTGTCCATTAATCCAAACGTCACTCGCTCATTACGTTATAAATTTTTATACACTACGATCAGAAAGTTTGGCAACATGATTAATTAAAAGATCCAAGCAATCACGAATCTATAATTATTTAGTTTATGAGGATTAAAAAAAAAAAATAAATAAAAAATTCTGTTTGTGCAGAATATTTCGAGTGGATTTTCAATCGAAAAAATTCGACTTTACGAAAAAAGTATTATTCTCGACGAAGATGATGAATTTTCGAGAAATTTGAACCAAAATAATGATCATTCGGACTGATCGATATTACTGTATTTCGAGATCGATTATTTCTCAATTTTTCAATGACAAATTCGAACGAATGAAAAATCAAGAGCAATAGTAATTCCAAACTTTCTGTAAATTGTGTAATTTCACGATTACTTTTGTCCTTTGAGAGAAAATCACTGATGCTTAACGCGATGCTAATAGGCTTCTCGATGAATCCGCTAAAAAACTAGTGATTCGCCATATTCTAATGAATAAGCCTTCGAATCGAAACTGTCCTATAAAAAGACCTCACATATCTATGGCGAAAGTACGAAAACAGAATGAGAATTACGTGTAAATATTTAAAAAAAAAAAAAAAAAAAAAATCATTAATTTATGAAAACAAATGTAGAAATTTGGTTGTTCGATTGCACGATACAAAACGACTTTTTGTCAAACTCGTTTTGACACTCGAACGAGACCAAAAGTGTTGAAAAAAAAAGTCTTTTTTTTTCGTTTCGTTCGAAGCTGCAATCGGATTGCAATAAAATGTTCCAAATAGTTTGATCCTAAGAGTGAGAAAAACATAAGTGTGAAATATATTTAAAAAAAAACAGACAAATATTTATAACTAAAGGAAGCTATACGTGTATATAAGCATTAGAATAATTTGCAAAGAAAAAAAAAACAGAAAAAAAAGCAAGAGGAATATGAAACAGAAAGAGTATTTATTTTTATTCTCTTCCCAAACTTATAGTTTTTTATTTGACTGTAAAATCAGACAAAAAGTGGGTGGGAAAGAACAAAAAAAAAAGAGAAAAAAAGAAACAATAAGGATTAAATATGGGGACAAAAAAGCTGTGACGAATCGTTGATTCGAGTGCAGCGAATGGGAACAAAAATCGTATCGTATTATCAAATTGACAATCAATTATGTACGAGGGAATGATCCCCTCGCGATAAATATGTCGTATTATTCAGCAAATTCGATAGAGAATTTTAAATCGACGACAAATATAAACAATACTGTAATCCTCGATCAGAAAAATTATGTTAATTGTAAAAAAAAAAAAAAAATAAAAAAATGAAAGAAAAACAAGGAAAGCGCCATCTTCGCAGCATCCACTAGCGACTCAACCGCACACTTTACTATACAGAGAGATGAAACTTTAGTATTTATATGACACTAATTATTATTATTATTATTATTACTAATATTTTTGTCATTGTTGTACCATCACCACCGGAGCTACTACTACGATATGATTGTCAAAAAAAATGTGATTGTATTTGGTGTTTGATATATATTGAACGGTTAAGATATTATAATCGGTGTGTTAAATAAATTTGAAAAAATATTGAACATTATTTATTGCTCCATTCTCATTTCAATTCCTGGAGAATCTAGTCGTGCGTATAGTGATCTCGAAATGATACAATTTTTGGTTATTCATTGGATCCACCGATCTTCGAAATTTTTACAGAAATGATGAGAAGAAAAAAAAAAAAGAAATTTTTGTTGAAAATTTCGGATTTTTTGTGTCCAGAAATACGATTTTTGAGTATTTTTGATGAAACGTTAACTTTTTTGGAGCACGATTCAACGCGGTTGAATTAAATTTCGTTCCGTTAGGTCACAAACCACCGTGAAAAATATTGATTTCGAAATTTCGAAGGACGAGAGTAGGAGGAGGACGTTGCCTCAATTCGAAGTGGTTGCGATTCCTGCGAGGGTAACTTGGCAACGCGATCGAGGTTGTTATAGCGACACGTATCTGAGGTTCGTGGTGGTGTTTGCCGAGAGACAGCAGACGACTCGTTCAACCTTCACGATGATAAGAGTCGATACGTTCACCTGTCGAGATGCGTTATTTAGCTGTCAAGTAAACGTCAACGTCAGTTAAAAATGCTTCGGTATCGTAGATTTTGATGCAGATGTTATTGGATCGAGAATTCGTTGTTCATTGTTTCTAAAAGTCGAAAAATTCGTGATGGAGAAATTGAAAAATGAGGCTGAACGCTCGAAACGTCGGTCTAAAAGCGATGTCAAAAGAGAAAAACGCAAAGCTGCGAACGATGAATTTGTCGATGATAATAAAACGAAAAAAAAATATCGCACTTGTAAAGTTTGCGAGGAACAACGAATCGTTTGTCCGTTCGAGAGAAACGATAGTTCCGAATTGGCTAAAAGTATGATCGACGATTCAACGAACGCCGAGAGGTAAGAATCGTCGATTTTTCTTATTTGTTTCACAATTGTTTCTTTTCTTATTTGTTTTTTTTTTTTTTTTTTTTTATTTTTTCGAAAATTTGGTTCGGAGAAACGATTTTTCAGTAAACTTTTAACGAAAGTCGATTCGAAAACGTAAATTCATCGAGTTCGAAGCAATTTACATTTAACGTTTTATCACAAGATTTTTCTAACCAGAAATTTGATGATTAAATTCGATTTTTCGTCAGATCCAAAAAAACATCGCCAACGAAATTACGTCGAGAGAAAGAGTCTTTTTTCGAGATGAATTCGTACATAGTTATGAAACAGAAGAGGGAAGAATTTCGTCAGCATCTCGTCAGAATGTTGATGATGAAGGAGGGGGGCGAGGACGACGTGATTTTCGAAGATGCTTCCGATCTCTTGAAAACTGTTAAAAAGGATAACGACGTTTTGAAATATTATTATTACATGATGCACGGTATCGACGACATTCACGTCGCTCCAATTTCTAAAAAATTGTTGAACAAAATTTTGAACTTGGTTCCCCCGAGCTGGAGAACTAAATTCAAGCCGAAACTTAATCAGGTCATCAACGATGCCAAAGAAGATTATGCCGCGAGCATTAAAAAATCGATCGTCGATTTTGTCCTTCAAGATCCGATGAAAGTCGACGATTCCAACGATCTCCAAGTTCCAATTACCAAAGAGAATTACGAAATAAAAAATTTTCCACAAGAATACAGCGTAAAATACAGGAAAATCAAAGTACAATTGAAGAAAAATCTTATTCTGTATCATCCTTGTATACGTAGAACTTTGGATCTTTGGTATCGTGAATTCAGGTAAAAATTTCGTGCTATTTTATTCATTTTTATTTACAAAGAATACACAAAAAAAAGTGATTTCTTTTGAAAATACAGTTCGATGAGACAAATCGATGAAAAAGAGCTGGAAATATACGCTCGATCCTACGATCTCTCGAATTTCGAGAGCAAAGTTATGGAAATAATTGAAAAGACACGTGCGATCCTTTGCAACAATTGGTTGCCCAAAGTTCTCCACATTTTCGAAGTGGTACGAATTTGCCAATCTCTCAGAATCAGTGTTCAACAAAATATCGGTAAAAACGGTATAAAAAATCTTGAGGTATGACGTTTTATTGGCAGGGCAGAAAAAAGGGAATTTTGCCAGGTCTCGAGGACGAAACGAAGATGCAAAGATTTTGGAATTGTCTCGGTATCATTATGGAAAGTCAATTACGAAATTTGTGTTTAATCTCAATGGAAGAATACAGAAATTATCTGCTCGATATGAACGTAAGTTTCTTCATCTCCAAAATCATCCAATCCAAATAAAATCAACAGAAACTGACCAAAATTCATAAAAATCGCTCAAAAATCAAATTTTAAACTGAAATTTAATTTTTTTCATTTCACATTTATTCAACCCTCAACAGAATCGAATAAAAATTGCATTTCTCTAAAATTCCGAGTTGAATTCGTCTACGAAACACATTTACAAATTGTTCCACAGTCTCGCAAGCGAAGTTTCGAGTTGAGCGTCGTGATCAGAAGCAAAACGATCGGGTTTGATCCATCCTTCAAGATATTTACGGACACGCTCATATCCCTATTGAATGCGCTCCATCGCGCAGTCTCAGGATTCACTCGAATCGAGATTAATTTATACGACAAAGAATCATCGGAGCAGGCTGTGCTGAGGGTATGAAAAAAAAAATAAAAATGGCGACGAGCTACGAGCCAGAAGATTTTCGATCGATAGTTTAAGATTTTGAGGAAAAAAAATTGTTTTTTATCAGCCGGTGATATCGGAAGAAATGACAGAAATCTACAAATCCGACATAACGGACTTCATCCAAGAGCAAAGAATCGGACCGGAATTGCAGCTCCAAGAATTCGACGATTTAATGAGTCTCGTTAACGATATCGAGCACGTCAACGTCTCGAGTTTTCTCAACGCCGATCCCCCTCATAGCTTCGAAAATTATGCAAAACTCATTGAAAAATATGACGCTTTGAAGAAAAATATTCCTGTCAATTACGATCGAACTTTTTTCAGTGGACTCTTCGACGTTCACAGAAAAGATCTCATGGACAGTATCGCTTCAGTCGCGAGTTATCTGAGGGACGAACTCGTCGAAAGAATGATACTCGATTATCAGAACAAATCGAAAAAGTAAATGTATGCCTCTCGTAATCAAATTTTCAAAAATGATTTTATGAAATTCTTCTTTTTCTCATAATTTTCACTTCGATATTTCGATCTCGAAATTATTTCATAAATTTTCCAACGTTTTTTACGAAAATGATTTTCTCATTGAACGATTTTTCTCGATAAGAATTGGCGAAGAGTATCAAAACATTGCTGACAGAGCTCTCACAGTTCCGTCAAATACTGCCGAGCTAATGGAGTTGACAGCGTTCGTTGAAGAAGCTGAAACCAAGATGGTTATCGATCTGGAAACTCGTCTCAAAGAGATCATTAAATATATACAATTTTTGTCAGACTATACGACGCTCTCACCGGTTGAGCTAAAGACAAATAATTTCGCATTTCAGTGGTGAGAGATTTTCTAATTTAGATTTTTTAGATTTTTTAACCCAAAATTTTGGTTCAATAACGCACGAAATGGCACGTTGGAATATTCATGATATTTGAATCGTCGAGGTACCATCGAATGGGTCCAATTTTCGACGAGCATCGAAAAATCATAATGAGAAAAACAGGCGAATATCAGGAAGCCCTGGTCGCGAGAATCGAAAAGTTTAAGCGCGATCTCCTAGTCTGGGAAAAGCAGGGCGACGAGATGCAGCATTGGGGCAACATCGATGAAATTTATCGGTACCAAAAGAAGGCTACGAGTCTGGAAAAACGTTTGGTCAATGCTATTGAGACTGTGGAGAAATTCAACGAGGAAGAAGAACTATTTGGAATGGAAATGTCACAATATCCATTGAGAAAAAAGGTTGATCAAGTATTTCTATGATTTTTCAATTATTTCAGAAAAAATATGACAAAATTCGACTTCTTTTTAGATAGCGGACAAATTAGCACCGTACAAAAAGTTGTACGACGCAGCCTGCGAGTTTCTGACCCAACACGACACCTGGATGGGTTCTCTGATCGGTACCCATGATCCTGAAACCATAGACGTTGATTCCGGAACCGCTTATCGTACGGTTTTGAAGCTTGAAAAAAGTTTTCAAGATCCAGCTGTGAGGAAGCTTGCCGAAAACGTGAGAATTCAGATAGAAGAATTCAGAGAGCACATGCCATTGATAATGACCCTTGGAAATCCTGGAATGAAAGCTCGACACTGGAATCAAGTATCAGAAATCGTTGGATTTCCCATAAAAGTCGATGACCAAATGACCTTGGCTAAGGTAATTCCATTTTCGAAAGAAATTTTCTGAAATTGACGTTTCTTTTTTACTTTCACTATAAATCGTCGTCGTTTTACGTTTAAAGATAATCGACTTTGGCTTGGACGAGTACGTGGCGAAGTTCGAAGGAATTTCTGAAGCTGCGACCAAAGAAAGCAATTTGGAAAAAGCTCTTTTGAAAATGCACAACGATTGGACTGACATAGAATTCACTGTGAATCCTTATCGAGATACGGGAACATACGTTATCGCGAGCGTCGATGAAATACAATTACAGCTCGACGATCATCTCACGAAAGCTCAGACGATGAAGAATTCTCTGTACATCAAGCCCTTCGAAAAGGAAACTCTGTTAGTTTCTCTCTCGTTTCAATCAAATTCAATTTTTTTTCCATTTTTTCAACACCTGTTCCAGTTTTATGAAGTTTTCGTTGTAAGTTCTCAACCAAATGCGATTCAATTGTGTATCGATCTCTTCGTTATAAAAAAACGAAGAGAACGGTATACATTCAAACCTAATTACCGCGTACGAGGGGCGTTTTGTGCTCAAGAGAAGACTGTGACCTCGTTTTCGACCTCGCTGAACAGTTTACGTTTTCGCTTAAATTCGAGACCTCTTTAAATTTGTATTGCGAAAGCTCGCCAGTGGTTTCAGAGCGTGTGTTTCAATTTGCAGAGAATGGGAGGGTAAATTACATTTGCTCCAGGAAATAATGGACCATTGGTTGAAAGTTCAAGCGACATGGATGTATTTGGAGCCGATATTTTCGTCACCAGATATTCAGCAACAAATGCCAGAAGAGGGACGACGTTTCAGTGCTGTCGACAAAGTTTGTTCGCCATTTTTTCCCCATCCAAACTGATAAAAGCAGAAGATAAAAAAAAAAATTGATTTTTATGATAGATTTGGCGAGATATAATGAACTCGGTGATTCAAGATCCACGAGTAATGTCAGTGGTAGAAATCGACAAGATGTTGGACCGTTTGAAAAAATGTACGGGACTACTGGACCTCATACAGAAAGGTT
Source organism: Campoplex capitator (assembly GCA_037576405.1). Taxonomy (NCBI): domain Eukaryota; kingdom Metazoa; phylum Arthropoda; class Insecta; order Hymenoptera; family Ichneumonidae; genus Campoplex; species Campoplex capitator. Next base: position 569,357 of record JARBWI010000032.1, on the reverse strand, counting down.
TGCACGATTATCTCGAGAAGAAGAGACTCTTTTTTCCACGTTTCTTTTTCCTCTCGAACGACGAGCTGCTGGAAATTTTATCGGAAACGAAAGATCCTACGAGAGTTCAGCCACATCTTAAAAAGTGTTTCGAGGGTATTGCGAAACTGGAATTCACGGAAGGAATGGATATTACGACGATGATGTCTTCCGAGGGTGAGAGCATCGTTCTCGAAGATATAATAGATACAACAGCGGCGAGAGGTCAAGTAGAAAAATGGTTGATTGAATTGGAAACTGATATGAAAAAGAGCGTTCGTGCTCAGGTGAGAAATTGCCTCATTTTCAAAATGTCAAAGCGACTTTTGCGAGAAATTGCATGCAGAAAATAATGAAAAGTAAAAAATTCAAATTTATTTGACGATGATGATTTTTCGTTGAGATTTGATAATATTTTTAAGGTGATCAGAGCAAAAGATGCGTATTTGTTGAAAGCACGAAGTCAGTGGGTATTGGATTGGCCTGGTCAGACTGTTTTGTGCATAAGTCAACTCTACTGGACCGCTGATATTACGAACGCTTTTAGCAGTGCTCCGGATGGTCTGAAGGAATACATCGATTTATGCAACAACGAGCTCAATGAGATAATAAAATTAGTAAGAGGAACTTTGTCGATACAGAATCGGACGACTTTGGGTAATTTATTTATTTATTCGATCAAATACGAACGAAAAATGAAAGAAAAAAAATTCCAACTGAATAATGAACGATTAGAGTGAAATGAATTAAATTAATTGCATGAAAAATACTTTTTTTTTTGATTTTGCAGAAGCATTAGTGACACTGGACGTCCATGGTAGAGATGTTTTGATGGGTCTTTGGGAGGAAAATGTGACTCGAGATACAGACTTCAAGTGGCTCTGTCAATTGCGTTATTACTGGATGGTTGGAGCGAATTTTTTCAATAAAAATTTCATTTCTTCGATCTTTGAATAATCATGAAATACTAATTGTAAAAAAAATTTTTATAAGGATGACAATCTGGTTACCATGATGATAAACTCCTCTCTTCGATACGGTTACGAATATTTGGGCAATACTTCGCGCCTCGTTATAACACCGCTGACCGATCGTTGCTACCGAACTCTTTTTGGTGCTTTGGCCCTTAATTTGGGCGGCGCACCCGAAGGACCTGCGGGAACTGGCAAAACGGAAACTACCAAAGATCTTGCCAAAGCCGTCGCCAAACAATGCGTCGTTTTCAATTGTTCCGATGGCTTGGATTATATCGCGTTGGGAAAATTTTTCAAGGTTATTCAATCCTAACGATTATCAACTTCGTAATCTTCGATGAATTTACAACATTTTTTTATTCATTTATCTCATTCATTCAAATTTTCACGAATAGATGAATGAATGGATGAATGAATAAATGAATAGACAAATCAATGGATGAATGGATGGATGAATGAATATGAATTAATGAAGAAATGAATAAATGAACGATTGGATGAACGGGTGAATGATTATACTAATGGACGAATGAATAGAGAAAAGAATGAATGGATGGATGAATCGAAGAATGAATGAATAAATGAATGAATGAACGAATGAATGCATGAATGAATGAATGAATGAATGAATGAATGAATGAAGAAAAGAATGAATGAATGAATAAATAAATGAATGAATGGATGAACGAGTGAATGATTAGACTAATGGACAAATGAATAAATGAATGAATGAATGAATCGAGAAAAGAATGAATGGATGAATGAATGAATGAAGAAATGAATAAATAAATGAATGAATGAAGAAATGAATACATGGATGAATAAATGAATGAATGGACGAACGAGTAAATGACGAGTCTAATGAACGATTGAGTAGAGAAAAGAATGAATGGATGGATGAATAAATGAGTGAACGAATGAATCCAAATGAATCCGGTAAATGAATGAATGAACGAATAGTCCATTAATGGTTCGATTTGACATTAAAGGGTCTGGCTTCATCGGGCGCTTGGTCTTGTTTCGACGAGTTCAATCGTATAGATCTCGAAGTATTATCGGTCGTTGCACAGCAAATACTAACGATTCAGCGTGCGATACAGTCCAGAAAAAAGACCCTCGTTTTCGAAGGTACCGAACTAAATTTGGACCCGACTTGCGCGGTATTCATCACCATGAATCCCGGGTATGCCGGACGTTCGGAATTACCCGACAATCTCAAAGCTCTGTTCCGGCCTGTTGCCATGATGGTGAGTTTCACATTCGTCCATCGTTTTGTCATTGTCGGATATGAATTCGACATGAAATTCTTCGCGTTCCGATGATTTGAAATCGGAAAATATTTTTCCTCGACTAGATTCAACGAAATTAAGGAAAAAATCATAAATTTTGACAGGTGCCGGATTACGGACTGATTGCAGAGAACACTTTGTATTCTTACGGATTTTACACGGCTCGACCACTATCCATCAAAATAGTTATGGCTTACAGACTATGTTCGGAACAATTGTCGAGTCAGAGTCATTACGACTATGGTATGAGAGCCGTAAAATCTGTTCTGATAGCAGCCGGAAACTTGAAGCTCAAATATCCAACGGAAAACGAAGATATTTTGATTTTGCGGAGCATCAAAGACGTCAATCTACCTAAATTCTTGAGTCACGATCTGCCATTGTTTCATGTTAGTTTTCGTTCTTCTATTCAAACGAACAAAACTCTTCTTGTTCCTCTTCTTTCAACAAACCATCAAATTTTTATCGAAATCGATGCAATTTTTCGCTCTCGTTTCTCCACAGGGTATAGCTTCGGATCTTTTTCCAAACGTCGTTCTTCCAGAGCCCGATTACACGGATCTGAACAAATCGGTTCAACAAGCATGTTTGGAAGCAAATATGCAATGCGTGCCATCGTTTCTCGAAAAAATTCAACAAATCTATGAAATGATGATCGTCAGACACGGTTTTATGATAGTCGGCTTTCCATTCGGTGGTAAAACGTCGGCCTATCGAATGTTGGCAGCAGCTCTCGAGTTGTGCGAAGAAAACGTTGGTCGTCAGAAACTGTTTTTCTTTTTTTTTTTTTTTTCATTTTAACATCGAGACAATTGGAGAATCGTTGAAATTATGATTTTAGAATTTGATGAACGAGCACAAAGTCGAAATAACCGTGATCAATCCAAAATCCATAACGATCGGCCAATTATACGGTCAATTCGATCCAGCCTCGCACGAATGGAGCGACGGTGTTCTCGCAGTGAGTTATCGGGCCTTTGCAACATCCACCAACGAAAATCGCAAATGGCTCGTATTCGATGGCCCGATCGATGCGGTATGGATAGAAAATATGAACACCGTTCTCGACGACAATAAAAAATTGTGTCTCATGAGCGGAGAAATCATTCAACTCGCAAAAACTACGAATTTGATCTTCGAGCCTATGGATCTCGAAGCTGCCTCACCTGCTACCGTCTCTCGGTGTGGTGAGTCAAGTTCCCTCCCTTGCATAGGGGGAACAGTCATTATTTCTCGATTGCAAACGTGCCTTGTATAATAAATAGTTCAAATTCATATTTTCTAACGAAAAAAAAGCATAATTTCAAACGAAACGAACGTAAAATAAATTTTATGAGAGTTTAGCACCGACTGTTACGTTTAAAAAATAATGGACTTCGTCCAATCGACTGTGGGAACGTAAAAAATCAATTTTTGCTCGAGAAACGTGATTAAAAAATGATAAAACAATAATTTCATAAGTACAATTGCCATTGTGATAAATCCCACGAATGAATCTTCGTTTTTTCGGGATTCGTGATCAACAGGAATGATTTACATGGAACCGAACGCATTGGGTTGGGATCCCTTGTTAAAATCCTGGCTCGAAAGGACCCCAACGATACTCGGCGATTTTGTAAAATCGTTTCTCTACGAGTCCCTTTTCCTGAGATTTTGCAAGCCTCTTTTTCATCTCTTGAGACGCGGAGGAGTGAGAGAAATGTGTCCGATGCCAGATTCGAATCACTTGACGTCGGTGACGTATTTAATGGATTGTTTCATCAACGATTACCGTGAATTGAAAGCCGGCACAACCGTTAACGAGATTGATCTTCGGGCCCAAATCGAGGTTAACTTTTTTGATTCTCGTTTCTTTTTTCTCAATTTCTTTCTTCTACGAGACGAAGGAAAACAATATTTTGATTTTTAGGGATCATTTTTCTTCTCCTGCATTTGGGGCATGGGCGGAACACTCGAAGCAGCGGACAGAGAAAAATTCAGTATCCTATTTCGTGGGCTTCTCGATAAAGAATTTCCAGCTCGATTGATAGAGTTGTACGAGCTTCCGGAGCCGGTTAATCCACCGGTCAAACCGTATATTTTCGTTATGCCCAAAGACGGTCTCGTATTCGACTACAAATTCATCAAAGAAGTAATTTACCTCAACCGATCAAATCATCTACACCGAAATAACAAAAATAACTTTCGTTTTTTAGTTTTTATCCAACTAAACCTAAACTGGACCAAACACCAGAAAGAAACTGCTCAAAAGATGAATTGTTTTAAAAAGGGATCATTTCGCAGGGAAAAGGAAAGTGGAAACTGTGGTCCGACGAGTTGATGAACGCCCCACCGATTCCCCGAGACATACCGGTCAACCAGATCATCGTTCCAACAGTCGAAACCATCAGATACAGTACGCTCTTCCAGTTGCTGGTTCAGAATCAGAAACCGGTATTATTCGTGGGTCCCACGGGAACCGGAAAATCGGTTTACATCATTGATTTTCTTCTGAAGAAAAATAACACCGCCATTTACAAGCCACTGTTCATCAATTTTTCTGCTCAAACGACTGCCCACCAAACCCAAGATATAATAATGAGCAAACTGGACAAAAGGAGAAAAGGAGTTTTCGGACCACCGATTGGAAAGCGTTGGGTCGTTTTCGTCGACGACGTATCGATGCCATTAAAAGAAACTTACGGCGCCCAACCACCCGTCGAACTCCTCAGACAGTTGCTCGATCATTGGCAATGGTACGATCACAAAGAAGTCGTTCCCATAAAACTCATCGAGATTCAACTGATGTGCGCTATGGGGCCACCTGTCAGCGGTGGAAAAGACGTGACTCCAAGATTCAAACGACATTTTTTTACTCTGACGATTGCTGAGTTCGAGGACAAAGTTATGATAACGATTTTCAGCAAAATTGTGCTTTGGCATCTCGACACCAGGTTCGCAGGCCCATTTCTTCAAGTTTTTCCTGAAGAAGCTCGTCATTTTCTTGTGAAAACAATTTTTCATGTTTTTCTAGAGGATTCAGCAAAGAATTTGATCCCTGCATTGATCAAGTTGTGCTCGCGACTCTCGACGTTTATAAATCGAGTCTTCGGAACCTTTTACCTACCCCCGAAAAGTCCCATTATCTTTTCAATCTCCGCGATTTTTCTCGCGTTATTCAGGTAAGTTTAGTTTTATTAAACTCGTCAATGGACGTCAACGGTCTTCAGATCGAGTCTCTTTTTCAAGGGTGTTTTGCTTTCGGTGCCGGAATCAATGCCGACTCTTGCTAGCATGAAAAGACTTTGGGTCCATGAAATCTTGAGAGTTTTCAGCGATCGCTTGGCCGATGAAGCTGACATCAATTGGCTGGTAATGCAACTGCATAAAACGGTCGAAGAACACATGGATACCGACTTTGATGCCCTGTTCGAGGACCTGGCAGACCTCCCGGGTAATCCAGGCGTAAGAAAAGTTTTGTTCGCATTTTTTGAGACGATAAATTACAGGTTTTTCTCAACCAAAAAATTCCAGAACTTTCGATTCAACCGTAAATCAAAAATATTCCAAAAGAATGAGGAAAATCCATTTATGGCGATGAAACAAAATTGTTTTCTCGTCGAATATTTTTTTTCCACAAATTCACGATCCTGGATCTGGACTTTCGATGGAACAAAATGATAGTCGATTTATTTAAATTCAAATTTCACAGATCGGCGATAGCCAGTTGAGAAAACTGATTTATTGTGACTTCGCCGATCCCAAAGCCGACGTTCGTCTGTACCAAGAAATATCGGATCTCGAAGCACTGCGAATAATCGTAGAAGGATATCTCGTGGAGTATAATTCGATGACGAAGAAGCCAATGAATCTCGTGTTGTTCAGATTCGCACTGGAGCATTTGTCGAAAATATCGAGAATAATAAAGCAGCCGAGAAGCCACGCGCTTCTCGTCGGTGTAGGTGGTTCGGGAAGACAATCATTGACGAGATTAGCTTCTCACATATGCGAATACGATCTTTTTCAAGTTGAAATAACGAAACACTACGAAATGCACGAATGGCGAGAAGACGTTAAATCCATTCTGAAAAGAACAACCGCCACGGATTTACACTCGACTTTTCTCTTCGCCGATACTCAATTGAAGGAAGAAAGTTTTCTCGAAGACATCAGCAACATTTTGAACTCCGGAGAGGTGAACAAAAAACACTTTCCTACAAACATAATCGATTTATTTCTTCCACGAACTTCACTTTCCAATTTGTTTTTGAGACACGATCATCGTGAGACAATTTTTAGCCCTAGTTTACTGCCATCGGGTCATTTTGACCCAGGGAGAGAAGCATTCTTTCTAAACATGATTCGTTTCGACTCAATTCACTTGGTTCATTTATTTCTTGATTTATTTCGACTGCCGTAAGAACGCAAAGGGTTCTGGGTCACTCAGACCCACGATGGTAACGTCTGGGGCTTAAAAAATAAAAAATTCGTAAGAGGGATTCGAAGTAACGAGAAAATGTTGTACGACAAACATTCTTCAGGTTCCAAATATATTCAACGCGGAGGAGAAAGCCGAAATATGTGAAAAAATGAGGCAAATCGACAGGCAGAGGGAGCGTGCGATGCAAACGGACGGAAGTCCGGTCGCGCTGTTCAATCTTTTCGTGCAAATAGCCCGGGATCAGTTGCACATTGTATTGGCGATGTCACCGATAGGCCAGAGCTTCCGTAATCGGGTTAGAAAATTTCCGGCGTTGGTTAATTGCTGCACCATTGATTGGCTGCAACTGTGGCCGGAGGATGCTTTGCTCGCGGTGGCAACGAAGTTTCTCGGTGAAATCGAGCTCTCGGATCACGAGCGTAAAGCTGGCATAGAAATGTGCCAATTTTTTCACACCTCCACGCAGGATCTGAGCGTCGAGTTTCTCACGAGACTTGGCAGATATAATTACGTCACACCAACTTCCTACCTCGAAATGATCAACACTTTCAAGGATTTGCTCCAGAGAAAACGCAGGTGAATGAAGGAATTCAGGAAGATCAAGATTTTCGTCCGTTTTTTTCAAAAATTTTCACAGTTTCCTGCGCTCTTTCTTTCACAGTGAAATTCTACTAGCCAAAGCAAGATACGAAGGCGGTTTGGATCGGCTGGACAGCACGCAGCATCAAGTAACAGAGATGCAAGAAACTCTCAGACAATTGCAGCCATTGTTGGTCACAGCAGCCCAAGATGTACAGCGTATTATGACAACCGTGGAAAAGGAAAGTATCGAAGTCGGCGAAGTCGAAAAAGTCGTCAAAGTCGACGAGGAAGCAGCGATGGTACGTTGGATTCTTCCATTAAAAAAAAAAAACGCTTTTTTCCATTGTTCCAAAACTTTTTTTGTTTTATGAAGTTTTCTTCCTCAAGTGTCCATCGAGTGGGCCTTTATCATAGACTGATCTCTTCGTTATTAAAAAACGAAGAGATCGATGTACCTTTGAACATTATTATCACTTTCGGGGCCCATTTTATGCTGAGAAGAAAATTGGGGTCGTATTTTACCCCACCGGAGTGAAATTCAAGTGAATGAAACGAAATTGAGAAGCTGCCATCACATGATAGCTGAAATCTCAAGTTTAATTTAAGACTTGATCAAAAATGATTCAATAAAAGCATTGACTATGAGCATACCGGCGCTGTGGTCTAGTGGTTAGCGTGCTTGCCTCTAAGCCAGAGCGTCGGGAGGTCCTCGGTTCGATTCCCGGTCCCGTAGCCTTTTCGCGAGAATTAAATATGAACGTGACCAGCTCCAGATGTATATATGAGGCATACGCAAGTACCTGTACATGTGTATGTCACATGTATACAGCTGTAGTTCGTGTTTACATTCTCGCGACAAGGCGTGACGTAGCTCCGGTACCGTGAAGCGAACCCAGGGCCGGCTGTAGTGGCACGGGTTTTCCGCAGTTTCCCTGTGCCCATGGAATCGAGTGCCATGGCGAATGCGCTACAGAGGGGGAAGTCGGATGCGGCCGCATGGGGGCCTGGTTACTGATCCGGACCAGACCCCCAGGGGGGACTGGCTACTGACCCGGGCCGACCCTGTAATAGGCGGAAAGCCTCAACGCAGGGGGAAAATAAACAATAAAAAAAAAAACAACAAACATTGACTATGAGCATTTGGCTGATTGCAGGAAGTTGCAGCAGGAGCTGCTGAAATAAAAGCTGAATGTGATGCAAATCTTGCCGAAGCAATGCCCATTTTGAATCGTGCTCAAGCCGCCCTCGATACTTTGACCCAAGCAGATATATCGGTCGTCAAATCCATGAAAAATCCACCAGCGAATGTGAAACTAGTAATGGAAGCTGTTTGCATTCTCAAGGTGTGTATCTCTGCTTGATCGGACCGAGAAAATCCTTATTCCGAGCCGATTCAGTGAATTTCACATAATTTTGAACCTTCGCTTCTTCAAAAGGACGTGAAACCAGAAAAAATTCAATCGCCTGACGGCAAGACGGTGGAAGACTACTGGAAAGCTTCGTTGAAAGTGCTCAGCGACGTTAAGTTTATGGACTCATTGCTCTACTTTGACAAAGACAACATACCCGAACGTATAATGGAAAAAATTCGTAAAGATTATCTGACGAATCCGAACTTTGATCCGGACAAAATAAAAACGTCGTCGACCGCCTGCCAAGGCCTGTGCAAGTGGATTTACGCCATATCGGAATACGACAAAGTTGCCAAAGTAATTGCACCCAAGAAGAAGGCACTCGCCGAAGCCCAGGCGACCTATAACGAGGCGATGATCAAGCTGGAAGCGAAACGAGCCCAATTGGCGGAAGTCCAGGTAGGGATCTAGGCTGAAAAAGATTCTAAAATCATTCGAAACCAGCTCTGCACTGGAACCCGAAATAATGGTGTCAGGAAACAAACGAATGATGATTTTTCATTCAACAGGCCAGGTTGGCTGCTCTGGAAGCAGATCTAGCTGCCAAGAAAGCAGAGTATCAAGCGATGATTGATAAAGTTACGGAATGTGAACAGAAGTTGAAACGAGCCGAAGAATTGATCGGTGGACTGGGTGGAGAATATACACGATGGTCAGAAAATGCAAAAGAATTGGGATTAAGGTATCTGCCAACGAATGGCACATCAATGAATATCAATTATTTTATTCCACGATAAATTCAGCTCTCTTCAAGACGTTACAACATTGATATGCCAGTCACAAAATTATAAGAAAATCATCAAATAGTTGTTTGAAAAGAACTTTTATTCATGAATAATCTTTTGGATGGAGCAGCATTTTAAGATTTCTGGCATTGCACCAAATTCGAATAACTTTGATCGCAGGTACAATCGATTAACCGGAGACGTGATACTGGCTTCAGGAATAGTCGCGTATCTCGGTGTATTCACGACTCCATTTCGTGTGAGACAGATCGAGAGTTGGGTCTCATTGTGCACAAGTTTAGATGTTGTTTGTACCCAAGATTTCCAGCTTCGTGATGTCCTCGGAGACGCTGTGCTGATCAGATCTTGGATCATTTCGGGCCTGCCGAGCGACTCTTTCTCGATCGACAACGGGATAATTGTGCAGTAAATGATCATTCAGTTTTTCCTGTTTTTTTCACTCTTCTTTCTTCACGTTTGAGAATAATGGTTTTTGCTTAGACACGCAAGAAGATGGCCCCTCATGATTGACCCCCAGACCCAGGCAAATCGGTGGGTCAAGAACATGGAAAAACTGAACAATCTCGGCATCATTCGACTGTCGCAACAAGACTATTCCAGGATTTTAGAAAACGCTATTCAATTTGGACAACCGGTGCTCCTGGAAAACATTGGCGAGGAATTGGACGCTGTACTCGAGCCAATCTTGTTGAGACAAACCTTCAAACAGGCAGGGTCTTTGTGTCTAAAACTCGGGGACACGGTGGTCGAATACAATTCGGACTTCAGGTACGTCATTCCACTTTGTCCAGTTTTGATCTTCGACCACGATTGCATTGATCTTATTGGGAATTGCTCTCGAAGCCTGGTCTGAATTGATCTTACACCGAGAAAAGAAACGTGCAACAAAAGTTTCGTTGGACCAACAAATTTCGTTTGTTCGCCACGATTTGTTGATCCAACCAAAAATTTTGATCAATCAGCAAATTTCTTTTCTCAGTGATTCTTCCTGCAGGGAGTCAAATTATTTCGGACCGGTTCTAATCAAAGGGAGTAAGTTATCCAAGCAGGTAACTCTTACCGTTGATTGTTGCCAGATTCTACATCACGACGAAGCTGAGAAATCCTCATTACATGCCGGAAATAGCGGTGAAAGTGACTTTGCTGAATTTTATGATAACACCCAGTGGCTTGGAGGACCAGCTGCTTGGTATAGTCGTTGCGAAAGAGCGACCAGATTTGGAATCAGAAAAAAATTCCCTCATCATACAGGGGGCAGCGAATAAAAAGTTCGTGCGAAGTTTTCGGATCATTAGTCGATAATTTCGAGTCTGAATCTTCTATTTTATCTCTGAATCTTTGTCGCAGACTTCTGAAAGAGACCGAAGGAAAGATTTTGGAAGTGCTTTCAGTCGCAGAAGGTAATATACTCGAGGACGAAGAGGCCATAAGCGTTCTGACGTCGTCAAAAGTTCTCAGCAATGACATTCAGGTGAAACAAGCTGCAGCTGAAGTGACAGAAAAATCAATCGATACAGCAAGACTCCAGTATACTTCGATCGCCGTTCATTCCACAGTTTTGTTTTTCACGATAGGCATGTTTACTCGAAATTCTATTGACCCCTTGTTACTACCATTGGGTCACATTGACCCAGACCAGATGGTCGAAACTCAAATGCACTCTTCTAAAAAAAAAAAAAAGAATTTCAAATTCTTACAGAATCACGAGACCATCAAACTGTCTGGGTCTCCAAGACCCATGGTGATAACGAGGGTTAGAAAATGGCTTCATGGCCAAGAGTTGAGAGTTTAACGTCAAAATTCACGTAAATTGCACCATTTCAAACGTTCTCCAGCTGTTCTGGCCAACATAGATCCGATGTACCAGTACTCGTTGGCTTGGTTCGTAAATCTCTTCAAACTGGCGATAGACAAAACGGTACAGATGGAAAATTTTGAAGTTCGTCTAGACGAAATGACGAAAAATTTCACGTACTCGCTCTACGTAAATATATGCAGATCTATTTTCGAGAAAGACAAGCTCGTTTTTTCGATGTTGCTTGCGATCAATTTGTTGGATCAAAAAGGAGCGATGATTCCATCACATTGGATGTTTCTGTTGACCGGAGGGGTCGGACTGGACAACCCGTATCCAAATCCTACCGCATGGCTTCCGATCAAGCTCTGGGATGAGCTTTGTCGTTTGAACGCGATAGCAGGATTCGAAGTGAGTTTACGTCGAGAGCGGATCTCGAAAATATAAAATGATATCAAATGACGTTGTAACTTCTGCAGAAAATCCGGGAATCTTTTACGAGAAACGTTGAAGCTTGGAAAGTATTTTTTGATGCGAAAGAACCCCAGTCAATATCTCTACCGGAGCCGTTTGATAATCTTACGAAATTTCAAAGATTATTGGTCCTCCGTTGCATCAGACCCGACAAGGTCATTCCAGCTGTTCAAAGTTTCGTTGAATGTAAGTGCCCTCATACTTTCTCGACGTTTTTCTCAACTTCAATCAAAGTTATGAGCATTCTTATGTCCCCCAGCTGAACTGGGATCACAGTACGTGGATCCTCCACCATTCGATCTCAACGCTTCTTACGCCGATTCCAACAATTGTATCCCGTTGATATTCGTCCTGACTCCAGGCGCAGATCCGACCCAAGTTTTGCTCAACTTTGCCGATGAACAAGGCTTCGGTGCAAATCGACTGTTCTCCCTGTCTCTTGGCCAAGGTACCGTTCGTTTTTTCGATGCCAACGTAACTTTAACTCTCATCTATTCGCCAATGCCAAGAACTTGGTTAATTTCGGAGTGAAACATCCAGCCAATGAGCACATTCCCTTTTTTCCATTTTTTTTCAAACTTTTGTTCCGTTCATCTCCGATTCTATTCAGGTCAAGGGCCAATAGCGGTGAAGCTGATAAACGAGGGCGTTAAATACGGCAATTGGGTGGTTTTACAAAATTGCCATTTGGCTAAAAGCTGGATGGGAACATTGGAAAAGATTTGCGAAGGTCTTTTGCCCGATACGAATCATCCTGACTTTCGTCTTTGGCTGACGAGTTATCCGGCGGATCATTTTCCCGTTAGCGTTCTCCAAAATGGTATTAAAATGACGAACGAACCACCAAAAGGGCTGCGCGCGAACATACTCAGATCTTACCTGAGCGATCCTATCAGCGATTCAGATTTCTTCGAGTCTTGCAAGCAGAACAATACTTTCAAAAAGCTTCTTTATTGCCTGTGCTTCTTCCACGCGATCGTTCAAGAGCGAAGAAAATTTGGTCCCATCGGCTGGAACACCCCGTACGAATTCAACGAGACTGATCTCCGCATCAGCGTTTTACAGCTGCAAATATTATTGGACCAGTACGATGACGTTCAGTTCGAAGCTCTTAAATATCTGACTGGCGAATGTAACTACGGGGGCAGAGTCACAGACGCTTGGGATCGCAGGACCCTCAATACGATCCTCGCTAAATATTACTGCGAGTAAGTTTCTCGGGACTTGAATCTTTCATTTTTTTCGAACCTGAGTCCTAAGATTGAGGTGAAAAACGAAGCCGATCTTTTCTTCGGCATAAAAAGTGTCTCGTTGGCAATAAAAATGTTTAATTGTACACCATTATCTTCGTTTTTTGATAACGAAGATAAGGGTGGGCGATCAAATCCCATTCGGTGGTCCCATTTGATGACAACTAGATCAAACGAAAAAAAAAGTTTCTAAAAGATTCAGGGGAGGTTTTTTAATTGGAAAAATTGGTACTTAGACCTGTCATTCGTCTGAATATCAATCGGAAAAAGTGTTGGAAACTTTCATGTGGAAATTCATCTGCAGGGAAGCTCTGAGCGAGGAAACTTATTACTTCGACGAAACTTCTGATCTCTATTACTGCCTGAGTGCGAAGGAACATGACGTTTACTTGGAATACACGAAGAATTTACCCTTGATAACCGCACCGAGTGTTTTTGGGATGAACGACAATGCTGACATAATTAAGGACCAACAAGAAACGGAATTGTTGTTCAAGTCGCTTTTACTTACTCAGGTGAGTCTATTTTTTGATTCAATTATTTTGATTCCACTCATATACGCACTCGATTCTCTTCGATGCCATTTTACTTACTTCTACTACATTGACATTCGATCAATTTTTGTAATTTGCAATCAGGATCGATGGGTAAGTACCTCGAAGAATGAAATTTTATAAAAAATATTACTTTTCAACTCATTTCAATGAAATTGTTATTGCCGCATTCTCAACTGCTTAGGATCTCTGGGACTCGAAGGTATCTACCACTACCGCTCTTAACAGTTAACCGTAGATCTCTAAAACCTTTTTTCCCCGCATGTAGACTCGCAACGGGATCGAAAACGATGACAATCTTTTTCTGATCATAAAACGTTTCTCGCATGCAAAAATGACGTTCGATTGTATACCATTTTCTTCGTTTTTCGATAACGAAGAGAACGGTCCTAAAACTGTAAAACTTTCGATGAAATACCACAAAAAGATAAAAACTCCATGAAACGAACAAAAATTACAAAAAAAAATGAATAAAAACATTTTTTTTTCTCTTTAATATATTTTTTGTGTTACAAATATCGCAGGAAGCCGGAAAATCCGGAGCCGGAAGTGTCTCATCGGACGATATAATATACAACGTGGCTGCTGATATTCTCAGCAAATTATTCAACGATTACGATTTGCACGAGGCTCTAAAAAAGTATCCAACTTTGTATGATCAAAGTATGAACACTGTGCTGGTCCAGGAAATGGGAAGATTCAATAAACTGTTGCAGTGCATACGAACCAGTCTGAAGAATGTTCAGAAAGCGATAAAAGGTTGTTGGAGTCAACGAAAACGAAAAAAAAAAAATACAATAGACATTGCGGTAGAAAATAAAAAGACTCAAACTTATAAATGAATTTAAGGACTCATCGTCATGTCCGTGGAGTTGGAAGAAGTTTCCGGGGCGATTCTCACCGGCAAAATATCATCGTTGTGGATGAAAAATTCTTATCCATCCCTCAAACCTTTGGGAAGCTACATCAACGACTTTGTGGAACGATTGAAATTTTTTCAGGCACGTTAAAACGAGGAATATGAATTGGAATCTCAAAGGGTTCCTTCAAACACGATTTTTTTTTCAACTCTCATAATATTGATTACTTCGAGATTTCAAGAATCGACCTTGAGGCTAAAATTCATCTTTTCTCGTATTTTTTTAAATTTTTTGCAGAAATGGTTTGACCAGGGACCACCGACAACTTTTTGGCTATCAGGCTTTTATTTCACTCAAGCATTTTTGACCGGAGCTTCCCAGAATTTTGCTCGGAAATATAAAATTCCTATCGATCTGTTGGTGTACGATTTTATCGTACTGAAGGAAACTACCTTCCCAAATCCACCAACCGATGGCGTTTATATTTATGGCCTGTATTTGGATGGAGCACGATTCGATAAGGAAAAAATGACGTTGGACGAGAGTCTTCCCAAAGTGCTTTACGACCAGATGCCTCATGTATGATTTTTCAATTTTCACATTTTATTAAATCTCCTCCGGACAACTCGGCTCATTCCGGTTCAGGCCTAAATTCGACTTTTTTACAAATGCTCACAAATCTGTAGCCTCAATACGATTTTATTTAACCCTTCCCGGCCACACTGGGACCATTTCGTTCCAGCGAAATTTCACTTTGGCCATTTTTACCCAAACCTATCCATTTATAGTACAAAATATAATAACTTTTATAATTCAATAATTTTAGATTTACATTCTAGAAGGATTCAAGTTTTTCGAATGATTTATCTGGCTGATGATTTTTTTTTATCGACGATTTTGTTTTTTAGAATATTTATTTTGTCGAGAAACGATCTCTGTTCCACTGCAGTCGGAGAATGAAAAAAATTGCGTCTGAATTTAGTTACCTTTGACAGTTTTGGCCTGACCCGAGGCTGGGTCATCGAATTCTATGCTTCATTACTGTCATTTTAGTTTCTTTGTTTTTTTTTTCTTTTATTATCGAAGATGTGGCTGTTACCAACGTTGAAAGAAAAAATACCGGAGCGTAAAACATACACGTGCCCTGTATACAAAACGAGTGAGCGACGCGGTGTACTTTCGACTACTGGTCATTCGACGAATTTTGTAATCGCGATGCTATTGCCTACGATGAAGCCTCAAGAACATTGGATTGTTAGGGGAACGGCGATGCTGTGCCAATTGACGCAATAAAAAAAGCGAAAGTTTATTTTTTATTTAATTATAATGTAGCATAATGAGAGAATAAAAAATTTGCGAAATGAAAGAAACTTTTCGTTTTTTTTTTCCAGCTTTTCTTCGGAAAAACTTCTTCACGCTTTTTCACCGATTTCGTAGATAAATGAATTTAGTAAACGGCATTTTGAAGGAGAGAAATCCCGTATCATTTCGCTTTCTTGAAAAAAATTTTCCGATTTTTTTTACGACTGGGACGTTATTTTGAAAAAGGCCGTTTTTCGTCTTTTTTTTTACTCCTTTTACAGACGGACCTCGTTTCCAGAAGAAATTTTTTTTCGAATCTTTTCGACCAGATTTTTGAAGGGGAAAGCTCAAGCTTCAATTTAGTTTTTATTAAAAGTCGGTACGATTTTTTTTCAAAAAGTTATCTTGATTTTGAAAAAAAAAACGACAAAATTTAGAAATTCTTGCGTAACACGAAAACTATCATGTTCAGAGTGAAATCTCAAAGGAGTAAAAAGTTGCGTCAGCGATTGTTCTAGTCACTGGAATTTTTTCAGATTTTTTTTTTCGAATTTTTTTTTTTCATCGATTTTAGTCGAACCCCGGTTTTATCAATTTCTGTAATTCGAGTTTTATTTCAATTTTCTTGACAATAATTCTATATCGATAAAAATGTTCTGGTAGAATATGCTTGTCTGAAAATTTATAGCATTATTCGTGGTACACACAGTGCTTATGTGACGAGACATTTTTTTGAAGTAGATGTGTATATAGAGTTAAATTTTGTTAAAGATGATTCTGGTCGGTATACAGCTGGTGAATGTGTCACGGCACGATGACTCGAAAAGTATAATATTAGATATGTTTTGATTGTTTTTTCGTTTGAAAATTTCGAAATCGTTGTTTTTATTTTCATAGTCGAAATTCAAACAATAAAATGCCAATGAAAATAGCAGCGGCGACGCATTATTAGCAGAACTAATCGATCGTGTTATTGCAGACGACAAGTTTGACCCCAGTTTTTCTCTGACATGGCGAATTTTTTACGCCGTGAAAATTGCGTATGATACCGGGACTGTGAAAGGTGGGGAATCGTGCTTACGGCAAAAAATCCGAATGACCGTGAAATGAAGTTCGCATGCGCGTTGTAAACTGTGTAAAAACGTGGTAACATTCTGCGGCATCTTGAAACCTCTTCGTATACGGTATATGTTTAACGCATAATGTACTTGTGCGACGAGCAGATACGCGGCGGAAAACTACAATTTTATTTTTTCACGAAAGTTACTAACAAGTGCGTCATCGAATAGAAATTATAAGTGTTTCACCGATCATCAAAGGTAAGGATCATTCGTTTCGAATAGCAAAAATACATTTTCAAAAGAAAACAGACACGCATTTCTTGACTAGCAAAAATCATTGCACGGGTGTTCGTATTGTTTACTATATTTGCACTGCGGATCGATCTATGGAATAATTGTTTCTCTCGTTGTAACTGGAGAAGTGCCGGAATGAGGTCATACAAACAGTTCAATTACGAGAAATTTTAATGGGATTACGTTTTATAATAGTAGACCCTTGTAGTCGTATGGAAAATACAATTTACTTACTTTTCGGTTTTCATTGTTGTTTATCCACGCATATAGACGCGGCCATCAATTTCCGGTTCAGCTTTTCCGTCATTTCCCGCTAAATTGCGTAGAACCGCTTTGAAAGAGATGAGTCAAACAAGGGTCTCCGAAGGTTAAACGTTGCGCGTGTTACGATCAAGGTTTTTTCATAACCTCGAAGACAATACTTCATATTTTCATTTTTTTCGCCGCATACGATTGTCAGACGCGTGAGTGCAAGAAATATAGTTGCGAAGAGCGAATTCCAGTTTCCATCAACAGCAGAAACTGTTTTGCAATGTTTTAAAGTTCAGTCCCTGTCGTCCAAAATTAATTTTTTTTTTTCCATTTGGTAGTTGAAAATACCGGTTTCGAAATTTCGAGACGGACGAAACGTCTGTCACATCAAATTGTTTTCAATTTATCTAGAAGCACATTATTTTTAGTCTCTTTTAAAACTCTGTTTTCAGCTTGACGGACATAAAATTTGACATTACATCTTAGCATAGTTTTCATACAGAGCTGCAGATTTTCGATTTCCATTATTTGCAACAATTCTGCTCTTTTCAACTGAAAATGCTGATATTCCCTTATGATATAATCGTTGCTCTGCAATTTTGTTGCTAATTTAATTCATCTTATCGATCTTGAAAATACAAATTTTTGGTCTTGTTTATCAACAAATGTATCATAGTGCCAAAATTAGCATCTTCGTAGTCTATGCATTACAAAATCATATTTCAGCTGAGGATCGGTGTATACTGAAAAATGGTCTTCACTTCAGGCGTTAAAAGATTAAGCATAGGTACGCGAGAATTGGTTCAATAAAATAGACTTTTACTCGAGAATGTGGAAATCAGTGTTCGATCCCTCGCAGACAAATGGGTATTTTAACCAGAATAATTTGTTTACTAACCCGAGAAGCGTTCCCAAAGTTTTTAGAGATCGAAGACATAATTTTGACTATGATAGAACGACCGTTGCCACTTTACCGCGAGAAATAACATTTTTTTTTTTTGCAATTAATCGAATTGCCAATTTCTCAAAGCTGAAAGTTGGATTTCAACACAGCGGTTGCACCTTGCTCCTTGTATTTGGTTTCAATGAAGTATAAAAAAATTTGTTGCTTTTCAGGACTCTATAACATGCTCCAAAAAGGTCCAAGACCATTGGTCCTGTGCGGCCCATCCGGTACAGGCAAAAGTACTCTGATCAAACGTCTCTTTGAAGAATTTCCTGACACTCTGGGATTTTCAGTTTCTCATACGACCAGAGTACCGAGACCGGGCGAAGAACACGGCAAACATTATTACTTTACGACTAAAGAAACCATGCAAGATCTCATAGATCGAGGAGAGTTCATTGAGAATGCTGTTTTCAGTGACAATATGTACGGAACAAGGTATACGAAATGTTTTTTCAAAAAATGTGAATTAATTTTTAGAGATCGAAGCTTTGATTCTTAAGAGCCATGGCGGTAACAAAATTCATAAAAAATGCTTATCGTCTTTGGCATTTTAGCAAAAAAGCTGTCGAGGACGTGAAGAACAACGGCAAGATATGCGTTTTGGATATCGACATGCAAGGTGTCATGCAAATAAAGAAGAGCGATCTCGAACCGCTACTCATTTTTATAAAACCTCCTTCGATATCCGAACTTGAGAATCGTTTGAAAGGCAGAAAAACCGAAACTCATGATTCCTTGCAACGACGTTTGTCCATGGCCAGAGCAGAGATCGATTATGGTAAGCGGTTTGTGTTTTGCTATCTCGATTCATAACGGATCGACGTTATTTCTGTATCTGGCATTAGAACGTCGAATGTTATTCAGTTTTGGCTGGAAATCCAGAAATTTTGGGTTCCTTACTCGATTTTTTTCAACTAATCCTTTACATACAGAACAACTGTCACTAATATCATTTTGAATGCTCATTTTTCATTCGAATTTGTCCATCACAATCATTTTTTTTGTGCTCCAAACTACTCGTTCATCAAAACCTGTAGAAACCTTTGCTCGCTCAAATTGCAAAAAAAGTAAAATTATCTTAATCGTTCCGTCTCCCCTGTCTTCCAGGCCCTGATCCCAACATTGGCCTTCCCGACCTTGGAACCCGAAGACTGAAATCTATTGCATGAGATTAGCCACTGTCGTCACGTGGACTATTTGAAATTTTTCTCATAAGTAAGAAGTTCAGATTCGGCTTCTTTTGGCTTATCCACAAGAGAATTACTCTCGTATTATTTCATTTCGTATTAAGATCAATCAGATTCATAGTTGAATGAATTTTCTCATGAACCAAACTTCTGAATTCATTTCGTTGATGCAGTTCATTCAATTGTCATATGAACTTCTACTCGATACGTCACTCCCATGAAAATACAACGAAAACCGAGGCATAAAAAAACTGCGAAAATGTGAATCGAACAATAATGATGATACCATCTATAGAACAGTGAGCTGTAAGAGTTCTGGTTCAAAATTGCCTTTCATGTGACAATTTTGTGATTGAAAAGCTGTTTGTAATAAGAATAGACTTGGAAAAAGATATTTTATACATATCTGTCTCAATGGAGACGTTTGAATGAAAATGTTTGTCGAAAAACCGTTTCACGTTCGTGATGTTTCGTTCGCAGGTGAGCAGCCCGGAAATTTTCATGCTGTAATCGTCAACGATAACTTGGACAAGGCTTACGAAAAATTGCGTGAAATTGTCCTGAAAGAACTCAATCGATACCAGGAAATCAGTAAGTTTGAATAGCAATTTTATTCAGATCGAAACACAATCGTGGTTGGATAATTTTTCGTACTTTTAAAATCCTCCATTGAGATATTACGAGACGTAGAAAATACATGGAACGAGAACGATAAAAAATATGCGGACATTCGTTATTTTCGACGTGAACTCTTCAATGGATTTATTCTTGAAATAACTCACTTTTTATCAATAATTTTCAGAGAGCTAAGGTGATAGAGAATAATATCTTAGAGGATTCTCGAAAACTACTAGCTTCCGGCAAAACTACGCTCTTAAACCTAACGGTACATGCGAAGATTAATGTCTAACGAATGAGGTAGTTTGACGTTTAGAAATAGTATTGATCGTAATAAGATTCACAGTGTTAGACACTTGCGTAATCGGTCAGTTTAGAGCTCGGATAATTATATATATTTTATTGAAAAATCGTTTAATTTATAATCATAGTGACTATTATAGCATTTAGGCAACATCGGCCGTTGAAAATTTGAACGAATTGAGAATCACGAGACAAATATGACTAAAAACCACTTATATTTTCCAACCGTTGAAAATTTTCTCGTTAATTATCGTGAGAAATACTTTAATATTGCCAAACAGGAAGGATCCAGCGTCATGCAATTAAAATCATGTTATAAATACTTGTACATAAATGTACTATATAGAAATTTACTTTGTACTGAAACCGATTTTTATGTGATATTTGTTCAGGTGACGATAAATAATACCGACACGCAATCGTGTGTTAGAACGATCGTAGATAGTGCGAAAATCATTTGAAACATTATTTTGTTCTCGATATTTGCAAGAACGCTCTCGTTATCGATTAATAATCATTGATCATGATGACGAGGCTTTTTCGAGTCATGGACATATGCAGGCATATTACATCTATGAAAATTGAAAAATCTTGCAATATCGATTTTTTCTATTATGGAACAAAAGGACTAAACGATTTTTTTTTTTTTTTTTTTATCAAGTTGACATTGAATTCTTTGGACTGCGCAGGAAAATGATTTTATTTCATAAACGTTACAAATTTACAAATATTCCAGAGCTTATACTTTTTCCTAGTTCCTTACGATTGTTATTAATATTATTTATCATTGAATTTTTGGGATATTTTATGTGAAATTTGTCTCTTCCATTGATTAGATTTCGAACGAATAACTGTTTTTGGTTACCGTTTTTTTTATATATTTATTTAGAACAAAAACTTGTGAACCCAAAAACAGCATTATTTCTTAGCTTTCAGGCCATAGAAAGATTCACCCAAAGTGTTGGCATCGGAAAAAGCCTCAACGACTCGAAAGCGTTACCGAGTTCCCTTCAACGTTTCCCAATAATATTTACGGATGATCGTTCATTCAAGAACGCCACAACTTTTCGAACAAACAAAAACTTTCCACCTCTGGAATTCAATAGTCATCCGATAAAAATAAAATAAAAAAAATTGCCGAGGAAACTCTTATTTTAGAATTTGTAAAGTCGACGAATAAGTTCGAATAAATATTCCAAGTTTATCACCAATCGTAGTTTGACTTGACTTTAAGTAGTTATCGAGATTTCTTCATCACCATAGATAAGAGGTTCGAAAAAAAAACAAGTTTTATCATCCCAAATAGCAAATTTGGTCTCTGGGCATTGAAAACTATTTCTACATCTACTAATATATTTTAGAATGTACTTAAAAATATCTCATAGTACTTAAGTTACCTGATTAATGAAACCGGAGTCAAACGACGCAAAGTTACTGTAATTAACTCAATATACCATATTCTATAAAGAAATGGAACAGTCTTTGTTTAACCGTACTATATTCCTCGATTAACTCTGGACACCCACAACGAGCGGTCCCTGAATTGAGAAGTAAAAACGACCTTGATTGGTTTCAATACGAAAAAAAAAACTTGATTTTTGCATTTTTTTAAAACATTTTTTTCGTTTTATACAATTTTCATCATCGAATGTTCACCGAATGCGACTTATTCATACGCCACTCTCTTCGGTATCGAATAACTAAGAGAATGGTGTAAAATTAAACCTGATTTTTGCGAACGAGAAACATTTTTCGCTGATGAAAGGATTCGAGTCGTTTTCGACTGGAATTCACGTTCGAAAAAATGGATTGTAGGCGTCCAGGGTTAAGGTGAACGACCGAAACTTCATCGAAGCAAATAATTTCGTCAGGAAAGTGTCAAATGGATCGAACAAACGAATTTCATGCCACAGCTTGAGAAAGCTGTGACGAAATTTTGGTCGTTCACCTGATATATGAACGTTGATACTTGTAAGATTAGATTTTAGGTAAGAATAATTAGATTTATGAAAAACTGAGAGTATTCACCAGAATGAAATTGTGTTCTCATAGAATAGGTAATTACGTGTTATGAGTGTTTATACACCTTTGTTGGCATGACGGTATCGCATAAGTACTGATCATTTAACGAAGCGATTTAAACACTTATCATTTCTCAACTATTACAATATTGTATTATGTATATACCGGACTCGTAAAAATTGTATCAACGTAGGAGCGATAAAACCTGTTGCTTTACAGTCACGTAGCGACTGCGTTTAGAAATTACATCTGAAAAGTCTCTCTTCGAATGTTTTATTTCCACTTAATCAATTTTCGACGCACCGATGATAAACAATTTCAACTGAAAAAAAAAAAAAACAAAATAATAACAGGATTCGACTCGAAATTTTCAGTGATGATTCAGCTCAGTATTTTACATCAATTTCGATTAAAAAATCAATTTTTTTGGCTCTAACCGGAAATAAGACAGAGCAAAGAGACACTTTTCATCACTTAATTGAAATGGATCATTGTAACTGGCCACCAAATCAGTAGTAAATGGAATCCTATTCCGTAGAACTTGTATGCATGCGTTACGTAGAGAAAAGTCATAATAATTACGAGCTTAATAAATGTTATCTTGAATTTTAGTATCTCGGGAATACAAGAAAAATCTCAAGGAAAAATCAACACTGTACATTGAGGACTTTCGAGGCATTTATTTTCTAAAATAATAATGCCAAATACTTATCGATTATTGTGTTTTAAAGATTAGAACAGAAACATTTATTTTTGTCAGATTAAATTATATTATTTTTTGAAAAAAAATGATAATTTATCCATTTAACAATTTGATGATTTACCGCAACAGAATTTCAGAAATAATATCATATTTATCGTTATTGAAAAATAAGTTATTCGTAAGCGATAAGCGATATAAAATTCATGGGCATAATAAACAATTATGTAATAAAACTAAATAACTTCTCCAACTTACCGATTCAGTAGATATTTTCATCGCGTTTGGTTGTTATCTCGCATTCGTAATTTCGCTGATAAATTATTCGATCACTGTTCCATCTATCTATCTGTGAAAAAATCTCATTTTTACTAGCAAATAAGACAGCCGAAAAATCTATGAATAAAATCATTTCGAATGATCGTTACAGTGCATTGAGAATTTTATCTAATGTTTATCGATTATCAATTTTTTGAATTTACGAAATGAATAACCAAAAATACAAAGAGAACAGAAAATCGACTTTGACTAATTTCCCTGGAGAAAAATTGTATCAGTCTTCAGTCAGCATAAAAATTTTATTGTTTATCGAAAAAAACGTTTTTTCACCATGTTTTTTTCTTGTAGCATTCAGTTGTTTGAGCAAAGAATTTGAATTCTTTCAATTTAAAAAATCTAAAATGCGAAGGAAATATAAATTGGGTTGGGAAAGAGAGACGGCAGCGGGGGCCGAAAATGTGTTTATCAAACCGTTGAAAAATAAGTAACAAAAAACCGGGAAATTATCTTTAGAATACGAATTTAATGTAAATGTTGATAAACTATGTGAAAATGTTGATACTTCTAAAGAATAAAGATGTTGCATCGATGAATTGATAATTAATGTCCTGGCGCCTGACGACGATGTTTGTTGATTCGAGGTTTTTCTCCGTGATGATGACGAGTTTTGTGTCGTGGCATTTCGCTGATCTCGATGGACGCGACACCGGGAACTATTTCGTTCGATTTTTGAGTATTTTGAACATTTTTACGAATTTCAACATTTCGATTATCAAAATCTTTTGCAGGCCAATAATTTGTAGTCATTGTTCGCGGTTGCGGTAGTTTCATGGATGATTCTCTTCCTGAAGCAAAATTCTGTTCTCTCGCGGGTGCAATAGTTGCGCTCATCACATAGTTGCTCGCTTGAGGTCGAAAGTTATTTTTTTCAGAAGCTGAATTTCGAAATTCTGACTCCTTCAAACGATTACGATCCATAAAATAATCGTTGGCTCTCCAATTTTTCCAATTTCCCGACTCAAATCTTTGATCGAACGAATTTGGCTGATTCGAACGACTCGGAGCATCAGAATTACTCATCGGAATTCGTCTTTCATCGCTCGCTCGGTTTTCCGAGTTCGCAACTCTTGGAGATCTCGATATTTTCACATTTTCAATCGAATCCTGCATTCCTCTTACTTTCTCAAATTCTTTAACCAAAATCTCACGTGCACTGTTCTCGATCGCAGACAAAATTGGCTTTATGTATTCCTCGTCAAATCTTCTGTTTTCAATAGAACGTACATTTTCTTGGTCTCGTATTTGTCGATTATTTCTGTCCGAATAGAAGTTTGATCTCGCAGCTTCCTTTTGTTGAGTGTAAAAACGGTCCATGCTGCTTTGACTTTTGGATTCGTCAGTTTTCCAGTTTGCTCTGTTGATCGAAGATTCTTCAGCAGTTTGATAAATCTTTT
The DNA here is from genome assembly GCA_037576405.1 of Campoplex capitator. Taxonomy (NCBI): domain Eukaryota; kingdom Metazoa; phylum Arthropoda; class Insecta; order Hymenoptera; family Ichneumonidae; genus Campoplex; species Campoplex capitator. The sequence goes on along the minus strand of JARBWI010000032.1, from coordinate 544,562 downwards.
CCATCGTTCTTCCTCCATTGTAATTCTGCGTTTCCGGCTTAATGTTTCCCCGAAATTGCTGGGGTTCTGTCGTCTTCGCTCGGTTATCATCCGCGTAGTATGCTTCGTAAAAAACTGGTCCTTTTTGTAGATCATAGCCATCGTATCTAAAAATAATAAACAGCAAATCCATCTGGTCATCAATCTCTGACAATTCTGCAAGATTTGTTCATTCTTAAACACTAAAAAATCACCAGGGCATCTGAGTTGTGAGCTTTGATAAAGAAATTGGAAAAAATGCAAATTTTCGTTTGACGTAAATTCACTTTTTTTTGGGTCTCAGACCCCAGGTGAAATTTCAGGAATAAAATTCATTTCGGCATACCGGGCTCTGTCGGATCCCCACGAACTTTCTCCGTACACTCCTGAAACAATCACTTTTAGAATTAAACAAAATCTCATACTTTTCGATGCCGATCTCAATAATTAATTTTAATTATGTTGATACATACGACATAAAATATACGATAAAATGAGTAGTTTCAACTGAAAGTAATCCATGATCTTATTGAGCAGCACAGTCATTCACAAACTGCGGAGATGAGGCTTTTAGGTACGCGTCTCGCACTCGTGTATTTTCAGATCTTCTTAAAATAAACTCTCCACAGAGTTTCATTGGTTTTGTACTCTTTCTCGTGAGAGCACGTTACATTAGAGCCAATTTTTTGGCTTCATTTATCATGCTTCAGAAAGAGGCTGAGATCAATTTTGGAATTTGGCACGAGTTCATTGAACTTTGAAGCTGTTTTTTTCAAACTTCAATTTGAAAAAGTAAAAAAAAAAAACAATTTCAAACTATAAGAACACAACATTTTATACTCGAACGCAGTTTGCCAATATAAATAAATTATTCACTTGCTCAAGTATATTTTTCTGCATACAAGAGATCAAAGATTTTTTTTTTTTTGAATGATTCGAATAAATTTATTTGCCGAGCGTTTATCTATCAAAAATCTTTTCAATATTCAGAGCCCCGATTAATTTATGAATGTACGAATAGAAGCAATGAAAATAAGAAAAAAATTCGAACGTGCTTAAAAAAAACAATTTATTAGGATTGAATAATTGCCTCAGGTCTTTGAAAATGAAATTCCTTTTCAAAGACGCGAAAATGATAGTCGAGTACATCGTCCGTCCAAATATTCATAAGTATATCAAATATTTTATTTCGTGGAAACGACAGAGTAGAAATTACATTTTTAAGACAATTGTTTGTTCGTTTGTTGTTGTTGTTGTTTTTCTTGATTCACAATAACATCTGGCGATTGTGTATTGTGGCGATGGTACATGTCCCTGTCAACTATAAACGTTGTTGACACGGTTTAATGGAGGATTTTTCGTTATTTGTTGTTTTTTTTTTTCTCATTTGCTCTATGTGAATCTTGTACATGAAGGGTTAACATGGTTTGTACGCAAATTCGCAATTACTTTTAATATACCTTACGTATAATAGAAGTGATCTAGTGCATCCTATAGTTAAATAAGTGTATACGCATATATATATACATATATATAAAAAAGTCAGTATCTCGGAGTCTGTTTCGTTTAGTTCGTATTGATTTTTTTTTTTTTTTTTTTTCCATCTGGAATCGTTACGGAGATGGCAGCACAGTAAAACAGTAATATCAATGAATTTTCATGAATTTAAACAACATTTGTGCGAGATTGCTTTGACACACCATCATCGTTGCCTGATTTGTTTTTTTTTTTTCGCGTTTCAACAAGGTATACTCGAATGAGAATAAAAAAGCTCTATAGATATAAAAATAATACGAGGCTAATTGTATACGAGATACCGGAATAAAAAAACAATAATAATAATAAAATACGCAGGTAACAGTCCTTTAATGTCCACGCTCGCTTAATTCAATTGGGATGGCACGTTTTGTGTGATTCTCTTTTTTTTTGCTTCCTTTTTTTCTTCATCGTTTTTATATATTTCACTATTTACAAGTCGTTTTATCAGGATGCCATGTTTACAGCAGCAGAATGTTGAACATCTTTTTGGTAAGTTTCTGTATGGGCAATCATACATAATAGAAACATATTGTTTTTTTTTGTTCGCTTGCGTGGGTCTGAGTATACTTCGTAGATAAAAACTGTGGACCATCGTGTACGCGAATACCTTAATCGCTCATTTGTTTTTTTTTTTTTTTTTTTTTTTTGATCAAAGATACCGTAGTAGAAGACTCTTATTTGGACCAAAACCAAATTCGTGTGTGTTTTTTTCTTTCTGTTTGTTCTTTTTGTTTTTCAAATATCTATTACAGTTTCTTCGTGATGGTTTAAAGAAATAGTTGTCCCATTGTCGCAGGTAAGCCTAAAACGCAATCAATAGTATGGTATTAAAATGATTGATTATTCACCAATGGAAATATATAAATATGCCTCATTTTTCAATGAGATTCATGCAGATACTTAATTAAACACGAATATTCTTTCACTATTATTTTCTTTCGGATACTCCAATATACGAACATGCTTTAATGCGCTTTTGGCCTGAAGAACGAGCATTTATTCTCAAGTTTCAAGTTTTTTAAAACGACGGTTTCAAGGTTCAACTTTTCTCGAACTCAATCTTCATACAAAATGAATCCTTGATAAATCATTTGAAACAAATGTACTGGCGTAACGACAGGGTCGAATTACGGCTCGTTATTGAAATGAATTATTGGTTCAGGGCCACATGATAATCTTACAACGATTCTCAAGCTTGCTTCGTTGGAATGCAACAAAATTACTTTTTTTTTTTTTTTTTTTAATTAAGTAAAGTTAAGTAAATCTGTAAAAAGAAATGGAATTTAAAAAAATTTCGTGCATCCTCGAGTCCAAAAGTGATTTTCGTTGCATTTTTCCAACGAGGAAACTTCAATACCACAATCTTACATGCAAAGTGCTACAAATCAACGTTACAGAAATACATAGAAGGAATGTGAGGTTGTAGATAGTTCATTGACAAGGACTACGCAACAAAATGCAAATATTCATTGTGTAAAATGTGACAGGTGTTTTATAACTAACGATAAAGACAAAAGAAACGATGCACTGAGCTCTGTAGACCATTACAAATAAGGGCAAAGAAAAGATTCGTTCAATATGCGTTTATATGCGATTGGATGAAGTAATGAGTATTGATTTTCACGGATATTAGTTCCAGTTTAAAACGGTTGATCGTATTGCAATTTCATAGGCGATTGGATGTCAATCACTTGAGCCGAGTAACAGTTTAAAATAAAAACCAGTAAAGTTCTGATCTTTTGTACGATCCTCGTCTTAATGAAGATAAAAATCGATGCTAAATTCCTACGTTAACCTCCTTTACGTGTAATTACTACCCTTTGATCGAAGAATCAAAAATAATAATGAATCTTCGTTAAAATTCATATAATATTGATATTTCAATATTTTTATGGTTTTTTTTTCTTTTTCGTGCAGTGTGACCTACGAGTATACAACAGTGCAAAATGTACTATTCTACTTTTGATACCGTATAAATTCCCCCCCCCCCCCCCCCCCCCAATATGCAAAACACAACTATTTACAAGAACAACAAATTCTACATAACATCGATGAAAAATTCACAAGGATTTCCCATCGCAATGCGAAATGACTGTCTACTACCAGATATATCTTGTTGGGTTGGCTGAGTTCCTGACCCTGACCCTGTTGGCACTGACTGTTCCGAACCACTCGAACGGCTACGGCTCCCGTTTGATCTCTTCCCGTTCGAGCCGTTACCATTGTTCGAATTCTTGTTCGGCATCGATGGTATTGATGGTACGTGTAACTCCGATTCTGAGGCGGATGAGCAAGATTTCAAATCGTGTATTGGTTCTTTGCAAATGTGTTCACTGCCCGCGCTACTTCCACCTACAACAATACAAAAAAGACAAAAGTTTGAATCCGTCAAAATGTATTTCAAAAATCTGTTATTCTTTTAATCTTCATTTACTTATTTCAATATAAAAAATATGTTTGTGTCTTGTTGGGGGAAAACGAGACACTTCTTTTCGGATTTTAATATTCATTATTTTCGTAGTGTCAAATCATTTTTAATCAAAAGTCAAAGAGTTTCGATTTTTTGTCAACATTTTGTTGCCGTTAGTTTTCATTGTTTCGTTAATTTGAATTCATTCAAAAGCTCTAAATAATGGAAATTTTTGTAAAAGCAAAACTGAAATTTAGATGAACATTGTTATTGATAGAAATTCATTAGAATCAGACTCACCTGAGCCACTATTGACACTTTCTTCACGATTATAGCCGTAAACGGTTGGTTCATTGGTGAAATTGAAGGGCATAGGGCTGTATCCGGCAGCTGAATGAGGTGCGTAAGTGCCGGAATACGGCATATCCCAGGCACTCGGAGGTGGCAGAGGACCGACGGTATCGCAGTCCAATTTCATGTTGCTCAGAGCGGAGCACAAATCCCCAAATATGTAATAGCATTGTTCGGAAAATGTGATTTTGTTTACGGTGTGTCTTATGAAACCGGCTTTGAGCATGAGCGACGCGTACTTTCGGGCATCACGACGATCGATGAATCCTTCCACGTGTGCGTTCAACCAATCGACCACATCCGCTCCGATAAATGCATTCGGTATTGTTATTTTTAGCCACATACGATCACGGATTTCCAAACCGGAGTCGGGACGCGCCATGGCACGGACTATCGTTGGCATGTCGGTGTTGATCGTCAGGTGAAGTTCTTCTAATATCCGTAATTCATTAAGTGGGAGTGTAGTGCACAGCACATTTTTATCATGCAAATCTCTTATTGGTCTCCAAAAAAATTTGAAATTAATTATCATTAATCAGTTACTTTGAATTGAAATGACGAGGGTGTAAGCGTTTCAACGATGCTCAACAAAACCTGGACGACCAACGGAAGATTTTCAACATAAATTTGCATTGAAACTCACGCTCGGTGTCCGGAAGCGTGCTGGCGAGACTGCTCGACGTCGAAGTCAGTGTCGTGGCGCTCGGTGGTCTGGGAGGAAAACCTTCGCCTCTGATTGCAGCTGTGTGAGCCACCCACGCGCCAGGATCGATAGGACGAACTGGTTCTGTTCGAGGTATTGTGAAATATCCTTTCGGGTTTGGATCCCAACATTTAGCGACAACCAATTTGATGGGCCTGTCGACGAAAATTAAATGAATGATAAAAATTCATTCAAAATTAATAATATGTGATAAAAGTTTGGAGCATTTTCACGAATTTTCACGTACCCCGGTTTTTGTACCACTTCTCGTAGTACTCTGACTGCTTCGTCGTTTGACATATTCTCAAAATTTATATCGTTCACCTGAAGAATCATGTCGCCTGGTTCTATTCTTCCATCCAAAGCAACAGCTCCTCTGAAACAACCAAACGCGTTTGTGATAACAGGCTGAAGAATCGTAACGCGTTCCTACAGTTCGACTCGAAATAGGTCGGACAACGATTGAGAGGATGTAGAATTACGTCCCGAAAATGTCAAAAAATAAAGCTCATTTTCCTCATATTCTGATTTCGCGAATTGCAATTTGTGCTCGATCGCTTTTTTGACATCCCGAAAAGTCACATGATCGAACCCTGATTGATTCTTACCCTTTCATTATGGAGCCGACGTAAATACCCCCATCACCTCCCGTGTTACTCTGACCTACGATGCTAATTCCAAGGAAATTCACAGTGTCCATGTTAAGGGAGACCGTTATTATGTTGAGAGACATTGTGCTGTCGGTAATACTGCTGAATGAAGACGTTCTTGACATCGGGGGTAGCCTGTGTCGACGACGTCTCTGAGGTCTGCGACGATCTGGTACGAAAGAAAAGAAACGAGAAAGTTACGTTTCGTCAAAATCATTGGATCAGTAAATTTGCGAAATATTATGAAAGTTTGAAGGATATCGTGGACGATGTTGTTGTCTCGATATTTCGTCGTTGATAATTTTGTTACGAAACCAGGAGAACAATAGAAATGAGCTTTGAGCATAAATGTGTTTTGTGGATTGGGTAAGTTTTTGTTTTTTTTTTTTTACACAATATGAGCACAAATTTTTCTCCATAAACTTACCGAGAGTAGCTCTTTCGATTGTGCTACTCATGTTGGTATGACGTCCGGTGGTTGACGTGACACGGCTGCTAGCGTCATCGTCGGACTCCAAAAAAGTCGTTGTTTCGAGATCGGAGCTTAAAATCGATGCAGTTTCGTATCCGTGACCGGAACGATGTTTCGAATGACCATTGATCCGCAACCCTGTAATAGAAAACAAAATTTGGAATGAAATCGACATAAAACTAATCAAGTATTTCGTTGAATTGTTCTTTGAGAAATATCCAAAGTTTGTAGACTCGAATACATTCATTTTTCTCAAAAGTTTTCATAGATGTTCATAGTTGAGTATTATCGTTGATCGAGTCATTGAAATTTGCATTGCGCAGTGCAAAGAAAATTCTTTTTTATTTAGAAAAGTCCAATGTTCTATTTGGAACAGAGAACCATAATCTGTAGAAATATTTGAAGTAAAAGCTTCGGAATACAGATTTCTCTTTGAAGTTGATAATCGGTAACAAAACTTGTTAGACAAAAGTCTTAAGTTGTGGTGAGTTACCATAATTCAACTCACCGTTATACTTATTGTACTTTTCGTACTTATCGGAGTGATGCCTAGAAGTTTTGTGTAAATGATGACCCTGTCGACTGCTTATAATACTTTCAGTTTCGGTTAATGTATCGTCGTGTGATAAAGCCGGCGCAGCCCGATTTGTTAAACCGGGTGCAACGTCCACTCTCTCATGCTTCGCTTCGCTGTGTGCTACCGAATCCGTACATTGGGATGCTCCATCGGACACGTTGCTCCCTTCGGCGGATACGAGCTGCAGAATATTCGGATTGATATTGCCAGCATTTGGATTTATTTTGATTTTTTTATATCAAAAGAGTTTGCAAAGTTACCGTGTAAGTCATAGAAATGACAAGACGATACGGAAGTCTTTGAATCTTTAACGAACAATTTCTCAAATCAAAGTTTTAATGGAGAATGCAAAGTTTTAAATTATGAGTAAATTGTGGTTTTCTGAATGCAGAAATCAATTTGTGATTTGTGATTTGATCGCACGAATTTTTTTTTTTTAAATATGAGCTTGGACAGCTCTAAAGTTTTTGTGCAGAAAACAATGGGGTCATATAGACCCGGTGACTATAGAAAGGGTTAAATTCATGAGGAAAGTCATATTTGCAATTAAAATTTCAACATTTTAATTTTTTTGAAGGACTGTTATATTGATATGAATATAAATTAGACAGAAGAGAATACGTACCCAAGAAACTACTCGACCGTTGAAACATGGCAAGTGGGCATCGTCGTCAATGATTTCTTCTTTGACGACACTAGTGACAACAAGTTATTGAAAAATATATGAATCGTTATGACTAGTAAACTTGATAATTGTATAAAGTTACAACTAATTGTTTTAAAAAAAATTGATTTTATTAAAAAATTGAAGAATACTTTTTTAACCTTTTAAAATTTGGTTATTTTTTTTTATCGTTAAAATTGACATCTCAATTTTCGAGTCTTTTGGCAATTTTGTTTCTGGAAATTGGTTGAAATATTTCTGAAATTGACAGAAGAAAATATCGAAAAGATTTTTACTATTTTGATGGTGAATCGCAAATAAAAATCCAGTGAAATGTGTCTAAAAACAACAAACATGGCGTAAACAATGTTTTTCTTTATTCTAAGGAAACGAAACGTCAAAAATAAAATATCGTTCGTTTGTGAATCGCCGAATTACATGAGGTTCTTGACATGCGTTCGATCGGAATGAGTCAAAGTCAAATTAACCGGTGGATCAATCCTTCGATGTTCGAAAATAGAGAAAAACCTGATATCATGAAAATATATAGAAAACTGCGAACAAACGTCATTCCGGTTCTCGACGAGTTTTCTTTGTATTCGAGCCTCGCAACATTCGGCAAAAATAATGCGAATGAAAAACATGGCGGCCTCCCTCGAAAGCAAAGAATCGCAGAATATTGAGGGATGAAAAACGACAGGATGGTACGATTGAGAAAAGATAAAAACGTACCCAAAATCGTCGTCCATCGATTTGAAGAAATACTTGTAATTTGGGCGATTGAGAACATTTTTAAAGTCGGCGAGGGTGACGCGTTCCGGTGATATCGACAACTTCACCAAATACGGAGTCTCTTCGTCGTCGATGTGATAAATTATTTTAGTCTCTTCCATGGCAGTTAATGTGTTTCAATTCATTAACAATCAATCAAAGAAACTTCAAAATAATTTTTAAAAACACACACAATTCACAATCACCGAAATCGCTGAGAACGATTCACTTTAAAACCAATATGGCCGAAGCCCGATGCTTGACCTGGCTCTTTAATGTGTGTACAGCTCGAGATGTCATCCGCGCTCTCTACTCGATAACAAGAGACACCCCTTCTCGATCTAGCAGCCTCCCGTAACGCACATTACGATTATAAAAATCTCTTAAAAAACAGCAATTCCTCCCTAACGTAACATCCCTACGATAAATCTTGTCTTCTCGTAAAGTCCTCCGGTTTTATCGTATCACCAGCCATTCTACCACATTCTTGTGCCAAAGAAACGAGAAATACTGCCCCTCTATCCGTACCAGCCAACAGACGTCACTTTTTATCGTTTTTTCTTCTGATGGACCAAGCAGTGTTTTCATGAAACGTCAAACAAGGCGGACAGCCATTGGATCGGCTTCATTGGCTATTGGTAATAAATAAAGGGGAATCATCTCGATTGAAAAATTTGTTTTTTTTTTTCTATTACTTGTTTTACAACAAGAACGTTTATTTTCACCGAGTTTCAGAACGAAATGAAATTACGCTTTTACCATAGAAAGTTTGCGATCACAAAATTAATGAAACTATAAACTTCCGTAATTTATAACTACTGAGGTGGTCAGATGACGGTAACAATACGAAACGCCGTGATTTTGCGAACACCACTGAGATTTTGTCGACCAATAAGAAATGAGGAATGAGAGAGAGTTGCAAATCGTGCAAGTTTGTACGCGATCGAGGGAAAAAAAGAGCGTTACTTTCCAGTTTATGGTTTATCCTAATTTTTGTAAACATGGCTGTTGTTCTACAATATCGTAACTAATTTTTTTTTTCATTGAAAACGAAAACATCGAATTTGAAAATAATTAATTAAACGACTGTCCATTTATCTGAGAAATGTTTCAACGCCGAGCTACGTGAATGAACGATTGGGTTACCAGATTTTTCATAATAAATCTAGTGGCCTTTGTGCTCCAAACAAATCGTAATTATAATTCCGTGAAAAAAAATTTCCGTTACCGGAAGTTGCCGTTAATCACAAGATTAAAAGGTTTCTTCGATTACATTTATCCATTTTTTTTTCATTCTACAAAATACAAGATTTTTCCGGACAACTCAAAATCTTTCAATTTGCAGGTTACGAGTACGATGTGTTTACCTTATTGGTTAACGGATACTCGATCTTTTGAGGAATTTATTCACTGAATCATTGCTGGAGTCAGCTTTCGCGATGTTCTGCCACATTTGACCTTGTCAACGTCCAAAGTGTCGATATTATCTTGGAATACGACCTCAAAGAAAATCGACTCGGCGAAGAGAAACTTCCAGAAGTTTTTTACTCTAAGATCCCAATTTTTCAACGCGCCGATGATATTTTTACTCCGATTTTCACAACCGACAACATAATCAGAATAGCAAGGAAAATTTTTGACAGTTTCACCTTGCGACTCGACACGTAAGCATTTTTTGACCACGAGCTTGGAATTGAGGTCATAAGGACAAAAAATAAGTGGAAAAAAACGATTTGTGAGCACCAAAACTTATCATTTAAAAATTTTTCACTGTGTTTGGGAATATTTAACTTCCCGAAGATCAAAGATTGTGATTAAAGGGTTAAAATAGCCCGGCAACACGCTCCTAAAAAAAGTTGACCGAACACATTCCGCAGGAAAGCAGTTACATGAGGTTAGAGAAATAAGTTGAAAAAGTACAAAATTGCATTTATCGGAGATTCGAAGTTGGATGAAACAAAAATCCGAGAATAACAAAATTAAGAATAAGAATCGATGGGAATCAGGTATATTTGTATGAAATAAAAAAATAGAAAAACAATCCGATGGATATCAGCGACTGCGACGCAGTTTCGAGGCATCCCAGAGCGATAATTCACTTGGACGTGGATTGTTTCTACGCTCAGGTAGAGATGGTGCGGCATCCGGAGTTCAAGGGAAAGCCACTGGGTGTGCAACAGAAGAATATAGTAGTGACGAGTAATTACGCAGCTCGTCAGTATGGAATAAAGAAGTTGATGCTGGTGGAGGAGGCATTGTCGCTTTGTCCGAGTTTGGTCCTGGTCAGAGGTGAAGATTTGACGAACTATCGCAAGGCATCGGCGGAAATATCAGAGATATTGCTCCGCTATACACCTCTGGTAGAGAGGTTGGGTCTGGATGAGAGTTTTATCGACGTATCAGCGATAGTGGAGAGATGGTCTTCGTGTATAAATTCTGAGGGTGTCTCTACGGTTGAGCATAACGGAGAGGAGGATTCGGGTCGCTACGGTAAAATCTTTGGTGCCACGGACGAGGAATGTCCTTGCGGTTGTCACCGGAGATTGAGGATCGCTGCGAAAATAGCCAGTGAAATGAGGGAGCGGATATCGAAGCAAGTGGGCTTGACGTGCAGCGCGGGAATAGCTCACAACAAGTTACTAGCGAAATTGGGCGGCACTTTGCACAAGCCTAACGAACAGACGCTCGTGTATCCATGGGCCGGAGCTTCTTTGCTCTCTAGAATAGGCTCGTTAGCTAAGATCCCAGGAATCGGAGCGAAAACGCTGGGATTGCTGGAGAGCAAAGCCATCCGTACAGTGGATGATCTTCGGAGGATATCCCTGGAGGAATTGGAGTCCAGAGTGGGCGGAGATTTGTCAAAGAAGCTTAAGGACAACGCCGAGGGAATAGACGAAACGATTGTCAAGCCGTCGGGCAGGCCCAATTCCATAGGTTTGGAGGACGGCTGCGGCAATGTTTCCCTCGTCGGCGAAGTGGAGAGCCGACTGAGCGCTCTACTGAGAAGACTCGTCGAGCTGGCCAACGAAGACGGAAGAATACCCCTGGCGCTGAAATTAACGGTGCGAAAAAATGATTTCACCAAGTCAGGCACCGGCAGCAAACGAGAAACGCGACAATGCGCATTGCCCCGACACTTGCTGCCCTCCGACAAGTCCGGACTGTACGACAACGCCAAGATTTTGGCACTCGCCATGAAACTCTTTCATCGAGCCGTCGACGTCACCAAACCGTTTCATTTGACTCTCCTCGGAGTCGCTTTTACCAAGTTCGAGGAAAGAATGTCAGGTCGCAGCAGCATAACTTCCTTCCTGAGAAAACAAGTCGCGGTACAATCTGTTTTGGATATAAGCTCCGAAGGAGGCGCCTCGGACACGAGTATCGGTTCTCCGATGAGCACAAATCAGGACAGCAACGACGCCAGCGAGCTCGAATCGCGCTGCAGTCCCCAACGAACTCTTCCTCGTTCGACCTCTTTGCCAAACTACAATTCACGATCGATATCGAGAAACTTGGCTCTCGATTCGAGTCCTTGCAACACCACCGACGGCGAAGATTTCTCCACCGAAATCGAGCCATCGCCGAAGAAAACAAAACTCGAAGTTTGGCTCAGCGGACGAAGAGAATCGCCGAGTAACGAAATGGCCGGTTTGAGACTCGGACCCTCGTCCCCTATATCGAATCAAACTCCCACTAATTCCGCTGTTTTCAAATCAATACCTCTCGATCTTGACAGAGAAGTGACTCATTCTTGGCAAGGGGTCAAAACAAAACCAAACAATATACTTAAATATTTTATAGCCAACAAGTAATGAAACTTATAATGTTTTTTTTTTAATTTTTTTTATTTTTTATTTAAAAATGAAAAGAAACTAAATGAAGACACAAAGTTGAAGGAATATATGAAAGAGAGAATACAAATTGCTGCGTAAACAATTTGCTCTCGTTACGTTCGTCCATGAGCACTCTCGTGCTTCGTACGATAAACAAATTTTATATTTTATCTCGTTAACTTATGAGCCACCATTCCATATCTGTGTACTCGCAGCTCAAAACTAAACCGGCCCTATGTTTCCACCGGAACACGATCGATATATTTTTATGGTTTCATTACATACTCATTCTTTTTCTCCTGGTTATTTCAACGCCAGACCCCTGCTATCTATTTTGTTTTTTTTTCCTTCTTTTTCAACATAAACTTTACAACAGGCTCGAAAACGACTCCGATCTTCGCTTCGGCATAAAACCCTTTTCATCCGCGATAATAAGCTTTAACTGTACACGTTTCTCTCCGTTTTTTCATAACGAACAGAACGATCTCCGATAAAGCCCCATCCGGTCAAATTATATTCACGAAAATTCTATAAAACGACAAAAAACTTTTGATAAATTGTATAAGAGGAGTTTTTCAAGAAGAAAATTCGAGTCGTTTTCAACCTCCCAGGAGTTCTCGAGGTCAATCCTCCACTCTTCGATGTTTCGAACGCTGAGTTTCACTTGTACAAATATGCAAACGAACAATACCGAACAGATTGAAAAAAAAAAAAAAGAAAAAGAAATATGTCATTTTATAATGTGATGCATTTATTAGTGAGAAAAGTTTCATTCATTTTTCTTTATTACTTTACTTTACTTAATACTTTTTTCATCAAATCGTTATTACGACGAAAACGACGAAATGCGCACATTCCAAATACATTTCCGTTCTTGCTACATTATGGTTCTCTCTCTCTCTCCCTCCCTCCTCTTACTATTTTTTAAGATACATATGAACGAATTTTTTTATAATTTGTCACGATTGTTACAATGTAAAATATAACTATGTTTTGACAATTTTATCTTGTTCATTGTTGCTCATATCCTTCCATCGATATCCAAACATTTTTTCAACATTTTTTTTCATCTTTTCATTACCATCATCCGGTCAGAGTCACGAAAGAATTAGGGTAGGGGGGGGAGGATCCGAGATGCATTTTGCAGCGAGTTTTCCCGGCTCATTTTCATTGATTCATTTTCGTTGTAAAGAAAAACTGAATTCGAAGAACGTCAAAATCGACTGATTGGATCGATCGGAGCTCAAAGAAAAAAAAAAACAGAAAAATTCTCGATCCTGCTAACTTCGAATGTCCCAAATGTTTTTTCACCATTTTCCTGTTCGAAGTTTCGTGCTTCCATCGGTATAGAATTCACGTTTTTTTGGAGTCAATCGAATCGATAGCTTCGACACAGGATCCATAAGAAAATAAAAAAAAAAATGGAGAAATAATTAATTTTCGCACAAAACTAACGATACGAATTGAGAAATTTCAGCGACGATTTTCTTCCGCGTTCCTCGGATCGGAATGAACAAAGTTTCGGCTCATTTTCCTTCTTTTTCTGCTCCAAACCTTTTTTTTTTACTCCGATCGGCTGGAGCCAGGATCTTCGAGATCGAAGCGAATGGAATTTGAATCGATACTGTAGCGCCGACAAAAATGTTATTTCCGGAATTTCAAAGCGGAAGAGGGAGAGAATTTTGAGCGGTAAAACGTGGATTTTTGTAGTGGGTGGTGGACTTGGAAATTTAGAAAGCAATAATTCTCCGGTTGGTTTGACCGATGGTACACCGGAGTTGGGTAGAGAGTGGTGGGAGGGGATAGCTGCAGGAAAAATGATAAACGCACTTGAGTTTATCGGGAAAGTTGATAATTTTGTAGAAAGTATGAGGGAAAAAGTAAAAAATTGGTGAGAGAATAGCTGTTGAAAAGCTGTGGCGAAAGCTCGAGAGAAAATATCGATCGGGGCCGACGGTAGAGTCGCTCCTCGGCTATGGGAGACATTAAAAAATAGGCTTTGGAGGTGGCCCCACATAAGAGCGATATGCTCTCATGGGATTCGATTTTCTTTGCTGCTGCTGCTGCTGGCTAGGAAGTCGATGATTAAACTCGGTGGAACTAAATCTAAACTAAGTAATAGTATTTGCGAAGAGAGGAGAGGCTATCAAAGGGCTTCGCGTTTACGTTATCCACGAGCTGGCGCAAGCCTCTTTTTCGACTTTTTTCTTTTTTTTTTTCTCCCCATCGCCGATTAAATTCGTCGAAAGTGTATTTAAATTCATTTTAAACGAATGAAACTAGAAATTCAAAGATTTGTATTTGGATTTGGTATATAATTTACTGATCAATTCTTTGAATCGAGAGGCAATGAAACGTATATAAAAGGAATTGCATTTGAAAACGTTGGTAAATCCCTCCAAATCTCATTGAGCGACCTTGGCTAAAATATTTCTATTGCTTTTCTTTTTTTTTTTCAAAAGCTTTTTACGAGCAAAAGGATCAAGAAAATTTTTATTAAAGATATTCCCTTCCTCGTGAATACGTTCCCTCTTTGTTACGATAGGATACGAAAAAATTACATATGAAATAAATATTTTCATAATAAAAAAGAAAAAGAGAGAGAGTTATATATATACTCGGGCGTTGTGTGTCCGCGAACACAAATGAATCTTTCGAACCCTCCAAATAAGAAGGATTTCGTTGGCTCGACGTCACACAAACGCGCGCCACCGATATTACTTCGTCTGTTTTTTTTTCTCTTCTTTTTTCTTTCTTTCCTTCTTCTTCTCTTTCTTCTCCTCGTTTTTTTTTTCTTCACGAGGAATCAGAGGGGTGTATTCTTAAAGAGGATGAATGAAACCACCGTGAAAAGGAGACGAACGTTCCAATGAGAGCAGCTTTTCTTTTCTTCATCCCACTCCCCCCTCCCCCCCCCCCCTCCTTCCCAGCAACCTCTTTATTCAAGTTTTCGATAAGTCGAACCTAAATCAACAGTTTTCTTACGAAAGCAACGAATATTTTAATAGAGAGAATAACACTCTCGAAAAATTCATCCAAAAAAATATTCTTATCCCTCGAGGCGAAAGGGGATCGGTGCCCCCAATTTTTCTCTTACAATCGACTACTTTTTTTTTTCCTTTTTTTTTCCCCTCCCAATGATTTTTCGTCCTGTCAAAAAAGTCATGGGAATTTTTTGCAACCAGTTACAATCATCGTCGGTCGAATCGCTGTTAATCCTCCGATAATATCGCTCTCCGTGGAATAAATTCAGAGTTATAAAGAGAAATAAAGCAACGAAGCAATTAAATGCCTTAGCTCCTACGAGATACAAGGGGGAGGGTTGTTCGAACGAAAACCAATAAATTCGAAGGAGCTTATGTTCAGGTAATTTGCAGCTGTTTAACACGAGAGTGCTTATATTCCCGTTGAATATTGAAACAGAAAAATGTGTAGTCAGCTTTCCTCGTAACATTGTTAAAACGAAGATTTTCATTGAGCCAAAAAAAATGTGTTAAAAAGTAAAGAAAAAAATCGGATTATTTTTTTATTACTCGATGATTTCAACGTTGTTACAATTATTTGTGATAAAATCCCATAAAATTTCGTTCTTTTTGACGCTTTATTCCTCCAGCGAGAATTGCATCATACACGTTCATTATACCTGCAGTATCCATTTCAGCGAGAATTTTTGGTTTGCAAAAAGCAAAAAAAAAAATAAACGGGAAAAAATGTTTTGTTCGGGCTACAAAACATCGAGAATCTAGCTGTCATTCGTTACCTATCGGTTTTCATATACATTTAATCATAACCGAGAGTCGCTTCGTAAAGGATAAAAAAAATAAAAAAAAGAAATAAAAAAAAAGAAGAAATTAATTTCGCAAGTTATCGACGTTTCATTGTTCCCCGGTTGTTGGTTTTTCGTTTCACCGTGCGCGGAGTTCTCGTACTTTTATTGCGACATTTGGGAGTGACGTTTCGTTAAGTTTGGGGAGGGAAAAAAAAAAAAAAGAAAGTGAATCTCGATTCGGTTCCTCGATACAATACACATTTGCTCATATGTTTTTATGCTCATGAAAATCACGCAACGATTTCTTCTTACGTGCCTCAACGCAAATCTCTCTTACTTCTTCTTTTCTCGTGATGCTAGCGAATGAAAAGTATTCGACGCGTCTACGAGGTAATATAGTTTGGTGGTGAGTCGAGAAGAGATAGTTGAGATATATAAATTCGAGGATAGGGAACGAACTCTGGGAGTGTCATCGCCCTCGTCAATAAAATGCAAAGACGGAAAGATAAGCTGAGAGGAGAGAAGTCGTTCGGTAGACTGGATCCGAAACGAGAATATTTGGATGCCGAAGGCAGCAGCGGCAGCAGCGACGAAGCGGAAAGGCCAAGTAAGATTTTATACGTAAAAATGTTAAAAGCTTTCCACTTTTCAGTTTGGTTGTACTTTTTTTTTTCTTTTTTTTTTATTGCTTATATCATATTTCATCTGTTTGCGCTCGCGTCATTCAATTTTAACAGCATTTTGGGCCACGCTTTACGTCACCGATGTATAAACAGTTTGGCGTTATTTTGATTTTAATTTTAGCGTCATTTTTTTCCGTATTAAGGGGGCAGGGTCTGAGATTTAAAAAAAACAAACATATTTTTGTGATTTTTTTTTCAGAGTACCTTATTTATTAATATTTTTATAATTTTTGTACATTGTTAAGCATTGTTCTAAGAATATACTGCTAAATTTTCATTAAAAAAATATTGAAAATTAAGCCAGTAGTAGTGGTGAGAACCGAGTCACCTTAAAAAAAAAAAGTTTCCTTGCGGTGGCCAAGATAACTCACGATTGCTTCACCTTAAATTAAAAAATCAAAAAGACTTCTTTAGTACATAAGTTTATGTTGGATTTGAAAGAAGAAATTGACAAAATATTCATTTTTGAATATTTGGTAAAGGTGCAATCAAAAAACTTTGATTTTTGCCAGAAATTGCCCTTTTCGTTTGATTAAAAAGTAAGTTGTAATGAAAAATATAAAATAAATCCTTCGTTCAGAACCGAGTATTTAGTATGTAAAAGAAGTGTGCAAAGTTTAGGCGAAATCGGTCCTAAGGTTTTCGAGAAATTTGGACCACCGACTTGAAAGAAAAATTTTTGAGAAAAATGCGATTGAAGTTTGATACATGAATAAAATAAAGAAAATTTTTATTTTTTTTTAACTTACATAGAATCCTAACGACTTCAAATTTTCTGACAATATTTCTCGTCATCGTTGTAACAGAAAAAAAAACTAAAAAAAACAACTCTACTATTGATTCATTTACAAATATAAAATCGTATTCGAGTCGTATTTTTCAGGTTTTCAAGTCCCAAATTATAATCCCTCGTTCCTTATGATTAATATATCTGTCTTACGAGATTTGATTTTTCGAAATATTTTTCTTCACGCTGATAATAAAATTCGAATAATTTTCGTGTTTACAATATTCTAACTACGACCGGTTTCGTCGGTTATATTCTCGAGCACGATAACGCTTTTCCAATTCCCAAATATACCTTCCCTTTACTACAGGATGTTACGTACATTACGAGCTTCTAGCAGCTTTCATTCCAATTCTACGGGCCGAAAGCTGTCGAGTAATTTTATCCGGTACAACCGATTCACTTGTTGTTTAATAAAACCAGGGTGATAATTACTTTTAATACGATTAAGAGATTGCAAAATTATGGGGGGAGGGGGTGGCGGTGAAGTTTTAATCGATGTTTTACAACGTACAGCATTTTCGTTTTTTTTGGCATTTGCATTATTCGCTTTACTTTTCAAATTTTTCATTGAAAAATACGAATGAGATACAGAAAGAAATGTAACGAACTGCTGGAAAAAAGTCTGGAGGAGAAAAAAAAAAAAAGAAACGAATTTAATCGACAAAAAAAGAGAGTAAAACTCTGGAAACTTTTTTTATCTCGAATTTTCAACGATCACGTAACGTATATTTCAAGAGTTCGTTCATTTATTCGTCGGCTAAAAAACGATCTGTGACAGGCAGGCGGTCTTGGAATCTGGCACGCAAAAACATTTTACGTGGAATTAAAAATATATTTAAATGTGGAGAGAGAGGGAGAGAGAGAGAGAGAGAGAGAGGGAATCACGCTATAATAATTTTTTTTTATGTTAAATTTGAAGCCGTAAAAGAAAATGCATTTTAAGGGTTGATTCACTCATTCGTGAGTACGACAAAACAACGCCAGTAAAAAATACATGCATAAAAAGGTATATATGCAGCGAACCAGGGGTTAACTCTCGAGTTACCATCAACATTGAGGTTTTCACCGGTCCAACGAAAAAGTGACTGCAACGAGATGGAAAAAAAGAAGAAAAAAAATCGTGTTTAAAAATGAAATGGAAAATATATTAAAGCACAAAAAAAGAGTACAGTAATTTTAACGATTCGGTGAATCGTTGCCTGAAAATTACGACACGAAGTAGTAGCTCAGCTAAGACCTTGAAACGCCATAAATATTTAAAGGCCTCAAGCGTTAAGGAACCGAAAAACTATTGAAAAAAAATGAACGAAAGCAAAGAATAAAAGGGCATTTGAAGAACGCAGCTTCATCGAACGGTAGATTGAATAAAAATGACATTTGTGGTAAAAGAGTTGAAAAGCGATAGAATGCAACGATGACACAAAAGTTATTTAACGCAGAGGTGAGTACATGGAGTAACATTTGTGTACATGCGATTGGGCTGTATGAAAACAGAGCGAATAAGGGATTTGTTTGAAATGGGGTGAGGAGAGGGGGGGGGGAGGGGTGTGAAAGAGAGAATATTCAGGGACCCGTGCAAGGGAAGCTCTCATTAATTGTTAACGAACAGTTGACTGTGCTTTGGAGGAGAGTATAAATACAAGGGAGAGATGTAGGTAGAGATCGGAGTTGTAGGTAGGAATATAGACGGAGAGTAAAATAGGTCCAAAACGAGAATGCTCAGGGTGTGGGTAAAGCAGAAATGGAAATATGAAGTGATAGAGAAAGAGAAAGAGAGGGAAAGTGAGAGGAGAGAGAGGAGCGTGTATTATTATCGACGAGTTGCGTAACTAAATCAGCGTCCAAGCTGGAATACGCCTCGCGAGCTAAAGTTACTACTTCTCTTCCCCTAAAGCCAAACGAACGAACGAACTGCGATAACAGCTAGCGCAAATGAATACGTAAACTGACTGCGCGCCCTGGCATAAGCAAACAACGATGAGATATGCTTCAATAATTCTGTTGGCAGATGCACACCGAGAAAAACAGAATTTCCACAGATTTCCATTATGAAAATCTATCTACCTGTTTCTCACTATACGTGGGAAAAAAATAAAAAAAAAGAAAACAAAATAACAGGGAATTGAAACTAAAGCAGATGCCATTTTTCTCGTATTGACTGGCGACACTGATAATAGAAGTATGCATAATGACCAAACTTTTTCTCTATGGCGACGTGAGCGTAACAAATAACAAAAAGCTTGTTTCATTTATCTTTCAAAGGGAGACACCGTAGTTAAGCTACTTTGCTGAATATTCTCCAAGAAGATATGAATTTATTTATTTTTTTTTTTTTTGTAAAATTGTACGGTGCCAGGGAAATGCTATTATTGATCCACGTTAAAAAGAAAGGAAGCTGGAACGAATAATTTGAATGAATTTTACGTGGGAAAGAACTTCTTTAACATTCTTGAGGCCTCGCGAGTCACCGTTAACGACCTAAAATGACCTCATTTTCATTTTTTTATTGCTCGACGTTTCGGTATGATCGATATTTGATGCTCGAGGAAGAAGAACATTTTCATACATTTATATTTCACCATTGAATTACAGCAGCAATTTCTACAAATTGAAATAATATACAGTAAATTACGAATTTCAAATTCCTCAATTGGCCTACCTCCTGCCGTTCTCCTGACAGCTCTGAATTTCGATAGACATGACGGAATGACATAACGTATGGGTTTGTTGGAAAATCAAAACTAAACTGACAGGTTTACCTACGAAAAATCAACGGATTTCCATGGAAATCCAACAGCACACGTATATCAGACGAAACATTATACGAGATTTATCCACAATTGTAATTATTATTTTTCTATAATTAAAATCCGTATTGAAATTATTTAAAAATACGTTGAGTATCATCGTATTTATTTTCTCATTAGCGAATCAAAACGAAGCTAATATTCCGCGATCCACGGTCGAAAGTTGGTCAAGAGATTTCAAATGTTTTTTTTCGTTTTTCGTCTCATTCGTAGTTTCAATCCATCATATGACTTTGAATATGTCATTTTATCGAATGAACTTGAGACAGAAAAAATAATATATTTATCGTAAGAAGAGATGAAAATGGAGGTCGCGACCGTAGGAATAATTAATCGATTTTTATAATGCATAATTTAATTTAAAGAGAGATCGTTACAAGCGAAACGAGAGGGTGAGACAATGGATTATTTTTGAGGCAACTATTGCATCGTCAGGAATCGTCGAATGCTCGATTCTCTCTTGTTCGAACGTAGCTTTTTGTTATAAATGAATGCAGCTCGTAATATTCGCTCGTATAACTTTTAATTGCAGGCGACCTTCGAGGCGAACACGAAGAATTCCCCTCGAGGGAGGAATACTCACACGATGAAGAAGAATTGGATAAACTGGTGAGCGAGTGCTAAACGTAATACAAAATCTGTTTGAAAAACTGCTCGCGAGCTTAATTTCATTTATTATTGCAACAGTACGGTCGCTCTCTGACGCCCGGACGTCACGATTTTTCGGCTCTGACGCCTGTCCATCTATTAAAACTTTTGTCGAGTAGATCGTGCTCTCTCTGAGCTCAAAACTGCAGATAATGATAAGTGTCTGGCGATAAAGTTGTAGAAAATGTAGAGAACCTTTCATAATTCATTGGAAACTCGATATTTTCAGGTTCACAATTATTTTTTCATCGATTAAAAACTTTACTTTGAAATTCAGGCCCATAATCTTGGATATTGAAAACTAGTCAAGTTTTTATGAATATTATTCATGAAAACGAAAGAGCCAGTAACAATTGGTTTTCGATGACAAAATTAATTAGAATTTCCATAAAGAATCGATCGTTCCATCGATTTGACATATCTTTTTCATTTTTTCTGAAAGCTCCAAGCTTAAAGAAAGCTTCAGCCACTCATCCAAAGGAAAATTTTGAAGAATCGTTTCGAGATAAACGATTTTTGTTGTCTTTAAACTATCGAGACTCCGCCGATGAAAATTGATTATTATACGAATCCAGGAAACATGATAAGCTCGATAAAGAAACGTTTTTGATAAATAATCAACAATAATTCAGGATTATTATTCGAAAGAATAAATCTTATCAACGAGTTTAGATTAGGGTCGGTAGAAAAAGAATTGGCAAAAGTATCATAATGGCTATGGGGAAATATAAAGCCTGCGAGCGCGCACAGATGTCGTAGTAGACCAGCTCGTTTCGCGTGCCATAAGTGGAAGTGGGAGATTAAAGTTTTGCTCTCCTCCCAACGGGGGGTTTGCAACGCTTCTCTCTATCCGTGATAAAGGGAGAACCAGTAGTACGCTATTTGCATTTAGTTTTATTCGTACGAAATTCCAACCTCCCCGAGATTGGTATTGTCGTCGTTTTATACGTCCGCTAATTGGCTGTTGCCATGAAGCTAAATCTGCAGTTGTACCATCAGTATGTACTATGTATGACTTTCATACGGGCTCTCGCTTCATCCAATGGTTAATTATTAAGCATTTCATTAAAACAATCTCTCGGAGATAGTTTCGACTCGACTCCACAACGATATACCCCACCGTCGCACACGGATCTATTATCGTCATTTACTCAAATGACTATTAAGTCCTCTGCCTGCTCAGCACGCTCTTCCTTTTTTTTTTATTTATTTTATATCCTATGGGAAACCTCAATGACTAAAGTTTCTTCAACTTCCAGATACTTCGGAGTCTACTTGAGAATGTTTTATCCATGTGTTTTGCCGGACGTTAATTTTATTCAATCGAGATTACACGCTACTCGGCGATCCCGCAAAAAAAGCGTCGCTGCTTTTCAAACTATATGCGATGATCAGCATCTCCGATAATGTACAGAATTGTGAAAAAAATAATTATGGAACTGTTTGAACATAAAAATATGAAGTATCTTGCGTCATTGAAATGAATTTTTCTATTTTCTTCAATGATTTTCGATGAATTATCGTATTTTTTAAGAAAAAAAAACGTTCGTTTCCTCGCATGATGGAGGGGGAAGCTTGCAACATTCGAATCCTAATTTTTTTAATGCTCGAAAGCTCGCAGAGGCTTTTGGTCCATGAAAATTTGAATTCTTGGAGATTGAAAAATTATTAACATTTTTCATAACGTTAACATTCAGGATGAATTGTGAACGCACTTTCATTGATCAGATTTATTGATAAGAGGCGTGAATTTTTATTTCCTTCTCAGGTACAATACGTAAAAGAGTTGACGACGTTGAGTGGATTAGTCGACGAGTCCGCCTGGAACGAAAAGTGCGATTCGGACATTCGGGAATTTTTTCGTTACTCGGATAAAACGATTCTCAGTATATATTTTCGGGGAAACGTTTTAACGACGGAATTGAAGATTCCTGTTATGCCCGTTTACGAACTAACCTATTTCATTCGAGATCCATCCGAGATGACTACGCTCAAGAACTTTAACACCAACGTGATGTTTGGTACCGTCAACGAAAATGTAGAGGCGACCATTCTCAAGATGACTTCTAACTTGTTGGCTCCTAAGTTCTACCGGACCAAGACCTGGTCCGACAGTATCCTTTTCAACCTGCCAAACATAACTTGTCAATTAACCATTAGCTCATTTTGACCCAAATGCGAATAATCATTTTTGCTGCAATTGGAAAAGAAAAAAATTTCTTTGCAAAATTTCAAACCAATTGTTTTACGATAAGCTACGATCCTGGCGTCGATGAGAAAATTCAGGCAATTTTAGGTCCAATGAAACGAATGAATTTTCATTCGGATTCTCGTGTATCCAATAGGAATCGTTGATCAGATTCATGCTGCTCGTTATTCGCACGCGATAATCAGGTTTCTCAAATATTTTCCAACAGACTGGTACAATTAAGGGATTTGCCGCATCGAATTTAAATTCGTTTGACACGATTTTGCGGAACGAAGATGCTGCTTGAGTCTTGATGAGCTCGGTTTTCTCATTATTCCGTGGCCTCTCATACATAGGTTTCGATGGAAAATTAGATTTGCATATTTCTTTATCAGATATAATATACAAGCTTGTACATACACCAGTTTTGGAACACACACTCGGTAAACTATATTTCGTCGTATAAACCTGTTTCAGGCCGTATATAAGTGTCTCCGAGCATTAGCTCCCAAGTAGAATGAAGCTACTATGGGTATGGCAGAGTGAATTTGTAACTTGAACCGCAATCCCATTAGGGAAGAAGGTGGGGAAGGCCCCGATGAATTTCCGGAGTATAGAGGTTAGACCGTGGAACAGAGAGAATAGAATGGAGGAATGGCAAAGTAAAGGACCCACAGCGCCAAGCTATTATCATAATTTCCAGTCAAACCTTATACACAATCACTCACACACACACACACACACACACACACACACACAGACGCAGACACTCCTCAGACTGAGAACATCACTGTTTGCCACAATGATTATTCGTTCCTTGATTCGTCCTCGTGTTTACCACATGCTTTTTGGAACTTTTGCTTCACCGGTTACTCCGTTAAGCATTTAATTACAATTCCTAAACGTCTCGTGCACTCGCACCAAACTACCTATCGTTCCTTCTATATATTCGCACCGATCCAACGAGAAAACGTTCTCTTGATGGTCGTACTCCGTGTAACTCGCATCATCAACATTGTTTTCGCTATCAGGAATGATGCATTTCTGTGCCATTGAGAAATAAATTTATAACATTTTTCACTCTTGACGAAGTCTCACCAAAATCCGGAAACATTTGCTCCCAATGATTTGCTTGGAATCTGCTGAAAAAGGAACTTGATTTTGCTCACAGTGCCATAGGAACTTGGTTAGGAATAAAAAAACAAAATGTCAAGTTACCTTTCACTTTTTGGAGGCTCGTCATTGCTACTCCGGGTCATCCTGATCCAGGAAATTTGATGTTTTCATAAATCTCGAAGGAGTAGTTGCTGAGAAAAAAGTGAATTTCAATCCATTCGGTAAAAGGAACGAGATTGCTCTGGGTCACGATGACCCAATGGTCATAACTCGAGATTAAGACAAAATTTAAGCCTGAATTTCAGGCTTAAGATAACTTATAACAGGAGAAAATAATGCAGAAATTTCGTCGCGTTGTACACCTTTAAGGAGCTAAATTTATCGACCTTAACCACGAAGAAAACGTACAACATGCGTTAAAGCCGATTTCTGCACTAGTCTGCATACGTTTTTATGTGACCTTACGGACTTAAGGTACAAAATGCTGGGTTTAACCGTGATATATCTACCTCTCGAAGGAAAGGAGCAAAGTGTAGAGGAGGTAAGCGCCGATAAGGAGCTTGTAAAACGACTCGAGGGAGTAGTCGCGCATTGGACGCACCAAATCAGATTGGCCCTTGGTGACCAGGATCAATCCACCCCTCACGAACTTCTTTGCCTAAATGATGAATACGATTTCTGGATTTATCGATGTGAGTTTTATCCAATATCCTCCTCCTTCTCTTCTCTTAACTTTAATGCCGATTCAACCTTCATCAACTTGCTCACTATTCCATTTTATTTTTATCGTATATTCTTACGACCAACAACTTTATTTTCCTTGCATCGAAATTCGTTTCGCATATACAAGTTCGTTGAAGATTCGAAGAATGAAAACTTGAGCTTGTTATTTATATGATTTCCTTCTTTTTATTCATTCCTCGTTTATCATTTTAATGGCTAATACTGGCTCGAGAGCGAACCTTGAGAATCTTCGCACGTACATTCTCAGTCAAAAATGTTTTCCGATACAAATATTAAAATGTATCGAGAAACGAATTTCATTGATTCGACCAAACATTTCGTTGGATCGAATCAACTAAAATTTGGTTTATTCAATCGCTTGATTTACTGGCTCGAATAAACGTTTCTCGCTCCAACGAAAACATCGGTGAATCAACAAATTTCATTTTTTTTTCGCCACCATTCGTAGATCCAATAAAAAATTGTTGGATCAACAAATTTATTTTCTCAGTATGCTCTGAGATATTCGAGAAAAGATATCAATAATATTCCAGCTTACGAAACTTGGATTTCTATTATAACGTTGTAATAAAGTTACCGACACGATAGAATCGATAATTATTGAAATTCACATATAATTATCGACATCATTGATGCACGTTGAGATGAAACAACAAGAGAATTGAACAAATCGTGGTTCAATGAGTTCACTACCAATTTTTTTGATTCTTCAAAAATCAATGTTCGTAACGTTCGTGAAAATGAGTAAATTCGAGGCTTTTATAAACGTTGAAGATTCGAGGAACGAATATAGAAAAGAAAAAAGTTAATTCGTCTCTCAACAGAGTCTGGAGAATTCGGTAATAGAAATATATAAGATTTACTTTATTTGTCTCCGTCAGCCAGATAGATGAAATGAAGAACTGTCGTTGGTTAAATTGATGGTGTGACTTAACAGGAAAGCCCTGAAGCAACATTCCGTTGACTGTTTCTCATTTTTGCGGCTAGTGCTATTTTGTTAGTTATGTGAACGGAAAAAGATAGAAGGCGGTGGT
This sequence comes from Campoplex capitator, assembly GCA_037576405.1. NCBI lineage: Eukaryota > Metazoa > Arthropoda > Insecta > Hymenoptera > Ichneumonidae > Campoplex > Campoplex capitator. The sequence continues at coordinate 518,795 of JARBWI010000032.1, read as the reverse complement.
AGATGCGCGCCCACTTAATACTCGAGAGCGAGGGACAGAGGGAACAAAGCAGCAGAAGGAAAAGTCTGCTCGTTGGAATGAGGGGGAATGAGGTAAAAGGGAGAGAACATAGAAGTAAAACGCATCAGACAGGCAAGAGCCTTCGGGCCAGAGCCTTTCTGCGCTGTTTCCCCAAAACCGAAAGACCCGCATACGCGGGAGGATTGCCGTATATACCGGTGAACCTGGAATTTAACTCAAGGAAAACTGACAAAGTATAATAGTATATCTAGCAGTGAACCGATCGTCCGGACTCGAGGGCTGCACTTGTGTTGCTTAAATTTCCATAATAAAGGTTTTCCTTTATGGGCGAGAAAAAAAGAAAAGACAAATTTTTATTCTTTACCATACGAGTCCTTAGAGGTACAACGATATTGATGAACTTCGTGTACGATGAAAACCAGAATCTTTATGGTTTTAATCAAATTTTCAATGGCGAAGCCTTGTATGTTGTAACAATTGAGGTATCGAGTTACCTCTTTCATTACCAAGGTTTCTAGCCAGCGAATGGGAAAGACCGAATATTCAGACAGATATTATTTAATGAAATTTTCATGCGATAAACTTATTCTGCATGAAACTAATAGTACGGAATCATGATTGGTATTAACTCGTAGTAATCACGCTTCTATCGAGATTACATACCAACCAGACTAATTCGATTTGGGATTTGACATTGTCAAACTCTTGTATAAATCATTCAAAAGTATTTCATAATCAGAGTTTCTTGAAGGAAAAAATCCCCAAGAATCCAATGGTAATAGTTTCGAATGCAAAAAATGATATTTATGTAGGGAAATGACGTTGTGATTGAGAAGAAAATTTTCAAAAAATATGAACGTATTTTTCTATTGTTGAATTTTGAATTATTTTTTTCGTTACTCCAGATGAAAATTTGTGTGGATTGAATTACCAAATGCAAAGTCCGGAAGTGAGGCACTTGGTGAACATTTTGACATCGAATCAATCGACGTACGTTCGACAATTCGTTATTCTGAGCGAAGAGATAGAGCATGGAATGAAGGAATCCAAATCGAACATAGAATATCTTGGTTTTCTACAAAAGCCCTGCGCAGAATTAAACAAGTGTAAAAGCCCCGATGAAATAACTCCGCATCTATCGAAAATTCTTCACAAGTTTCGTGTCGTTTGGCTCAATTCAACCTTCTTCAACAACGACGAAAGAATCAGCAATCTCTTCAACGCTCTGCACAATCAGATAATCGTACTTATGCAAAGCTTCGTTGACTTCAAAGATATTTTCGCCGGCAATACCAGAAGAAATATGCAAATCTTCGTTAAATGTATAGCAACTTGCGAAGATTACAAACGTTTGTACGACAAGGTTCGTAACGAGCTTTACGGAGTTACATCATTTAAGGGATCTAAGAAATTTTAATAAGACGCGAATCTTCGTTAAATTCATTTTTGTCCAGATCGATGCTTCAAAATGCTCCGCGAAAACCGATATCGTGTTCGAACGTTTTTTTTTTCTGACAAATCTTTTACGCAACATCCGGCATGAAAGAGTCCGACGAAACATTATTTGTTCTGAAATTTTTGCAAGCTTTTTTCGTATCAAAAGAGTATTGAATTTTCTTCGTATACAGGATTCTATCGACTTGTACCTTTTGTTTTTTTATTCTCGAAGCGATATCGGTATCATCGGAGTATTTCGAAATCACGAGGGCTTTATACCGTACGAGACACGGGATCACTTCGATTAACGCCCGGGTTTGTTTGCTCCCCGCACCCTGAAAATGCGGGTAGCAACGCGACGTAATAAACCCACAGTTTCCCTTCTCGATTCTCTCAACTCCACCTCATCCGCCTCCTTTTACCACCCCAATCGTCATGCTTCTTATTCACGGAAAAGCTCTTTATTTCCCACGGTGGCTCTTTCCACTGTTCTGGGGCGTTGCAACTACCCCTTTTCCAACGAAGAAAGGAACTCCCTCGAGGTAGACCCCGGATTACATTGTGATAATGGCGATGATGATCTTTGTGTTTTAAAGATGAAGCCACGGCCCTGGAACAAAAGAGGACTAGCCCGAAGGACCAGAATTTAACAATGTTTTACACATACGTTCACAGCCAAACATTTTATTTCTCTTGAAATTTTAGTATTTCGCTGGTTCATGAAAATCTTATAAAAGTCAAACGTTTTTCGTGTCCCAAAATCATTTATTTCTGAAAATAAAAGTCTTAGGAAATTACTGAAACAATTTTTATCGAACAGTTGTCCAACGATCGATGACAAATACGATTTTTCGGTCCCACCAGATGGATTTGTATTTTTCAATGAATTTCGGATATTTTGATGATCCTATTCGATTTTTTTTTTTTTTTCAGAAATAAATTGACGAAAGTAAGAAAATCTGAAAAATTCATGCGAATGAAAAAAGTGGAAGATTCCATCGTGAGAGATTGTCGGTTCGAATGCGGTTCGTTGATAAGATTTCGAAATGATAATGAAAAACGAATATCTGACAGATTTCACGAGTGGCTGAACTTTTAAAGATTCTTGTCGCATGGCTAAGTACAAAAATTTTCGATGAAACGAAACGTCTGGCTGAGTAAGATGGAATATATAAAAAGTTTGAAATCCGAAGATAATATTCTGCACTAATGCTTTATCGTATAACAGATAAATCCTTACCACTCCTTTCGCTCCAGTTTTCAGATGCGCACAACAATTGGACAGCTCAATCGTGGGATTTGTCCAGAGATACGATATTTCGTCATATCGACACGTTTATATCTCGATGTTACAACATGATAGAAATTTGTCAATCGATGATCGACTTTGCGAGGTGACAAAATCCAACGAATAATTATTCACCTGTGAATTGAAATGTTGTTCAAATTTCCAGCTACGCTTTATCACTGCTCCAACGAATCGTGATATCGCGAATGAAAAAAAAAAAAAAAAAAAAAAAAAAAAAAAAAACTGTTTGCAGAATGGATGAGACAGCCCTGATTCTCGCGCCCCGATTCGCCGGTACGAAGGGTCCAGAATTCGAGAGAACTTGCCAAAAAGTTGAGAAACTCTATTTAGAATATTTGTTAGAGATAGAGAGAAACTCTGACAAAATACTGGACGTTCAAGAGCCAACGTGGTACGATGATATGTTTGTTTTTCGTGGGCATATGAAAGATCTCGAAATCAACATAGAAAATCTCGTTTCTTCGGTATTCGAATACGTGCAAAACGTGGAGGAAGCGATCGCTAGTTTGTACGGTTTTCACACGTACATGAGCCGGGAAAACTTGATGTCATTGTTTGACAGGAAAACAACTTTGGTAAGTTTTAGCAGTGTGTTCTATCATAACTTAAATCTATAGGGACGTCTTGGCGCTCACGAACGATCTTTGCTACAAGTGTATTTGTCTTTTTGATTAAGTCACCAGCGTCACACTGCGTCAGCTACTCGATTCCATCACACTCCTCCCCTATCGTCCAACTCGGACTTTTCTTCCCTTGATATTTTCCAATATCATTTGCCAATTTCAACTTTTTTTCTTTGCGCCAGCGTCCTCGACGCTGAGCAAGAAGAATTTATAAATGTGTACAAACATCATTAATCTTCCACATCGAGTCATGCAAAGAAAACATAAACTTTTCAAAAACAAAAAAAGTTACATTTTTTTTTATCACTTCTCCTGACCCAGAGCTCGAGGATCAAGAAAAACGAGTTTCTAATCTCTTACAGTACAAAAACGGCCTCAAAAATACAAAAATATCTAAAAACCTAATAAATAGTCGACGCAATTGCTAGAAGTTGCCATAAAAACTGTTCTCAGTCTCAAATTTTATCACATCCAAGTAATGTTGAATCGATCATCGTATCTACTCTGTAGACGAACGAATGTTTAAACGCCTGAAAGATCCGGATTTAGTGAAATCTCGAATGAGAAAAATCCTGAAAAAAAGAAAAGATAGAATTTTAGTCCGAGAGAATTCGGTGTGTAGGACATCCTTAACCCTTTTCCAGCTGGAAAATTGATCGCTGGCTGGTTGGTGTTGAGCGAGAGACTCGGGGATATGAGCTGGTAGTGACGTTTAGTGCTGGACGTAAATAGCGAGGGCTCTGGTATACGAGAGTGTTTCGCGGTGGCAATAGTAACCGGGTTAATATAACTGTGTCTTTATACCGAAGTGTCAGAGTATTCTGGTTCGGCGATTACAAAGTTGTGGCACTTGTATTAACATCCTGGGAGGTTTAAAAACAATAAAAGAAAGAGAGAGAGAGAGAGAGGAAAAAAGGAAGAAAACGGATGTACTTATCGTTGAATAAATTTAAGCACTGTATCCTGTTACCGTTTGATAGTTTAGTAGCTCTGTAACGTTGCACCCAGGCATGGAAGATGTTCGGAGATGAAATTCAGCTGGCGAAAAGGGAAATTTTGGAGCAACAAGACGAGCATTCAGCCTTGGCTCCTTACTATGCAGGAAGAGCTTTGAATCTACGTTCAAAAACCAAAAGATTGGAGCACATAAAGAAAATGTTTGTGGATGCTTGTTGGTTGCCTCATTGTAGCATGAGCGATGAAGTTTATCATCAATACGAAATACTCGTTGGTTGGACCAGAGATGCAACCACAGCTATTTACCACCGATGGATCGAAGATGCTGGCACTGATTTTGTGGCAAAACTCGATCGATATCTTATGAAACAAAACATTGATAAGCCCGGCCTTTTGGAGTGTAACATCGATCCTGATATTCAGTATCTATGCCACGAGGCACGCTATTGGAGCATCCTCAAATTCGAAATACCCGTTCACGTACAAGTCATTAATACTAAATGGAATGATTTGCAATTCGTCTATGAAAACGTTCTCACCGTTGTTCTCGCTTACAACAAAATTCTCGAAGGTTATTTCATCCATAATTCATAAGAAAAGACGAAAAAACACTTATCAGGACGAGGAACGGTATCGATGAAGTTGGTCGACTCTGATCATTATTAATTCATTTCAATCAGTGACTTCAAATGGCAGAAGTTGATCACACTTGGAATCACTGATGTCATTTGGAAGTTGTTGATCAACGTTTCCTAACAAACTCCAACGTTTATCGGTGCTGATCAGTGTTTTTCTACGACTGAGATTGACAACTGCTTGTTTTTTTTTTCCCCGAGAATCAAATCATTATATCTCAATCATTTCTTATGAATCAGCATTATCGGCGGAAGAGCGCAATCTGTTTCGGGAGTTGATTAAACGAATGGACCACAAGATCAAACCAGGCTTAACGAAGCTAACGTGGAATTCCGAATTCATAGATGCTTACATAAAAGATTGTTGCGCACACACCGAATCGGTGAATATATGTTTTTATATTTATGAGTTTGGTATCGGTTCTTGTGTATTATTGAGTATATTGACTCGAGTTTTGATTGCGAAATGACGTTGATCCAGCTACGATAAATTTTGTATTATTCCAATTATGCCATTTTGAGGATAATAGATTATTTTTCATCATTGAAAAATTCAAATTCTCATTACAGCTTCAAGAATTTGTTGATACGTACAAAAAATCGAATTTCGAAATAATGAAAATTTGCGAAAACATTTGCGACACTCCGATCATGAAAATTAAGCCGAATTATACTTACAAGCTTCACGAATTCAAGGAAGAGTTGCAGAGCATTCGGTATTATAAAAAATTTCTTAAAATTTTTTTCTCCGGTTGAAATAATGAAATAACGAAATAATCGAAATTCTATACCCATCAGTTTTAATTAATAAACATCTATCAAGCTGGTGAGCCAGAAAAAAATCTTTCAACGGTTTCATTTTTCAATAAAATCCAATTTTCAGAGATTCGGTATACAAAATTCTGGTGGAAAACTACAGCGTGATAATACAATATCTTCTCGTGATTTTTGAGGGTTTCCAATCAGTAATCGAAGAAGTGAGTCTACAATTACATTTTTCCATCAATTTCGTACCTCTGCGTGCATCATTCACATGTTCGCATGTTTTCTTTTTTTTATCCATATCAAAGCCTGATATACCAGTAACTATAAAAATGGCAAAAGCTCGAAAAAACAAAGGTTTTTCTCAAATATTAATACAACATTTATCAGTTTCAAATTGTTTGCTTTTTAAAAATTTAAAATTTTTTTAACAACGCTGACATTAATACAGTTGAAACATTTTTTACGCGTATTACTATGGAAATGTCAATTTTCACGTTTTCAAAATTGTTCAATTTGTGGTAAAAAACAGAAAAAAAAAGAGTCGAAAGAAAAAAAAATTCATAACACAAAACAGAGATTGAAAAACAAGAAAAAAAAAAAAAAACAAGCTTCGTCGCCTCGCAGCACGATGCAAATTTAAGTACAATTTTTCTTTGAGGAAATAAGGAAAGACGAGAGCATGTGAATTTCATTATTCATATTTCTTACTCAAGAGTACACCGGAATGGAAAAACTATTTGGCCAAACTGGATACTCTTCTTGAAGAAGCCTTCAAACTTTGTTTAAAAAAATCGTTAAATGTAATGTATGAAGCTCTCCACGGTGATGGAACGACATCACCTTCTCCTCTGCTGTTGCTGCAAGCTGACCTAGTAGCAAATAAAGTATGTTTTAGTCGCCTCGTCTTCTTTATTTTTTTTTAATTTTTTTTTCAAGTTTTTCTCTCGGGTCTAAAACATATTTCGCATTCTCAAAGGCTTCTGACTTTTCCTCCTCGCAGATGATAATTTCTCCCCAGTTTTCCGCGATCGCTACATTCGTTGCGAATATTTTGAGTGAACTTCTCGAGCCACTTACCCTCGTTCCTCGCATACTCGAAAGATTCAACGTCCAAAACGAAGGCGTGAAATCCTTATGGGCAACTTACACTCACGATGAATCTTTCAACCAAATTCAAGAGAGTCTCAATAACGGTAATGATTAACTCCATCTCTCTCTCTTTTTTTTTAATCTCATCACTACGTAATTCATCAAAACCAGTTTTATCATTCACTTTTCCGACAGTCAACGTCACCGCAAAATTAGACTTTTTTATAACACGATTTCTTGGATGATGGTATTCATGTTTTTTTATGTCATAGAAATTCAGAAATTTTTTAAGTAGTTCTCATGAACTAAACTTTATATTTCGAGTAAGTAGAGAGATTCTCGATCAATCGAATAAAAACTTTCAAATTTTTCACTCTCAATCATCGAATCCTTGAAAAATTGTATCATTGTCGATTTTTTTGATGAAATCACATCACTTGTTACTTCGATCAGAGGCTGCTTATTGTTTTACGATGCTGCAAACTTATCAGAAGACATGGGAGCCGTTCAAAGACATGTGGGAAGTGAACAAAGATTTGTTCATACAAAGGTACGTTTTCACAGGACTCGATATTATTTTAACATTTTTATTTTTTCAATTATCTTATTCTCGTTCTTTCGAATTTGTTGATTCGATAACGTTTCAATTTATTTTCGAATAGCCTCCGTTAAAAAATTTCAATTGAAATTTGTTCGTTGTTGTTTCTTTATTGAAAGATACGAAAAGCTGAAACCGACGGTGATGAATTTTGACGCAGATATTGGCAGATACGCCGAAGTAGCGAACAACGTACAAATTCAAGAAACAATAACGAGCATACATTTCGTTGAGGTAAATGCCGAACGATTGAAAGCTGCGATAATTGAACAGTGCGCCTTGTGGCAACAGAAACTTACTCAACTATTGCTACGTATGACCGAAACCAAAGTCGATCACGTCTACAAATATATTGCCGAAAATGCCAAATTGTGAGTTCCCATACGTTTTTCTACCGAGTACGAATCCCAGAAGCCTTTTTTACGACATAAAAAAACTGAAAACAGTAGCAGAACCGCGTGGAAAAAATTATTGAAAAAGTATTTTCGGCCTATTAGAAAATTGCTTGAGAAAAGAAAATTTGATAATGAAAAAAAAAAAAAAAAACATTCGGAACATGTCAAAGACGATGCACAGTTTGAAATTTTTGTCGAAGGATAACGAATATGCACGGAACGGTAGGAAAAAACGTAGTGAAACTGAATACTGTAAAAAAAAAAAAAAAAAAGCTTGCTGAAAGAGTCAGGAGGACTACGAAATTTCACAGAACATGCGAGCTCAATTTTTTTTATCGTATTTGTTCTTGAGTTTCGTGCGAGTAAATTTGACGTCTTCTCCGACAGAACGAAGCGTATATATCATTAATTCATAGTTAAATAAACGTGGTCCTCTGTGGCTCATCTTTTTCAGGATTAGCAAAGAGCCCACTGATCTCATCACGATGCAGACAGCGTTGCAGTTGTTTAAGAGACTCTCCGCTGAAATTCCTAACGAGGAGGAAGAATTTCCCAAGATACGTGAGCAGTATCAGACTCTTGGTAAGCAACAAATGCTCTCTGCTCGTACAAAGCTCTCTCGCTAAGTAAGAAATCAGAAGCGAGTAGTCGAGTATATTTTCTCTTACAAATCGATGCGAGATTGCTCTGTATAAAAAGTATGAATTATGACAACAAACATGACGATTTGAATAAATATTTAGCAGTAATAATAAATAAAACGATAATAATATTAGTTTTTGAAAATAAATAATAAGAATCAAGTGGCATAATTACGAAAATAAAATCGTTTACGAATGAATAAACAAATGATTAATGATTTTTCTATAGAAAAGTACGAAGTTCCAATGACTTTTGAATTCAAACGAAAAGTCAAAGACATTGAAAGATCTTGGCACGCATATTGTGAACTGCTGTCATCTTCCGAAATAATATTACAAGATGTCAAGGTACTTATCGTCTCATAACTCGCAATTTAACCAAAACAATCTAAATTCGAGGATAATTTTTAATCAGTTTGAGAAATGTTCTATTTTTTAAGTATAAAAAAAAAAACTAGTGTCAATAAATCGAAATACCCATTTTCGCCATTTTTTTTCTGCTGAATAAAAACATCCATTTTTAAATTTAATTTCGTTTGAATTTAGTCTACAATTATTCGATTGACAGGAACAATTCAAAAGTCAACTTCTGGAGCAAGCTCTCACATTCAAGAGTGACTGCCATGCACTAGTGAGTAGATTTTATGGGGACGGACCATTCACCTCGGACTGGCAGACTAAAGGTGATGTTGTCCATTACGAGTTGTGCAAAATATCATTCTGATGAAAAAAAAAAATAATAAAATGTTTTCTATAAAAAATCGTTAATTACGTTTCATCAATTTCCGGTTCGTAATGAGCTAAAAAGCTTACAACCTGATTCCATTAAATCTCGTAGACGCATCAACATGGTTGGACAATTTTCGTCGTTCCTTTGATTTTCTTCGTGAAACGGAAAATCAGTTAAAATTGAATCTTGCAATCTTCGGTATCAGTCAACCCACCTCCCTCGAGCTTAATAACATCGAAAAGGTTGTCTCTTAAATTTGAAATTACAATTTCTCCATCAAATTAAATAGAAGAAGAAAAAAAAAAGAAAACAGTATCTCATCAGCATTTTCAAAAAAGGACCTAACTGCGATCGAACTCGTGTGGAAGTTAACCGAGGAGTGGGATGTTGCCTGGGAACAGTATAAAACTGTGAATTTCTGGACTATCGAAATGGACGATATGAACGCAACTGCGAATATTTTGCTTCGAAAATTGTCGAGACTCTCTAAAGAATTGAATAATAAAAACTGGGAAATCGTCGAACATTCCAGGTGCAATTACCTTCATCAAAATTCCTAAAATATATTTACAGTTTCTGTGGTAATTCATATTCATTTCGTGAATTTATAAATAAATCAACGATAAATAAGGACAAAGTAGACGTAAGCTTAATATTCATGTGCACTCGAATATCCTGACTGCGACCTCATTTCAATACGTCACTAAATGATGCACAGAAATCTATGAAAAATATTAAAATAAAAATAGAGTAGAAGAGAGTGATTGAATGATGAATTTATTTTCAGAAATCCCTCGTTTCCTTAGCACCGAATTAATTGATCGAATGACGTATCATAAAGATCATTTCTACTCTCAATTATTATTAATATCATAATTGTTACACTTTTTGGGATGCAGACTGCGAGTAGACACATTCCGAAGAACGTTGCCTCTGATAACGGACTTGAAAAATCCTGCATTGCGAGAACGCCATTGGAAAAAAGTGAAAGAAACCGTTGATCGTGATTTCGACGAGACTTCGAACGATTTCACTTTGGATACATTGGCTGACATAAAAATACAAAATTTCTCTGAACGCATAAGCGAAATATCGATGGCTGCTACGATGGAATTGGCTATTGAAACGGTACGATTAATTTTTCTTTTTTTCCCTCAAGTTACACTGTTTAATTATCATTTTTCCTTCGAATGGCAAGTGAAAAATCTTTTTCTGATCAAATTTCAAGAAATTGGGGGTAAAATGGCCCGCTTTTCTGGCCTATTTTACTTCTCACAGCTAAACTATCCAGGTAAACGAGAAACAAATTTATCAAAAAATGATACTCCTGAACGAGTTGCTTGTCTTCGAGTGCTAGTAGAATTAACAGTATCAATTAGGGAGCTCGTCGCTGTTTACAAACTTTCGTTAAACACTTTAAAAATCGAAGTAAAGTTTTCCATTGATTTTTTTTTCGATTTGCCTTTACCTTCGCATTTTTTCACCTGGTCAATCATACAATTACCGTACAAATGTAGCCCTTTGTCTATGAATCTTTGCAAATTAAACGAACGAGGTACAGGAAGGACGAGGGTGGGTAACTGTGATTCGTCGATCGAATAGTCACTCCTGAAATGTAATATCGCGCGAATAGCAGTCGAAACGACCAATGATTATACGGAAATGAAATTCCAAACAAAAATTAGTATGAGCAATGTAAACGTTCAACGACAAATATGACCAACTGCGAAATTCGTTGCACTATTATCGCCGTAGGGCTATTTAACTTTGCTGACATGAATTCCACTCGACCGTGCAATGTTAAAGTACATAGTCGTCGTTCACTTCTATGGAATTTTCAAGCAGGACAATTTGACAGAAAAGGGGGGCTAAGGGGGGTCCAAATTGCCCCACGTTTCTTCGCGTGTTTTAATAACGTTTGAAAAATCCGAGAAAAACAAAAATAATGTCAACACTTTGATGCCTGGAGGCTGACTGTGTGGCTCGCTGTAAAAACGTGCACCGCAGTAACATTCGGAAACGGCGTAAACGAGTAAAGCTCTTGCTTTCATCCATTTCCGCAAGACTTTTTTCGCTTGGTTCTAAAAATTTTTAATTTTGAATCCATTCAGCGTGGCAACGCCATTGAAATAAAAAAATTGTAAATCATCGTGCAAGGAGGAAAGAAACCATGAAAAATTGTCCATCGAGGGTGATTCCTTTCTTTGACTTTTGAAATTGTACAGTTTTATCAAAAATCAAGACCACGCAAAAAAAAAAGCTCCCAACATGTGGTTTCGTTAGCTCTCCAAGAAAATTAGCTGACAAACAAATTGACATCGAACGTTTTTTTTCGATCGTTCGCCAATATTGAAACTCAAAATTGTCTTTCGATCGGGTGGACGAGAATTCTTTGTCACATCCACGATCCTCTGTACTCCAGGACGAAAGGCACGATTTCCGGTAACGACCATTTATTTTTAACTCCCTTTGAGCCGCCGCTTCGTCATGGTCGCGCGGGCTTGACGCCTGCACTTTCCTCAATTTTATCCTCTCAGCTGTCTGATTCCATCTCCATTTTCTGTCACGTCAGCTGCCCACCGCATTGCGGTTCTGTATGGTCGAAAAGCGCAAATTCCATATTATCCAAAGGCAACAATCAATGTAGAAGTTCAACTTTGCCGAGCTGTTCTTGTCGTAGATTTTATCGCCTCGAATCATAATTATCACGCGCCCTTATCAAGACTTTATTTCTGCATCTTTTTTCTCGTTGTACATTTCCTCTTCGTCCGGTAATCAGTCAGCAATTTTTCGTTTTTATATCAGACAAAATATTTCCAAAAATCGATCAACAAACAAATAAAAATCGTTTAGCACTCGAAAGCCAGGAAAAAAAATACCTGCACAAAGGGCAGTCGCAATATAATCAATCGAGCAACAAGCAAACAATGACGAAGTGCCAAAAATGAACAAACCTTTTCACTGGTTCAAAATTTAAAAAATTAAAAAAACAACAGAGTTCCGGAGGCAAATTGCCGTTCGAATAATAACGTTGTCGACTCGATATGAACGAGTATCAGGAGAAATATCACGACGATCACAATTTTGGAAACGTTTCGTTAAACGGCTGCATATTTTTGAGCACAGGATAATATCGCAGCTCTCGATTACCAGCGGATCAATTTTTTTTAAATCCACTTTCCGACGTAATGAACTCCGAGCTTGTTGACGAGCTAAAAATTCGATGGCAGCTCTCTCTCTCTCGGTGCTCGTAATTTTATTAATGATTTCGCGAAAACTTGTTCGCGCAACTATGTATACTCGCGTATACGTTTGAAGTGGAAAACTCGTAGATTCCACCTCTGCTCTTGCCTAAGAGACTAGAGGCTCTCGAGATCTTGGTGAAAGTTCGAAACTCGATATTGTCTTGCAACTTTGATACGGAATGTGATAAGTTGGGATGGATAACTAACATTTTTGTTTCGACCGATTTGCAAGATATTTTATTTTCGGTTATTCTTTCAACTTATAAAATTGCACTGTATCAACGTTGTAAAATTTAAGAGAAAAAAAAAACAAAAATTTGTTGTACTTACCTCGAGGTTGAGAAGAGGAGCGCGTTTTTCGTAAAATTATGTTAGCGAGTTTGCACGGAAGTTTCTCATTTCGTGCGGTGGTTAAAATTTAAACTCTCGGTGGATTATCGTCTCGAAAACTAGCAGCGTGTTCCCGTGGTTTCCCACTTCAGGGTGCGTTAGACTTGTTTTAATAATTCACCCTGTTTTCCACTCTCGCTGGTACACTTATACCAAAACCCTTAGCGCGTGCTCATTGGGTCGTCGACAGACCTGAGGTTTTATCCAGCGGAGCTAATAAGCCGAATTAATCCGATGTCATAAATATCTGTTTCACTTTTAATGTCAAAAATATTAACTTGATTTTTTTTCTTCTTCTTCTACACCTTCTTCTTCTTATCGAGCTGCTCGTGGAAGAGCTTTTCGTTCCTTAAATCATTCATCGTTGTATTACAGTTTAAGGAACTTCCGTCCGCGGTGCAAAGCCCCAAAAATACAAGAAGAAAATATTAATCCAAATTTTAGATAAGCTTTCTAGCGTTTAATCCCGGCTCCAAATTCACCGAGAACTTTCAGCTGGAAAACCCTTCTTTAAAAGTTAGTAACTGAAAAGTCAAAGTGGCTGGTATTACACGGTAGAGAAGGGGCGAAACAAAAAAAGTGTGTGTTCTTTGCCATTTTAACTGCTTTCTACCGTGTGTGTGTGTGTGTGCTCATCGAGTAAACGCAGCATGAACATTTCCACTTGTGACAGTGGTAAAAAGGCCTTAAAGGAGTTATTACGCGACTGGAATCACCCTTTGATCGCCGCACTGTGTCAACCGTCCGATTCTCTCCCGTATACACGGGTCTCCGAGGTTTAGAATCCTATAAAACTGCTTTATGAAATCCTAAAAACTCAGCAATTATGAAGGAATACATTATTTTCACGCTCTCCTCACGGTCCAGCGCACCAGCTTCGCGCGAGAGCCTCAAAATGATTATTTCGTTATGTTTTTAATTTTTTTTATAGAATTTGAAAAACATATCGGAGGTTTGGAAAATAATGCCGCTAGAAATGGTAGCTTACAAGGATAAAGGAATTTTTCGATTGAAAACCGTCGACGATATTATCCAGACGTTGGAAGACCATCTGATCCAATTGTCCGCAATGAAATCGACCAGGTAAAATTAAACGGTGACAAAGGTAGAGAGACACGAAGGAGAGATAAAAGAAAAACAAAAAAGATAAAAAAAAAAAAAAAAAGGAGAAGGTCGAATTAATCACAGCATCTGCGACAAGCGTCACGAGTGGTATCCACTTTGATAACGAAACTCATCCACTCTTATCGATCTAGTTTCGTTGAACCGTTTGTCGCGGAAGTCGATTACTGGGAACGAGCTCTTTCCACTGTAGCGGAAGTGCTCGAAATGGTTCTCTCCGTACAACGAAGCTATATGTACCTTGACAATACATTCAACGCCGAGGACATCAGAAAACAATTGCCCAAAGAGACGGATGACTTCGATAAACTCACTGATCGTTGGCGGGAAATTACTTCGAGGATGGCTCTAGCCGGACTCGTGTTACCTGCTTGTCACGAACCGCGTATGTCTACCCCTTAAATTTAACGCGAATATAACATTCTTATGGCTTTCGAACTGATCCATTACGGGATTACATTTTTTTTTTTCCATTATGTTTCAGCATCTCTGCTTTTTCATTTTCATTTTTTTTTTCTTTTTTTTTTTATATCTGAATAACATTCTACTTTTTCATGTACTATTACGAATGCGAAATAGAAGAGAGAAAAAAAAAAAAAGCTTGAAAAACTTTTTCGCACGACAAATTTACAACGTTCGTTCTTCATATCCCGAAAAAAAAGGTTTAACGCGTTCAACACAATTCCGTCTGGATGACAGCTCGACAAGCTTTCGACATTTTTTTGTCATATTATTTATTATCCTCCAAATGTTTTATTCGCAACTTTTCTGCTGCAACGCGCATATTGGAATATGATTCAATTGAATTATTTTCACTCCGAAATTCATCTCCCTATCATTGCGCGCTTCTCGGGCTTTTAATTAGTAAAAAAAACTTTTTTGTTAAATTCAACGATAATCCGGTGTGTCGATAGAAAGTGTTTCGTTTCAATTATAAAATAGGAACAATTCATCAATGTTCAAATATGCTTCAACGTATGCAGGAACAATGTAATTGAAACAATTGAAGGGAAAAAAAAAAATGGAAATATTTCAAAGCTTTTTATGTTGCATGATGGAAATCGTGAGGTAGAATCTTGCTCCGTAAAAAACGCATGTAAAATTACGTATGTCGAGAACAGTCCGCGCTATCCTGCATTCGCATTCATCGCTACATTTTTTTCTCCTCCGTGGAAACGTTTCGATCCATTTTTTATCGAGCGATCCGAGAAAAAATGTGAAATAGAAATAAATAATAGTGAAAATTTTGTTTTAAATCTTTGGTCACCTAATTCCTTGAGCAATAAATGAGAAAATAATGGCGAATAAATATAAAAATTCAACACCTTCGTAACGACCGCGATCAAATTATTCTTCTTTTTTTTATTTTCATTTTTATTTCGTTAAAAGATACGAAAAACAGAAAAGTTTTCGGTACTCGAAATTGATTGTATAAATTGACGAAAAATCTCGTTACCCCGTAGCTCATCTACTGGAACATTTGAACAAGCTCAGTAACAAGCTCGAAGGAATACAGCGTGCTCTGGAACAATATCTCGAAACGAAACGACACGTTTTTCCAAGATTTTACTTCATTTCGAATGATGACCTACTGGAAATACTGGCCAATTCTAAAAGACCCGACCGCATTCAGCCTCATATCACTAAACTCTTCGATAACATCAAATCCCTCGAGCTTATCAAAGTAAATCTAATTCATTCAATTTCATTCGTTTATTTTCAAATTGAATTTAAATCGTCGTGACAAATTTGTATGAAAATTTAGAAAATCAACAGAGTTCGAATAATACTCTCGTAAATATACATTTTTAACTAATTTTCCTTTACTTTTATTATTCAATATTTTCTTACGAATATTAAGTCGACACGTTGAGTCGAGAGTTTGAAAATAAATAAAAGTAAGAGGATTCGAAGACGAAGTGTTGAGTCAACAGAAAATAGTGAAATACTCCGATTTTTTTTTTCTTTCTTTCTGTCATCAGTCCGTTACCGGTAAATATTTGGCCGACGGAATGTACTCGAGAGAAGGAGAGCACGTTGAGTTCCTTCATTCGGTAATACTCGAAGGACAAGTTGAATCCTGGCTCTGCGAAGTTGGTAAGCAGGAATGTTTCCTTTTAATGCTTTTAACAGATAAATGCATTTGAGTCTCGAAGTTTTATTTGCATTTTTTTTTTTTTATTTTTATTTATTTTTTCTTCTATTCGTCCGCATCGAGACCAACCTGTATTTCAATGTTTGGCTTACCTTCTTTTTAATTCTTTTCTTTAAACAGAAAAAGCGATGCAAGATTGCTTGCGAGAAGTGCTGCGACAATGTCGAGGCGAACTTCGTAAGATGCTTCGTAAACGGGACAAGTGGGTAAGGGAATGGCCCAGTCAGCCAGGAATAACGGCGACTCAGATACAATGGACGACCGACTGTACTCGTACACTTTTACATTGCAAGTAAGCAATAAGAATTTTCATTTTTAGACTTTTTGCGTTATATGGAAATATCGAATACGAGGGGACTCGAAATAGTTACTTAAAATACAAAATCTTTTGTGCGATTGTACAAAAGTTTAGGATCCTATTGGTTGAGGGACTTTGCAGCAATTTTCAGAGTTACAGATTTTGATTTCGTTGAGCCTGAAATTAAATATTGTTGAAAAAATAATTTTATTTTCGTGCTCGAAAATGATTTTATCGAATTTTCGAAATCCATGCAAATCGAAGCTCGAAACGAACCGAATTATTGGCAGCGAACGTACCCGTAAAACATTTTCAGCTTCCAGGGAAGCGTCGTTTTCCAAACGCACGTTCTAAAGAAATCATATGTAAGTGGAATTTATGGGTTAACGCGCGATGCATCGCTTCTTCGGAGACGCCAATTGCCGAGGGAGAAACAGCTGCAATTTCAAAATTCAATTTCTTCGAAACGGAACAACCGATCTCGGATGAAAAAAGCTTGGCGCATTTTTGTCATTTTTCTATACAGATACCAAGCTTTTGTCATACCGATTGGATAAAGAGTTCCGAAGAACCGGGATACCAAAATTGCCAACTTGATCGATTCTTTTTCTCTAAATTCAACAACCCTTTTGGCCTGCCCAGAAAAAAAAACATCTAGTTGATTTAACCAGAATCTATTTTGATCAAATAATTTTTTTTCTTTGTCCGACGACCTGATAGAGCTGTATTTAAATTTAGAAAATTATTTTCTTTGATTTGAATATTTTCATATTTAGGATCAGTCAAAAAACGATTTTTGCTATTTTTTTATTTAAAAAATTTATCACAAATTTGACGAGAATGTTGTTGAGGTGCAAAAAATATTTATAATATTATTTACTCCAAACATGGTCCATTTTGAGCAAGTATGACTTGGGTTTCCACTATTTATGCACATCGAGAGCACAATTCGTATATAAAAAATGTTTCGAGGCTCTGCGCCACCTAGTGGTCGGAGCGACAAGCTTTAACGCGGGTACCCGAATAAATGCGCTCAAAACATCTATTTGATTCAAATACAGCTTTTTAGTTGAGACTAACATAATTTTTTTTATTTTCAATTTAAAAAAAAATCGAATGAATGATCCTAGTAGATTGAAATAGATTTTTTTTTTCTGGGTGGGTGCTGCCGAAAAAAAAGCTGTCAATTCCCGTCCAACTTTTTTCGATCTTAGAACTTCGATAGCTGCCTGTCAAAAAAAATATAAAAACGAAAAATAAATAAACGAAATGGCGATAATTTTTTTATTCTATTCGTCTCCTTTTCAATGGACAGATATTTTCATATATTTAAAACACGATTTGATGAATAAATCAGATTCAATCACTGCCATTTCTACTTAAAAATTTGCTCGATCGAATTTCTATCAACTTTCTTAATACAGTTCTATTTTTTTATTTTTAAATTCATTCGCAAATTTCATTCGATGAAACTTTTATTAATTTACCAAACAAGATTCAATTTTTGAACAATTCTTTGACAAGCTTCAATGATAAAGCAACAAAAGTTCGAACGAAAATGATGAGAGCAACATATTCGCTAATGTGTGTCCATAATGAAATTTGAGTCTTTGACCACGAAAAATGTGGAAGAAAAAGAAAGGTACATGTGTTCGGTAACGTTATTTTCTCCGGACCATTACATATCTCTTGAAGGGTAGATAGAGTGCTGAGAGTAATACTCACAAGGGAGTACTGTTTGGCACTAGGAAAATGCACTACTCGTGTACACGTATGACGAGAGCCACGTACCAAGCAGGTTCGTAGTATATACGGAGCGCAGGATTTGTTAACTCGGACGATGCGCCTTAAGCGAGCTGACGAGTTGCACCGCTATAATCAAATAAATTTTGCATATTCTCTTCGTCGCTTTTACTACTAATGCTCTCCGCGTTGTCACGATGTCTCTATCATCGTACTTTTAACTCTCCTTATATTCTCAAACTGTTATCCGAGTTGGACGGATTTTTTTTTTCTTTTTTTTCAAAATGTTGTCAATTGGTTTTTTTTTTTTTTTTTTTTTTTTTCGAAATCGAAAGAGTCATTAATTTCTTTCTTTTTGAGGATGTATCGATCGTTTCAAAAAGTTCGAGGACAGAAATCCCCCAAAAAAAAAAGTTTCTCCAAACTTTCTGTTGAACTGATCAAAATTTTGATTCTTCTTTGATTCTTCTCATCAGTAATCAGTTTTGATGTAAATTCAAAAATCTTCCAACGAGTTTCGCTACAAATTTGTCACTTTTTTTTATTCTACAGTCAGTTTTCGGATGAATGAAAATCGCTAGCGTTATCATTAGCAAAAGTTTGTACAATAGACTGAGGCGTTAAAACAGAGCTGTGAAAGATGCTGTGAAAAAAATTGTTGAAGCGAACAAGATCTTTTCTGGGAATGAAAATGCGGGTCTAATTATCGTCCGAGTTATTTGGATGCAAATTAAGGAAGTGTAGAAGACCCGACGAATAGTTGAAAGTATTTAAAAGGTAATTGAGTTTTGTCGAGGGCTGTACATCATCCGATGAATCCGGAAAGGAAAATCATACGATTTGATTGTTCGGGTTGAATCTCCTCGATAAATAGGAATGGATTTTTATGAAATCTTTTATTTATTGCATTCCGAAAATGCAATTTACCGATTCTGGGTCATAACGCGGATGTCATCGGTCTTTTCTTGTTTTATTTACACTATTTCGTCTCTGTTTCATTCTGTTTTTCTTTTTTCTTTCTTTCTTTTTTTCTATTATTTGGGCTTCTCCTCTATTTTTTTTTTGTCATGAATTTCAGAATAGACAGTATCCTTTTTCTCCTCTTCATTTCTTCCCGTAACAACGATCTCCTCTCTTTTTCCCAACTCGAATCTTTCTCTCTTTGTTCATTCCGGGTCTTCTTCCACCTTCGGCTCTGTTCCTCGTTTGCATATACCAGCAGTGTCGTGAATAATTTAATTTGCTGCACCCTGGTGAATCCTGTAGCACACGAAGGCCACCGCTACTACTACCACCACCACCACCACCACCAGCAGCAGCAGGAACGCCAGAACAGTTCTGCGAGCGGATAAAATTTGGTCGAGAAAGTGGAAACCATGCCGCGAACGCATTCAGCTCGACACACCTTGGTCCTTCGTGGTAGTCATAGTAACACGCGTACACCGAGCTCTCTACGCGCCGGATAAATCCCACAAAAGAAACAGAATGAATGAGCTGTTAACAGGTCATGTAGTTCGATCCTGAAAGCCAGGTCAACCGTCACAATCATTTTTTTTCTTTCTTTTTTTTCCTTTTTTTTTTCTCTTTTAATATCATACCAGGATCGAGCTGTTCGTCCGTTATACAGGGTGAAAGCGATGGATCTAACTTGGCACTTTAATCCTCGAATGCACGAGGCATCAAAGGGGATTCTGATAATTTCCCAAGCTTTAACGTCCTCAACGGATCTTGATTACTGTCGGTAAATTTTTTTTCACCTGCCACTGTAATATCGTATGAGCATTTAGGGATTGGCTGTTGGAGCAACTTTGGATCTGGTGGACTCGTTCGAAGTGGCTTCTTCCAAATTTTCAAATTCATCATTTTTCATCGGGAAATTGTTACATCTTCCAAGGCTTAATTTCCCTGGTACTTTTCCTAATCAATTACAATTAATCTGAATCGCTCACTAGAAAGTACGCCTTCGAACACACTTTCGGAGCAGGCAACCCTCTCGTTTTCATACACTTTTGTACAATCCCCATAGATCCAAGGACGTACAATGCGCTAAGAATTATCGCCTCACCCGATATAACTATGAACGAGCTACATTATATTTCCAGGAACGGGGATTAAAAGAAAAAAGAAAAATGAAAAAGTAGAATATATATTTATTTTTTTTTTTCGTTAAATCCTCGACAAGAAGATGATCATAAATTCAGGATGTCTGAGACGTACAATTACCGAAGGTACACAAGAGTGCACACAGAGGATCCGAACTGTGTCAACTTGGAATAATTTTATTTATTTTTTTTCCCATCTCCATTTTTGTAGTGTTATTATTATCATCATTATTATTATTGAAATATTTCGAAGGCTGCTTACTAACGATTCTCGACTCGTCTCACTCGCATTAATCCCATATTGATCCTATAAAACGCAGTACGTACAGCCATTTTGCTCGAACGGTAAGGTGCACTGGCGTTTAATTCGCTCTCTCTCTCGTGTTCAAATAGTTAACTTGAAAACTCCTGTGTAGGCGGTTGAAAAGTTTTTGGCAATAACATAAATATTAACCGAGTCAACGTCGACGATGATGCGATTGAAAAGTTTTTAATTACTTGGCCCTCCCCGGCAGGGTTCTTGACTCGCGTAAGCCACTGAAGAAATTGAAGAAGAAACAGAACCAGGCGCTGGCCGAGTACACCGAAGCTATAAAGGGAAATTTAAATAAGCTTCAACGTTTGAAATTCAAGGCTATCATCGTCATCGAGATTCACGCGAGGGACGTCATTGAAAAATTGTACAGAAGCAGTAAGTCGTTGATAAATAATTGTACGGGGAATCGGTGGGGGGGTGACGACAGAATCCATCGTATTTGGAAATTTGCTTGAGAAATTCCACAATTCCGGATTACAAACCGTCAATCCTCCGAATATCGTGAAGCACTTTCCTTAATAGTATCTTTATAGATAACACCTTGTTATATGCAGACTGTCGAGATGTATCGACTTTCGAGTGGCTGTCGCAATTGAGGTTTTATTGGGACAGAGACATCGACGATTGTATCGTCAGACAAACTAATACCTTCTTTGTCTATGGCTACGAGTATCTTGGGAATTCGGAACGTCTCGTCATAACGCCCCTCACCGATCGGTAATCCATATTATTATTATTATTTCAAAACCACTTTTTATCATTTATTTGAAAACTTTCAAAAATTTATTTATTTAAAAACAAACTTTTTTCATGCCTGTGTCTACTCGATTATTTTTCACACGAAACAAACGATACGTCATTCTTTCACCCCAAAGATTTATCTCCTGTATATATTCGTGTAAGCGAAAAAAAAATGCCGTCTGTCTGATTTATATTCGCAGAAATGACATTTCATTTTGTTACGATTAAATTATTTCGTCAACGTTTTTTTTTTTTGTTTTCTAGTCCAAAAACGTTAATTTTCCATAAACCATCGACGTTGCAAATCCGTGAATGACCGAACAGAATAATTGATGAAACGAACTCTGCTCAACAGTTCGAAGGTTCCGAAAAACTTTCACAGGATTAGGCTTAAGCTCAGTAGAAGAAGGAAAAAAAAACCAAAAAAAGAAGAAGAAAGAGTTGGTTGCTTTTGGTAGATCCTGATAAAATAAAGTGAAAGTTTTTTTGTCGGACCAGAGCTTTTCTCAACGAAGAAGTAAATTTGTGCTAGAAACGTTGCTGGTCTATCTGGGTTAAAGTTATAGGGCTGGAATGGCTCATACATATTATTGTATACGCAATCACTGGTCAGTGGAACTTAAGAAACGTACAATGTGTAACGACAAAGCGAGATTTGGCTACGATGTAAGGGGCGGAGAAAAGATAAAAGGTGCGGGACGAAGGGGGCGAGAGAGAGAGAGAGAGAAAGCTTGAAGAGGAAAGGGACATAGTTCTTGATTGTTAACGGGAATATCGATTTAATCTCGATAAAAGGCTGAACGCGGGCGGCAGGCAGTCTAATTTATCGGCTAGCCGTTTCTCGATAAATCTTTTCCTGTACTCGCGGATTTATTCCATCCGGCTGAATACTTTCTGCTTGTCCTGTTTCTACAATGGGGCGTTGCATGTCGTTAGTATATCGACTTGAACCGACCATTCACTTAGCCGATTAAAATACCGCTAAGAATCGAAAATTTTGTTCGAAGCGTCAACCCTGATTTTGGATCATTAATCTGGCCAATATGAGGCGAGACAATTGGTATTAATTGATCATCGTAGGGCATCATCATGCCGTTCCCGATGGATGAACTACTCAGTCTGCCAAAAACTTTTACACAGCTTTCAAATATCTTCGATAATTCGGAGTACATAAGAATCTCCATTTAAAAAAGATATTTCTCGTGAAATTCTCCATCCAGATGTTACATAACCTTGACGACAGCGCTCCATCTTTACCGAGGTGGAAGTCCCAAGGGTCCTGCGGGTACCGGAAAAACAGAAACCGTAAAAGATCTCGGCAAGGCACTCGGCTTTAATGTCATTGTGCAAAACTGTTCGGAAGGCTTGGACTATAAAAGCATGGGGAGACAATTATCCGGACTTGCACAAACTGGAGCTTGGGGCTGCTTCGATGAGTTTAACAGGTGCAATCCGAGCAGAAATAAAAATAAAAAGGGAGAGAGAGAGAGAAAAAAAAAAGCTTTAATGTCGTAGGAGAGTTGAGAATTTGATAAAAAGTGGATAAAATATATTGCTCCGTTATTTTTTTACGTGTAGACGCATCGTCTTCGTGCCCATTTTACTCAAATAGAAATTAAAAAAAGCTCATGAAAATCCTTCTTCCGCTACATTCTCACTTTTTTTTCGACATGTTTCTTCTCCGGCTGTCTTTTTACTCTCATCCCTCCTTTCCATGAGCAGGCTCTGTTTTATATTTTTCTCGCAACATCTCTTCTTTTCTGTCTTCCTTACACTTTTTTCTCGTCTCTTCCTTTCTTCCTTCTTATCTCCCTGTTTCCTTTCACACTTTTTGTCCATTTCTCTTTTGTTGCTTCTTCGCATCCTCCTTGCTTTCTGTTTATCTCTTTATTCTCTATTCTTCATCACCTTAAGTTTTCTCTTTATTTTTCCCCTCAGCTTTTCTCTCTCCCATTTGCTTACCCTTTTCTTACTTCTCTCTTGTTTCTCGTGTTTTTTTCACATCTTCCATCTCATCATTTTTTCTCTCTCTCTCTCACCTCTCCTCACGATTCTTATTATCGTTGTTTGTATATGAAATGACATGAAATCATGACGTTTAATCCAGAGGTAATACATTCGTAACAGGATAAATATTGAAGTGCTGTCGGTCGTGGCGCAACAAATTCTCTCAATACTATCAGCTTTATCGCAAAAGCTCACAAATTTTGTATTCGATGGTAAACAAATATCGCTGGTCCACACTTGCGGATTGTTCATCACCATGAATCCTGGTTATGCTGGACGTACGGAACTACCGGATAATCTGAAATCAATGTTTCGACCGATTTCAATGATGGTACCCGATAGCAGTATGATCGCGGAAATCAATCTGTTCGGTGAAGGCTTTCAAAACAGTCGTGTTCTTGCAAAAAAGGTATGTTCTCGTGAAGATTTTTTAAAACTCGAGATATTTCATGGTCTTCGCGAATGTTTCAATGTTCGTTTGATTCTCGGGAGAGATTTCGAGCTAAAAGTCGAGTCGTTAAAACGAGTTAACGACTATAATTCGAGTATCTCGTCAGAACGAAATTTTCCAAATGAAAAAAAAAGAAAAAGAAAAAAAAATAACTCTTCGCTATTTTATATTTTCCGTTGAAAGAGAAGCTCGAAAGATAATTTGTTTGGAAACTAAACTCTCGAGGCTCTTGACAAAACGCAAATGTATGCCGCGATATAAAAATAAATGTGCAATTAGCGAGTAAAAAAAAATGGGAGTTTTGCGCGTGAATAAAAATGTTCTCTGCAACGACATATTCATAATGGGAATGCAACTTTCAGAGCTCTCTCTCTCTCTCTCTCTCTCTCTCTCTTTCTCTTTTTTTATGTTATTTTTGTACATCCTCAAGCAATGGTGACAAAAATGTTGAGCTGAGCACATTGGGTTGCCAGGACCCTCCCTCGTTGCCAAGCTATCCATATCGATTGATAAAACGTGGTGTGCGGTGAAAGCGAAAAAGCGTAAAGCGCCGGTCACTCCGGCTACGACACATGTGCCAACCCTTAATCATTTTGGATTCATTTTTCGATCAAGCAAATTTTAACATTTTATTATTTCAATATCATTAAACTTACTTCATCTCTATTACCCTAAAAGCATTTCTACATTATTTCATTATCAACGAATGAAACATTAAATCCGCTTTGTTAATATTCTTTAGAAATAATTAATGATACATTGTGACTGACCGGGAATTTTAACGTCAAAGAGCATTCATTATCGAAAAATCGATCTTCTTTCAATTAATTTTACTTTCTGGTTGATCAACTCCAATTTTTCTCTTCATTCCGAAAAAGATTATCCTTCTATTGTTTTTATTTAGAGAAACCAACATTTTCGTTATTTTTTTTTCAAAGTTTCTATTCAAACCGGCGTTTGAAAAGTTTTATTTTTGAAAAAAAAAAAAAAAACTCTGTCCCTGCAGTCTCTGTATCAAGCCGATTATTGCACATTGAACCTGTCGTTGAAAGAGAGCTGAATTGCAAAAAACAATTCAGCAGCCAGTTAATTTCTTCGCGCGAAACGAAATGGTTTTGAAAGAAAATAAACCGATTATGCAAAATCGTTTAAAACGAACTTGACAAAAGGGCTTTTGAAGAATGAAAAAAAAAAAAAGAAAAAAAAACGACATTTTAAAGTCTTATATCTTCATATGCAGGTGTTTACTCTCTACACGTTGGCGCAGCAACAGCTCAGCAAACAGGACCATTATGACTTTGGTCTTCGTGGAATAGTGACTTTGACCCGTTACGCTGGAAAGAAACGTCGGATTTATTCCAATTTGTCCGGCGAAGAGGTAACTTTTTTAAACTAATGATAATAGCCTCGCACATATCAAACGATTCAATTATAAGCACCGATTTTGCTACAATCATTTTTCACCGCTGTTTTTCCACTCTCTCTTAATTACGAGTCATAAAAATTACGAAACCCAATCAGCCTCGGACTAAAATATTTAAAAAAAAAAACCTTTTTGAAGCGCAGAATCGGTAGATTGGAAATTGAACACTAATTAATACGAATCGTATCTGGTTGATGCTAACTAATCAAAACTGATTATTTATTCATGAGCTAAATTAGGAATTTCAAGTGCAATAATTACTCATGTGTTCGGTCACTTATCGTCCTTAATGGAAACGAATTAATGCAGATGAGTGCTTCATCGGAAATGATGGATGATCGTTCGGCTAATAATTACTAAAATTTCGTATTCGATTCATTTTGTAACGCGATAATCAAACGGACTGATTCCCATTTATTTTCCTCGTTATTTCTTCCTGACAAAATTTTTTTTTCATGTCAACGACGATGATGCATCGTTATCATAATTTTAATCGTGACAGTTTCTAATCGTAATCATCAGGTGAAAAATATACCGGAGCAATTTCGGGCTGAGACGTGCTCCTGAATAATTACCGTGTCCGATATGACGTAGGCTAATAGGTCTAGATATGGAAACTGCGAATAAACAGCGCACTCGTGTCACGTGCTCGTTAGAGACAATATCTTCAAACGTCTGTCACTGTACGACAGACAGCACTTTAGCGTTTGGCGTTGCGTCGATGTGAATTGTTGGGAAAGCTCGATAGAGATATTTCGTCAGAGCCAACTTTTGACATTTGTCAAACATTTTTATTTTCGGATCCTCTTTGACTTTATTTTCGAAGGAATTCGAAGATTTGAATATTTTTGAAAATGTTACGAAAGCAAATGACGAATTTGCCTGATATATGAGATAGCAACAAATTGCTAAAGATCGTAAAAAGAAAATACAACTAGCAAAAAAAAAGGAAAAAAAGAAGAAAAAAACAACGTCGAAAACGAAGGAGATAAGAAACGAGACGAAAAAGCGTAGCAAAAAGCAGCAGAAATATTCTCGTCGAGTGAAGATAAAAATGACATCATATTTTATCATGAGAGCTGTAGCAATGATGAAGAAAATCATGACAACCTATGCATTCTCTGTACCGAAAATATTCGCGAAGAAAAATATGTACGAGGACAAAAAAGAAAATTGAGTTTGATGAACAATTTGCTTAGAAATTCAAAAGCTCTGCTTACCCGATACGAAGCGACATCATTACGGGATAAATGTTTGAAAATATTTACAGATTAATGTCACGGAATGGTTTTACGTAATATCGGATTTTTTTTATAATATCGTATTGAATTTTCTTCTCGCAGGTCATTATCCTGGCGATGAATGACATGAACAGAGCCAAACTCACTTCCGCCGATCTGGCACTTTTCATTGGCATCACTTCTGATCTGTTTCCCGGTGTCGAAGTTGTTCCCATTGATTATGAAGAATTTTTAAATTACGTAAGGGCTGAAGCTTTGAAAATGAAAATTCAGGCAAGTTCTGCAAATATTTTTTTACAACGTTATAAAAAAAAAACAGTTTTTCAGTCATCGTTTTACCACGTTATCCAAATAAATTTCAATTCAAGTGTCCAATTTGGACCTGTTCCATTGAGAAATTATGTTTTTTATTTTGACTATCAACAAATATTTGATTACAACGAATAAAAAGTATTTTTCTCAGATATTTTTTGTTTTTCTTTCGTGCCACGGAGCTCTGAGAATGATAGTATTAGGAGCCAATAAATTCAATGCAATTTTCCGCTTCCATTACCCCAGCCAGTTACCATGCTGCTCACAAAAGTGGTGCAACTTTATGAAACGAAGAGCTCGAGACACTCGACAATGATCGTAGGACGATCAAACACCGCAAAGTCTATCACGTGGAAAATTCTACGAAATACAACGAGCGCCATGAAACTGGATGGTAAATTAGGCTACAATTTAGTTACCGAATATCCAATCAATCCCAAAGCTCTTGGTCTGGGCGAGCTTTATGGAGAATATAATTTGTCCACTGGAGAATGGTTGGATGGAGTTGTGTCTTCGATCATGAGGAAAACTTGCGCCGGTATTATTCTCTCTTTACTACTTGACATAAATGTTAAAAACAGTACTAAAATTCCCTTCGATCCGAGATTGAAACAGCTTGATCATCGGTCACGCAAATATCCTCTTACGATTACCAGATTTTTTATTTTTTTTATTTTCTTCCCTCACAGGATTTTGCTCCCGTATTTAAAATAAAAATCCCACTATCTGTCAGCTCACGTCAAAATGTTCATTTCCAGTCTCCATCGGATGAAAGTTACAGAAAGTAGCTCGAGAGCTTTTGATAGGCTTATTGATCGGCTAAGTTCAGAAAACCAATCGGATTGAATTCTTTTTATTTTTGTAATTACTGATAAATACCTTACAGAGAGTATGAAAATTTGGTAGGAATGTTATTCATAGCAGAAATTGTTACAGCCTTTTTTCTCGGCGTCCAATAGCAGTCGGAGCTTCCGAGAACTCCACGCGAATTGCATAAAATCGATGAATTATTGTACGCAACGACTGTTCCAATTTTCTCTCAAATATATTTTTCCCAGAATTTATATAAATTTTTTTCCATGAATTATCTGACGTCATTAAAATCGGCACACGTTTTAAACGCTGCTTCAGAAACTAGCTCCGACGAAAAATGGATATTATTCGATGGACCTGTCGATGCTGTGTGGATTGAAAATCTAAATAGTTTGATGGACGATAACAAAGTTAGTTTTTTGTTTTCACAGTTTGAGCTCGGATCAATCGATCAAGCAAAATAAACGTGAGCCAATAATTCAATCCTGTTATTG
This sequence comes from Campoplex capitator, assembly GCA_037576405.1. Lineage (NCBI taxonomy): Eukaryota > Metazoa > Arthropoda > Insecta > Hymenoptera > Ichneumonidae > Campoplex > Campoplex capitator. The sequence continues at coordinate 490,742 of JARBWI010000032.1, read as the reverse complement.
TATCCCAAAAATTTCAAAGATACTGACCTTGGTTAACAACGATCGAATCACAATGCCGGAGCAAGTATCGTTGCTTTTCGAGGTTGGAGATCTCGCAGTGGCATCCCCAGCTACGGTGTCGCGTGCTGGTATGGTTTACAACGATTACAAAGACTTGGGTTGGCGACCACTGGTGAATTCGTGGCTGGACAATTATAAAGAGCAGCCAGAGTTCGTAGAACAGGTATTCTCGTTATTAGGATAGAGGAAAATTTCGAAATTATTTTCATCAACGACAACACTCGTCGTCTCATCTCGCAACTTGTCTAAAAATCGATTCGCATTCTTGCATAAAAGATGAACGAACACTTTGAATGGTACGTGGACAAAATTCTGGAATTCAAACAATCGAAATGCAAGGAAATCATTCCCGTTGCTGAGTTGAACGCGGTTGAGTCGCTTTGCAAGCTGCTTGACATATTTGCAATCCGTCAGAACGGCGTCGAGTTGGGTGACGACAAAGACGCGTTTGACTTGATGTGCAGACTTTGGTTTCTTTTCTGGTCAGTGATTTTTATATTTCAATCACTAATTCCCTAAACTCTTCCCAGAATCAAAAACGTGATAAACGTTAATAAAAGATAAGAGATTTTTCAAATAATATTCCAACACTGAATTCGATACCAGCATGATATGGTCGCTGGGTGCTTCCGTGGACGAAGAGGGACGTCAGAAGATGGACAATTTTATCCGAGAAATGGAAGGATCATTTCCCCTGAAAGATACCATCTATGAGTATTACGTCGATGCCAAACAACGGAGTTTTGTCTCGTGGGATGAAAAATTGCCACCTTCATGGAAGTATCAACTGGGGTAATGCAAATCGAGTCTTTTTATCATTACATCGCTGAGCTTGGCGGTAAATAAGATGTGCGGTAACGCTGCGTTGATATCGATGGATCGTTTTGACGCAGGCTTATCAGAATCTTACGTTCGCGTTCCGAATAAAATGAAAACGCATTTTTTTTCTTCTAATATCACACGCGTTAGAATGCAGTTGAACGAATGGACGTTGAGCTTGTGCCATTCGAAAAATAGTGATTCCTGCAAGAGTTATGAGCACGCAGGGTCATAAAGACCTCCGGTAGAAACGACCGGCTCAAAAAAACATCGCTAGGATTAAGTTCCGTAAATATTGACGTTCGTTAGACGCGAGGCAGCGGCATCGGAACGCGAACGTTTGATAGGAGATAACAATTATTCAGAAAACAAAAAAAGTCTATTCAATGGTAGAAGAAGAAAAAAAATAGAACTGTTATATTTCCACCGCAGTTTAAAAGGAAAAAAAAAATCGTTAACTTGTCAAACGCTATTTGGCTTCGTATATGCGGTAAAGGGTGAAACGCGGTTAAGGTTTATTGGTTTCCGATTCGATGTAGGAAGGTTGAAACTGAAAATCTGATAAGTGAAGTTGTTTACATAAGAGGTCAGATGGATTAAATTGAAACTGTTATTGCAGTACGCCGTTTTATGAGATTATCGTGCCAACGGTTGATACCGTACGGTACCAGTACTTAGTGGGCATGCTTTTATCAAACGGATATCCGGTAATGCTCGTCGGTCCTGTCAGTACGGGCAAAACGTCCGCTGCCCAATCAGTACTGAATTTCCTTGACCGTAATAAATATAGTCCTCTTACCATCAACATGTCGGCTCAAACAACTTCGAACAATGTACAAGTAAGCTGACCAAACTATTAACCAAAGCTTCTTATTGCACTTAGGTGGGACGATCATCGTGCTTCGTTATGCTTTCGCACACTAATTAATTTGTATTTCATTCGACTCAACCTGTAATCTTTTCGGGTTAAGATTGTTTCAGACGAGTCATCATCAAAGATTCGTCTTTGACGTGAATTTTGGTATTTCGAGTTTTTGAAATATTTTTTTTTTTGGTCGAAAAAATTGTCTGGTTGGCGGCTAAAGACCGAAAAATAATTTGTTAATTATTTTCCGGCATTAAAATAAATGGAAATCTATCCTGATAGCATTTGATAAACTGGCTGAATATTCTCAGATATTTTTATGATTTTTAAATATAAAAAGTTTTGATCGGATCAAAAGTTTGTGCGGTAACATGTGTGAAACATGTTTGAATGGACTCGATATTGATCGTGTTTGAATAACGTTTCACAGGAGGCCATAGAGAGCAGAATGGAAAAGCGTACAAGAGGTACTTACATTCCTATTTCAGGCAAAACTATGATCACTTTTATGGACGATTTCAATATGCCATTGAAAGAGACTTATGGATCTCAGCCGCCCTTAGAATTGATACGTCAATGGATGGGCTATGGATTTTGGTAGGGAATAATCTCCTTCTTATCTCTTTTAACTTCAAACTCTTTCACCTCACTTCCATTGTTTACAATCACGAGTTTAACAATGGCCCGCGAAGGTACGATCGACAGAAACAAGTACGAAAGTACATTCAGAAGATGCAGCTGTTGACAGCGATGGGTCCTCCTGGTGGAGGTCGCCACTCTATAACGGAACGTTTGCTCACTCGATTCAATGTTATCAACATGACGTTTCCAGCAGAAAAACAAATCACACGAATTTATGGCACCATGTTGACACAACACTTGTTGGATTTTCATCCAGAAATTAAAGGACTTTGTGAGTCGACTAAAATAATCCAACCGTCAATTTTTATTCTGATCTTCGAGGTAACGATTTCACGAAGTCTCTGCTGGAAGGTTGGAATAAATAAAGAATCATTTTTAATCATAAATTTCGATCGTTTGCAGTCCAGTGCCTGTAAAGATTGAAGAATAGCTTGTTTTTACGTTTTTGTGAACATTTAGTCTCCAGTTGGTTTCTTTTTTTTCAGTTTATTTTAATTTGCTGTAAAGTAGTTTTTCGACTTGTTAACTGCAACGTTTTGTAGAACTCGAGAAGCTTTGAAAACAGTGGGTATAATGGTTTTCGTTGTGATACGTTGCGTCGTTAGGTGGAGACATAACTACATCCACTATTGAAATGTACAACAAGGTTGTACTGAAAATGTTGCCAACCCCAGCAAAGATGCATTACTTATTCAACCTGAGAGATATTTCCAAGGTAATATGCTCTGCGTTGCTTTTAACAGTAATATGAAAGTTAATATTTCGAAGTATGACTTATAGTCCCTCGTGCTTTCAAGATATTCCAAGGCCTTCTTCGCAGCCACAAAGATTATCAATATTCGAAGCACATCTTTCTACGGCTCTGGGTACATGAAGTTTTTCGAGTTTTCAGTGATCGTTTGATCGATGATAAGTAAGTTCTTGAAACGTATGCGAGGTGGGTATTATCGAAAAGAATTTTTTCATCAAACTCGATCCTTATGACTTGTTAATATATCGAAGTTTGAGAATTTTCGCTTTAACGCATCCACCGTCGTAGGCCTTGAAAATAGAAGAAAAATGAATAGAACCGATTTTCATGGCTACAAAATTTCCAAGGAAAAAGTCCTTGGCAAGAATTTTCTATTTCGAGCCGTCAAGTCCTGAGAGCCTTTCGACGAACAGAATTATTCTGTCGATTTGCTCTCGGAGTTCCATTTCCAGGGTTGATACGGATAATGGCGAATTTTTCAGGGATCGCGAATGGTTCGTCTTGGAACTTGGTGAACAGCTTGGCAAATATTTTGAATTAACTTTTCACAATGTTTGCCCGGAGAAGCATTCGCCAATTTTTGGTGAGTATAACTTTTCCATGATACGTAATCCATATTGTTCCTCGAATAAGAATGATCAGCAGCAGAAAAAGCCCAACTTGGCTAGGATATCTCAACCCTTTAAAACCGTTCAAGAGAATTTGAGAATTCTAGCTCTTTCATTAATGTGTGTACAAATGCCAGCAGAAATAATCAATGATCCTCGATAAAAGAGAGAGTACACAAATGATAATTAATCATTAACATTGCAATCACGAATTCTATCGTTAATTGGCATAAATTAATTAGCATTCCTGCCTTTTGGCATTCGTGTACGTGCATTTTTTTCCTCTGTAAAGTTTCCATCCCACTTCCATTTGATTTAGGTCATTTCCTGAACGCTGGAGACGTGTACGAAGACATTTTGGATATGGGGCTCCTTCGACGTCACATAGAAAGCCAAATCGACGAGTACAATGCGTCACCCGATGTGTTTCACCTTGACCTAATACTTTTCAGAGATGCAATAGAGCACATATGTCGAATTGTTCGTGTTATCTCACAGGTATTAAAGCTGAATCAATTGTAGACATATACATGGGTACGACAAGCCTATTCAAAGCCTAATTAGTGTAAGCGGAATGGCATGATAAAGAACCGGGCATCTTTCATAACTGCGAGAAGCGAAAGCCTCCAGGCACAATTGCCCGACGATATCACGGCTTGTTGAGGATTCTGTTAATTAGGGGAGAAAGTGGGTGATGCGGCGCACCGGCTAATGCGGCGCACGTTCGTTCCAACCATTTCGTTATAAACGAAAATCGTTAAATTATATTCCTTTAATTATTCAATTTAAATTCTATCAATAATAATGTTGTAATTGAGATCTTTTCCACTTTGATTCTAACTCGATGTTACCGCGATTGGGCTATTTTGACCCAGTTGATGTTTTTTTTTTCTTGATTTTTCATCGCAGTGGAACGAATCGTTTGATCTTTAAATTGAAAAATAGAAAAAAATTATGAAAAATGTCAATCTCTTCGATGGTTCTGAGCACCCGAAATCGCTTGGGTCCCAAAGACCCACGGTGGTAACAAACTGGGTACCAAAAAAATAATCGGAAACTTACGAATAGTTATCGTTTCATCTTCCATGATCAATCTATAAAGAATACAATCCAACAAATTTTAGAATCCGATAGCAGAATTTGAAAATCATTGATTTATCCAGCCTCGAGGAAATATGTTGTTGATTGGCATCGGAGGAAGTGGCCGGCAATCTCTGTCCCGAATAGCTGCTTACATGTGTGAACTGAACACATTCGAAATCGAAGTTACGAGACAATATCGAGTTCTGGAGTTTCGGGAAGATCTCAAGACTCTCTACTCTCTTACCGGAGTAGAAGTAAAACCCACGAGTTTCCTCTTGAATGACACACAAGTGGTTGAAGAGCAATTCCTTGAAATCGTTAATAATATGTTGAGCACTGGGGAGGTTGCGAATTTGTACAAGACCGAAGAGATGGAAGACGTAAGAGTCTCTCTCGTTCGCTCCAAACATAAATGTATTGAGAAAAAAAAAATTGAGTGTTCTTTACAATGATTTAATGCTGGCTGAACGAAAGTACAGAAAACATCACAATGGAATTATATTCGAAGCTATTTGCTGTAGCAAAAATCTGTAGAAATACTTTTTTCGTTCTTTATTAGAAAATCAATTTTTATTCTCGATCTATTTTTAAATTTTCTTTACAACTAACAATACTATTTTCAATCAATCGTATTATTAATCACAGATAAAAAATCGTCTTACAAAAGACGCAACGAAAGCAGGGATATTAGCCACAACGGAAGCGATGTATCTATTCCTAATTCAAAGAGTTCGACGAAACATGCACGTGATACTGTGTATGAGTCCAATCGGCAGTGCTTTCAGAAACCGATTGCGACAGTATCCGTCGCTTGTCAATTGCACAACAATCGATTGGTTTCTTCCGTGGCCGCGAGAAGCCCTTCTCGAGGTTGGCAACAAATTTCTCATGGGTCTCAATCTCGTTCTGACGATCGTCGGAGAGGACAGAGAGGTTTGGTTCTTGATTTTTCGTTTCAGCTTCACACGAAACGTTATATTTACAAAAAAAAAAAAAAAAAAAATCAAACATGACTTTTGAACAAAAAAATATGGCTTATCGACTGCTAAAAATGTTGAGAGATGTTCGTTGAAAAATACAAACGACTCAAGATAGAATAATTGAAAGAAAAGTCAAATAAATTTTTTTCGTTTCTCTTCTTTCTGTTGTATAAATTTCAACGAAAGGAGCCTCAAGGATCCGCGACTGCACCCCAAATGCAGCCTCTGCCTGAGAGAATGCGCGATGCAGTCGCTTCGACCTTCTCCCTGATTCATGATTCTGTGGTACTATTTTCACGGAGAATGGCGACCGAAATGAAGCGTTACAATTATGTCACGCCTACGAACTTTCTTGAGCTTGTTACCCAGTACAAAGTGTACGTGATCTCATATTCTACGAAATACTATTCATGATCCTTTGAAGGTGAAATCACATCGTGTTTCATATTCGAAGTAATCTTATGAAATAATTTTATATTAATGGCAGCAATGACAACGTCATTTAATGGTCTCGAAAAAAATTGAATCTCCTGTCTTTGGACTTGAAAGTATTCACATAAAATTAAGATTTTTATCGTTGAAATAGTTCGAGAATGAAAATTCGCTTTCTTTCGCTGTTGAACTGTCTAAAGTATGAAAAAAAAAATATATTTAACGAAGTAGAAGTTTGAGAATTACAGACACAAATAGTCATTCGAAGATGCACCATTTTGATTGAAAAATATTGACGAATGACAGAATGCTGACATCGAAAAGAAACGAATTAGTGAGACAAGCGGACAAGCTCCGAGGTGGCTTGTTCAAGATCGACGACACTAGTCAGAAGGTACAGGAAATGACTGTTGAGCTGGGAATTACACAACAGCAGGTAATCTCGTCGACGAGAGAATGCGAAGAGTTCTTGGGAACGATAGTTAATCAACGACGCGATGCGGACGAGACTCAGAAATTAGTGACTGCTAAATCGATACGCATTACCGAGGAATCGAAAGATTGTAAAAGATTGGAGGAAATTGCTCGTGCTGATCTTGCAATGGTCGAACCAGCTCTCGATGAAGCTATGAAGGTCCATTTTTCTATTTCCCTCATTTCTTACTGATATTTAAACGAAATTTCGTTCTATTTCGTATTATTTTTCTTCAATGTGATTTTTCTACGATAACGCAATTCTCACTACTCCGATTTCTGGGAATGCAGTAATTTTATTTCAATACGGTTGAAAAGAATGTTCTTTCGTTTCCGATAACATCTCCGAACCCTTTTTCACTAGAGACTCTCCTTAACGTGAATTATTTAGCGTTTTCTTTCAGCTTCGACTTACGGAACTTCTACTCACTACATTTTTTATCTTTCGTGGAAAAAAACGATTTTCATTTTTATTTATAAGGATAAATAGAGGATAATGTATGAGGATTTACTTTTCAAGTATTCATCCTTTCAAAGCAAATTCATATATTATTCAACTCCTTCATCAGGCTCTCGATGCATTAAACAAGAAAGATCTATCTGAAATCAAGTCATTTACTCGTCCTCCGGCCAAAGTGGAAATGGTAATGGAAGCGGTAATGATATTAAAAAATGCAGAGCCATCCTGGACCGAATCAAAACGACAACTCGGAGATGTCAATTTTTTAAATACGGTAGGGTCGATTATCTGTAGGATTGAAATGAAAAAGTTCTTTGAAAAATTTCCAATTGATTTTCAATTAACTCGAACTCCATCAAAATAAAATCAATTACGCTGTAAAAAGGTCGAATTCTTCGAGTGTTATTTTAAATTACGTTCCTTTAGCTTCGAGACTTCGACAAAGATCACATATCGGACAAAATACTGAAAACCATCAGAAAATACACATCGAATCCAGAGTTCGATCCGATTAAAGTTGGAGTCGTTTCTATCGCTGCTAAATCCCTCTGTATGTGGGTTATAGCCATGGAGCAGTATGGAAAACTTTACAAGTACGTGAGAATGAGATTACAGATGCTAATAGGTGATAAAAACTAGAATAATTAAACACCAAAAAGTTTTTTTTTTTGGCTCGAATTATTAGTTTGTAATTTTGAAAAAATATGAGCAAATGATTTTCGATTCAATTTTGTAGTCATTTTTCTCGTGGCTTTAAAATTTTTCAGACAAAGCTCTTACGATATGTTTGCTTCATAGTTTGGGAACATTCTCATGCATTTCCAAGCGAAATGATAAATGTTATGAAAATAGCGACCAAGAAGAAAAAAAAATTCATGCTCAGTCTTTCCCTCGATGATTTTCTCTTTCTCGTCTGAACAACGTTGTTAACCGTGTTGTTAACCATTATGAATTAGCAAAAGATTGTTCGGAAAACGAGCATAAGATTTTTTTTACTTTGAGAAAACTGTGTTTGGCTAAGAAGTAGTAAAAACAGGAACGTAGAACGTTTTGCATTTCGCTTACTTTTATATTTCGCACACAGAATAGTAGCTCCAAAGCGCGAGAAATTGGAAGCAGCTTTGAAATCACTTCGCCAAAAGGAGGAAGAGTTGACAGAGGCAGTAGCCCAATTACAAAAGTTACACGAAGAATTGGAGAGACTGCAGCAAATGTACGATGCGAAGATGAAGGAAAAGGAAGACTTAATTAGACTGGTAGCTTTCTTGGATGGGAAGAAAATAATTTGCACCGAAAATATACAAGGGAAAAGTCGTTCGGTTAATTTGGTGCTTTGATTTAATGCTCGTTTGACAGGCTGAACTTTTGAAATTGAAATTGGAGAGAGCAGCTTTATTGGTCGACGGTTTATCCGGTGAACGGATACGCTGGCAACAAACTGTGCAGTCATTGGGTATCGACTACGATTATCTACCTGGTGATTGTTTAATATCCACAGCATTTGTTAGCTATCTTGGTCCCTTTGTGTCCAGTTACCGAGAGGAATTAGTTCAGAGTTGGTGTCAAGAGGTGAGCATAATTGTTTTCTACCACAATAGACCTAAGGGCCACCATCATTCGGTCGATTTGATCCACACCGGAGTCGTCATTTTCGTCTGAATCGCAATGAATTTACTTTAAACTTTAACCACAGTGCAAAACGTCGTGACATTGCATACTTGCTTCTAAATGACAGAGAGCAGACACTGTTATTTGAAAAATCATAACGAAAAATACCAGTTTTATTTTCAGGATTTATAAGCACGCGAAATTACCTGGGTCTAAAGACTCAGGGCATTAACAACTAGAGCTCAAAAATGGTAGTAACCTAGATTTAATGAATGAGTGGAAGAAATGAAAAAAAAAAAAAATGTGACAGTGAAACGGTTATGCAGGAATCCGAGCAATCATATTGTAATTTCCAAAGGTCAACGACCTGGGTATTCCGCTTTCTGCAAAATTCGACATCAAAGAATTCCTCGGTGATCCAGCGATGATTCGAGAATGGAAGCTCCAAGGTTTGCCATCCGATGATTTCAGTACCGAGAATGGAATAATTATAACGCGAAGTACGCGATGGCCACTCGTCATCGATCCTCAATGTCAAGCCATTAAATGGATTAAGAACATGGAGTCTTCGAATGTCCGTACCGAATTTCCCAAGTCCATTTCACCGTTCCCTTAAATAGCATCTTCATCCTTTTTCCTCTAATCCTCGTTAGATCCTTTAATTCAATTTTATTTACCTTTCAGGGATTAAAAGTAATTGATTTCGGGCAATCCGACTTCACTCAAATACTCAATCACGCTGTTCAGTTCGGTAAGCCAGTTCTGATCAAGGACGTCGATGAAACGTTGGACTCGGTACTGAACCCGATATTGCAGCGAGCGTTTGTTACACTGGGTACAAATACTGAATTGAAATTTCAAGTGAGCAGCCATTTCAAACCCTGAAAAATCGTTCTAAGTTTGCTTTCTTTCAGGCGACATTGTCATGATAAAATTCAATGACAAAATGGTCAAGTATAACGATCGTTTCCGATTATTCATCACAACGAAACTTCCCAATCCGCACTACGCTCCTGAAATAGCAAGTAATACTACGTTGTGTAACTTTGCCATCAAGCAACAAGGTAAGAAACCTTACGAATTCATAATGTTGCACCGTCTAAGTACTGAAGATAATCAATCCAGCGAACTTAGATCTAAATTAACGTAATCGAAATAAAGTATACTCAAATGTAACAATACTTCATCATGAACCTTCCGAGTACTTAGATCTCGGTGTACTCAGATCTCTAAATACTTCATCATGAACTTTCCACGTACTTAGATCTAGATGTACTCAGTTCTCTGAATACTTCATCATGAAACTTCTGAGTACTTAGATCTTGGTGTACTTTGATCTCTGAATACTTCATCATGAACTTTCCGGGTACTTAGATATTGGTGTACTTAGATATCTGAATACTTCATCATGAACCTTCCGAATACTTAGATCTTGGTGCACCCAGATCTCTGAATACTTCAATCTTTGTGTGCTGGGCTCTGCAAATTTGAAGGAAAGACCATACTCAGAAGTTTGTTAACTTAGATCCAAATTTGCTCAGGTTTACATCTTTTACACTACACTTTTACGTTGCATTAATTTTTTTTACAATTTACAATTACATTAATTTTACATTACAAGGTTTACATTACATAAATATTCGATATTTCGATCGAAACACACCTGGTTCAGATTCAAGTGTATTTTGTACTGCACTATCGAAAACTTGCACTCTCGAAGTTACCGAGAACCCAGTTTAGTTAGGTTTGGATATTAGTTTTGCGGTTTTGAAGTGCTGAGTTTTCAAGCTACATATGGTCTCTTTCGTCTCTTAGGTACAGAAAAGAAATAGTTCCCATTCCTATCTGGTGTGATCAGTCATGATGTTCTGTTTTTTGCAGGCCTCGAAGCACAACTCTTGGCTATAGTCGTGAGGAAAGAAAAACCACAGCTTGAAGAACAGAAGGATACTTTGGTTCTTACAATCGCTAATGGCAAGAGAACTCTCAAAGAGCTCGAAGACAAAATTTTATTGTAAGAAGTATTTATTTCGTTATTGTTTCGAGTGCTTTGATGAAGACATGGCAGTAATTTAATTGAATCATTTAGAAAAGCGTTTGCCCATACTTGAGAATAAATTGAAATAAGTTACCGGCTTCTCTTTAATTAATGTGACAGGGAATAGAGTTTGCTCGACACTCCGAAGAGTTGATGATAATTATTTGAGAATTGTTTAACAAAAGTTATATGCTATTCCTTCTTTTCTTTGAATCCATCAGTTTGTTGGGCGCTACATCCGGCTCTCTTCTCGACGACTTGGATTTACTGAACACTTTACAAACGTCGAAAACTACGTGTATTTCCGTTCAAGAATCATTGGATACAACAGAAAATATGGAGATAGAAATTGATCGTGCTCGGGAAGCCTATCGACCTTGCTCCAAGCGTGCTGCTATTTTGTTCTTTGTTCTCAACGACATGAGCTTCATCGATCCAATGTATCAATTCTCCCTCGATTCCTACATCAATATCTTCAATGTTTCTATCGACAAGAGTCCCAAAATTGCCAATCTCGATGAGAGGATTGACACTTTGAACGAATATCACACTTATGCGGTTTACAAGTAGGTTTTTTCAGCATCTGTTTCAATAATTCAAATCGAATTTTCACTCTTTCCTTATCAGTGATTTTATCGAAACCAATTTCATTTTGAAACCTTATTTTTTGAACAAGTAATTTCATTCATTTTACAGGAACACTTGCCGAGGGCTTTTCGAACATCACAAACTTTTGTTCTCCTTCCATATGTGCATCAAAATACTCGAGGATCAGAATAAAATAATAGCGAGTGAATACGATTTCTTACTGAAAGGGGGAATCGTTCTGGACCGCGAAAATCAACCGGATAATCCAGTTAGAAGCTGGTTACCGGATGAAGCGTGGGACAATATCATAGCGTTCGATAAACTTGCTGGTTTCCATGGAATCATTTCCTCCTTTGAACAGTTTCCGCGAGATTGGCACGCTTGGTTAGTTTGCCGACGGTCGCTGTTAGCGCTGATCAGCATCAATCGATACATTAACTCTATCTCACTAAAATAGAATCTTTTCGACTCTGTCCAAAACCATAATTGTCGAGATAACTGACACGCTTTATTTTTTATTGATTTTAAATATTTTTAGAGCCAAATGTTTGCAAAATCAACGAAAAATTCCCGAAGAAAGTCTTCAACATATATTATTTCAGTATCAAACAGCTTTTTATGCTGTAATTTGTTTGATTCTAGTGCAGCGGAGCAAATTGTCTTTCGATATCGAACCGTGGCTCAGTCAAAAGTCATTTGATTGTTAAACGAGAAACATTGAAAAAGAAATACCTAGTCGTTCAAGAGTTACAAGCGCGTAAAATAGTCCGAGTCATAAAGATCCATGGCAGTAAGATGGAATTAAGGATCAATGATAATTTCAGGTACTTGAGTACTGAACCAGAGACTAAAACCCTGGTCGGCGAGTGGGAGGAAAATAGTAATGAATTTCAAAAGATGCTCTTCATCAGAAGTTGTCGATTGGATCGATTGTCATTTTGCATAACAACATTCATTATTCATAATCTTGGACGGAAATTTGTCGATCCACCGGTTTTAGATATTAAGGAAGTTTTAGACGTATCCGTCGCACAATCTCCTATGATATTCGTCTTATCTCCCGGTGTGGATCCGACTAATGCATTGATGCAGCTTGTCGAGAATGAGAACATGCGCGGACGCTTTATGTCTTTGTCACTCGGGCAAGGCCAAGCCCCAATTGCAACGAGGTTAACACATTTTTCTTTTTTATATTCGCTATCAATAAAAACCATGCTCTTTTTCCTTTTCAACGACTCTGATAATAAAGTGTATTTCTTCTTTTTATTTCTTCACGACCTTCTACATTTAATTTCATTCGTAACGAATACTGTGACTACGGTTTTTCTTTTTTTCTTTCTTTTTTCTTTTTCTTAGTGTCAAAATTAATCAAGTTGTTCTTAACTTTTGCCGAAAGCAATTCCTTGTACGAAGTGCGTAACCACCATGTCGTAATGTTTTATAATAGAATGATACAAATCGGGGCAAAGGAAGGATCCTGGGTGTTCCTGGCAAATTGCCATCTGTCGTTGAGCTGGATGCCAAAGCTTGACAAAATCGTTGATATTCTCGGGGCGAGTAAAGCACTTCATCCAAAATTCAGGTACAATTACGCTCCAGTTATTAGCAACTAAGTTTTATTATCATTATTTTCTGTTGTTCCGAGTTTAATGTTGATAAACAAATAAAAATGGATGCTCTAATCTCTTGCTTCAATAATTGCGTTATAAACGCAGGAACGAATAGTTCACGTTCCGTGATCGAGTATTTGTTTCAAAGTAGTTAAAACATTTTTCGAAACTTTGGGGGTAACTGCAAACACTCGGTGCTTCTAGAAAATTTTATGTTTGTTCGATGATCCTGCAGGCTTTGGCTAAGCTCAAGTCCAACACCGCAGTTTCCAATATCAATACTTCAGGCAGGAATAAAAATGACCACTGAACCACCGAAAGGATTAAAGGCCAATATGAAACGTCTTTACGGTTTAATGACAGAGAGCATGTTCGATGTTTGTCAGGCTAAAGCAAAATACAAGAAATTGTTCTTCAGTCTCGTATTCTTTCACTCGATACTTCTGGAACGTAAAAAGTTTCAACAACTCGGTTGGAACGTTATTTACAGTTTTAACGATTCGGATTTCGAGGTATACGAGTTTTGTCGTTCTTTAAACGTTTTCATAGTTTTTTTTTTATTATAAGATCGTCAATCTTTACACACGAAAAAGTTACTTTTACGTTCGAAAAATTGAACTTTATCGAATATTTTTCCTAGTAGTAACCATAAAAAAAAAAAAATAATAACTTTCTCAAATATTTTCATGTCATTGAGAGAACGATGGGCGAACAATATTTGTCCGATGTATGAAACTGATATGCGAGTTCTATACGCGATAGGTGTCAGAAAATTTGTTACAAACGTACCTGGACGAGTACGCCGAGACCCCTTGGGAATCTTTGAAATACATGATCGCGGAGGTGTGTTACGGAGGTCACGTTACCGACAATTGGGATCGTCGACTCCTCCTGGCTTATGTTCAACAGTACTTCAACGAGGAAGTTTTGAACACTCCGTATTACAGACTGTCGTCACTAGCCACTTATTACGTGCCTCGTGATGGCTCATTAGAATCTTACAGAGATTTCATAACGATGCTTCCAGCTTCTGATAAACCGGAAGTATTCGGTCAACACGCTAACGCCTTCATAGCATCACTAATTACCGATACCAAGGTCATGTTTCAGACTTTGATGAGCTTGCAAATTGAAGTTTATTCGGGTGATGAAGATTCGGGCAAAGCGGATAAGGTACGATATTTTTAATTCGATTCCAAAAATTCCTGACAAGCCTGGACACTTTCAAGGGTCCCATTTCACTTCTGCAGGCTTTTTACCTTTTTTTTTCGAATGTATACCGAACGTAGAACGGGACCATGACTTTTTTTAACAAGGATATTTACGTTGCCATATGCTGTCAGTGATTTCATGATGAAAGGCTTATTCAAAATGGATCAAACAGTGCTACGATCTCATTACAGATAATGCAGTTAGTGATTGACATGGCATCAAAGATTCCAGAATGCATAGATTACGAGAGCACTGAGAAATTAATGGGTCCGAATAAAAGTCCTCTTGATGTAGTCCTTTTACAAGAGATCAGTTGCTACAATGCATTGTTGATGAAAGCTCAAAGCAGTCTGATGGATTTGGAAGGCGCGATAAAGGGTTTGGTGCTCATGACTGACGAATTAGAAGATATATACACGTGCATGTACGAAGGGCGAGTTCCTGCCGCCTGGCTGACTGCATATCCATCTCTAAAACCTCTGGGATCTTGGACCAGGGATTTCATCAGTCGAGTTGAACATTTCGCGAACTGGGCTCAAACAACACACCCACCTCTTTTGTTCTGGCTCTCCGCTTACATTTTTCCAACTGGATTTCTCACTGCTGTACTACAGACTTTCGCGAGACTCTCGAATCTCCCGATTGATTTACTGTCATGGGAATTTAATGTCATCACGATTGAAGGGAGCGCCATTGTTGAACCACCTACGGTAACCTACTCTGCTTTAGTGTGTTCCACAATTCTACTTGAACTTCTAGCTGCTTGTAAGACTTTAAACTACCCGGTACATCCTGAAATAAAATCTTACGTATTCGAAGTATGTTGAACGTACGAGACTACTTTTTACTCATATTTCATGCACAAAATAAGAGCATCCTTCTGAATTGTTTTGTCCTGATTTCTCCAGAAACTAGAGCCTTGGGTTTCGACCTGTTTTTACTCTCGTTCGTTGTTGCCACGGGTCTCTGTGACCCAGTAAACTTTGCGTGCTCATACCCTCTCGAAAGAATGGCTATTTTTGAGTGAATTTTTTTTCTTTCTTTACCGACCACTGACTAGGCGAGTTGTGCAGGTTTCAATGTTGAAAAACGCTTTATCCCGCTGTAGTCGAAGTTCGAAAGTAAGAGCATCCTTAATTTCATGGAAAAAGACCCTTTCGGCCTGGGCCAAAGTGCCCCAATGAGAGTAATCGAGGACTCAGACCTTACCAAGGCTGTTTCTATAAATGGACGTGGGATTTTTCGTCAGCACTCCAGCCCCTTCGAATATAGTTTCTTATATTTGTTTACTAGGATGGTGTGTACGTAAAATCGATTTTTCTGGAAGGGGCAGGATGGGACAAGCAGTCCGGTTGTCTAATGGAGCCATTACCGATGCAGCTCATCACCAACATGCCAGTCATTCATTTTCGACCAATGGAGATATTGAAAAAGAAAACTAAAGGTACTATCGATCGATGAACGAACACAGTAAATTGCAAAATCTCGAATAATCTCGATTGTAAATGGAAATGATTGAACCTTTCGTTTGTTACGATGAAAATTTCAGGAATGTACAATTGTCCGTGCTATTATTATCCGCAAAGAGCTGGCAGGGAAGGTCGACCATCGTTCGTTGTAGCTGTTGATTTGAAATGTGGTTCCGAACCTGCCGATCATTGGATCAAACGTGGCACAGCCCTTCTCCTCAGTCTTGCCGAGTAATTCTAATTAGATTTAGTTACGTTACAATTTTCAATGTATTTTCATCGTTTACGACCCAACAGTATTTGTCTAACAGTTGATGAATAAATGGCATTCGAGCAGTCTCCGAAATAATTAATTCTCCTGATGTTTAAAATAATAATAGAAATTGTTGACCAATTCGGAGGGAGAAAAACTAAACGACAAGAAAATACGAGTTTTCACGGTTTCATTCGACCCGAGGAATGGTTTCGCTCGGGAGAGTGCCTTTGCCACTTTACGAGAATGATTATTCCAACGTCGCCGTAATAATTTCTCAGATCCGAGGAGGGCAAAACCGAGAAAACTGTGAAATGTTATAAATTCTGAAGTTTTGGCCAATGTCGAAGACAGTGGCTCAATTTATCCAGCATGTGTTTCTGGAATAAAAAACATTTAGAGAGTAGAAAACATAAGCGGTAGAGAAGTGTAAAATAAAAATATTGTAAGATTTGACGTTGTCTAAGCACAAGAACGTGGCTGTAAGAAGAATTATGGCAACTTCCCAGTTATCGCCTGGAGTTCTTCTCGTCTTACTCGTTGTAAATGTACACGTCGTCCAACACAGCTCGCCAAATCCAAATTGTCACGTTTCCACCGAGTCGACCGTAACGATGGCACAATTTTCCAAGCGCCTAGCGCTCCACTGGTACGTGCAGTTTTACAGGGAGTGTGTGCTTTTCCTCTACTATATACCAATGAAACAGGACTCTTATAGAAACACGTTTAGTACTCGTATTGCCCAAATACGTTTCCATAATTCAAAGACACCTCTTCAAAAAAAAAAAAAAAAAAAAAAAAAAACAATCTTATTTTCTATTCCAAGCACGTATCAAACCTCCAAATACCTTTCTACAATCATATGCTCTTCAGGTACATCGGTGTAAATAATAGAAGAAAAAGCAACTATTTTGTCACAGTTGAAATAGAAAAAAGCTTTGGAAAAAAATTCAAATTCACACCTCATCACTTCGCTTTCACTCAGATTCCAAGAAAAATTTCTTTTCGATATATTAACCCTGCGATACTACCATTGGGTCACATTGTTCCAATCTCGAGCCAAAGGCATTGGGTCAAGCCTGAAATGTCGAGAAACCTCTTGAGTGTTCGAATTCCTGATTCACATGTGCGAATGAAAAATGAATAAGGCCGATGATTCAGTAATTTTCTACTGAATGATGCACGAGTGATACAATTTTGCAGATTTTTTTATAAACCACCCTATCGATCAGCAATAAAAAGTTGAAGTTAGGTCTCTTTTTAGGGTCTTGTAGAGGCGTTGACGACGAAGAGATGTTTTTTTTTTTTTTTTTTTTTTTTTTTTTATTTTTTTGGGAAAAAGAAACAGGTCCGATTGCTTTTTCTTCGAGTAGAAACTGTAACGGCACGTTTATTGAGCACTCGATGCCAGCTGAGCAGGCAAGAAAAAGTGGTTCACACCTCGGCTTCTCACGCGTGTCAAGCTCAAGTTGGGCCAGCGAGTGATACGAAATGTTTTAATCAATATCAGGTACATATAAGATGAAAAAGAAGAAAAAAAAATCTGCAGCTGAAATAAAAGCGTGTTAACGTAACTGGCGAAGGGGAAAGATGATGAAAAAAAAGTATAATACACGGCATTATACGTCTTAAGTTCGCGATGAAACGAGGCGAAAAAAGAATATACATATATATATAGAAAAAAAAAAAAGAAAAAATAGGAAGTAACGAGATTTCAGTAATTGGGGAAACATGAGAAATGGTTATGATCCACGAGTTTGAATAACCGGCGATGTTAATTAGAGGTAGGTAAGCCAAGGATCCTTTTCAAAAGTTGTTCTTCATGGGTTTTGAATCTCGAAGGCTTAGAGAGAGCGTAGAGAGGTTTTGGTACCGGGCTTAGTTGTACACATTGAACTGAATAAAAGAGAGCTCCGCCGATGGAGAGAAAGACGAAGCTAACGACTAACTCTGAAAGGACCTCGGTGTATCATTCTCCTATGTATAGTCCGTGCCCGTAGCATGTTATGAAATGCTCCTCGGAGGCCTCCGGCTACGTATGAAAAGGAAAGAAATAAAAAGAAGTGATTTGCACCGGCTGCTGTGGCTTCAAATTTCAACAGTCCATAATATAATATGCTTGCTATAACATTTTCACTTTATATTATAGATATATCGTTTGCTCGTTGAGCGAGTGCAATTGGGTTGTTAACGAAAATATCGGTTTACGCGTCATTGCGAATTGTATTACTCGAGTGGGCTCCAACAATATTCGTCAATAAAATATAGGCTCAACGTTGTTCTCTTTCTTTCCCTCCGATCTCAAGAGCCTCTCTCCCCCTCTGCCCCTCTGTATTAACGCTAAACTGAAGCCGCGCGTGCACTGCATTAAAGTTTACCTCAACCAAGTTCTTTCTTATCATAATCGCATTTGGGGATAATGGAGCAAGGATAATTTGTTATCGCAGCATGTCATGGTGCAGAAACTTTTTAAATTACACTTCGTTTTTCGCTGAAGAAAACTTTATTTCATCCACCTCCGTTTCCACTGCCACCACCATTGCCAGCCCTCCAAAAAATATGAGGATAGTTGGACACTCACTTCGGTATATATGAAACCGGCATAATATTTTTCTAACCATTATTCTTTCCCCTCAGATTGCATGTGCTTTCTCTCTTGCTTAACCCGGAAGATATCAGATAGGGAGGCTGTCTACTTTGGGAATGTCCAACCCTCGGTATATGCACGCTGTCCTGCCTGCCTGCCTGCTTGCCTTCTCCCTGTGTCTCCCTCCATTTCCCTTTTCTCTTTTACTTTTGCGGTCTTATATCATCCTCCAAACTCTTGAATAGAGGATGGGACATTCTTGCTTCTCGAGCTACTGTTTTGAATGCGCTGATCGTTTCGAAACTTTACTGTCTTTTGCTTTGTTCTCCTTTACCCGTATCTTTCGTAAATAACATCTCCTTCACGATTATCTTATTTCTTTCTCGATATCTCTCTCACTTACTCATATTATCTCCGGAATTTTTCTCATCCTCCGCTCCTTTTTCTCGAGCGTTCTTTCTCTTCTTCGTGTCTCAGCTAGCTCAAACAGGTCCAAAGTAAGGGAACGTGTCTTCTCCCCTATCCAAGGAAATAAGATATTTTTCAAAGTTTTTTGTCGCGCTCATTCTCGAGCATTTCAATCATTATGATCATCATAATTTCTCTTTTCGAAATTTCACACTAAATTATCACTCCACCGCAGAAAGAGTCCTCCGCAGAAGCTGTAGCAGTCGAGACAATTGATTCCTTCGAGTTTGTTGTGTCGAAAGAAGAGAGAAAAAAATTCCCACAAAGTTTCTTAATCAATCGGAGTGCAGCTACCGCAGAAATTGGAATAGAACTTGGTAAAATCGCGCGTCTTCCGAGTCGGTCTCTGAATTCCCCAATTCCTTGTCAATATTATCAATGTCAAAAACGTTCCCGTTTCAAACTCTGGGCTCAGCATCCTAATCTCCACTCTCCCGCTAATCAATCCCGAATCAGCAATCTCCCCAAACATTCCATCTCGAGTCCCCGGTCGGCGTCGGACGACGCGAAACCTACATCCACGATCTCCGGCCCAATTACCCTGAGAACCGAATGGGCCCTCGTTGCGACAGTCCCAAAGATCATCCTTGCTCTCACTATTTTCTCTCGAAACGTTAGTTCTTCAAATCCCAATAATAAAAAATGACTCCGGATAAGGAAACGAATGATCTTCCAATGATGTTTGGCTTCGTAGGCGATAAAAGATGATGAAATAATAATCAATATCTCAGCTGGTGCTCGCTCCATTATAATATTTCAAAGAATCGGATTAAGCGATGAGAAGCTCAGTCGCAGCATCCGGCTGCTTCGTCTTAAGATTTATATGCCGTTGGAAAAAAAAAAAGAAAAAAAAAGTAAAAAAAGGTGTAGCCGAGTATTGGTACAGTGCAATCTCATATAAAACCTACTACGCATTTGTCAGCGTCAAATACTACTCGGAGGAGTAAAGTTGGGGGGAAAAAGCAGCAGATATCGAAGGTGCTATTACCGCAGTGAGTTTTGGATGCTGTACGATCAAGAAAGTTGCACGTACACACAAGAATAGTGCGCAACATATCTTATGATGTATGCCGAGAAAGTACAAGATTTTTCACGACGGCCGCAGTGGACTGTGACAACGGGAATTGAAATTTTTCCACCACAATAGTCAGAAAAGTGTGTATGAGTTTGGAAAAATGACGGTGTGGAGGAGAAGAACTCTTGATAGGATATACTCCGTGTGTGCGCGTGTGTGAGTGTGTGTGTATGTGTCCTAGGTATGAAAAGCGGAAGAGCTTGAAAATACGCGATCTCCGGCGCCAGGAAAGCGCGATGACGATAAGCAGATAAATAAAGCAAAAGCCATTTCGGTGAATACGAGATTGGGAAAAGCAAGGAGTGCGCCAAGAAACAGAAAAACAGAGAAAATAATAATACATATATAAACCGCGTAAGGTGAATATGCGAACAGGCGAAATAACACACACCGCCGCGCACACTTGTCGAATTCATCTCCGTCCCATGTATTTTCCCAAGATTTTTTTCCACCTTTTCCTCGCCTGATGGTCTGAATGAAAATAAAACAATTAAAAACGATCAGAGCACTGAGGAACCAGGATCGTTTTTTTATCTTTTCTTTCTTTTTTTATTTCTTCGATTATTGTAGAAATTTTCACGAAAAAAAGTGTCGAAATGAGCCCCCCTCCGCTCCCCCAAGGCAGAAAAGATTCAGGACTCATTGAACACGAATTATTCGCTTCTCGCAGTTTTGTTCCTCGTTTCTTATTCATGTACACCGAGTTATTTTATTTTCACAAAAGTTCCAGAAAACCTTAAGCCCTCTGAGGCTGGAGGGTGCTGTCGGTAATTAGACGAGCTCTTTCTTCTCCGTTTCTTCAACTTTCTCGTTTCTTTTGGCTTTTTTACAAATTATCAATCCTCTCGTGCATATCGATCCTTTAATACGAATGATTATCTCAAAATTTTACGAATCCGAAGACAAAATTCAAAAATTTCGAATGGTAGGATGCGACGATACAATTGTTAGTTTGAAATCAAAATAAATATTTTTTTTTTTGTTCGATGTCATAGTTAAATGTCATGATTGGATTGCACGAATTGAAAAATGGGTATTCCAAGAAAAAATACAAATTTTCCGAGCATTTTCGAAAAACGTATATGCAATCAACGAAAAACTACCGTTTCTACTTTTGAATTTGTCACTGTTCCAAGAAAAATAGAGAAAAAACAAAAAAAAAACTTGCGGTATTTCGTTATTTTTCAAACATCGTTTAATAAAAGTAAAACTGGGGAAAAAAAAACGTGGAGCAAAGAGTCAGAGAAAAAATATGCGTAAAGCCCTGAGGCTGGAGAGCGCTGCGAACGAGTAAAATTTTCGTCGTAAAAACTCGGTCATTCAATTTCGATTCACCGGGGAGAGTTATTTGATTCGAAAAAAAAAAAAATAATATCGTTTGAAAATCGTATTACCGTGTTATTGCGTGGGTAAAAATGAAAGGACCCGAATGACTCTTATGTAACCGCGAAGTACAACGCACGCATTGCACGAAAAGTGTATGGAAAAAAAAGAAGAAAAGTTTGAAAATTTCTTGAAAAACTTGGGCGCGTTGGGAATTGAAATAAAAAAAAATAAAAAAATGAAAAAAAAAAAGAAAGAAAGAAAGTTTGAAAAGGAACGGTCGCGTCCCGTGTCGGTGAAGGATATGGAAACCGCACGAAGCAGCGTACTGTTTTCAACTTTCATTTGCGTCAACTTTCAGCTCCTTCTCTCATCGAAACTATGTTTTCTGCAGCAGAGCTTTTACGAGTGCAGATATTACGCGCGAGTTACTCGGACGAGTTGCGTGCATAGAGAAGTTGCCACGAATGAGTCAAACTACGTGTATATTTTTTTTTTTTCAAATTTTTTTGTCCGCCTCAAATGCACGTATACATTATGAAAAAGTGGAAGATACTCAACGGCTGTCCATGGCGAGTCGCTTTTGTGTGTTTATCGTGCTTTTAATCACTCACATCGTTGACTAATTTATTAATCAAAACTCCAGTCAGGAATAATTGACCCCTTTGGACATTGGATTGTCGGGTATTCCGAGCGAACAATATCCTCTTTCGATTGCAATTCGCGAAGTGAAAAAAAAAAACACACACACACACACACACGAGAGCCTTTTTTTCATCACCTGACACCGCGGCGGAATAAATCCCTATTTTTATTTGCGGTATACCCGTTACTGGAATAGAGTTGAAAAAAGCTTCTTTTTTTTTTTTTCATCATCACGGATGCGTGCATTCCGCTTGTTACGATGTAACGAAAATCCGTTTCGTAGCATTTTGAATTTTGTTGTGTGAAACACGAGAAACGGCTGAACAATTATTTTTATATACAAAATATATAGACTCGCGGGAATGAAACAAAAGCGAAATCAGATTTCACGCTCGTCGTTATTCCGGATGATTGATCGCGGTATCTCCGTTATCGTTATTCATCAAAATCATTTTCTATAAGTATCGCGACGAAGCTCCATATTTTCAGCAAAGTCAGATATTCGGTTTTAGGATATCGAGAGATGACAATTTTCTCCGGGGGAGTCCAGAGACAGAAAATCAGGGAAGAGGCAGCAGGGCAAGTAGTTACAGGATTAAAATTAGCTCGGATGATCGATGAAAAAAAAACTAATCGAAGAAGCTTGGCTCGAGGTTTTGAATAGTATAAGCGTAACGAAATTGAATGGGATGAAGTAAGATAACCGCTCTATGGTTGACCATACACAATTAATATATATATATTTATACGGTGAGGTTCGGTCAATTATTACAAACGTTGTTATCAATGGATGGTTGAAAGCTTATCAATTATATGCATGACTTTCGATCAATTTAGCTCCGGCGGGAGAGGACTCCATCCCGTTTGAGTTAACATATAAATTGCCGCTTAACGGGAATGCAGCTGTGATCGTTGGCGAGTCCGGTTACGCATACGTGTCCCCTTGCATCGAGGATAAGGGGAGAGAAGAAGGGGGAGGGGGGGGGGGGCAGGCGAGAGAGTGTGAAAGGGAGACAGAGGGAGAGAGAGAAAGGAAGAGGGCGAGAGTCCGGGAAAATTCAATTCAATTTCCTACAGAAAGTCTTTAGCGTTTGAGGATATTATGCAATCGGTGGAAGCAGGATGTGGGTGAAAAGAGGAAAGAGAGAGAGAGAGAGAGGGATGAGAGAGGGAGAAACAAACTGAAATAAGGGCGGTGAACTCCGAACCTACCCTCTCTCGGCTACCTCAACGCCGAGTCGATCTTCTCAAGGGGGTGGTGTATGTACCGAAAGAGGCTACGGTAGCTTTTTCATTCTCGCTCTACCCTGTTTCGTTCTCTATTTCGATCTCTTCGTCTCCGAATGCTTTTTTTTACTCTCTTTATCTTATAAAGATACGTGTATATCTATATATACGTCGCGATATTCATAAATATATATATATGTATGTGCGCGTGTATATATTCGTCCCCGTTTTCGTATCGGTACGTCTCGCTTACTCAGCCTCTCAATTCAGAGACGTTGATGCAAGCGCGAAGACGACGGAAGGAAGGAAGGGGATTTTCGCGAGCAAGCGCTGCTCGAGCAGTTGGGTGGGTTTGGACCCTTCTTTCCCTCTCTCTCTGCCTCGTCCTTCTCACCTCTTTATATATCTGTATCGAGGACGTCTAACAAAACCGTAGGGATGCGAATATGAGGGTGGAAGTGGTCCAAAGTGAGAAGGAAAAGAGCCCGAGGAGGGAAGCTGACAGAGCGAACAGAGCAATCAGAGAGAACGAGAGAGGGTGTGTATACGCGAAAATTCTGTTGCGCGGGCGCCAAGATGGCGCAACCGCTTCGTGCAGCATCCCCGTCAGTTACAACTCAGATATTGTCGTGTTCACTTTGATCGTTGTATCACTCTGGGGCTCTCCACATCAACCTTTTATTCCCCCCCACACATCTCTCCCCGCCGACGTTTCTCACTGCTCTCGCCGCTGCTGCTGCTGCTGCTGCTGCTTCCAAAGTGTTACTTCTCGCCCAGTTTCCCCAATGAGCGCGAGAGCCCTTTTTTTTCATGAAAATTCAAGTGTAATTGACGCTTCAAAGTCGTCGATTAAAGATTTCTATTTTTAAATATATATTTTTTTTATTCATTAATCGTGTACCGTCCATTTTATACTTTCTTCAATTTTTTATATTCAATTATTAATCTTCGCTACGGGAATAAATGAATTTATATTTTTGCTCCGAGAGCGCGTTTTCTTGAATTTGAAAACTCTCTCGGGATACGACGACTGTGGCATCTGTGCGCTTCACGTTTTTTTAGTGGTTTGTTGTCTATAACCAATAAGTACCGTTCACTGTACCAGAGTTGATAACGAGAAAAAATAAATAAATAAAACACGTTCGAGTGTAAGTACATGTGATAAGTGATTGTTTTGTAGGATTTTATAAAAGTATATTGTGAAAGTGATTTTAAAGAGATAACGGAGATTCTTTCGAGTGAATCATGGATTGTAAAAGCGGGAGATTTCAAAGAGCCACTATTTATCTTCTGGCCCTGATCGGCGGTGAGTTTGAAACTTGTTTTTTTCACCAATTCTATGATCTAATTTCTCGATCGTATTTCCCTTAGCGATTTATTCATTCTCCCCCAACTGTGAGACTTAATTTCGTCCCTTGATTCAACCTCCACGAGACTCAAATGGTTCTTGATGTCAATCGGATTACAGAGGAATCAACAGAGTGAAATTCGTTGAAGCAAAATAAAATTTGGTCCATCGCGAAACGCGCTCTATTTTTTGGCTCAAATAAATATTTCCAACTACGACGAAAACATCGCTGATTTGACAAAAGTTTTGTTGAACCTACAAATTTCATTTGTACACCAAAATTTGTTGAAACGAGAAGAAATTTTGTTGAATCAACGAATTTATCTTCTCGGTTTAATTCGAACCTTTCGTTTGGTTCGTTTTTTTTTTTTTCTTTCAATTGACTCGAAAAAAGTTTTGTTTCAAACCAATTTATTTCGTAAACATACTCTCGTCGGAGAAATTAATCAGCGAGACGATACACGTAATCAAAATTATAACACACCGACAAGTTTCGTACAACACACGCCCTCTCATAATTTCATTAAGGCGTTCACGAAATTTGATACTGTCAACGCGATCTTGCTGAATTTATGCGGGACACGTTGAGTCCCTTTTTAATTTTGTTTGTTTGTTTGTTTGTTTTTCTTTCTTTCTTTTCAGTGTTAAACATACTTGCAATTAATTACCGGGCAAAGAATTTTCTCGGAGCCAATATTTTGGCTGAGAATCTATGACTCAAGCGTCGAGCTCCAAAGCTCCCAACCCGTAAAATTAATCTGATAAGATTAGGGTCCATTCGTTCTCTTCACTGGAGATTATAATTTCCGATAGAAAACCCTCGCATTAATCACGTTATAATTGAAACCGTGAAACTTGATAGAAAAAAAATAACGTTCATTTGTAAAAATCCTTATTTCGCGATCTATCGAAAATTTTTTTAATTTCTTTATTATATCGCCGGAATAAACGTGCGGAATCGAATTCTGTGCTAAAATCATTTTGGAATAAAAGCAGAGTGTAATAAAAGTTCGATTTGGATTTTATTAGTTTTTCTATCTTTGCCAAATATTATTTCATTTATTTTCATGAAATTCAGCATTTCTTCGGTCGAAAAATATTTTCAGGATCGTTCACGATTCGTCAATACTGAAATTTTCATTATTTTGATGTTTCGACTCGATACAAATATTTTTCGATTCCTCTCCCCCCTCCCTCCCAATATTCAAAGATTCTTTTCAAATTTTTCGTCAAATTCCAACGTCCCCAATTATTTGACATCGATCGATTCGATCACGAAGTCGAAATTTCAGAAACTCCGAATCCACAGGATTTTTCAAAAAGTTAAAAAAAAAACTATTCCCATCAACATTCATTCGTTTTTGTTATCAATTTTCGATTTCACAAAATCATCGAAAAATCGATATTTCTCAAAACTTTTATCCAGCTTTTCAACTCGCACGTGTCTTTCAAAAAACTTTTCTCAATCCATCTATTTTCTAACAAGCAATTTCACAGAGAACGCGCATCGCGCACTCATTAAACCGAATCGCGTTGTACTTAATGAGCCGTAATATACTCGAGAAAATAATTGAGAGCTTCGAGGGGATGGTGGGGGCAGGGGGGGGAGGGGGAGGAGACTCGAGCTAAAAATGATCTATCTTCGGTTCTCGAAGTTTCAACAAGTGATTTCGAGTTTATTGCATATAACTATGGATCCGTTGTGGAGGGAGACATTTTTTGGCAAAGAGCTCTGTACGATCGATCGGTGAACGCTTGCATATCTTACACTTGTTCTGACATTGTTACACGCTATGCAGCGTAAATCCGTCCAGGAAATTGAGTTATCTTTATAGCTCCTCGTAGCGGATTTATCGCCACTAGAGATTCTTCTTTTTTTTGTTCTTATCTTTCATTTTTTCAATGGTTTTTCGAAATAATTGCTCTGTTTGTCAAAAATCTGAAAGACACTCGTTCAAAAATCTATCAAAATTCGAGCATTTTTCAAACTGACAATTTTTTTTTATGAAACAAAAAAACAGATTCTCATCGAGCTGATAAGCAAACAGTTTTATTTCAATTTGTTCATCATTCTCAATGTTTACAACCGTTGAATCAAGAGTTTCCTCAATTTTTTCAAACTGTGCAAACTTTGCGTCGAATCATCGATGTTTTTGAATCGTAAAGTATAAAAGTAGCAAAAATACTGAATATCGAAGAAGCAACTTCTCGCATTTCGTGCATCGAAATAAAACTCGGTTTTTTTTGCGTTAGAACGAAACTTTTAAAGGTCTCAATTAGTAGAATCGTGTCGGGAAGGGCAGATTGAAAAATAGGGGGAAAAGGGTTGAAAAGCGCGGCGGCATGACGATGAAAGTTAGGTAATTGAGAATGTTGTCAAATAAGATTAGAGCACAGAGAAATCTGCCACAATGGATGTAGATTGTGGAGCTACTTAAATATGTTAGCAATAAAATTCTCGGCGACAGGATAGTAACAACGTTACAACTTCCGAACTAAATGTGTTGCGACATAATGTCAAGTTTTGGCCGCATGCGTGCGAACGAAATAGAATTAGACAAGCTTCCAAGTGCATTGGCTCTCTCGAAACTATTCTTCGGTACTCACAGGAAATAACTCGAGCTAGCTGAGATACTTTTGAAAATAGTTTAAACCTTTTTCTCGTTCGTTTTTCTTTCTTTCTTTTTTTTTGTTTCTGTTCACATCGTTTTGCATCGTGAAATAAGGAAAGAAATTTGTGCTTTTAAATTGCGTTCGAAGTGATGCAAACTTTTCAGAATTTCAATTGCCTTTTTTTTTTTTAACGACGTTTCGAGACTCGGATTCACAATTGTAAAATGATTTGCTTCTTCGGGAGATACGACGGTGCAAGAGAGAAAAAAGCTTCGTTTGGAACGAACCCAATGTAATTTTGATTTGGGAACATAGAAGCTCCGCGATTCGAGTTGTAGTTTAATATGGTAATTTTACGCGCATTGCTAATGTACCAAATGCGAGCAAAAACGGCTCTCACCTTCGGCAACAGCTGCGAGACAAAATATATCCACAGGATTTAAATACATCTCGGATTATAATCACCAAATTAAAGGATCGGTAAATATTAATCGAGAAATTCGAATTTCTTCACGATTCAAAAACAGGACTGAAGGAAACAAAATTTTGGGAATAAAAAAAAAAGGAAAAAAATTGCATTTTTATAATTCAAATGTTTTTTTTTTCTCTCTCTCTAAGAGTGAAGACGTATTGACACGAAAAAATAGATTTTCTGGAACAGCTCAAAGCCGATGGAGGATTTTGTGAAAAAAAATAAAAATAAAATTTAATCGATTCGACGAAAGCAACGTATTTCTTAAGAATGAAATGAAACGCGTGTCGCGAATAAGGTGTGAAAATTTGTTGAAAGCTTTTAAGAAAATATATTTTTAGTCCGTTGACCGAAAGTGTATATTATTGATTGAAAGACCGAACCCGGATGTTTGAAAATGAAAAGGAATGAACCGGATTTCAGGTGCAACTGGCGTAAGAAATCTTGAAATGATTGTACCAGCGATGGTACGATCCGGAGATTCCGCCCGACTCTCTTGTCATTACGTTCTCGAGGGTGCTCCATTATATACTGTCCAGTGGTATCTCGGGGAGCAGCAGTTTTATCGCTACGTTCCAAAGAAGACACCTCCCCAGCTTATCCATCCTGTGCAGGGTATCGAAATTGATGTGAGTTTGTCAAACGTTTCATCTTCAACTTACACTATTATTCCTCATTTTTCATTATCAACTGAGCTTTTTTCCTTTCTTTCATACTCTATATATTAAACTCCTTATTCAACTATTTCATTTTAATTAGCTCGCCGAGAGACCTCCCATTCGCTTTTTATGTCCTTTAACGAGTTAAAAACTCGGCTTGAAACTTCTGAGCTTTGAATAGTTTTGAGAATTGAATAAAAAAAACATTCTGACTCTCGCTAGCTCTCGAGTTTCGTGGCACTAAATCTATTTTTTTTTTATTACTCCAACCGATCAAACTTGATCCTGCGTGATTGCAGTGACAATTCGATCGATTTAAATGACCAAATTTTGTCGATCTTTATATTTTTCAAATACGATCGTTTCGAAAGAAAATTTCTTCGGTACATGCGGACCTTTTTTCTTGCATTCATTTTGCTCAAGAATTAATCGCCAATATTTTTATTAAAAAAAAAAAAAAAAAAAAAAAAAAAAAAAACTCAAATTTCTCGACTTAATGAACATATTTCGAAATTTTTTGAGAGCTCAGCTCATATTTTAATTATCCAAAAATGTCCAGAATCTTAATATACTCATGACACTTTAATGAAAAACAGGCGCTGCATTCTAACATGAACGATGTGACACTCCGAAACGTGTCCAGGGAGGTGGCTGGCATGTACAAGTGCGAAGTTTCGGAAGATGCTCCAACTTACCACACGGTAGCACAAAAACAAGCGATGCAAGTTGCAGGTAAATCCGGCTAAATCCCATATGACCGATTTTCGATGTTCAGTAACGACGATTAATAGTTCACCGCTTGGGAATATATTTGTATGTATTTTATGTTTATCTCTCGTGTTTCTTATTTATCACAATTATATATATATAAAAGGAATATGCGAATGAAATAATTTCGAAGACATATTTTTTTTTCATTCGTAAAATAAAAATCTGCACTTTTCCCTGGTATTTTGAATCTACGAATATCCGTGTCTTTTTCTTCCGATATTTTGTGCAATTGGAGATGATTTTTTGCATAAAATGCTCGTTTTTTTTCTGTTTATTTGTGAGAAAAACAGTTTTTTTCCTTTTTTTCTCGCATTTTATCAAAACTTTTGTAGTTTTATAGAATTTTTGTTATCAAATATTCACCGAAAACAACTCTTCCGTGCACCATTCTCTTCGTTATTGAAAAATGAAAAAAACGGTGGATAATTAAAGCTCGTTATCATCAGGGAGAAACGTTTTACGCTAAAGAGAAGATTGGGGTCGTTTAAAGCCTCCTGTCTTTGGGGGGGGGGGAGGGGTCACGTTCGGAAAAATAGATTGCCAGGATCGAGAATAAATATAGTATTTATATCCTCGTGATCATAATATTCATGAAATTATTATTGATTTCGTGTGTGATTGAAATGATTTTTGAGACTAATAGATTGCACAATTGTTAGATATACCAGAAACGGATCCGGTGATAGAAATCGAGAGACAAAGGTTACCGATCGGTGAAACACTTCGAGCCAATTGTACGTCAGGCACTTCTCATCCTGCTCCAAACGTAACTTGGAGTATAAACGGACAAATAGTGAGTATCGTATTGCCATGAATTTTGTTGATGCGCTTATCGTATACTTTATTTATTTCGGTGCTATATAGAAATTTTTATTATTATGCGAGTTATGCAAATTTATAGAATGCCATATTGCCTCGTGCTCTCGTCATTTTCTTCGGGTAGTTTTCGTGCAAATGTACCTTTTTTTTTATTTTTTTAAGACCCTGGATGAACTTTTATCTTCGCATGTTAAGAGCTGTAATAAAAATGTTAAATTCAACAAATTTTCAGAATTTCGATTTATTTTTGTTTCTTTTTTTTCTCTCGTTTTTATTGACGTATTATTTCGAATACGAGAAAAGAGTAATGAGAAATTCAAACGTTCACTCGGAGCGAGAAAACTAAATTCAATTCATCGGAGCTTCTGGGCTCTACTACTTTATTATTTGCTAAATTGAAAAAAAAAAAATCTTCTTTTCAGTTGAACGACACAACGATGCAGTATAAAACTTGGACACGAAGAATTGCTCATGGAAAAATGGAGTTCACTCGGTCAGGCCTAGAATTGAAAGTTTTTAGTCGAATGTTTCAAGACGCCAGATTCCGACTCCGTTGTCGTACCAGTATCTCGGACATTTATACCGCAGCGACTGAGATCGAGGTTAACGAGGATAGACCTTTGATCGCATCTATCACCGGCGATGCTTCGGCACACAGCCATCGTGAGTGTTCATTCAATTGGAAAATACCGAATTTGGAAGAATTTTTTTAACGAAAATAGTGAAAATTGTTACTGGTGTATTGGAACGCTCGTACGGCCTGAACTATCGAAGATAGAGCAAAAGTGCATAGGACCAATGAGGTAGACGATAAAATTTCCTACAAAAAAGTCCCCGGCGCTATTTTTCCATCTCCGGTATCTTAGTCTTGAGCCCGCATTGAAAAAGCGGCTCGTGCACGCTTTCGCTAAAAATCCTGAAAATCAGCTTTCCTATTCCAGCGCCTCTCAGGACTAAACTGCCATAGCTAGAGAAAAGTCGTCAGAAACTTTTTTGTAGAAAATCGAATTCTCTGCGAAATTGGTCTCCTGAATTTTTGCCCTATCTCTACCAGTTTCGACGATACACGCCTTTAAACTTTCCACCGTCGTTCAGTTCTCGCTAATCAATAACTCATCGAGGCATGAACCGATGAAAAAAATCACAGAGACTTCCCAGTATGAAATTTGGTCCCAAATTCGAGTTTGTATCACTCGCCGCATCCAAGCTGTACCCCATTCCTAACGATTGAAAAAAAACTTGATCATTTCTCGTTCCCTGAATCTTAATAACAAAAAAAGTGACAAATCGATCATTTTTACAGGTTCGAGTGGCGTCGAGGGTGCAATGACAACGGTACTGAGTTCTCAAGGACTGATAAGAGCGATAATCACAAGTGGGAGCCTGATTGTATCGGCAGTAAATATAAGGTAGCTCGTTGTAAGTTGGTCAGGCTTTGATAGAGCGAATGTCTAAAAGAAAAGAGAAGATTGAGAGAATGAAAGAGCCAGAAGCAGAGGGAGGAAAGGGAAGGGGGGAGGGGAGTGAAAAACCACAAAACATCCGATCAACATCGTCCATGTAAACACCTAGTAGTCTAGGGCTTCCAGTTATATATGTTAACTATATATGACGTAGATAGACGACGAATAATTTTTAACGAGAAAATTCGCGTCAACGACTAGTAATAATAATTATTTAAAAAAAAAAAAATGAAGAAAATGAAAATAAAAAATAAAAAAATCGTGATTACGACGATAATGTACGAAAAAAAAATGTGCGAAAGCTGAAAACAAACGAAAAAGAAAAGAAAAAAAAATACAACAACAACAACAAACTTATATACACACTTACTACATACATTTAACTTTAAACATGTTACCTTTTGATGTAAATTGTTAATAAAACCAGCGGTTACGTATACATTATTGGGTTATCATAAAATATAGTTTTCGATCGTGTTATCAATAATGAACAACAAAAAAAAGAAAACGAAAAACGAGATGAACAGGTTCTGCCACCTTGAGCTGTTATAAACGATTGATTTTATATAATAATAATAATTGCTGAAAAATTCATTGCTCGTTTGGGCTGAAAATCATCATGATTGGTCAATTCTTTTTAAAATCCTCTTTTTCGACGATTTGCTCCTGAGGGGAAAATCTCATGACGAACGTGAACGAGTTTCGTTCACAATTTTTCAAATCACCGTAAAAGATCGAAAAAAAAAGACTGCTTATTAATTTTCAATTATTCAGTTGGAAGGAGCCATTCGTATCCATTTTGAATTCTTCTCTGCTTAGGAAAATAAAAAAAAATTTATTTTTTTTACTTTTTTTTCGATCCGGTGACATTTTTACAATGATTTTTTTTTTTTTTTGCAAAGAAGATGACGATTCAGCTTTTTGTTTGTATCGTGAAAATTCATCTGGTTCGTCTAGCTTGAGCTTGATCATATGTAGAAAGCTGCGTGCGATGAGCAAACAAAAATACTTAAAACCAAAAATTCCGTCAAAATGTGATGATTTTTAACGATTGTCGTGGGAATTCCCCTTAAATTTTTGTTGGTCAATGAACCGATGAAAAAATAACGTTAAACATTAGATTACTGCTCAAGCAGATTAACGTGCTCGTAAGTCTCGAAAGAATCGATATTTTTCGACAAATTTTTTTCTTTTCGATCGATACAATTGCCGTATAAACGAATCTTTCGAATTTAGTAAAAAATGAAGGTTTTGGATCGAAAAGTGATAGTCGTCGAAAGGTAAGCAAATTATCATCGTTTTTATCGAATTTTTGAACGTTTTTTTTTTTTTTTGTTGCTTATTTCGGTTAGTCTCTGATTATAAACCGCGAAATCGGAATTACTGGAGATTTTTAGGGATGAAATAACCTCGATACTTGGACATAAAATGAATACTTTATTGAGCGTACGATAAAATAATTAAAACTCGTAAAAATGTTATTACGGCTATGAACATTATGGCATGGAAACCTACGACACAGTCTATAGTCATTTGTTTTCAAAAGCTTCAAAATAATTTGTGCTTAATTCGGCACTTTTGGAATAAATGGAAATTCCCATCGATAGGGAACTTAAAACCATCAAAGATTCTCAGTAACTGGGATAAACGGTTCTTAAAGTGTGTGCAGAAAATCTTGCGAGGATTGTACCGACGATGATTTCGTTTCGATATCTCATCTGTCATATTTTCTTTTTTTTTTTTTTTTTTATAAATAATTTATACGGTTTTTCTGTACTACCGATCTACATCAATAAATAGCGTTACAATAATCTGTAACTAATACTCTTCCTCGTCGTAATCATAAGCGTAAGCATCGTCCTCGTCATATTGTCCGAGCATTTGACCGACCGTCATCTCTTGAGGATTCAATTCTATTTCTTCGTCGGCAAGCTCGTCGTTTTCTGTTGCTAAAATAATGGCAAAAAATGTATATTAAATTGAGAAAAACCAACAAGAAGAAGAAAGAACAATAGTGAATTTGAATTTGGCGAATTGAATCGTGATTTTGTTCTCGAAGATGCGTGGCCATTTTTTTTTCATAATTCTTTTACGAGATTCGAATTGAGAAAAGTTGGGAGAATTTTGAATTTTCAACAGAAAAAAAATAACATTTATACGCATGATATGATGATTCAGGAATGAAGATGTAATTAATTTTGAAACGCTTACCAACATCTGGAGTTTCAGGGGGATATGAATCGTCCAGAGCTTGGGCTTCGTGTTTTGGCGAGCACACCAATTTTTCTGCTTCCGTTACTTTCGGAGGTGTCTCCCTAGTTTTCACCTTCTTCGTCGGCGGTTCTTCCTGTTTGACTTTAGGAGATTTTTGGGTGCTGTCCCAAAAGAAAACGAGAAATTCATTAGTTGAGTGAAAAAATGGAAAATCGTTTGGAATAATTTCCAGAAAGCATAGAGAAAAAAAAAAGTGATCGTTACCGAGTTCTTTCTGGCTTCGGTCGCTCGACGTCTGATTCGACGTGGGCTGGTACTTCGTTACAAGACGACACGTTATTCGATACTCCAACGTTCAGACTTCTCAAGACTTCGTAATTGATTTTAGAAGAAATTCGTTTTTCTTGCAACATTTTTTCAATGGCTTCGCCTGGTTAAACGATACATCGAAATGGATAAGCACCGATGATTAACGATAAATGATGAAAGTGCTAAATTTCTATTTGTTCAATTGTTCTGAAAGGAGAAAAACGCACCTGCTGTGCTCGCTGCACTCTGATTTTTATTTCTTTTCGGAGCTACGCGTCGTTTCTTTTTTTCCGGTTTGCCTTCCTCCTTCCCTTTTTGACGTTTCTCTTCTTTTTCTGAAAAACGAATACAACGAACGTTATTAAAACGCTAAAAGCACCTTCCAGACTTTGAGAATCTTCACTATTTTTTCTTACGATTGAAATTTATCAAAATATTTTATTATTACGAAAAAAACGTCTATAATTTTTCAAAATTTCCACGATTTTCTATTCACTTTTTTATACATCGAAATATTTTCCTTTTTCTTCGTTTTATTTAATTTTACTTGTATTTTTTTGAAATTTGATACAAACCTTGTTGGTCCCGGAGATAATCAGCGTTGATCTTGTTCCACAAATTATGTTTCGAATTCGCTTCCTTCTCCGACATAATGTAGCTGTCCAATTCCTCATCGTCCAGACCGGTAATGTCTATTTCACCGGTTGTCTGTCAAACAAGATTGAATTCAAATTATCACTCCGAATTCAACGAATAATCAAATAACATAATAATTATTCCGGATCGATAAGTAATAAATAATTAATAAATAATAGTGAGAAATAAAATAATTAGTCGGAAGTTAAAAGCTTTTAAAAATATTGAAAATTAATACGAAGCTTACGTTTTCAAAAGCGGAAATAGTCTTTTCGCTACTATTATTGTCTTTGTCTTTTTGTTGCGTGTTCAATCCCATAGAAGCAATGTCCGGTCCTTCGAATTAGAATATCAATTGTATTAAAATTGAATTCTATTTTTGGGTGGATGATTTGTGATCGAGCAGTCACATTGGAAGATTACTGATAAAAAAATTTGGTTTTTTTTTGCTAGCTTTACCAAGTCCGCTCATAAGTGGGTGTGAAATAACTGAAGAGATCCGTATCGCTGAGGACTCGTTAGGATCATCCGGATCACTTTCGACACAATGATCAACGACACTCAGTGTACTTTCTTTGATGAATCTCGAGGTTTCCAAGTCTTCTACTCTCCGTTCTGCGAGTAGAGGAAAAAAATCGTTTGATAATTATTGATGTTCCTGATCAAAATTAATGTTTTTTTCATTTTTTTTTATTTTTCATTCACGAATAAACGTTTTTTTGAAGTTTCTTCATTCTTGGTTCAGTTATTCAAATAATTTTGATGTTATCACCGTCTAATTTATGATGAGCTTTGACGAATTTTTGGTTTTCCAGTTGTTTGTCGATTTCCGACTGCAAATCGTTCAGCTCGGTGTCTATATTTTCCAACTGAAAAAAAAAAAAAACAAAAGCATACGATTGAAAACTTGCGAGAAAAAATTGCGATAAAAACTCGATTTTAAAATACTGAAAACAATTGAACTTGCTTCAAATGATTGTCACAATTTTTTTTTTTGTTTTTCTATGAAATTATGCATTGCGAAAAAGCATATAAATTTGGTACCTTTTGGAGACGTTCTCTGTCTTTTTTACGTGCCGCTTTGAAGGCCGGTGGATCTTGTTCCTCTTCGAGATCAACGGTCATGAATTCTTCGAGGGTCAGTGCGCTCGACGGAGTATCGCCAAATTCTATCAGCCTGAAAAAATATTCGTTGATGAGAAAACGAGACACCGAATGATTGGAACGAGATTTCGACGACAATTTATATCATACCTTTTTCGTAACGTCGATTCGTGAACTTTGACTATTTTAATGATGTCAGCCGGTGATCGACTGAATTCGTGTAATCGAGCTGCCATCAATAAAGCTGCAAAACGTAGCAATTATAATTATTCGAGAATTTTGACATTTTCTAATCGAGTTACACAACGAGTAAAAATTATTCGAAAAAATTTTCAATAAATTCAAAAAAATCAAAGTATAATCTGAAAAAATGATTTTTTTTTGTTTTTTTTTTTTTTTTTTTTTCATTTTTGAGTTTATGATGCTTTTTACCTGCTCCGCACAATCCCGAAGGCCTCCGTCCACTGTGGATACTGTCACGCTTCATCCTTTGTACCAATCTCAACGCTGTCATCGAAACTTCATGAGTTTTCTCTCCAAACTCGAGTTTATTGGCGAATCTCATGATGTACAGGCACGGATCTTGAAAACGTACGTAAATCCAAAAATCAACGTCACTAAAATCATTTCTTGAGATAATCATTCAGTTAAAGTTCAGTCGAAAAGAATGTTTTTTTTTTCTTCGTCCATTCTTTTCGTTTTCGAAAACTAACAGAATGGTGTACACTGTCAAAAGTTATTATTCGCTAAAATCCTAGTGACAGAAAATTTGTGAGACAAAAAAAAGGGGAAAAACAGCAATATTTTGTTTGACTTTTCAGTTTCATCTTGATCCATAAGTTCGAAACGTTTATTTTTTCTTTTTCTGACGTGTCTCTTCTCATCGACTACGCTCTGAGAGATTGAGAGATAAGGCAGATTTATTATGAGACTGAAAATAATATTTGAAAACTTGTGCGTTGGATCAAAATTGGCATGAACAGCGGGAGAAAAAACTCGTGCGCGATGTTTGCACGATCGTTGGATATCGATAGCCTTGGCCCTGCCGTATACAAACACGATACGATATTTGTTTATGTTTACTTTTACGATGCTATTCCATCTCCATAGAAAATATCTCTCTTTCGGGGTCCGAAGAAAAAAGCTTTGTATAGAAAAATGCTGTTTCCTGTATATTTTGCGTCGTGATTCCAAACAATAGTTTTAACCGTACAATTTCTCCAGTGGCAAAGTTCAAATGATTCATCATTTTTTTTTTCCTAATTGTAAATTAACGCGAATTAACAGAAAATGCCAAAACGGTGGTTAAAAAAATGTTCTTCTACACCGAAACTGATCTGACAGTTTGATTGAAATGGTATTTTCTCAAAATTTTTCAAACTCTCATTATATTCATTTTATTTGCTCAAACGGGATTCGGACAAATGTCCGGATGATAAAAATCTTCTTTTTTTTTTATTTCTCTTTATTTTACAACAATAATCCGTTAGTAGCTACAACGATAAATAATTTTGGGCGATTTGCAAATAAAAAAAGAAGCTTATCCGTGCCGAGTGTTAAAAATAATAAAAAATTGCAATTAACTCGAAAAAAAAAGAAAAAATTATGCAATTTTTATTTTTTTTCCTTCCAATCGAAAAGTTGAGACAGTTGTCCTCGCTTGAATCTTTGTGAACGATGAAAAAATTGAAAAATTGTATTTCGAGGCTTTAAACATGGAAAATATCGATAAATAAATAATAAAAATATGTGAAAACTTGGAGTTGTTGAAAAGTAGTTGAAAAATGGGAAGTAAAACCATGAGTTTTGGAGGGACGTAGATTTTTTTTTTTTTTTCTCTTCGAATTCGAGAGAATCGCGTGCGAGGAGGCATGCGCGTTGAGTTTGGATTCCTGTTTATCGAGCGTCAGATATATAACGTATAGTAAAAGCGTAGAGCCGAGAATCCTAACAATTACCGAAAATGCAGGGAAGCTGTTGTCGAAAGCTTTGATAGTCTCGTTAATCACAAAGCACAACCAGGATAGTCGAGTGTAAATTGGTGGCGGGAATTATAAAAATTGGGTGTAACTTAAAAAAAAGTAATGGCGATGTCAAATGTATACTCGAAAATGTCGACGAAGCCAGTGAAACGTTTTCAAGATAACAGCCTCGTTGAAACCCAAACCAATGCTTGGGTCAATGGTAAGATAACATTGCTCTGTTTGTACCCGCTTCAACTTCACTCGCCCTTCTCTATTTTCCTTTCGAATCAGTTTTACGAATTTATTGACCGTTCCATTTCCGAGGAAACTTCATTATTTACGATAAATAAACTCATTTCAACGTTTCGTCGAACGCACGAGCATCCGGGGGGACAGCTTCGTTTACATACTCGATTCTAACACGCCCAAAATTCCTCTCAACGTTATTTCGTGACTGAATCTAGAAAAAAAAAAAAAAATTTATCGAAAACAAAGTTTTTTTGATTTTTTTTAACATTTTTTGAATTTTATTTTATTTTTTTACTCTTTTTCTACGAAAATTCATTTTTACTCAAGTAATTTCACATAAATGCTCACACGTAATTTCGAAATTTCGAGGATATTGATGTTATTGATAAAAAATGAAAAAAAAAACATGAAATTTTGTACTTTTAGGATGAAAACAATCATATTTTGAAATTCGAGATTTTTATTTTTCAATGTAATAATTTATTGTTTGCATTATGAGTACGAAACGGTTTCAGAAACGTGGGTAAACAAGGACGCATGGCACGAGAAGTAGAAACGTCATTTAGGGGTGTGTGATGTGATTGTTTACAAGATTCGATTCCGAAATAATCGTTGAATGAGAATAAAATGAGAAAAATAATATATTGTTGTATTTGGAATACTGCTTTATTTTTAATTCATTGAAAATTATTTCTTCATTTCGATTCCGGGAATAATCGTCGAATGAAATGTTTTCTTGACCATAGTTCTGCCGCGCAATAAGGACACGAAAGAAGAGGGTTAATTTCTCGCTTTGTCGTTCGCTTAAAAATTCTGGAATCAATGTTTTTTAACGTCTTTCGATCGATCGAGTCGAAGTTTCGTTTGGCTTACGTAGAAACGTGACAAAGAGTAGTTGAGTTATTCGAAAATTTGATATTTAGTGAGAACAACACAGTGTTGATGTCTGACTGACTGACGCGCAGGCGCATCTGTGACGTGAGTAAATGGTGAAACAAACGCAATGACTAAAAACGACAAATAAGTGTTCAAACGGCTGTCAATTTTGTGGCACTTGTAATTAAAATAGTATTTGAAAGAATTTTCAATTTATTAATGAGTGACTAATTCAGAATTTAATCGTAATTACTTGGAACGAACAACATTATTGATTTATTTGAAATGACGGAATCTCTGTTTTGAGCCGAAAGCAGCCCCGAGCTTGTACGAAAACATTCGGCTTACTTCGGCATTTTACTTCGAGGATAATGTAATTGTGTGCTCTTCATGGTGAAGCAGTGTGTCAAAGTATTCGATCATACGGCGAAACAATAAATAATAATCACATGGTTATTTATTAACGATGTAATTTTATATCGGTTCTGATGGATGGCCAGGAGAAAAAAAGTGTTGT
This sequence comes from Campoplex capitator, assembly GCA_037576405.1. Classification (NCBI taxonomy): domain Eukaryota; kingdom Metazoa; phylum Arthropoda; class Insecta; order Hymenoptera; family Ichneumonidae; genus Campoplex; species Campoplex capitator. The sequence continues at coordinate 451,451 of JARBWI010000032.1, read as the reverse complement.
TTTCTAACTTCAAGAAATTCGGACTATCGCGCCGTTTCCAACCGCTCGTTTCGATATGTAGCAAGGGCTTTAAATGTACAGGAATTCGTCGCTAATTTCCTCAACAACTTTACCGTTGTTCACTAAATCATGTTTACTGACGGTAAAAAATCGACATATATTCTTATTCAAAACTTTATCTATGGAATTTAACGAAAAACAAACAAGTCTGTGACAACATAACCTTCAAATTCGTGTAGAAACAAAAACTAAGACAATAATTATTCATTTTTCATTGGCATTAACGCCAATTTGTTATTCTTCGTGGTAAAATCTGTCAAAATATTCCCTAACAATCTGACGTCGTACTCGAAACACTCAATATTTTTGTTTCCATCGCAGTCATAGTTTTGGAGCAACAAAACTGCGACGAGCGATACTTATTTTTTTCAACTCTGAAAAAATTGGTATTAGATTTTGTTCTATTTCTATCAAAACCTTAAATTTGACAGCTCAAACATCCCATTCATTTATAAATGGGGAAAATCTGTTTCGCCGCAGCTTTGTACTAAATCTCTCGTTATCGGAAACCGACAAGAACTTTTTTTGCTTTAATCATTTTTTTATTTATTCATCGATATGGAACGTTGGATTCTTTCAATAAACAGTGTTTATATTTGTCACAAAAACCTTGAAAACAAAGCTAATTTTTTTTTTAGTTTGAAATCCCACGAAAAATGAAAATCTTGAATAAAACTAAAAGCAAATTTGAATACAATTGCAATTGCGATTGAAAAATGCAAAAAACGAAAAGCGTCTTATAAGTCGAACGATAAATATTACAGCGGAGTCACCCAGCAACAATGTTTCGGGCTCTCCGCCGCCGGTCATACCGTTCTTGCCACAGATGATTCTCCAAAGAGAAGACATTATAAATCAGCCGCAAAGTGCTCCCGTATCTCCGCTCTCGTCGCTATCTTCCCCAGTTTCACAACTAAGTCTACCTACTTTGGAAGACTGTACTCAAGACCCAAACTGGCAAGCCACAAAATCTACTGTTCGAGAACGAAATGCTGCCATGTTCAATAATCATCTCATGGCTGATATTCAATTCATCGTTGGCAGCCCAGGTGAATATTTCAACGTCTATGCAACAATTCTTATCACTCGATGATCATGTAGAATCACCAAGAAAAATCCCAATTTTATTCATTTCCATTCTATTTAATAAAATTAACTAAATAAACCCACAGGAAACCTCGATGATAAAATCTTAGCAGTTTAAAAAATAAGGAAACGATTTTTCTAACAGAAACATGTTTGTTGTTTGCCGAATAAACTAAATTATTATTCTTTAAAGGAAAAATTTTGATTGTAGGTCATACTCGCTCCATACCAGCTCACAAGTACGTACTAGCGACTGGTAGTTCAGTATTTTACGCGATGTTTTACGGTGGCTTAGCGGAAAACAAAAAAGACATTGAAGTACCGGACGTAGAGCCTGCTGCGTTCCTCGCGCTGCTGAAGTGAGTTAAAAATTTATTGAAATCCATTCTATTTTTAAGAGGTATTATAAAATATTATGGATCTCGAACCCACGCTCGCCTGTGTTTTACTACTTTTGAGAGTCTTCCTCTAAACTTTTATTTTAACTTTTTGAGTTTAAACATCAGCCATGAATTATCAATGCTTTACTCGAAATTCGTTCATGGATAAACAAAGAAACTGTATTTAGTGAACGCGAGCACACTTTGATCCAAGTATTCAAATAGAACACGTCGGTCAAACATTCGATTGAAGCCATAATCATTCTAAAAAATAATCGACACTTTGTTTAAACGAAATATTATTTGACAGGTAATCCTGCAATTTTTTTTTTGCTGTTACATGAAATGACTAACGATTTTTCCTAACTGCATTCAATTCTATTTAGAACATTGCCTTTATTTTTTTAATTTCCCCAAGACTGTAGAAAAATTGATAAAAATTAATGACTCATCACATAAATGAGTATATTCAAATAAGAAATTTCAACGCCCAAAAAATGCTAGCAATGGCAAGGGACAAAGTCCAATAAAAAAAGAACTGAAATATTTCCACCAAAGAGAAGTTTTCAGTGCCTCTTTCACCACGAATTGACGTGGACAAAGTTAAAAACATAAAAAAATAATGTTTCTCGAAATTTTTGTCCAGGTACATGTATTGCGACGAAGTTCATTTGGAAGCAGACACAGTTTTGGCCACGCTGTACGTAGCGAAAAAGTACATAGTGCCACATTTGGCACGTGCTTGTGTCAGCTACTTGGAAACGAGTCTGACAGCGAAAAACGCATGTTTGTTATTGAGTCAATCACGTCTGTTCGAAGAGCCTGATCTTATGCAACGATGCTGGGAAGTCATTGATGCTCAAGTAAGTTGAAAACAGGGGATTCTTCTAATAGGTTACCATGAATAAACGAATGATAGAATCGCGCTGACAACGAATCTGTATGACATAAATAAAATCCTTCTGCAGGTCCTTCCTCGCCATTCGTCACTTCTCTCCAACTTTTGATATACTTATTTATTATGGCGGAATTGAAAGTCACACGACGTTTTACAATTTCAAATAAATCTTCTGGAAATATTCGACTGTTTTTACAGTTATCGTTGCTTTCGATTGTATCGAAAATCCCCGAAACTTCGTGCAATAAGTTTTTATTCAATGGATTTATTAATTATCCAACTTTTTCACCCCTTTTTTGAGCGATAATTTTCGTTTTAAACATTCCTGAATATCGACAATCTTCTACCAAACGAAATATCAGACCTTGCCATAGTTTCATTATCGTATCGTTCGTTCCAACTGAGATAAATGTTATGAAAAACGCGTTATTAGAATCGTACGCTGATTTTGAAGTTTGTATCATTGAGCTGCGATTGTAATTTTTGTTGTTGCCTGAACGTTGTTTTTCGACAAATTCCAACTGTGAAAATTCAATTTTCTTTTATGCTCTTCCAACAAGACACCGAGAAAAACAAAAAAATACGTTGTAATTTCAAAAGATACAACAAACAATAAAAATTAAATATCAACGTAAAGTAAATATTTCAGAGCCGATTGTTAAAATGTGGTTTTCTATAAGTGTCATCTTAATTTGCGAGTCGTTCATCGCCAATACTGTTATGAGCAATGTTATATTCGATCTTTCATCAAATAAATACTCAACTCCGAGTCGAACGAGTATATTAATCTTCTTTACGACAGTTTACTCGTCACGATTTTGTAAAATTATTTTGTCTATCGAAAAAGAAAAACGAACTAGAAATGAAAAAGAATTTTGCTGTGTTTTATTTTTCTAGTAATTGCTAATAATACTCAAAAAAATCCATATTTTACCATTAAGATCTGAAATATGGAAATAATTTTAACTGTCCACTGCCTCTGAGACTGCTTTCTGCAGGACCTGTATTCATGACTTTTTTTTAATTAATCGAGGCTACGCTCAAAAAAATACCATACGAACAAAGTTCGCAAGAAAAAATGTACAATTACTGTTAATTACTGTAATTTCCTTCGTGTTAATTCAATGAGCTGAATCAATGATATAATTTGTAAAACTTATTAGTCAAAATTGTTCTCTACGTAGCGTAGGTTTTTGTTTTGTAAAAAAAAAAAAAAGATTATTTGTAAAGAACTAGCGGCTTGTTAAATGCGATGAAATTATAAAATAGCGAAATATATGTAACGATAGATAAAAATACGAGTGGATAGAAAAATTGGATGAAAATAAATGGATATATTAATATGAAACATGTTTTTAATGATTCGAATGAACATTTGTCGACAGGCTGAAGTGGCGCTGAAATCCGACGGTTTTCTAGACATTGATATACATACCCTCGAATCAGTTTTGTCCAGGGAAACGCTGAATTGCAAGGAAATTCATTTGTGGGAAGCTGCGCTAAGATGGGCTCCCGCTGAATGTATCAGACAAGAATTGGAGCCTACACCGGTCAATCAGAGACGGCTTTTAGGTACGCTTAGGCGGTTTTAAAGTTCCGAGCAAAGTTTGAATCATTGGAATGCAAATTCTCGTTTGATAGAAAATCATCATTTTGCCTACCGATGTGCGGGTAGTTTGAAAAAAAAAATCCGAAAAATAATTGAAAGAATCCGTATTATTGTTGCATTTCAACGATGCGAACGCCAAAAAAACTGTCGACAAACCGAATGATTGAACGAGAAAATTGTTTGCAGGCTCTGCCTTAAATTTAATACGAATTCCGGCGATGAGTGTCGAGGAATTCGCGAATAGTGTCGCGCAAACAGGAATTCTATCGCAACAAGAAACGATCGACCTTTTTCTCCACTTTACCGCAAGTACGAAGCCTCATTTGCGTTATCCAATCAAAGCTCGCCAAGGATTGAAAACTCAGGTGAGATTTTCATAAATTTCGAAAATCATCTTTAACACAACCTGCCACATTCCAATTCTTATTACAGAGGCAAAAGCGCGTTTGAAAAATCAAATAATTGTGTCATTTTGGGCGCAGGTTTGTCACAGATTTTTGTCGTGCGCGTACCGATCGAATCAGTGGCGTTACAGAGGCCGATGTGACTCGATCCAATTCAGCGTTGACAAACGAATATTCGTCATTGGTTTTGGCTTGTACGGGAGTTCATCGGGTGCTGCCGATTACAACGTCAGAATCGAACTGAAAAGACTGGGTCGAGTGTTGTCCGAAAATCATACAAAATTTTTTTCCGACGGTTCGAGCAATACCTTTCACGTATATTTTGAAAGTCCGATACGTATAGAACCCGAAAGTTTTTACACAGCAAGTGCTATTCTTGATGGTGGAGAATTGAGCTATTTCGGACAAGAGGGCATGTCCGAAGCCACTGTTGGTAGTGTAAATTTTCAATTTCAATGCAGTTCTGAAAGTACAAATGGCACAGGCGTACAGGGAGGACAAATACCAGAGTTAATATTTTACGGTCCTTCCGTCGACGATTAATCAAATTTTATTGTAACCTTTTTTCATCGTCTCATCAACAGAACAAAAGAGTTGATTACTCTCCCGGCTCGTGAAAGCAACGACGTCGTCAAATCGTCCATCGTCAATTGTAACGTTTCAGGCGGACTGTTTTTTTTTTTTTTTGTTTTTTATTTTTTATTAATAAAGTTCTGCTTGGCAGGTGGTTGATTACTTTGTAGCATAAATATTGTGTTCCTAAAATATAAATAACCTTTGTAACAATAATTATGATAATTTCTATCAATTTCCCCAACGAATATTGAACCGGATTTTTGAAACCCCTGCTCAGGATCAACGAGACAACAGAATTTTTCCAAAATAACTTTCGTGTCTAAAATATTACATCGTATTTTGATTATTTTATTTTTCATCGCGAACTCAAAGTTTTTCGGACTTAACCTTTTACCTGATCCCCAATTACCTGAATATTCTATCATCCCTGATCTGTTACATTGTAAAAAAATGTATAAAATTGTAAACTTATATGTAACGAAGTACAACGATCATGTAAAGGTTGTAAAATGTATCTTTCTTAAGTAGATTAGATTTTAGCAGCTCGTTTAAAAGAGTATCTAAATGAATAAGAAAATTTCATGATTTCGTTTCATTCGTAGTTTAATATTTTTTTTTTCAATTAAAGCTCGAATCTCTTGTACACGTGTGTTACGAAGATCAATGCAAAACATCAGATATTTAGGAACAACACAGCTCATTATTTTGTTGAAATACCAAATCGTTACTTTTCGTTTTTAATAATTACGAACTAATTTCATTATTTTCCTCACTTCATACTGACTTTCATATTCCTGTGGAACCTGTCAATTAAGATCGACGTCACGTATTAAAAAGGTCTAAAAACTAATGGTGAATCAAAATGAAGTGAAAAATTGTTCCCCAGCGCTGTCTCTATAATTTTGTACTCAAAAATGTCACATTTTTTTTTATAGCACATCTGTACGGTATAAATGTTCGTTCGACACAATTGCCAATGTAAAAAAGCCTATGATGTGGAAACAGTAAGTATCAAAGTTAATTATTTGAAAAACTTACCCATCGATGGTATGTTGATACACAATGCCTGTGTGAAACGTAAGTATGTACGTCCCAGCTCGTGAACGCAAATCTGGAGGACATCACTTATGTCAATCAGCATATCTGTTTGATAAAATAAGGGCTAATATACGATTGAAAAAAAAAAACATTGAAGGATCAAACAAAAAACCTCATAGGTTTCCACGAAAAACAAATTCAAAACGATTTCCACCTGTTTCCAGAGTGTAAAAAAAATTGAAGCTTGTGGACAGTATTTAAAAAATTGGGAACAATTCGAAAAATTCTGTTTTGTAACAAAAATTTTTCGAGAATAACATGATTCTATTCTAACTGATTATTCAATTGTTTCGAGTTGTGTCCTATGAGAATTATAGTCTGTGGTGAAAACATGTCGCGATATGAAAATTTTTAAAGGATACGAGCTGTTCCTTCTGTTCGACAAGTTATGTAAACGCAAGCCGCGTGATTGTGGGCCTGTTTTCTCCCCCTTGTTAAATGCCGACTCAGTGCCATTTTGTAAAAGTTTACTGATGTATCGATGCAATGCTGGTTCAAGCTGAAAAAAAAAAGAACAGTAAATTATAAAAGTATTCAAGTTTGAATAGTTGACACTCAATGATGACTTTCTCAATTCCATGCTAATTTTCCAACTCCTACAACAAATTGTTTGTATTGAATAATGCAAATATCAACATTATACGACCAAAAATTTCAAAAATACTCCAATAAAAGAACTTCAGGAATCTATTTATTTCAGTTTTTTAAAAAGAGAGATTTGGAAGATGCGGTGTAAAAAACACAACTCACTGTAGTTGCATACACAAATGGGTGATGCCTTTCTTTGCATTTTGAATGGTAATTTCTCGTGACTCCTTGCCGTTAACGTGATATGCTGGAAATATATAAAAATTAATTATACAGGAAATCTTATTGAAAATCGAAAAAAAAAAATACAAAAAATCAATGCGCTCCAAAGATTCATCGATGTCAATGCAATTTTGCATCATTATCAATTTGTTCCAAGCCGATATTTCTCTTTATTCTATACGATAAAATATTTTTGAAAAGTTATCTGAAAAAAGCAAATTATTACCAAAAGTCATTATTTTCAAATCATCGTATCGATAAAAGTTAGAACATTTTATACAAAATTTTCGAATTATGAGGAAAAACCAATTTTTCATCAATTTCAAAACCAACCCTCTTTGATAATTCATTCAATTTTTACTAGAATAGTGAAATGAGAAATTGGCTGACCTGCTCCAAAGCCCGTAGCTCCGCCAGTGCTATCATTAGCTACAAATTGGCCGAGGACCATCATATTTCCCGAGGGCGTCTCCTCGAAGGTCGTTTCACTGACAATGAGTTGATCCTCCAGTACAAAACCACATTGTGTACAGACCGCATCTCCTCGCGCTGGGTCAGTTTCTATGTCCGTGGAACCACAGTTTCTGCACTTGCTGCCCGACATCTGTCAAATGAATACAGATTAGAAAATATTTCAATCAAAAGTCCATGTACCAATAACATGGAGCATTACATTATCCTGGGTTTTTTTTTTCATGATAATAATTTTGGATAATACTTAATGATAATGTGAACGTGTGAACCTTAAATAAATTCATAGAAAAACGCTTTGACAAGACCCGCTACCTTAATTGCTTTTTATTTGCAAAGATAATTGGCAACTTTTGATCTGGTTTAGGAATTGATACACCAAATTGATCAATAATTATTGGTTATCGAAACAAGAATGATATTTAAATGAGCTCAGGAATTTGAAACGTAGAAAAAATATGTTCTGATCGGTCTACTACGGATCTAATCTGGTGTTTGCGAATAAAACCGCGTCCTAACCTACAATAATTTTTATCAACAATTTAAAGTAGTACTATACCTTTATATCGGATAATTTTATTTGCAATTTCGTATCACAATCACAAAAACCCTCAAGGAGAAAACTATTTGAGTTTCGTTTGACAATTGAGAATACCGAAAAACCGATTTGTATCGTATCGTCACGAAAACCGTGATCGTAGTCAAAACAAAATACGATAACTAGGGGTGCTTTCCAATGCTTTCCAATTACAGCACACCGTCAACAATACCGTCAACGAAGATAACGGGTCCAGCTGGTTCCACGGACCACAGTCGGGGGACTAGCCAAATTGTTAGAAGAAGAAGATAAGGCCCGTGTTCCATGTAAATCTACGTTCTTCTCAAATATTATCTCTGAATAAAGTAAATTCCGGTGGTTAATTTTTTTCAAACAAAGTATCCTAAGCGCTTGAAATTTTGACAGGTGATTTTGTTGATTATTCAATTTTTTATTTGCCAAATTTGTTTATTCGATTACCAAATAAATCTCCTTAACGAAAAGCCGGTGACAGGCAATCGACATAACCCCTTAAATCTTAAATTTTTTCATTGAAATGACAACAGGTTCGAAGGAAATATCATCCACGATGACCAAACACAAGATCAAGGTACGTTGAAATTTATTTCAACCGTCACAATACATTTTTTATGCTGTCACGACGGAATTCTTCAAGGACGAATTCATTATCTCTCCACTCGGATGCTGTGTCACGTGTTTTGGTTTCAATCAAAGCTTTCATATAAATAACTTGTTGAATGTGTGCGAATTTGTCTACAGCGATGACATTTATCAGATCTTTTTCATATCACGATCACGCGGTCTTACATACCCGTGATCAAGATAAACAAAATTGTTTCCAAAGTTATAATTTTGTTGTGATTAATTTTTTTTTTCCAAATTCTTATTCCATTTGTTACAACATTAATAATTTTATTATCCATCCATTGAAGAGAATCAACATTTTAATATAATACCAAAAATTCGGTTTCACAAGATTTATTTCTTCACATAAAAATACTGTTTCTAAAAATGATATTTTCTTTCACAATCAATATCCTGCTTCCATACTGTAAGTTTTCTATAACATCAAAATTCCAATCAGAATATCATTCGTTTGCTATAATACTGAGCAATCATTTCCAAAGTCTTCATTCTGTAACGATAGTAAAGAATTTTCAAGTGTTGTTTCATTACCGAGCAAAATTCCCTGGAAAGCTGAGAAATTTTGATCTCTTATTTTCTATTTTTAATACAGCATTCCAATTGCATTTTGAAATTTTTTCATGTAATTTTCAGGTAGGAATAATCGGAGGTTCGGGATTGGATGATCTGGCAAAGCACATATTACACGGCGAAACAGAAGTCAAATCTCAGCCAGACAGTTTGTTCGGATCGTTGAGCAGTAAAGTAACTCAAGGGACCATCGATGGAGTGCCGGTAGCGATAATTTTGAGGCAAGTTTCAAATTTTCTTTAGCTTTTTTTTAACCGATTCATGTTTGAAACCGAATGAGGCTCCAAAAAAATTTTGCATTTTGCCAATTTCACTGGGCAAAATATAAGAACTTTGGTAGAAATCCCAAAAACGTACGAGTTGTTCCTTGAAATATGATATCTCAGGAACATTATTCACAATTTGTTCATTTTTCTCCTGCAGCCAGTTGGAAAATATGGTATTTTTTTCAAAAACTGTGAAAAATCACATTTTTTGACATATTCAATCGATTCGTTTGCTTGTCAGCAAAAAAAAACGAATACTTATTGTTTTTTTTTTATGGGCAGACACGGAGAGGGTCACAGGCTAAGTCCGAGTAATGTGGAGTACAGAGCCAACATCGAAAGTCTCAAATCCGTTGGTTGCACTCACATTTTGGCAACGACAGCCTGTGGCTCACTGATTGAATCCATAAGCCCGGGACAGTTGGTAATTCCGGACAGTTTCATAGACCGAACTCACCTGCGCAAAGGTACCTTTTTCGACGGTACTTCTGCTCAATATGCAGGAGTTTGTCACGTGCCGATGGAACCAGCTTTTCATCCTCGAACCTCCAAAATCTTGGTCCAAGCTGGCAAAGAATTGGGAATGAATCTCAAGCACGGAGCAACAATCGTCACTATCGAGGGTCCCAGATTTTCCTCTAAAGCTGAAAGCAAAGCTTTTCAGCTATGGGGTGGACATTTGGTCAACATGACGACGTGTCCAGAGGTAACACCGATCAACATGGAACTTTGAAAATAGTCGCCTTTTTGCTCTCAATTCTTTAAAACTCTGCTCGTTTTCGAAATGAAATTCAAAAAACGATTTCTCAACAGGTGATGTTAGCAAAGGAAGCCGGAATTCTTTACGCCAGCATCGCGATGGCCACGGATTACGACTGCTGGAGAGAATCCGACAAATCTGTGTGCGTAGCCGACGTGATGAAAGTCTTTAAAGAAAACGTGAACAAAGTGACCCCCGTCCTCGTAAGAGCCATCAAATTAATCGGCGAACAAAATTGGGACGAGGACATTGAGAATTTGAAGGTAACGTGGATTTCTTCGTTCAAGTACATAAATGTTTTAATGGTGTCTAACTCTCATTTCTGGAATTGCAGAAATTAGTCTCGGAAGGAATAGTTTCTACGAGATAATCGAAGAATCCATCCTTTCAAAAGCTAAATGACAAAAGTGATCGGAAACACGATTCATTCCAAAGATAAATTGTTTTTATGTAACGATATATTGAAAAAATATAATAAGTTCATATACTTGAAATTATTTCCTCAAATACTCCTCATTCAATCACGTTTATCCTCAATCAACAAAAGTCCAATTTTCAATGCTCGATATATAATTTCATTGAAATACAAGCACAAAATACAAATACTAACTTTATAAGGGCTGACTAGGTCTTGGAAGGGTGGATGAGGTCAAACGTCGATGTGTGAAGTCGAATAAGAACGTTGGGAGTCGAGTCAGGGCCAACGACATCAAGGAAAATAAAATAAGGTCCAAATTCCTTGAACCGTCGTCCTCGTCCTCAAATTTGTAAAATCCTATTCTGAATATCTTCGAATTCTTTCGTTTTTTAACGAAATAACAAGGATGGGAAGGAAAAAGTGAAAAACACATAGAAAAAAGTGAATGTTACAGTAACGGAACGTGGTATTTTATTTATAATTATACAGGGTATCTTATAATCGTTTGAACTGAAAGAGCGAATAAACTCTCCCGCGCGTATCTACAATTTACAATATTCTACTGTGACGATTAGTCGGATTAACGCCTGAATCGCCGGGATGTATATATTCACAAAATTAATAAACAGATGCCATGTTCGAAATTACCGTCGACAATTTCGATATTAATGATCGGTAACGTGTCCTGATACAGTCGGAAATAATTCAGTCAATGAATCAACGGGACTGTGCTTACCGCATAAACGAGAGTGGGGGGTGGGAAGAGCGAAAAAAAGGATTTCGAAAACGGCAAATGAAACTATGACAAACGGCATGAAAAAGGATATGTCGAGAAATGTTGAACCAGCAATTTCACGCAACACCCTAAATATTCGTATTAAGGGTCAAAAATTTTTTCAGAGGTGGTCCAAAAAAGTATGGACTAAAAAATAATGTTGGTTTTTGTGGATCAAGGATCTTTCATTCACGTTTCCGACGGAAATCTTATTCGAACTTCTCAACGATTCTTAAAAATCTGGACAAAAGATATACAAATTTTTCATTTTTTCCAGACGTTTTTTGTCCTCGTGACTGGAATTCTGATTGAAAATTTTCATCTTCGAACGTAAGTCGATTAAAATCCCTGATTAGAAAAAATGGATACAGTTTTTAATGAACGTTCGAAAAATCCACTGTTTTTTTCTATACAATCAGCTACATAACAAAATTCCTCACATCGGACGACCCATAAATCTATAGCAGTGTTCATTTAGTTAACATTAGATAATACTTCTTTCCTTTCTTTTCGTTTTAATTTCATCCTCGACGACAATGACCTTTCAGATTGCACGAACGAAAGAGAGAGGAGTGTTCGCTCTCTCGGCGAAATATCCGGTTAAATGAAACGTCATTTTTTTTTTTTTGTTACTTATAGATCTACATCGTATAATAGTGTACAACGCTTGAAAATGCCAGCCGAATATCTTGGAAAGACAATTAAACCGATTGGAATAATGGCAAATTTGATTTTGCCGATTTTTAACTGACGTTCAAAGGTTAGCCATTCGAACACATAGATTCATATGAAAATCATCGCGAAAATAAGAGAATTGAATCAACTACTATTTCAGTGTATGAAATACTCGAGCGGCGTAGAATTTTTTCTGGCATTTGAAGCTTGCATCTTTAAAATGCAACGATAATTTATTCAATTTTTCAGTACCAGCATTCGATAAAAAGTTTGAAAAAACTTGTAACCGGGATTTGCAAAATTTTTGGGGACGAAATCGAAAAACAAAAGTAATTTCGTTGTTTTCTAAAAATTCAAACTCCAAAATAATATTTCTCAATAAATTTTAGCTGAAACGTTCTGTCGCGTTACCGCGAGACGCTCCAGATCGCGAATATATATTTTCTTAAGCCGATCGATCGTCGATGACATTGATAAATCTATATATCTCTGTAAATTACAGGAAAAAGAAAAATTGAATCAATTATTCGTTCTACCTAGACCGTTCACAGGTGAATTTTTACGCAATGTATTTACAAATGTTGGCTGCGTTCTCTATTATGCACGAAATTCCTCTCTCTTTCTCTTTATTTCTTTCCTTTTTTTTTTTTTTTGTATCTGTGTATGTGAGTGCGCCGAAAAATAGCCGTTGTTTGATTCGCGATATAATCCGCTACAAAAATATATATTTAAATCAGTATGGAAACTCGCATAACAATCGTATTTTACGGAAGTGATTTGCGAATGTGTTTGTTTTTCTCTTCATGCTTTTCATGTCCTTCGTATTTTGGATCATTGTTATTGCCAGCTGTTATCCAAAGGACGAAAAAAAAATTTCTCTTTTTATACCTTTTTCTTCTGTCACTTGCCGTAAATATGTTTATTTTTTTTTTTTTCTTCGATCGATCGATGCAGCACAATTGCGGTTTTTAACGAACAGAAAGTATCTTCTTTTGGGCTGTGCGCCTAAGTTTCGGTCCAATCGGTCACACCGACTACACCTTATTGTCAACCATGTCGACATTTATTTTGTAATACACGTATGGAAAATAATCGTTCTGCCCGAAACCCAATCCCGGGATGTCCACGCTCTGTTGAGAATAATAATTTTCATATATTCATTTTTGTATCGTCAGCAAATTTTTTTTTTTTTTTTTTTACAGATTTGTCGTTGAAAGGTATTTGCAATATTTGGCATTTGGTCCTAAATTTGAGCCTGAGTTACTATCACATTTTTTTGAGCTCGATCGTTACTATCATGGGCCGCTACGACCCAGAAAACTTTAAAGAACGATTTTCAGAGTTCAATGTCAAAAAACGTCTTCTTCTACAACGAGCATTATTGACTGACGAACCCGGAAACATCTTGAGAATATTTCGTAAGTTGTACTTACATCCTGATTGGCTGATTGTCCACCGGAAGTAGCCGAGGAATCGAGGTGCGCGTACAATTGATTGAGCACGTCGCGCAATCGTTTGGTACTCTTTTTGTGTGGCTGCAGCAATATAGCTTGGAAATTAACGGGCAATCCGTACCTGAATAAAAATAAAAAGAAAAAAATTGTATACTTGGGCCTCGAAAAATCCGAGATTTCAATTGATTTTGTTGGAATTTCAAAAAAATTTTCTCACCTCAGCACCGATTCGACGAAAACGCGTAGAGCTTTGACATGGATCCATGCACAAAAGCATTCGCTGAAATTGACTTTGAGCCAACGAACGAGCGGCCCGAATTGCTTCTTCTTGTCGGTTACGAGCTTCGTTATTTCGTTTTTACCTTCAGTATGAAATTAAAAAAAAAATAAAAACGATTTTTATAAATTCCCGAAAAACGATAAGAATGAATAATTGAAAAATGAACAAACCGGCAGCAAGTTCCTCCTCGTTGTACGTAAAGTCCCGCACGATAAACTTCTTTTCTCGAGCGTGGAGCTTGAATTCCTCTACGACCTTTTTGAACAGGGTCACAGTGAAAAGACCATATTCGGCATCTTGAGTTATCAATTGTGTACTACGAGGAACAATCATGTCCGTCAATTTCTCATAAATTGCGTACCATTCTTGGAAGTTTGTCCTGAAATGAGTTTCAAAAATGAGTGAAAAAGTAGAAATATTTTATTCCGTATTTATCAATCCATTTTTTTGTACGCCATTGATATTCGAATGATTTTCTTCTGAAAAAACTATTGTTGATTTTTTATAACTTACTTGGGCACAATTACCAGCAGCGTGGATAAATATTCACTGTCCAAAATGAAGTGCTCCTTTTTTACCAAATCTGCAAGATTACGCGTCAACAAACTTCCCCTGTAAAAAAAAGTTTCAGCATTTTTAATCGATTCATCGGTTTATGGCTGAGTACAATCTAGAGAAATTAGACTCGATTAACTAATCAATTTTCGTAACACTTTCAATAACTGAAAAACTATTGTAATAAATGTGTATCTTTTTTTCAGGTATTTTGTTTTATTTATAAATTTTTCTTATTCATTCATTTTTCAAAGATAGTTTGTGGAAACGATTTTTGTTTCCGCGTACAGCGGACGAAACGAGTAAATAAAATAACTTACGTCTGTTTTTTCTCAAGATTCTGGAGACTGCCTTTCAAGTTGTTGTACGTCGTCGATTTGGTTTTCAGATCGGCATCGATCTGTCCGACTTGTTTGCTGATTATGTCAGCGATATTTCTCAGTGACTGCTTTATCGGATATTTAGCCATATCCCACTGGAAGCGGGTTATATACGTCGGCAAATCACCTATTACGACGAATACGTTAATGCGAACGTTCAAGGATAATATTTATTTTTTATGTTCCTTAAATTATTTACGAGGATCCCCGAAAAGAGCGATTCGCGACGAAACAGATTTTTAATTTTCAAGGTTCGTAATTTTTTGGAGGTTAGAAAAATTCCGTCGCGATTCTTTTCGGGAATTTTTTTGCGTAAAAATGAATCGTTGGCTACAAATTTTCCAACACTCTCCGATAATTTATGATTATGTGACAACGATGCTCAATGAAGAAAACAAACAAAAAAAAAAGCCAAGTATTTTGATATTCTATGACTGTTGCATCAATTTAAAAATGGATAAATAAAAAGTCGAAATAAAAGAAAAGAAAATGTTGCGACTTCATCATGTGATTAATTTTAATCGGTTGAATAGAGCAACATGCAAATTAGCGTGCAGGCAGCAGCGAGATACGAATTTTGAAATTTTTTACATTCTCAAAAAGCATTGTACAAGAAATTTTGCACGATAAATTTGTTGCTCGAAACGAAATCCTGTTATTTGGAGTTTTTGCAAGAACCCATTGATCGCTGTTAATTGGCACCGCAAGTAAACCTCGAATTTTATGATTAATTGCAAAAAAAAAAACAATTATTTGATAAATCAAGATTCAAAACTCATAAACCCTTTTTATTCTCGTATTCCAAAGTCTAGAAAGCAAGTTTTTCAAATGCGTTTGTTACCTTTTTCATTTTTTATCTATTTTTCGAAGATTTCGAACGAACATAAAAAAACAAAAAATAAGTCTCGCATTGAATAAATAATTAAGAGGGAGTTCCCGTAACGAATTTCTAAAAGATTAATAATTTTTCTCCTTCAATATTATTATTTTATAACAATAATATAACAAAACGTTTTGACTATTTTGAAAAGTGTAAAAAAAAAAAAAAAAAAAACAAAAATGAATACTTTTGTCTCTTTAGAAGGAACGTGTTTTTCAGTTTTTATTTTTCAAACTTGCCCAATTTTTCAAATTTCTCATCTACTATAACAATTCCTTCGGTTTTTGATAAAAAAAATTGATCAAAATGCACCAATTGTTCATCATTGTCATGGGAATTCCCTCGTCGATGGAAAAAAAAAAGAAAAAAAAAACCTATCAACTGTATCGTAGACACATCGAATGATCGAAACATGCAACATTAATTAATAACGATCTAAAGGTGCTGTGATTCTTCACCCGGCGGTGAAGAAACCCAATATTTTGGATTTAAACGTAAAGTGAAAAAAAAAAAGAAAAAAAAAGGGGTTCAAACATGAAGCCAAGTCCACAAGATGTCGAAGCGAGTGTGTGGCAATATTGGATAAGGAGATAGGACGTTAGTTGCAATCAATCCAAATTCGAGTGTCGTTGGCAGTCAATGAAGAATCGTGATGTAATTCAGATTCTAATTATTATAATCATCATCATCATCATCGTAATATTGGAATATGAGATTAAATCTAACGTGCGGCATATCCGGTTTCAAGAGGGTTGCAACAGGGAAAATTGTGCATGCCGAGGAATATTATTGTCCCAATTAATTCCACGATAATCGACTAATTATTATTATTTCATTTGTTAATCGTGTTTTTGTGCTGTGATCTGTTCTCGATGTAAATTCGTTCAGGTGTTTACGATTCGTGAATTTGTTTATGTACCGTTTGTGCAGTATTGTCTCTGTGAAAAACAAAAAAATTACGAGTGTTAGAAACGAAAAAGTGACATCGAAGCTAAAAAAAAAAAAAAAGTGATGAAAACGATAAATCGGATTGAAGAATTTGGAGATAAAAAATGTTCATTTGCCTTATTCTTCGTGTGCCATTACGAAAAAAAAAAAAAAATTGTATCGCCAACATAAAAAAAATAGCCACTGTACAGTTATTCTTTTTTGATGTTTGACGTTACTGAAAAAATTTTTACGAATCACGAGTGCCGAAATTCGAGCAACGCTCTGTCCCACGATGAGCGTTCGAGAAACGTATATTACAGTTGACAGATAACGAGTGAAAAATTGAAAAAGAAAAAAAAAAAACATCTTCCCAAGACGAGGAACAATTCCGATGCGAAAAAACGAGACTTGACTGAAAATAATAAAGCAACGAAGCGTGGACTTTGTGACGGACAATTAATTGGGACCGTGCATTGTGCAACGGACAATTGTCTGGTCTCGAGGGAGTGTACTTTTTGTTCGAGCCCAATTTCGCTATTTTCTATTCACATTTCAAAAGAAACAAATTTTTTTTTTCTTTTTTTTGAGCCCAAAAACCGAATGAACTTTGTTGCTCAATTCATTTTAAAAAATCCCAAATACTCTGATAATCAATTTGAGATTTCTTGAAAAATTGCCTGTAAGATCCAACGTTGCACAATCTTTAACGCACGTTGAATAATCCTGTATAGAAAAAAACTTTCTTCTCATCTGTTGAAGAAACTTTTTTATCAGTAACTTTTTTGAATGTTTCAAAATTTCAGCTATTTCGTCAGATCCTCAAATTCTCAAAACATTTCTTTTGTTCGTTGAGTGTATTTTCAATTAAAAATCTTTTTACCACTTTACAGAGTTTTCATCATTGAGTAAAAAAAAAAAAGGAGTAGAAATGATGTATAATGAAACCTTATGATCGCGAGCGAGGAGCATTTGATGCTAACAAACAACCGCGGTCGTCTTCGTCCTCGTTGTAGGAGTTTACGTTTTAAAAATAAATTTTAAAGGTTTTAGGCCCGTAGTGCTATGTGGAACGAACAGGAAAACGTTTCACCTGCACAAAAAGTACATTCCCTCTGTTACGAAAAATGAGGGAAGCTCGGAGACAGAAGTGTGTTTGATAAATGGATGGTGATAGCGCACAGGGTTATCGGTGCTGTTGGTAAAGGGCAGTGAAAAAAAGAAAAAGAAGAAGAAGAAGGGAAAGAAGAAAGAAGAATATTGCTGTGGTGGTAAGAGAGGAATAAAGTAGGGTAAAGTGATAGTAAAGTTGGTAGAAAATAAAAAAAAAAAAAAAAAAGGATTTGTATAGTTTCGAGAAGAAGTAGAAGGCGGAGATGAGGGGGAACGGGTACCTGGATTGGGCAGATTGCCGCTATGGTCTTGGTCTTGGTCTTGTTCGTGAAATTGGTCTTGAAGGTCGCCGTCGTCGTGGTCGTGGTCGTCGTGATCATCGGGAGTTTTGCAACCGGACGAAGAAGAAGAGCGATGTAACTTATCGACGACCCGCTGATGAAACGGATGATGATGATGATTCGGACGTTGGTCTCCATCGCTGCTGTTGTCTGACGAGAAGGAGAAGGAGGGGGAGGGGCTTGTGGGGGTTGGTAAGGGTGTTGGAGTTGTTGGGGTTGTTGATGAAGCAGCAGCGCACCAATGCGTGTGATAGCATGAGTACGTTGTCGATGAAGTATTAGAGCTTTCGTTTGGTATTCGATATTCGTTAGTTCCTTGACAATTCGACGATGATTTTTTATCGGGATAAGGATAATGATAGAGATTATCATGATGGAAAGAGCTATGATATTGGTTCTGGTAATTGTGATTTTGGTTTTGATTTTGGTTCTGGTGTAGATGATGTCGTTGATGATGCTGACCTAAGCTGGCTGCTGGCTCTGGTTCTGATTTATCCGAGTCCCTCCATAGCCTGTGATGTTCCTTGGAAGTCTTGTGTGATGGAGTGACAGGGGTGTTTGGCGGGGTGTCCGGACCCCCTTCGGGACTCGAGGTCTCTCCGTCCACTGACGTTTGACCTATCCATTATAGCCCAGTCCCAATCTTCCCGCCTTTTGTATTTTCCTTTTTTTTTTTTCTTTTTCTCTCGTACACTCACACATGCAGGCTCTTTCGTTCCTTTTTAAGCTGCGTCCACATTCGACCGATCTCGAATTCTTCTTCATTTCTTTCTGTTCAATTTGTGTCTAATTGAGTCTAAAAAAGTGTTCAATTTTTCGACGCTATTCTCTGGATTTTTTTTTTTTTTTGGAAAGAACCCCGAGAAAGAATCAGCCCAGTCAAGATAAAAAAAAAAAATTGAGAAAATTTGCTTATTCTCGAGAGAAAATTTAGTCCGGGAATCGCTCTGTGATTCACGAAAAAGAGTAACGAATTATTGTCGCCGAAACTCGAATCCAGTATTTCGAACAAATGTTCTTTTTTTTTTTTCCCCTCGTCAAAACTGCGACAATTCGTCGAGTGTGTACGTGGCTTAAGCCTCATTCTCACCTCAGGCTCTCAACTAATATTGCACCCTACGCAAGTACCTAACGACAACGTCGACGAAATAATAAAAAAAAAAAACGAATAAACAAGATTTAAAAGAAAAAAAACAACGGAGCAATCGGACTGGAGTATTTAACTGGTAAATTAGATGAATTTTTTCACTCAACGAAAGTATAACTGAGAACAAAAATGATCTGAATTTAGTGCATACGTCAATAATTCACCGGCAAACATTCCAACTTTTTTCCTGACTCGTCTCTCATTTCGCAATTCCTCATTAAATACTCCACGATGGCGAATAACCGAATGAACTAAAAAACAAAAAAAAAAAAAACAAAAAAAAACAAACAAACAAAAACGTTCGTGAGAAATAAGCAAACGTAAATTACGAACTGAATATATAATAATAAAAACCAAAAAATATAAGACAGTAGAACGAGAAAAAAATAATAAATAATAAGAAGAAAACAACCAACTATGATATGTAACTAGCAACGAAAAAGTCAAAATAATGGCTGCAAATGAAGACTCGTATTGTGCAACGCAATGAGCAAAATAAAACAAATACTCGGAAAAGTAAAAAAAAAAAAAACAACGCTCGGTAGTCGTTCAAATCAACGAAATAAAATAATAACGAAGAAAATGAAAAATAATAAGAGAAGAAAAGAAAGAAAAACCTATACAGTGGCTAATCCGAGCTTGGTGACCACAGTAACCCAAGCAACTCCTTTTTATTTACGCCTTTCCTTCATCATCCTCATCATCATCATCGTCATCATCATCAGCATGATCATCATCATCATCATCATCATCGTCATCTTCATCAACATCATCGTCATCATTTGTTTATATTCGAAGCAGGTGGTCCTGATTTTTGACGTTATCAACGTTTTCTCATCCTCAATCTCACGAGGCTTTTAATTTTTCAGAACCGCGATATTTTTTCTATAGACTTTTCTCATTCTTTTTCTTTCGGAAGTTTATCCAAAGGTACGAGAATTTGGGCTGTGCGCGTGTTTTAACAATTGTTTATTAATGAAACAACAAAAGTAAGGTAGGGGATGAGGGTTAATGTGGTCGAATGAAATTAAAAGCAAGCAAAGCAACATGACCAAATAATAATGTGCGTTATCACCACTTTTTAGTTGTAAATAAAATAAAAAAAACAAAATAATCACGAACCAAGGACAACAAGCAAGCTACAAAAAAAAAAAAAAACTATTCACATATAGATTATTTCGTACTACGTTGTGTATTACGCGGATTAGAATTAAACTTTTCGAGAGCAACGAAACAATTTTTCTCGTTTTTCTCCATTTTCATCATTTTTTTTCTTTCAAATAAACAATTTGAATCGCAGATTCGAAAATTGTTGAAAAAAATCATTTCGTTGCTTTCCAACGACGCGGAATTCGATATTTTCATTCAAAATACTTTTTGCTCACGTACAACAAACATCGCCAATTTTTCTAGCATTTCGTTTTTTCTTTCTCTCTTTCGATCAAAATAATTTTCGTTATTTCCCCAGTGGCTCAGGAGCACACGTCGCTATTTTCGGTGCAAGTCTTTTCGGGGTGAAATATTCGATGCTTCGTTCAAGGGGATGAATAGGACGAGTACGAATGACGATCCACGTTGAAAATTTTTCAAACTTTGTGTAAACGTGAATTCGATAAAAAATTTTCATGTTTGGGAAATGATATTCGTTTGTTACATGAAGTTTTTTTTTTAATTGAAAAAATTAACAAAAAAAAAAAAAGAAAAAAAAAAACGATAAAGTATTACGATTCGGTGTGCTTTGTATATTTTGTGTTGTGTTTTTGTCTCTTAGTGCCATTCGTTATAATGCATTAGAGGAATTATATAAATACGAACGATATAGAAATATTCGTTTCTCAACACCATACACGAGTAATAAGATCATTTTCAATGAGCAAGGGTCCGCTTTGTTCGAGTTATGTTTTTATAAAAATACGTCATACAAACCTAGATCAGATTCTACTGGATTTATATTTAAACGTTGTACGACACTTATTTCAATTGAAAAACTGTCACATGTTGTTTCAATAATAATAATAATTTCATCATGTTTTTTAAATTTTATTCGCTCAGTAAATTCGTTTCAAATGTATTTTCATGATTCATTTCTCCAATTTTTTTTGGATTATTTATTTAGAAAAAAGATTCCATGAAATTCGAACTTTTGAGAAGAGAAAATCTCTTTATTTGTATTCGTATTCTCGATAGGTTTCTAATAGATCGTCCCATCTTTTGAAATATTATCAAGTATAATGCCAGTCGGATCTTTTCTAGAGATATGTGACGTCTTAAAAATGAGCCTCTATTCTAGGATAGCTTTTAAAAATATTTGGCATATGTATCGATAGAAATGAGACTATGAGCAAAGATTTATGAAAGATTTTTTAAACGTTCATTTCCAGGGAAACATTTTTTGTTCGCTGATTAGTTGAGTCCGGAAATGCACGTGTTTATTTAGCATTAATCTAAAAAAATGGCCGATCGCTATAAACATGCTTGTGAAAAATATTTTCTTTTTTGTCGTTCTTTTTTTTTTTTTTCATCGATTTTGTTGTACGAATGAAATTCGGACCCCTGCCTACACCTAATTGAAATAACTATGAATGTGGTAAGGGAATAACAATTGAAAGAGAGAAGAAGAAAATATTCTGTATGGATACGAGTATGAAACAACTACGTTACGAATCAGATATTTCGACTGTTTCTTTTTTTTCTTTGTTTTTTATCGAGAAAAGAAAATTGTACTTACTGTTATTGGCCATAAGATTCTCGTGCAATTTGTCTCTCTGATCTTCGAGAACCTCGCCCAAGTAAACAGCAACTTTGCGAGTAACTTGCTCCACGAAAGCGTCCAACTTGCCAAGATCGTCGGACAAACCTACCAGCTGATCTAGCGTACCGACCTTTAAATCGGGTATGTGAAATTTGTAATTCGCCGAAAGGGAATTCTGTTTCGACGTCAGGTTGTTCATCGTCTCCCATGTCTGCTGACACGTTTTGTCTCCCGGCGCTGATATTAACCAATATTCCGTCATTTTCAACCGAATTCCTGTGACCGATCGTCAGCCGCTATCTCCTATAATTTATAAAATCATTACTATTCAGATTCATTCAAAATCCCATTTTATAGTGTAAGTAAAGAAATAAATCAAAGAAAAAAAAAATTAAATTGCAAAATGATCATTGGTAACGGAATTAAAAATTAAACATTTAAAAATTGAAATTTTCTGCATCTTTGTATCGAGCCTGCTTCCGAAAAGTTATAATTTTACTAATTCAATTGAATCAATAAAAAAAAAATATTGAATTCTGCATTGTGAAAATGGTCAAACGCATAAAATAATTGTTGAAAATAAAATTTTTCGACTAAATCGTAAATGGATTAGGAATGAAATTATTTTACTGTGCGCTAATCGAAAAATGAGTCGAAAAATCGTATTTCCGACTGTCATTATTAAAAATTTGTTTTCGAAGAAAGTTTCGCAGCAAAACATTTAGGAATCAAAATTTCGTTTCGACTTTGAAAATACGGGGGGAAAACAGCTGGGGGTTGAAAAAAAAAAAAGGACAAGGAAGTGCTCAATTCGGTTCAGTGGGTAAACAACCACCTGTCTAATCTTTCGATCATCATACTCGATGTATAAAGCTGAAATACGATTTTTCAACTCTACCAGAACTGTAAGAACCTAAATACGACGATTTCGTGTGAAAAACAGTATATTTCATGCTAATATTGTAATAATTCATGAATAAATATCGATCGAAGAACGGGGTGTGGCAGATAATCGTACTCTCGTGAATTATTACATAATTATGGCAATGTGACATACCGACCGAGGGACAATGGGTGTGGGACAGAAAGCCGTGAATATCGAATTTTTTTTTTTCTCTCGAAATCGCACGGGACATCGAACCAAAAAAATGACAGTGAAATTTGTCCATTCTTCTGCGAAGGTTCGATTTTCCTTATTCTTATCAATCGAATAGTTTCGGTGAAAAAAAAAGTTGAAATCTCGAAATGACGGATTTGTATATGCGCTTTGAGCTCAGTTTGCCCACGTGACCCAAAAAAACCTAATACGAAAGGGTGGCGCGCGCGAAAGTCGCGGTTTTCATCGATATAAGTTGATGAGAGAGAAATGAATGAGTAAAAAAAATACAAGAGACAGTGTGACGACGTATGCGAAATTAAGTGTCCTTGAAACGCGTACAGTGCTAGCAGACGAGATGTTGTGTTTTGGGAAGTCTCGAAAACCGCCTATACTCTCTCAAGTTCGTAGCTCCCCGATGGCGCCTGACTGACGGCTGGGGCTTGCCATCGAAAAATCAATAACTCGGTATACACTACGGATTCAACGTATGAATCAAAATTGGGCTAAACGATGCGCACGATCCCTTACGAATATTTTCCACAAGAATAACACGCGATTTCATTGTTGAACAAGATTTAACAGTGGTAAACTCGTTTTTCGTGATGCTAAACATGAACAAAACGATACAATCGATCCCGAACGATACTGGGTTAACGTCACGCCAACTTTTTTACCAAACACTTCGCGCAACACTTTTACTATGCAAATAATACGAAACACTCACGAATTAATATGACTCGTTTGTACCTGATGGTTTTCGGCGATGTTTCGAATTCCGGTTGACTCCGTAATTCGTTGAATTTCAACGCGAAATTCGTAATTATATATCTATTTGTCTACTCGTTCGTAGCCCATACCATTGTCTCTCACGTGATGGGAGTGCTGCTGTCTCTCGACCCGCCCGACAACTAAGCTAATCGAACAGCTGACTTGTGACGATGACCACACCAATATCAAGCTTACCAACTGCCCGTTTTGTTCTCACTCCATTTCGTATTGTACGATTACTGTTTTTTTTTTTAAATTCAAGCCTCCTCTTTTCTTATTATTGCTATCCTTTTTATTAATATGCAATAAATATCGGAGATAATTGTGTTTTCGGGAGAGAGGATTTCATCTTTTAAAGTATTTTTGAAATCACGTGCATTTTCAAAGCCAATGAACGAACGATCGTTGCGGATATGACGAAACAAGTTCCCTATATCATAGGGAATTTAGAAAAACCAGTAACAATTGCTGTTTGTAGGTCAGTTAGAAATTCACATATTATCAATAAATCGATCGATTGCAAAATTGAATTAATAATCAATCTTGATTGGATCTTAATTGAATTATCAAATAATATTTACAATGGTGGAGTAGTTTTATCACTAAAATAAATCGCAGCGTCATTAATTTCGTCAAACCCGCTCCAACAAATCTAATTCAACATTAGTCCGACCACAGCGCTCAAAACGTCTCAGTGACATGACATGACCGTATGTACAACACAATATGTTCCTTGCCTTGTCATCTGCTGCTGATGCGATCCGTGTATATTTGTGTCATTTGTGATTTGTGATTGAATTGACATCTTTGTCGTCCTGTTATTCCTCACGTTTTGAAGTTGTTCTTCAATTAATTCAGCTACTTCAAGTGCAATGGGTTGCGACGGTGGTACAATCCCACGACGAGACGAGCTCGTACGAATAAAAAAGAAGCCTGAACAGGTAAATTCGTTTTGTCGAAACATTGTTTCACATTTTTTTGTACACTGACAAGCATTGATTGTCATTATCGTAAATATAACGCTGCTTGAGCAACGTCGTTTGTCAAACCCAGTGAAATCTTCACGATCTTTCTGTCAATCTCCAAAATAGTCCAATCAGTCAGGAATGAAAAATTCCTTTTTACAAATAATAATGCTCAGTGTTTTTGTTTTTTTTTTTTTTTTTTTTTTTTTTTTCATCAAAACACGTCAAAATAAGCTACGAAAATACAATAAAAACAATGAAAGCGACAGAATTTATGAATAATTCATGAAATTGAATAACCCTTATTTGTAGAAAGATAAAGATGCAGAACGGGCATTTCGATGGCGTCATTGCTCCATCCGTCAGTTGCCTCTGCAGCAGCCAGTAGTCGCTTGTTCCCTGGGTCATCTTTACAGCAAAGAATCCGTCCTAGAAGGTCTACTGGATCGTACCATGCTTCCGGAGTCTGCGGAACATATAAAAAATCTCAAAGACGTAAAAAACTTAAATTTGACACCAAATCCAGCTTATGATGCAAACTTGGCTGAAAAAGGTGATGGATACGTTGATGGAGGCAAGAGCCCTTACATATGTCCTGTCATCGGACTTGAGATGAATGGAAAATACAAATTTTGCTTCCTCTGGACCTGCGGATGCGTCATGAGCGAAAGAGCTCTGAAACAAGTCAAATCTTCAGTGAGTTACATTCATATTTGATTTTTCTGAAACTCTACTTTGTTAAACATTAAGATTTCATCAATTCAAGTTTAGTCTGGATTTTTTATAAAAATGTTCTCGTATATGCAAATCCACTTTCAGTATTCCGTACAGATTTTTTTCTGGATTTTTTTTTTGTTTTGTATGGACTTTCCATCGATTTTCAATTTTTTTAATCCAAGTTCCGTTTCAAATTCTATTCACGATTCTGTTATCCCACAGGTGTGCCACAGGTGTCAAGAAGCTTTCGAGCCCAACGACGTAGTAATATTGAACGCGGAAGGTGAAGATTTGGATAAAATGAAAGAAAACATGTTGGTACGTAGGGCTCAAAAGAAGGGAAAGAAAAAGCGATCGAACCCGGAGGAGACAAGCACCGCAACGACCGAGGGAGAAAAGGTTTCAAAGAAAAAGATCAAAAAGGAGGAGAAGATGAACGCAGGTAAGGAGAAGAGCAGAAGAACCGAAGCTGAAGATCCGGCCTACAAAAAATCTAAAGAGGATTACAGCGTCGCAAAGGATCCCAATGCAACCGAAGTACTGAAAAGTATTTTTACGACCCACAAATCTGCGGCCGAACAGACCCGAGCACACTGGGTCACGTACAATCCCTTTTACAATTAAACTAATTTATATCTCGAGTAAACTTATTTGATCTTAAATATTAATAAAATATTAAAAGATTTTTAAAAGGCCCGATATTTTGATGAAAAAAGTCTCATTTTGTTCACTAATATAAACTTGAAAACGAAACAAAGCGAAGGAATGAAAACTCCTTCGTTAAGTTGAGAAAAAAAAGTGCATTTTTCCTCAAATATCGATCATGAATACTGGAAAAAGGATATTTAAAAAATAAATGGAGAAAGAAATTCTTTGCTTTCGGAAACGAAAAATTTCAAAGTAAATCCCAAAAAAATGACAAACGATAAAAATAAATTCAAGCCAAAAGAATAAAACAAAAACAATACATTTTCGAAGCATAAATCATACAAAAAATCATAAACAAAAAGGTTCAATCGGAATGAAAAAAGATTCGGAAAAAGCACATTCGTAAAACATTGATAACACAAAAAACTAAATAATAATTAATATTAAATCTAAACCAACGCATTCTTCAAATCCCACTGCTTCGTGCGAAAGCCCCTTAACGAATGATTTTGACACCCTTATTCTCACCCTACAGACACAATAAAATTGTGGGATATTAGATAAAAACAATTTATTTCGTTCACTTAATTCGATTGAAATAAAAAAAAATTCCGTACAGAATTCGGCATTGTCACATAATTCTACGAGGAGTGTACTAAGGGATTAAATATTTTCCGAATTTTCGACGAATCTCTTCCGCTTACGTTGATCATAGAAAAATTGAATATTTATTGAGTCCTTTTTACAACTTTTAATTATTTAGTCATAATTTTATCACTTTTGTTTCAATGGATAAATTGATTCGAAAATTTCGTCAGTACCTAATCCCTTGAACTATGTTAATTGAAAAATAAACCATAATAACTAAAACGTAACTATTGCAACAATCACCATTTTCAACGTCGATCCTTTCGTTTTTTACGCTTTTTTTTTGGTATATTCGGAGCTCAAATTAGCTTCCTCCCCAGACGGCCCCTACTTACCAGTAAAAATAATCCTACAAATAAAGTCAGTGCGCGTTTCGTATCTTTGATATCTAAAAAAATTATATATGTATAAAAACAAATCTTCGATATACGTATTCCCGTGTTTCGCACGGTTTTCTATCATATCTTTTTGAGAACACGATAAATTACGGCGGGGTAAGGCATTCTGATAATGGCATCGAAGTTTCGATCTGTGAAATGCAACGAAAATGATTGCATCATTATTTTTTTTTTTTAATGTACATTCATCGTTCCGCAGCGAAATAAGACTTCAAGAAAAGATTCACAAAATTTTTCCATCTTCAAAAAGAAAAAAAGTCATCAAAATGACTGTAAAAGTTTTGTCAAAAAATCGCTGCATTCCAAGAACGAAAAACTCCGAAATCATTTTTTTATTTAGATCCTTAATTAATTTGTAAATCACAATTGAGGCACTCTGCGTACAGCGATCGCTTGTATCACTCTGCGCAATCGTCCAATCGCTCGTTTTCTACGAGTTGGCCTTTTCGCGTTGCAACAAAGCCAGTTGTTGAACGCGTAAATGAAAATAGCACAGATTATGATTACAAGAGCTATTAACGCCCATTGATTATTGTCGGTCCAGTGTTTATGAGAAATCGTTGCCTGATCCGATCGCAAAGTTTGAACAACGTCCACTACTTCGTAGTGGGTCACTGGAAGATTGTTCGATCCGCTTCCTCCTCGTCTTTTGAACCATCTTGAATCCGAATCCTCGGGATACGGGACTGCCCCAACTGCGAGATTATCGCCGATCGACATCAGCTTTTGAGGCTCGTACAAATTTCTGAAATTTTTTTTTCATCAACTTTAGTCTTTTTTGTAATACGAATTTGTTCCTGATTTTCGCTTCTTCGCTTATTCACAAATTGCTTCCAATTTTTCTCAAATAATTTATTTCTTCTTATTTTATTGCTGATATTTTGTGTTCCTTTTTTTGACAGCTAACGTTACAATGAAACCCCTTTATTTTGGCGAAAATTAGACTTGAATAGGAACAATGAAACACGTGTTTTTGAAGAATCCATAAAAATGTTTAAAGCATTTGAGAGAAGTTGGATAGTTATAAATCAAGCATTGTTTAAAATTTAATTTCTAATAATTTTTCTGGTCTTCTGACTAAAATGAAGCCGTAAAAATCGAAAAATTTCGTTGAAACTCGTAAATATCAACAAAAGTCTTATACTTGACGTTGCTATGTGGGAATGAAAAAAGATGTAAAAGCAAGAGAAAATATTTATTTCTTCTTTACACGAAAAATATTGAAAAGAGTAAAAATCACAGGGGCGTTTTGATGTGACAATAAAAATCATGTTTACAAATATGAAGGATTATCTCGAAAAATTTGCATCTTCTTCTCCATGGCTTTTTGTTTCATCAAAATGTTGATTTGGTTGGACGTGGAATTAAAAAAACCAAAAAAAAAAGCACTCACGTCGGAGCTGACTCGTTGAGCGGATCTGGAACGGCGAGTACCGGAACGGGACATGGTGGAAGCGATCGAATTCGAACGCCGTTCAAAGTCTCCGATTCCAGGACTTTGCTGTGACGATTCAAGTGACTGCCTTCCATTCGTTTTGGCATTTCTCCGATCTCGAGGCCGCCTGTACTCGTCGGAGTTTTTGGCCTGTAACGATGCTCCTCTTCCAAAAATACCGACGGCACGTAACCCGTCGTCGTGTACTCCAGTATTGCGTCCAACATCCAAAGGCAACCGGCTGTAAAATGTATCCAAAAATCAATCAAGTTTTCACCGTTCAACAAAACTTACTTTCTATGAAAATCTCACCGAAATCGATTGATTATTTTTAGTCATTCGTTGAACACGATTTTTTTGAATTTCCCCAAAAAAAAATCGTTCCTTCCATAAACAAAAAAAAGATATGGAAAGAGAGTCAATTTTTTTTCATAAATTATAAAATGACTTTCTAGTGCTTCGTCTTTTGCTCGTGGTAAAATATATTTGAGTTTCAAAAACGAGCGATTTCTTTAAATTGACTATTTTTCATTCTTCAAATGTATTAATTATTGTACTTGTACTTGAGCTTAAAAGCTTCAAAATAATCGATTTTTTCAAATAGACTATTTTGAAGCTTTTTAAATAATTGATTGTAGTTCTATTAGAGTTTGTGAAAATCGTACGTTTTTGTAGATGACTGTCATCGATGCAATTAGAATCTCCGTACACGACGAGACGACCTCCTCTGTTCGATCTATCCATCTCGTTTTTTTCATTCTCCATCCGTTCGTTCTGAGGTTTTACATAGTTTTCTAAATCCGATGGATTATCTTTGTTGTAAGCGTAATTGTTCGTTTGCAGCAGCCCAAGTATCGGGACTGATGAGGATGAACCTGTGTCAGTTTCCATCAAAAGTTCTTCACCCTGATCTCGGAGATCCGCTTGAAGAACTATTCCTTCTGCTGGAAATCTACAATTTTATGGGACAACGGAAAATAGAATTTTTCGATTCGGCTACAAATAATGACGTCGACATTTGCACTATCGAAACAAATGATCTTTTAACGAAATTTAGTAATAATTCACGAAATTTTTGTCGTACCGTCCGATGGTCGTGCCAGAGGCAAATCTGACAGGCGTGTGTTGACCAAGAGTGAATTTTCCATCGCGCACCCAATCGCCAAAGGCGACGCCCCAATTAGCGTAGAGCAAATCATTGAGAGCAGGAACGTTTGCACCTCCGGTATCGGGGACCCACCACTGCCGAGTATTTTCGTCGTAAAATTTGACTTTTCTCATGACAGTGACGTTGTACCAATCGGCGAAAACAACCAGCGACAGTCCTTCTTCCTCGACGTCCCGTTTCAGCTTTATTATTTCTTCGGGAAAAAATTCTTCCTCGGTGTCAACGATCAGCAATGTCCCGTAGTTTGTCGCTTGAAAACAGGTGTACGGCGTCCCGAGCACCTCGAGATAGTAGCCAGCGTTTCGT
This sequence comes from Campoplex capitator, assembly GCA_037576405.1. Taxonomy (NCBI): domain Eukaryota; kingdom Metazoa; phylum Arthropoda; class Insecta; order Hymenoptera; family Ichneumonidae; genus Campoplex; species Campoplex capitator. Next base: position 421,410 of record JARBWI010000032.1, on the reverse strand, counting down.
AAATGTTGATACATGTCCTTGAAATTGGTATGGATGTGATCACCGTTCCAGTCCAAAGGATCGTTCTTCGCTCGCAAATCGTCGCGTGGAAAATAACCTGGAGGATAACGCAGATTGTGGTACTGATCCCACAGAATTCGTTTTCTGAAAAAAAAAAAAAAAAAAAAACAAAAATTAATGTTCATTGCAATTCATAAAATAACTTTTGCTCTACAAGTAAATCTGCAGAATTTGCTTTTCGTTTTTTTTTCTCATCCCAAACGAAGAAACGCGATATTATTGTCCAAAGGACAAAAAAAAATAAGAAAAACGCGTATTTTCCAACGAGCATCTTGAATGTCATGATTCAACTTCAACAATGCTTACTGTCTCGGAGGAGTCGGTATAACTTTGGCTCTCAAAGGCAAATCGATGGTGGAACGTCGAGGTGTTTGTTCTCCTTCCCCAGGAGGCGATTCCACCACCAAAGTAATGCGGCCTGTGACGATAAATAAATGTTTTCAATTCTAGAAACGCCATGAACTCAAATTATTAAAAATTCTAATGAACTTGTTAACGTTTTTGGAGAACATTTTTATCAGCGAATAGATTTTTGTCGTCAACGCTGTGAATAATTCAAGAGGGTAAAATAATGTGTCGTTCGTTGAAAAATTACCTTGAGCAATGCCTTGCCAGTCTGCAGCGGAGGCAGGAACAGTTATGGCGACTGCGAGCCATCCTGACCAAGGCCAGAGTACATCGCTGTGTGTCAGAGCCACGTCAATTTTATCGCCGTTGTCCTCGTTCGTGTACGGATGCCACGTGACGTTTGCTACGTGTCCTGATACTCCTAAACCGTTTATGATCGTGACATTTACGACTGTTGGCATACCGGAGTGATAAACCGCTTGTGTACAGTACGGCCACATATATTGACATTGGGTGAGATCTATGTAACTGAAAAAATGAATAAACATTTGTGAAATTATTACATTGGAATTATTATTGACGCTGGAGCGCTGCGAAGGGGTCAACAACGACATTGATTTTCTGTTTGGTACAAAATCTTTGTCGTTTGCAATAATGAATGTTCAATAATAAAAAATGCAAAAAGAAACGTATTTTCAAATTTTTTCATACGGTAAAGAAATGTCGTATAAAATGTAGTGAAATGTTGGTAACCTTTTGTTATTTCTGAATGGTAAATTACCTAGGACTCAGAGTAGCCTGTGGTGTGTATGATCGCAAGAAATGAAATGCTCGCAGAAGATCCAATCTTCCGGCTCCTTGTTCAAACATTCCGACTCCTGGCAAACGTCGAGCAGAACTCAAGAGAGCTTGTTTCATGCTGGCTGGCGTAATCTTCGGATGAGAAAACAGTTTTGAATAATTTCTTATCAGTTCCGGGTATAATTTTAACACGAACTCATTCGGTTTTTTAATTAATCTGTAAAACAACTTCGAAGGAACTTTCTTGAAGGAAAATACTCAAAAATAGTAGACAAAACTTTTGCATCATTGTTTGCTCGATATAAAAAGCAAGAATAAATTTAGCTCCAAAAGGAGGAAGATTTAAGAATCGAAAAAAAAAAATCGCGTTGAAAATTGACAAAACCTGAATTACTTTGTGCTCGTTGCGACGAGATTCATCTTGGCTGATAAATCCACTGGCCAAAAGTGCAACCGCACCAGCGACGACGGGACTCGCGACCGAAGTGCCGGAGAGAGTTCGACAACCGTTTTTCAAAGCAGATCCACGAACCCCGGAGCCGTACGTAACCAAATCAGGTTTGAGTCGTCCGTACCCGTGAGGCAATTCCCAGGTCGTCATTCCTCGAGACGAAAAATTAGCGATTTGATCTTCCCAGTTTATTCCACCGACTCCAATCACGTCCATCTGATCCGCTGGATTGTTGTGCGTTCCGTAAAGCGGACCATCGTTTCCAATCGCTGATACCATTATCACACCGTTAGCTGTCAATTCCCACACTTTGTCGACGAACGGATGGTCCATGAAATCCGGACCTCCGATGCTCAGATTCAGCACCGTTACTTTGGCAAGAATTGCGTAATTGAAAGCGTCCAGAAACCACGAAGTGTAAGACACCTGGAGGAAAACAAAACGAGTTTAGAAATTTTCTCTCTCACTGTATCAATTCGAGAACGATGAAGAATAAAAATGAGCTCTTTTGGATTCAATGAAATATATAATTTTTCTGTTTTATTCAAATTCGACAATCGATGATGAAAATTTCAAGTTTTTAAAAACTTTACCTGCTCGTTAGTGAATACGCGAAAAATATGTAATTCTGCGTCAGGCGCAAAACCGTAACATTCGTGAGAAGCCGAGGCAATAACGCCTGCGACAAAAGTCCCGTGGCCGAGTCCATCGCCAAGAGTCTTCTCGTGCGTCCAATTAGTTCGTTCTTTTATATTCTTGAAGTGTGGATGACTCGATGCCAATCCAGTATCGAATATAGCGACCTGAACGATCCTCGAACAGAAGCAAACAAATATCAGCGAATGAATAAGACAAAGGTGATAAAATTTTGCTATTTTATGGGTATAAACTTGTTCAGGTTTTCAAAAATCGATTTTTTAGAATAAACTCGAAAGGAGTGTAATGAAAATTCCAGACTTAACACGTTCGGATCTCAATTAATTAACAATAATGAAAAAAAAGTTATAATAATGCCAGACTTTCGATTCTGAAAATGAAAAAATTCACCTTCACGCCTCGTCCGGTCACCTTCATATCCCAGAGAGCATTTGCCTGCAGAATGCTCGTTATTTGTCGTGGAATAGCACGCAATAATCTTCGGGATGAGTGTCGATTTGACGGTTGTGCGAATTGGTTGTCCTGCGATCAAAGTTTTTCAAATCACATTAAAAGATTTTCATTCGATCAAATTCGAGCGTGAAATATTGTGTCAAAAAGAAGCAACGAATGATAGAAAACAGAAGAAAATTAAAATTCAGCAAATTTTAAGTTTGAACGAAAAAACTTTGACAAAGAAAGGAAAAAAGCATGAACGTACGTGGCTTCTGATTTTTCTTCTGAAATTTTTGTACAACGGTACATCAGAATCTTCGTCAGGGTTTAAATATTTCAAGCTTCTGTAGACCAATTTCTGCGGTGTGACACGTCGAACCAATGGATGATCGGTGAGTGCACCGAGTCCGTTACTTTTGTCAGTTTCTTCGAGAAGTACAACGTCAAAATCACTGGGAAATCCACTCGCAGGATTGTTCCTGGTGAGAATTTTCCAATTGTGAACACCGGATGAGTTCAAGGCTGCTCCGATGTAATTCTCCCGAGTATGAGGCTTGTAATAACCGGTGAACGCAACGATGTACTCGTTTTTGACGATGGTTGCTGTGAATTGTACCCTGACTTCACTCGTCTCGCACGAAGAATTGCAGCGACTGACCCCTGCGCCATTTCTTCGTGGTTTTGGCTCGGAGAATCCATCAAAGTTGTTTTCAAATGCACCGTTGACAGAATTTTGAGAAGTTTGGCTCGCGGTGACCAGTAACAACAGGAGGGAAATGGAGAACCATCGTGAGCACGGCTTCATACTATTGGTACCTGCGTGAATTGAAAAAAAAGTGGAAAATAAATTTTTTTTTCCAATTCTGAGTCCAAAATTATTGAAATTTTTATTTTTTTAAATTAAATTTTATTAAAATTATTCAAGTCGAAGTTACAGGGCTATCATTTATGGTGACGAATTTCTAGAGCACAAAATTTCCATGATAAAGTAGTCTACAACTTTTTTTCTCTTCAGTTATTTAGTTCTCGACGAAACTCGAAAAAAATTTCTTCGTATACTCTCAGGACTTCATATCCTCTAAGGAATGCAAATAGAAAAATAGCAGCGAGATATTTTTGCAGAAAATTTTATGCTCTGTAAAATTAGTCCTGTGGACTTTTGCTCTATCTACAACCATTCAAGAGCTATTCGAGATTGAAAAGCTAGTTAATTTGCAGAATGAATATCGAATGCAGAAGAAAATCGAATTTTTTAAATGAATTTAATGGATTTTTTTATTGAAAGGAAAATCTTAAAAATAAAGGTAAACTTGTGAAAGAAAGCTGATTTTTTCATCCATCTATTATTATCGGGAGATCGGAGTAAACAAATTTTGTAATAAATGTGAGTCATAACATTATCCACGCGTTAATATTCGCGATATATTTTGAAGTTTGAAGGCCATACTTTGTAACCTCAGTGTAATTTCTACGCATTTTTGTGATTATGTATTTTACATGCTGATAATTCAGTCGTGATACAAATCATAATTATTCATGATAAGAAATAAATGAATTTGAATATTCAGTGCTCGATGTTTCGCTATTTTTCGTGCGGTTTTTTTTCAAAGATGGCGATGTGCACTCCTAATAGCGAAATGTCAAACGTACGTCATTGCGCAATTCATGTTTTGAAAGCTTTCACGAGGAAAATCCTTCAAATGCTTCAATTTAAAAAAAACCGTATAATATGATGGTAGAAAAATGGGTCAGAAGCTCAAAAGTGAGGTTAAGTTTGAAATGAAGCCGCACTAACTCGGCATGATTATCAAAACTGCTGGCATTAAAAATTGCATGTTCATTCAAATCAAAGCTTATACAATAATATCGATAGATACATTTCTAAACACAAGGTCAAAGGTTATGAGTTCGAAATTGCACGTAAAATAACCAAAAAAAAGAGAATTCAATTTTCGGTTCAATATTAAAGAATTCTTCATAAATAATCATTGAATATATCAACTCACTTTGAAATCGTCCGGATTTCCACATTTAACCTCATATTTCATTGCCCGAACCGGGCGCACAAAATGCACACGTTCGAACATGCACGTTTTTTTTCATTCATCGAAAAAAAATCGTCCACCGCGCGTTTAGTCAAGTTTAGACTCTGACGTGGTTATGTTTCATTCGTCAAAACGATTATCCATGTCTCTCCGAGGAATTGTTAGCTCTCGTAATTGAACACGCGTTTTATGAAAGGTGAATCGGAAACAAAATTCGCATTAATGACCGTCCACAAAGCGCTGATTAGTCGTCGAGACATGTTTTTTTTTCTTTTTTTTTTTTTTTTTTTTTTTTTTTGACATTTACATCGCTATATACAGGGATCGACGTGACTTCGACTGAAGTTTGTAGTGTAGTGGTTGCGGTGGTGGTGTGGTAGTAGTAAAAAATACGAGATTGCGGAATAGCGGCGCATTTGATCGTAAACAGCTGATGCAGCTTCGGTGAATTGGTGCGCATTAAACGCCCAGCTGTTCTAACCTCAAATGTGATTGTTTTCTGGTACAAGTAACAATTTAAAAAAAGGTGAGGAATTTTTATCTATCAACATGAAAAAAAAACTTTATTATCGCTGTACCGTTTTCACTTTTTTTTGAATTTTTTAAACGGTACCAGGAATTAGAATTTGGCGATTGACACCACGAACATAACCACAAAACATTTTAATTTTCCTGCACTCGAATAGGGTTTGTTCTACGATAAATTGAAGTATTTAGCCTGTTTTGCCACGATTTAGCATCGCCCAATATTTAGTCTCTTTTCGATAAGTCAGCGGATTGAAAAAAATATAATCTTCAAAATTTCGAAGTAGGCGAAATGAATATCGTTATCATATTGTTGAGGAGCTACTTGTACAAAGTTTAAAATAAGTGGATGTGTTTTCACAATACCGGTTTCACAAGACCGGTTTTAAAGATAATTTTATTATCATAATCAATTTGATGGTCTCATAAACAATTAATACAAAATTTTTCGAGAAAATGGTTATCAATGAGTGAAGAAAACTCAAGCGTGAATTATATCGAGATGACTGTTTTGCTAAAGTGTTTTCCGAATTAACATTGCAAGAATCAAGGATCTTGATATTTCCTATCAAAGATCTTGCAGTTTTACTAGCGTTTCTGATGGGAAACATTTTAAAATTCTATATATGTAGCGACAACCCTGAAAATGGGGTACAGATATTTTTTAGAAGTTTCTCAGATACTGTTTCAAATCCAATAACATTATTAAAATTGTTTTCTCAATAACAATCATCGTAATAATGTTACCAGAATGAAAATGAACTAGAAAGTAAACTTTTTAATGTCACTGTCTCTAGACAACTATCCCTGAAGCATGAAGAAAATGAGAATGTAAATTTTGTTGTTAATCTAACGATACGGAGGTTAAAACTGAAATTTTGGAACTGCAACTTCAGTAATGGATTCAGAAGAGGAAGTCGAAGGCAACATAACCGATGATAAAACATCGTTAATAATGGAATTGCCGTCATCTTCTTCGAAAAGTTCGATCGTCATAGGCGAGACAGCATCTTTAGCTCCAGTGATCATAGAGGAACTGGAAGAGAGTGAAATGTTGGATGTGAACATGAGCGAATTTGTGGAGGCGAAAGCCCTGGAAATCTACGAAGTTATTGACAATAAAAGTATGGAAGTGGACGAGGATGAAGCGGAGCTTCGGACACTGGGTTTAGAAATCTCTGACATGGAAGATCACGACGTTTTAACTGCGACGGAAGAAGATATTTTGACTCATCAATTCATCAACGGAGAATTAACGTTTTCTGAGTATTCCAGTAGAATGGATAGAAATTCGGAACTCGAAGGAACGGAACTGGAGAACTCAAGGTTTGTTTTTAGTCCAAAAGATTAAATATCTTTGTCGAGAACAGCTATTTTCTTGTCGGCTGGGATGATAGCGTTGAACTTTCAGAACGGTGGCACAAAATGCAAAGGTGGAGAACGAGCAAGGTGAAAAATCAGCGCAAAAGTCTTGGAATTCTTCGGCGAATCGAGGAAAGAGAAGAAGAAGAATTCTTCCGCCGGCTCTTCAGGGTTTGATGGGCGAAGCGAATCTGAGATTTGCTCGAGGAGAGGTGGATCTTGCGGTGCAAATGTGCATGGAGATTATAAGGCAAGAATTAATTTGAACTCGAAATCTCTGCATCGAAAAAAAAAGGAGTACAATGAAACTTATGATCGAAATAAAACATTGCAGACAAGTACCGAGCGCTCCGGAGCCATTCCAGACTTTATCGATGATTTACGAATCTGATCAGCCGGAGAAATCGTTACAGTTCTCACTGATAGCTGCGCATTTGAGTCCAAAGGATGCGGATCAGTGGTTGAGGCTGGCGAATCTTTCCTTGGAATCGGATGATGTTAAACAAGCGATAACTTGCTACTCCAAAGCGATTCAAGCCGATCCAACGGATGTATCGTTGTACGAGGAACGAGCGAAGCTTCAAGAACGCAGCGGAGATAAAAGAGCTTTCCTGAAAGGTTACATGAAACTGTTGAACCAATTGGGACCCGAAGACGGTCAACACATTGTCAATTATTCCAAGCTTCTGGCCCAAAAGCACATGCAAGAGAACAACAGCGAACAAGCGTTGGAAGCGATGGATCACATTTTCACAAAATGTCCAGAAAGAGTGACTCTCGAAGAGGTCAATATAATGACAGAACTGTTGATAGCGCTCAAGCAATATCTTCGAGTTCTCGATGTTTTAACGACTTACACGAGTATTAAAATAATTTATAAAGAATCAATGTCAGAAAATAGAGAAATCGAACGTTGCGAGATCAAGGAAGAAGTGGTGGTCGATTTGAGAGCAAAGTGCATTGTAACACTCGTGGAATTGGATAAAGTTCAAATCGCCGAAGAGCACTTGAAGAAACTTTTGGAAAACGAAGATCCCGAAGTCTCGGGTGATTTGTATCTCGACATAGCGGAATCGTTGATGGGTAAAAAAGAATTTGTACGCGCCCTCACGGTTCTCGAGGCTCTGGTAAACAGCAAAAACTTCAGTTTAGCAGCAGTTTGGCTGAGACACGCGGAATGTTGGATCGGCTGTAGAAACGTGAAAAAAGCTATCGAGTCTTACGAAGTTGTGAGAGAATTATCACCTGGGCATCTCGGAGCGAGAATCGAGCTTTCTAAATTGTATAAACTCGCAGGAATGTACGATCGAGCTATAGAAGTATTGCATCAAGATCCAGAAGTGGATGTTCTCGATCCCACGGTGATATATCGACAAGCGCTTTTGTTTTTGCGGACAGAACGTTGGGACGAATTTTTCGAAGCCGGTAAATTGCTGCTGTCTCGTCATTGCGTGCATTTACGATCGAAAGCCGAATTAACGTCGTTGACGAAAACAAACGGTGTGCGTCAGAGACGAGACGCTCTTCAGCTTTACCGTCTGTCGCTCGGTGAAAATTTCGAAGAGGAAAATCCTCCTGTTTTTGGTAAAGACAACGAAATTTCAGTCAAATGCGAATTTACATTTTTCCTACGAATGTGCAGAGTAGCCTTCAGGCTCAAGCGATTTGGAACTCTCCAGAGAATCTGCTTCAGCGCTTTGACCTCGAAAAAATTGGAGAAAAAAAATTCTCACATCATCTATCTGTGCCTCATCGCGTGCATTCATAACAACGACTCTTTTCATGGATACAATTTGGTTCGTGACCTGGTCCGCGTTTATCCACGATCAAATACTTGGAATCTTCTCAATATCGTAATCCAGCAAGCCGAAGACACCAGACACAATCGCTTCATCATGCGCATCCTCGGACGCGAAGACGCTTTCTCTTATCTACAAATTTTACACGCTAATAATTGCCTCGTTTCTGGCACTTACAAATATGCTCTCAACGATTATGTCTCACTGTTCAAAGCTCAACCCAGCGGACTACTCGCTCTCCTAATTGCTGTCATTTTCATGCAAATGGCTTGCCAAAAGTTTGCTAGCAAAAAACATCAACTCGTTTCTCAAGGTAATTCGGATATATTCTCACAAAATTTGAATTTGCCTTATCCGAACGTTTTATTCATTCAACAAACATTCATGGATTTGGGAGGAAAAAAAACGTTAATTCTTCGGCAATATTTTGATAGGACGACAAACTCGGAAGAGACAAAAATCGAAAATTCAAGTTTATCTGTGAAAACACATCCAAAATGTACACAGTTTAAGACTTTTGAGACCGAGGCTGCTGTGTTTTTAATCGGAGCTGCTCCCATCGCATCAGTTTGTTAGGAAAAGCTTTTAAAAAAAATGAAATAAGATTTCTGCTTCTCATCGAGAGAGATAAGAAGTAAAATTTTCGAAATTTCAAATTCCAACATATTACAATTTCGATAGAACTCATTGGCTCAGCTTGTTTTTTTGAAGAGTTTAAAAAACCGTCTCCTTGGATGAAAGATTAATGTTTTTTTTCTTCGTTTTTGCAGCTTTCGCATTTTTCAACAAATATGTTAAACTACGAGAGACCGAGGCAAGACACGAGTGCCATTACAACATGGCTCGAGCTTTTCATCAGCTTGGGCTGCTCCCTGGTGCCGTACATCATTACAAATTAGTTCTGGAAAGCCCACCGTCGAAACTTCCTTCCAAACATCCCGAACGTTTGGACCTCAAACGCGAAGCTGCTTTTAATCTTCACTTAATTTATATGCAGTCAGGAAATCCTGAGCTGGCGACCAGTTATCTCGAAGATTACATCGTCGTTTGAATATCACTGTAAGATTAGCCTAATAAAAGATTTTTTTTATCAATCGGACACTGAAGTATTATTATTGTTCATGAATTTCGTAGAACGAGCAGTTTTCCATGGAAATTTTTTTTTGTTAAATTTTCTATTGTCGGAAATTTAGATAAATTTTCATCAAAAAAATATCGTCAATCTTTTTTTTTTTTTTAGAGGATCGTTTCGCTATTTGAGAATATTCGAAATATTGTTGATAAAAAATCGGCTGATCAGTTGAGTTTCACGATTTATTTGATTGCAGAAAAATGGCTGAATCGTTAGCATCGAAAATTCGGTACTCCAAGCTCTGCGAAGTCTACGAGAAAATCTCGAAAGCCCGGGGAAACAAAAAGATAGAGGAACTGCGAAAATTTTTTAATTTTTGTCGTCAAACCGGCAAAGAAATGAAAAAACAAAATTCCATATCTGTGAGAATGGATATCTTTTCGCTTCTTTTTGTGTCTGTGTAAACACGTGACAATTGTCTTAGCGCAAATTTTGTCTTTTAGGATGTTTCGATTTTTCCAATAATGCGACTATTTTTGCCCGCTGTCGATCGTGAACGCGGACCTCATGGCTTGAAACAAAAAACCCTGGCGGATTTATTCGTTCGCGTTTTTTGCCTCGGAAAGAACAGTTCCGATGGTAAAAACCTCTTGAAATACAAGTATGTGAGAAATAATATGAAACAGCAATTATTTTTGCAACTTTGTGCCTCTTTTATGAACAACAAATTTTCTGAAATATTAAAAAAATTTTTAATGTCATGTAATCGAGGATTTTTAAAATTTTTTGAGATTTGTTTTTGTAGTCGAATTGATAAATTGAGAAAATGAATATTTAGAGCTCCGGAGCAAGGAGAATCTGGCATGGGGGATTTTGCTGAAAAGCTGTTTTGGGTCTTGAACCGACGACACTCCAACGTGTCAGGGACTGCTTTGAGCATCGAAGATGTAAATACAGCGTTGGATGAAATTGCTCGTCGAAACTCGGAGAACCAAAGCAAAGATGAAGTTTTTTTGCGGCTGATAAAACAAATGGGAGCATCCGAGCTCAAATGGCTAACGAGAACTATACTCAAAGACGTGAAACTTGGATTGGGCCAGAAAAAAGTTTTTGAAGGTAATGTTCAAGTGTTTTCGATCCTGAAGCATAAAAAACTATTCCAAAATCCGAAAAAACCAGGCATCTTCAAAAATTTTCCATCATTAATTTCCAATTGTATTCTCACTCCATTATTGATTGCTGTAAAATAAAAAAAGTAATATTTATCAAATTTTTTATTCAAAGTAATGTTTTTTGTCAAATTTAAATTTCGATTGTAAAAAATTTGCGAACATCGTTTCTCTTTTTCAATTTTTAACAATTTTCTTTTTTTTTCTCTCCATCGTTTTTCAGCGTACCATCCAAACGCTGACGAGCTATTCGGCGAGAAGTCGAATTTACGTGAGGTGTGTGATTCGTTGCTGGACGAAAATTACAGGGTGGAAAAAAGTTCGTCGAACATAGTTGTTCTGTGGCCGTTTAAGCCGATGCTTTTAGAGCGATGTGGGATTGAGGAGGTGGGCAAATTTTTCACCCAAAACGAGACGTATTTCGTGCAAACGAAGTACGACGGTGAAAGAAGTCAAATTCACATGAAAAATGGTGTATTTAAATATTACACGAGGCACGGAACAGACATAACGAATAATTCAGCTTACGGAGAGACGAAAAACTCGAATGGATTTCTCACCAAAAAAATATCTTCTCTTCTCAATCACGATTGCCGTTCAATCATTTTGGATGGCGAATTGATGGGTTGGCACAAAGACCGAAAATTGCTTGGATCGAAAGGAATGCCATTCGATGTAAAAAAGTTAACAGCCAACAGCCGGCATCAGCCTTGTTTCGTTGCTTTTGACATCGTCATGTACAACGATAGATATTTAGTCAATTTGCCCTACAAAGATCGATTACTCATTTTAAATAATGCTTTTCGAGAGGAAGAGGGCGTCTTGTTGAGGAGCGAAATAAACAGCATTTCTTCCAGGTATTTTCACTATAAATTTCCTATGGTACATCAAATTATGAAAATGAGAATAAAAAATTGGAATATTCTTGCTTTTCGAGCGCCCAACTTCTTGAGATATTCAATAAAAGCATCGATACCAAAGAGGAGGGAATTGTATTGAAAAGGAGCGACGGATTGTACAAACCCAATACGCGCGAGGGAAGTGGATGTTACAAGATCAAGGCCGAGGTAAAAAAAAAAGCCTGAAAGAAGAAAAACAAAACTAGAATTATGAAAATGAATGCACAAAATAATTAGAACGAGAACGGAGAATTGGATACTGGAATTTAAAAAAGAAATCTTGTTTTCGTTCTTTGAATTTTGTGGTGTCAAATTTTTCACTCTTTATTTCATCTTCAATTTTTTTATCTTATTTTTACAGTACTCCGAGGGTCTCATACAAGATTTGGACTTGTTAATTCTCGGTGGTTATTACGGGGAAGGCAAATGGGCTGGAATCTTCAGTAGCTTTCTTGTTGGAGTTGCCGAAGACGAGAAATCGAGCACGAAAAAATTTTACTCCGTAGTTTCGGTAAGCACAGGACTCAGCATGGAAAAAATGAAAGGACTTGACGCGAAATTTAAACCCTTTTGGACCAAGGACTGTCCCAGCAACGTAATGGGACCAAAGGTCAGATATTTTTCCAATTTTTCGTTCAATGTTTTTGTTTATTTTATTTTTTTCGTATATTAAGCTTTTCTCCGGTTTTAAACCCATCTTTAATGCAGTTCATTCTCATAGACTATTCCGTCACAAATTTCAAGTCTTTTTTGCTTGAAATTCTGGAAAAATAATACATTTCATTCGATGCTGCATTTGGATATACAGAAAAATTGATTTTTTGATTTTTTTTAATAGAAAAATCAGCCCGATGCATGGATTCATCCAAAAAATTCATTAATTTTGCAACTACGAGCTACGGAACTGACTCGATGCAGTGTACATCCTGCTGGCTACACTTTACGTTTTCCCAGAGTGGTCAAAATTCGGGACGACAAGCCTTGGGAGGATGCATGGACTCTCAAAGAATTAAGAGCAATGGTCAAGGTAAAATCTCCTTTTTTTAATTCAAATTTATAGAAAAAATAGAAAAAAAGAGAGTTCAGAATTTTAAATATTGATAAAATTACATTTCGATCGACTGAATTGAATTCGAATCGTGAAAAGATTTTTTTTTTTTATGAATTCTTGAAATTTTATACATTTTTCATGGAATTTCCATCGATTTTTCTAGGACGGAGGCTTCGTGCAAAAAGCGACGAAACGACACGCAACGAGCAGCGATATTCGCGATGATGTAAATCCAAAAATGCCTCGGAACGTGCGACCAGCCCCAATGCGAATCGATACGAAATATTTAGGAGCCAAAACTTCCCTCGTTACTCGTCTCACGCGTTTATTTTACGAGAAAGAATTTTGCGTCATGAACGGCGAAGAGGGCTCACCCAAAAAGAGTAAACTCTCGAAAAACGATATTGAACTTCTCTTGTGTACGCATGGTGCAAAAATCGTTCAAAATCCGGGAAACGAAACGTTCGCTGTTATCGTGGGCAATAAAAAATCTGTAAGTTTCAATCATTCTTCTTGAAATCTATTTTGAAAAACATTAATCTCATTTTGAGTAAAATTTTCAATCAGACCAGTAAAAGTATTCAAAATTTGCACTTTATAAACAGATTTGACACGCAGAATTTGAGATTTTAATAATCCTCTTTCACATTTCAGGAAAGAGTTAAAAATGTCGTGAAGACAGGAAAATGGGACGTTGTATCGCTAGCATGGTTAAAACGTGTAACGGATGAAAAAAATTGGCATCGCGAGACAGATTTTTTTCCATGGGAAATGATTTCCAGTACCGAGTCGACGGAACAACGTCTCGCTAATTTATTTGATCGTTATGGTGACAGCTACACGATCGATGCTGACGTCGCAAGCTTGAAGCGATCCTTCGACAAGGTTGAAGAAGAAATGATGGTAAATTCTGTTGAATCTTCATTTATTTACTTTTTAATCGAAATCAAACTTTATAATTGGTTTCAGTTCTTTTTTTGTTCTGAAAGTTTGAAAAATATTGAATTGTTTCGCAGAAAAAAAATTCCCAAGAAATTTTGGACCACAAGGAAGTTGAGGCGGAACTCTTCGAAAATGGGATTTCTCCGTTTTCGTTGTTCAGGAAAACAGTCGGATATTTTGACGACCCTTCGGACACGAGGATTTGGAACTTCAAATTTATGAGAGGAAAAGTCAGTGACGTAATTGAGCCTTCCGTGAGTCATGTATTCGTTAATGAAAAGGCTATCAGCTTGATCGATCTTTACAAAAAAATCAACAGTACCGGAACAACTGACATTAAAATCGTCAACAGTAGCTGGATCCAAGATTGCTTTGAACAAGAAAAACTTTTGCCCGAAGGGAATTATATTATTGCTTGATTACGTCGGATTTAAACAGTGCTAGTCTCCCTTTTGGGATATTTTTATTTTGGATCAGGGATTTCTAAAAACTTTTATTTATTTGAAACGATTCGAATATTATTTTTTTTCTGGCAAATCGAATTATGATAATTTAAATTTATCAAAAACGAAGTTTTGTTGCTCGACATTGAAAAAAATGGATTGAATTTTTCTCAAAGTAAAAACGATTGCAATAATGACGTGATTCTCGTTCCACAAGTAGTCCAACGTGGTTTTCGAGTCCGGTGAATCTTGAGAGAATTCAAGATATAAATGCAAATTGAAAAACATATTTTTTAGTGCACAAATTATGCAAATTCGAAAAAAATATTAAACGAATTGTCATTCGATTTTAGGACTCAGAAGTTTAGATTTTTATGGTCAAAATTGACTTCAAAATTATTGAAAACATTTCCAAATTTGGTAAATGAAAATTTACAAAAAGCTTACATTTTGAAAATCATGTACTTTTAATTTTGTGATTTTTATGATCACCAAAAATCGTATTTCACCAAAAACAGATGATAGCATATTTTTTTAATCGATATCGAATCATAAATATTTATTCTTAGAATTATTTTACCAATTAATAATGACACTAATGTTCACTAAAGCTGAACAAAAAACATTTTTATCCTGGTTGTTTAACATGGAAAGCATGTTTGGGATTATGGGCAATATTTTATTCTTTTTTTTTTTTTTCAAATTGTGGTTGCAATTTTCAAACGTTGGTCTTAAAGACTTTGAGAACAGAAGTCAGTATTTTATATTTTGAGACGAATAACTTCTAAAGGAAAACCTTTTTTTTTTTTTTTTACTCACATCAATTGGTAGTAAGGGTACGCAATAATTCAGGATGAGTTCGAAATTGATTAACCCTGAATGACAGGTTCATTTGTTTTTATTTCGATTGTTAACTGTTCCAAGTCAATTCTTGGGTCTGTCATTATTCCAGCTGCAGCTTCGACTCCCTGAATTTCAAATAACTATTTTTGCGTTTGAAATGATTTTTTTTTTAAGGTTAAGTGAGTTAGATTCTTTGGATCTTCCCATAATTTGGGCCACTTGTCCAGGGCTTCATTGTATTTGCAAATAATATATTGTATGAATAAAATCAATGAAATAATGATTGAATGTCACGAAATTGTGTGAATAAAACAATGACTTATTTCTAAAACAAGTTACAGGCTGTTTTTTTTTCTCGTATTTAGTACGGATCTCGGAATGTTGTAATTTGCGGAATGAAATTGTTGGGCCTTTTTCACCGAAATTCTGCCCAAATTAATCCAAAAATGTTGACAAACGATCGAGTAATTTCTATAAAAAAAAAAAAAGGCAAATCGCATTGTCGAAATGAAAGTGACGCAACGACGCGATAAAAACAGCTGAGAGGTTATGTTGATCGAGATGTCGAAGGAGAGTTAAAAATTTCTGCAACTCGAAGTGTATTTGGTTGAAAAGTGTAACTTTAGAAATAGATCAGGTCACTTTGTGCTTGGACGTTGAATTCTCGTTGCGTCTCGTCGAGAGTGAAGGAAAATGTTGAGAAATCTTATAGCGAGGGTTATAGTAGTAGTGGCAAGCGTTTGTCAGAGAGCGAGATTGAATGACAGTCTGACAGTCAGCTCGTTTAACATCACGAGAGTGTGTACGTACATACGAAGGGGCTCG
Source organism: Campoplex capitator (assembly GCA_037576405.1). Classification (NCBI taxonomy): domain Eukaryota; kingdom Metazoa; phylum Arthropoda; class Insecta; order Hymenoptera; family Ichneumonidae; genus Campoplex; species Campoplex capitator. The sequence continues at coordinate 405,683 of JARBWI010000032.1, read as the reverse complement.
AGAGAGTTTCGAAATATTCATTTGGGTATTTCTTGATGACGAGAGAAGTTCTCGTACCGCCCTCACGTGGTACGTCGTCGTGTTCCATTTGATTCGACGTGGAATGCGTGCAAAATACTCGAAAGCTCGGCCGAGACAACGCACAGCTGGTCACGTGTTCTCTTCTCCCCTTCCGCTTCTTCTTCTTCTTCTTCTTCTCATATCTCTTCGATTTCAACAAAGCTTTACATTCAGAGATTTTGTAATTAGATTATAAAAGATGGTAATTAAGTTGCTCCCAGTTTTTCTTCCCGATGAACAACACTCGTTTTTATCTTGAAAACTTTTTCCGTTATTTTATACCCTTTTCTCCTCGCCCCATCTCCGGCCTTTTCGCGCGTCTCTTATGGTTACTGGAACATTGATATATTCCTATTCAACGAGCATGATTCATACGCACGCGGACTCGAGTCAGTACATCTTTCAAGATCAAGATATGAAAAGGGAGATTGTTATTTTGTTAAATTGACCGTCTAGAATTTTTTTTTATTAAGATTCCGAGTGCTCTCTCGTGATAAATTCAATCAGAGATAGATTTGAGAAAAGATTTTATTCGCTCGGAATTTTAGTGGTTATTACCGATTTGTTATTTTTTATAAAACGACAAACATCGGAATTTCGAATGGATAAAGTGAAATTCACGAATTTTTATGGATCACCGAATACTGTAATACTGTAATCGGCGGTGCCAAATATTCTTGAAAAATATTTTCTGTTTCCGAGAAAATTTTCGAGAAAAAAAAATCAGAAGAGTTACAACATTGAAAAAGAGACTCGAATCAATGAATTTTCGGTCGAATTGACTGTCAAAAATGCGATCTATGTTTCATTAGCTCTCGCGGTATAATAAAAGGTATTTAAAGAAAAATGAGACGGATTTGAATTTGACGTAAATGAGAAGAAGTTGTTTTAAGTGTATCCGAGAATGAGACCGGTGTTTTCGGACAAAACTAGTAATTATATTTGTAAGAGGGGTGCTCTCCTTGGTCTCGACACTTCTTGGCAGCTAGGTGTATACTATTATAGTATCGGAGATCTCGTTAGTGAGAATTTGAGGTTAACTTTGAGAGTGCACAACGAACGAGACGACGAAAAGAGATAGCGAAAGATGTTTGAGTTACACGAAAATTACGAAGGCATTAAAGCACAGAGAGAAAAAACGAAAAGAGAGAGAGAGAGAGAGAGAAGCTCGAACGAAATAATGTAGATGAGAATATGAATGATGTAGCTACCAAGCTGTATCTACTTATAGACCCGTCAACCGACAACTGGACGCGTATTAATTGACTTTAGATTTTTTTTCCCTCCTCCCTCTCTCTCTCACATACATACTCTTTTGACACAGTCACTCTGGAATATTTTACAAGCCTATTTCAAACGTGAAAATCCATAAACTATCTCTATCTTGTCACTAAACTCACCCCTCGATTTTTTTTTAACCAAAAACATACCCTGTGTGGCTCGAAAAGAGGTTAGAAAATATGTACTTTGGGGATTTGTGTCAGTTCATAGTGGTTACAGAATTGCACGAGTCGATAGTTGATTATTGCACGACATTTATTCTGTAATTGATCATTGAATAATGTAAATTAATGAAATTCAATAAATCGCAATTAAAAAATGTGGCCAAAATAATACTCGTGATTTGGTAAATATAATTTTGAACATAATTTGAGTTCGATTTCGATCTCGAAGAAAATAATGCGTTTCGATGAAAGAAAAATAAACTTCGGCGGTGTAATTCAGTAAATAATCAAAAGATTAAACAAATCCATGAAAAAAAATGATATTTTTAGTCTAAAATAAGATAAAAAAAGTGTGATTTTGAAGAAAAAATACTTTTATCAGAGTAAAGAGAAAAAAACGTTACAAAGTAAATACGATACTCGATCTGTATCGAGTAATTCGTCGACTTTTCCGGCGATCGATGATCGATCTCGATGGTTTTTTATTCTCGTATTCCGTATCGTCCGAATATTCGATAATTCTAGGACGGAATAATTTTTTTCTCGCCCTCTCGTGTTCGATTTTGTTATTTCGTGAGCGATTACCATGAATTTTGCACTCCTGTCGTTTTTGTTTACCTTTGGACGAAGCCGTGAAGTACGGAGTGCCGGATCGGGAACGAACGGACGTGAGAGAAGTTGTGGGCGATCGAGGAAAATGTTTTTTGCACAAAGGTTCATTGTCTCGACGTCGAATCGTTCGGTGTTTTCGAAAGCGGTGTTTTTCGCTCGAGGAATTTTGGAACTCTTGATCCTCGCTGCTCTCCATATCTATCGTCGAACTTGTTTCGCTCGAAGCCGTGATTTTTCCATCGATCAAACGACATTTTCGGGATATTTCGCGATCCACTATCGAACGTACGAAAGCTTCGAGCTCGAGAGTTTCTTGCTCGGCGAACGAATTTTTTCCTCGAATATTAGCACCTGCAACGGCATCCAAAATTCTTCTCTCCTCTTCTCCCTTCTTTTTCTTCAGCTCGAAATCACCCGTGCATTTTACATTCGCCCATGAGTCTTCTCGATTCCTCTCGCATTTTAATCTTCGATCGAACTTTCGACTTTGCCCATCTTCCTCAATAATTTTTGAACTCCTCTCCGAACTCGAAATTCTCGACAAATTTTTTTCCCGATTATCCTCGCACGCCGTGTATTTTGATCTAACATTTTTTACCGATGTACCCACACTCTTGTCCACGTTTCGTCGCTCTGCCGCTGCGGGACGTCGGACTTTTTTTTTTTTTTTTTCATGCAAAAAATATTTTTTATTCCTCATTGATAATGATTATGTTTTTTTTTTAATTCAATTTTATTCTTAAATTTATAACGTCTGATTGCAAATAAAATTGGAAAAAAAAGTAAAAATCCGTATTTCGTATAAAAAAAAAAAAAAAAAAAATGAAACAACTTGAAAAAATGAACGGAGATGAAGAACTCGAGACCGAGAGATTTGAGCTTCGAAGCGTTTTTCCGTGTGTGAAAAAAAAATCAACTCGAGCCAAAATTTCGTATTGGTAAGATTTTATTTTCGTAAACTTCATTGCGCGAACACGGGGCTGATCGGTTTCAACGTTTTCAGCAACTTTTTTTACTCGCTCTTTGAAACATTTTCTACTTTTTATTTCTTGTTTCTCAAAAATAAACGAAAAAATTTGAATATCCGAAATAATTTCGTGCCGAGAAATCGTCGAAAAAAGTTGTCAAAAAAAAATTGTTCATTTTTTGGTGAAAATAAAGGAAAAATTGAAAAACCTATGAAACTCGACGCGATAAATCGTCGTTTTTTAATACAATAATATTCGTAAAGATCGCTCGGAGACTCACCGTTTTTGTTTCCTACTACATCCGCAATCCCGAGAGTCTGAGCGCAACAATCTGTGAAAAGGACAACGATAATTGGGTTTGAGCCGAAAACGAGAAAAAAAAATTTGAATCAACGCTTCACGTTTCGAAATATTGAGTTAAATTTTTCTAATTTTTTCCAAATTTTTCCATTTTTCCAAATTTGGCTTTTACCAAAAAAAAAAAAAAAACGTTTCAACAGATCGACAGGAAAAAAGTTAAAAATGGATTAAATTTTTTCAGATTTCGTTTTGCCCCGATCGGTGGTGGGCGTTTTAGAAAAATTTCGATCGAAAAACATTTTTTGAATTGATTGAAAAAAAAAAATTTAATTTCAGTGATTTAGCAGGATTTTAGAGGACTCTGGAGTTTCTCGGGATCGAGTTCGAGTGAGAAAAATCGGTTTGAAAGTGAAGGAACGATGATTCGAGAGGAGGAGGAGGAGAGCGACTCACCGATCTTGACAGGAGGAGCATCGGAAAGGTCGCCTGTCGAAGAACATTCATTACTGCGGGTATAATCATCTAATCATTGACTAATTTAATGAGGGAGAAAAAAATAAAGGGGGAAACGATGCTCTCGATACTCATACTTTGGTTCTTTGCGCCTGGCGAGTTCGCGTTCTTCGGCCGGGCAGGCACAGACGATTGATTTTTCTTTGAGAATTCCAGTGTATAGAAAAATCATGCCAGCGAGACCGATAATATATTTGGCGAAATAGTACCAGCCGAAATTGTGATAATATGGCATCGCAGGTTGCTTCTCATAAGACAAATTCTTCTCATTTTTTTTTATCTTTTATTTTCAGCATTTTTAACCGTATCCGAGGCTCGTTCGTGGTGCTCTCTCTCTCTCTCTCTCTCTCTCTCTCTCTGGTTTGATTGAAACTCGAGGATTCGATCGAGAGGAGGATTACGTTCGAGAAGGAAAAAAAAAAATTCGAAACGCTTAGAAATCTTCTAATTTGGGGTTACGAAAAAAATGCCTCGGAAATCGATTGACCAAACGTCAATGTCGACGACGCTACAAAACTGTTTCATTCTTGTTTTTTTTTTTTTTAGCAATGCCAACGGTTTAGCGTTGCTGAAACAGTATTTTTTTTCTTTATATTTGGAACGATGATTATTTATTCGTTTCGAAAATAATAAGAAAATGGTTTACGAAAAAAAAAAGAAGAAAAACCTGAAGAAATTGGCGAACCGAATCGCGATTAGCGTTTGAAAAGCTTCGAGAGGGATAAAAAGTTGGAAAAATTGTTCGGAGAAATGATTTTCTGGAAGAAATCTTTCGGTTTCAATTTTTCTGTTGCGTGAAATCGATCTTTCAAGAAGTATTTCGATTTCTGCTCTCTCTCACTCCAGTCAAAATGTATAGAGACAAAAAAAAAGGGAGAGGAGAAAGCCGAAATGCGGACGATGTGACCGGAGCGAATTTCAAAGTGTCACGTTCGTCTTTTTCTGATTCGGTTTCCCAATTTTCTGAAGTCGAATGAATTTTTAGTTTTTTTTTTTCCCAAAAAAATACGAGAGTGAAGCGTCCCCGAGGTTGCTCCGAGCGAGAAACGTCACTTTGGTCACGGTTCTTCGCACTTCGAGAGAGAGAGAGTTTCTTCGTGAAGAAGAGAGACGCGAAGAAAGGAAGAAACGAGAGAATTGGGGAGAGGCCGAATGGGCTGTCGGCGAACTATTTGCTCCTGACAACCGCTTCAGCTCCACGAGATGTTGAGATCGTCAGCGATTTCGAGGAGGCTTTTCAAGAAAAAGAAAAAACCAAAATTGAGTGAAGAAGCTCGAGTGCGTTTGGTTCCACGCTCATTAGAAGGAATCTCACGAAATCAGGGATACAGAAATCATGAAAAAGTAGCTCGATCCTTGCGCCCAAGTTGGCGCAAAACATTTTTTTTTTTTTAATTATTTCATTTCGAGAGAACCGGACGCGATATTGGCTGCTACAGAAATCCTTTCTCTTATCTCTGCTCGACATTAGACGAAAAAGATTTTAGGAAAAAAAGCAGGATCGAGAATCGAGCCAAAGTTCAAAGGTGTCAGGCAGCAACGATGTCAGAGAGTCTCTGTGAGTGACAGGCAGAGAGAAGACAGAAAAACAGAGCACGAGAATACAGCTCGCGACTACGAAAAATAAAAAAAGGGAGAAAAAAAAAATGAAACGGCGAGGGCGGAAACGTTGAGTGGATTTAGTCGAGTACAACATTAGCTCCGAGGAAAGCGATACAACTCCAGGGTGTATGGCGCTTACGTTACTTAACATCATTCTCAAAGTCTGTGTGTGTGGGGCTTTTGAAAACTCACGAAAATTCACCTATATATACCTGTCGTACGTAAAAACTTCTCGAAGAAGAAAAAAAGAGAAATTCGGAAGAAATTTTTCTTTTTATTTATTCCTCTTCCCCTCGAATCGCTCGCCTCCTATCTCTTCTCTTTTCTCGCTGCTTCCCTCCCGATCTAGACGTTACAAAAACAAGCTTCAAACTAATATTAACTGTGTGTTGGCAACATGTAAGACGAGATCGTATTAACGAGCTCTTAAAAGTCAGATCAGAGAAAGAATGACCATGTGGTCCCAGCTGGTGAAGAATAACCGGCGTGCCGCCCAATATGGCAGACTGGCCCGAACGAGAGAGCCAAACTCGAGCGGAACATTCGACTCAGCCTTGTTACAAAAAGACATTTTTTTTAAATCGTATCAAAATAATGCGCCTATTTCCTCCTCGCTTCGAATCTCCCTGGAATTTTTTTCCTCTTCATGTCTTTCTTCTTTTCCGCCTTTCGTTAAAGCTTCTCGGAAAATACTGACTGGAGGCCGAAGGTTCTGGGTCTCGAGTATTTTCCTTCTACGGAATCTTCCTGGTCGATTTGGCTAATGGTTCAAAGCTCAAAGTAGTCCGGTGCGGACGACCCTAAATTTCGACGTTTTTTCATGAATTTTTTTAAACAAAAAAATAAATTTAAATCGTTTTAAAATTTTTACATCCTTTCATTGGTACGTTGAAGTTTAAAAAAGAAATTACTTTCACTGAATTTGACATTAAATTGTTTGTGATCTTTTACGTTAAAGTGAAGTGAATGAAAATTTTCGACTTCGCGAAACGATTTTTTTTTCATGAGCACAAACTTGGATCATTTATTCAAAGCCGTTTAGCCAGATTGTAGTTTTTCAGTTTATCCTTCAACGTAATTGTTCAAAAAAAGTTGAAAAAATAAATCAAATTTCCAAGGTTTCAAAGACTTCTAAATATTTGATACAAAAAATCGATATTTGTGTTCCGAAAAAATAGTTTCATGAAACACGTGCGATAAGAATCGATCAAATTTTTCGAAAGATTCGTTTTATCAGAGCGAACAAAAAAAAAAAATTGGTAAAAACTCTACTTTTCATAGCGTTCCAAATGAGTTTCCTTTTCGAAGGAAAAGCAAGGCTCACGAGCTGTGAGGCTGCAATCGATCAGCTTTGGTGTCAGCTATTGAATATCCGTATCGATATCAAGCAGCGGAAGATGTTGAGCAAGCGTCACCGATATCCTCGGACAAACGTTGCCGCATGTGTTATTTCCATGGGAGAGTCTCTAAGAAGCTATCATAGCCCGAGATAATTGGAGAGTTTCAATTTTTTTTTTTTCTCTTTCTGCCACACGATTCGGTGGATCGAGGGGGTTGAGAAGAAACGTTGTGAAACGAGGATAAACAAATAGAAAATGAGAATGAAAATCGAGACGTAGAAAGACGAGGAGAATTCTTCATTGGCTAGCAAAGTACAAAAGTGGCGTGGCTTCTCGACCCTTCGAGCCAATCGTTCCTCATCTTTTTCCTAAAAATATAACGAGTTAAATTAGTAGGAGGAGATTCAAGTGATCGACTCCTCTTGGTCGATGACGAGAAGAGAAAGAGCGAGAGAGCGATGGGGAGAAACGAAGAGAAGGAAGAGAGCGAGGGAGGAAGAAAAAAAAAGATGAAGAAACGTTAGTTTCTTCGGTGAAGATACCGCGCTAAGTGCAGCGATGAATGAGACGAATCGAGGTCTCTCAGTCATCTCCGAGGATTCGAGCAAGTTCATTCGTGAGAAAAGTTATACCGAGTAGATCGTGGATTCGATCGAGAAGAAATTTGTGCAAATTTCGTTGAAATGTTTCAACTCGAATGAAGAAAAAGAAAGTTTCTCTCGATGAATCATTCGGTTTTACGTTTTTTCTCTCATCTTTGATGTCCCTGAGGGAGTTTGGCAACGATTTTGTGATTTTCCATCCCCAGAGATATCGCGAATCCAGAGCTCCGAAGGATTTTCTCAAAAATTTCAAAATGGCGTCGGATCCAAGTGTCGAAGAGTGCAAAAACGGTGCTTCCGCGGTGGAGCAACGTTTGCGAAGTCCAAAGTGCGCGAGATGTCGAAATCACGGTATTATTTCCGGTCTTAAGGGACACAAAAGGTCCTGCGCCTGGAAGGATTGTCGATGCGCTTGTTGCCTCTTGGTCGTTGAGAGACAACGCGTCATGGCTGCTCAAGTTGCTTTGAGGAGACAGCAACAGGCTCACGGCAATTTTATCAATGAAAATCTCGCCTCAATATCTACAAATATCGCCTCGAAAGGTGGCCTCGAACAACGACGAAATAATAGCAACGGTCAACATCGCGCAGCTGCTGCTTATCAAAGAAGATTACGAAATTTTCAACGCCACCAGTTACAACTCACTCAAACGAGGATAAGCGTTACTCAAAATTTTCAGAGCTTGAACTCGATCCGAACGATTCCTCCGACCAGTAAGCAAATCCTTTTTCTTTCCATCACCAAAAATTTCCATTTTTATCTTTCAACATATTTTTGTTCGATTCCACGACGTTTTTCGACTTCTTTCTCTCCTCGTCGATCTTCCGAATCTGAAAAAATATTTGTTTTGTTACTTTTTTGCAATAAAAAATAAAAAAAATCGAGAACTATTTTTCTTTCTATGGACTCGAGTCTTGCGAAACGATAAACCATTGTTTGCTCAACAGTCACAAACGTTTTAAACGATCGGATACACGCAGTCGGACCCAAATAACTTAACGATTACGCTCGAAGCGTATACTTCCTGTTCTCGTTTGCCTCAATTTTGATTTTTAGATCTCCGGACATTTGAAAAGCTGCGATCAATCCAGTGTGCAATTCTGAATCGACATTTCTAGACGTTTTTTTTTTTTCACCAAAATTTGAAGAACCGAGAACCTCACTCCTGTCGACATTTTCGACCTGAAATAAATCAATGGAATCCTGACGATTATTTATTCTCCGGATGAAAATAATGAATAACGCTGATAAACAAAACGCGTTTTACGATCATTTGAGAGAAAAACAAAAACGTTTATTATCCCAGCCATATGAAGGGTGTTATTCACTCAGCCCTCGCGACAGCTAAACAAACATATAACTTAAGAGCCCCGTCGAAGCGAGACTTTAAAAGCGAATAGGAAAGTTTTTTCATCAACTTTTTTTTTTTTCTTTCACCGTTAAATTTCGTAGTTATTTGAATTTGTGCTTTTACTTTTTTTTTTTTTTTCAAATTTGACATTTTGTTTGTGATTCTAAATAATTTTGTGATTTTCAAACATTTTTGTTTTTTATCCACGATTTTCTTTTTGTACGAAGATTTTTATTTCAGTGATCCAAAACGGTCACCTTCTCGGACCCATTGCGAGGCTCGATGGCGACCGGAAACAGAGCTCCGGAAGCCCATCGATGGAGTTACAGCCCTTTTATCCCAGCGGATACTCCGGAATACCTTGGTTCAATTGCATTCCCGAAGGATCGAACTCGAATCGAAATTTCAACGATCTTCTCATATCCGCTACCGAATGTCAAGAAAATTCCTCCGACAGGGATGAAAATTTGACGGTTGCCATTAAAAAATCACCGATTTCTTTCAGCGTCGAATCCATCATCGGGACCAAATGAAATCGGAGGCGCAGTTGAAACGTTTCGGAGCTGAAAAATTCGTCGAAATCAATTAAAAACAAATTTTAATTCGATAACTCGTACGAAAAATTGGAATTTTTTTGTTTCAAATTGTCGAAAAATCTTGATCTTGATCGATCGATCAATTTCTCGAATGATAAATTCGCCGAGAAACGTCGATCGAATGATTCGATTTTTAAATTGAAAAAATTGAATGATTCGATCAATAGGAATGACCAATTATTTTTGTTATTTTGTCAAAATCATTGGATCAAGAGCCTCCGAAGCTTTTGAGCTGGGATTTGTAAATAAATGATATATAATTAACTGAAAGATCGATATAACGTGGAATATTATTTTTAATTACTGTACTTCAATTGGTATGAATAATGAAATGTAACAAATGACAGTTAGCCAACAACGGTGTGATAAACTCATTAATCGTAAAAACATTAACGGGTTTTTAACGTCGTATCTAATTTAAATGGAGTAGAAATAGCGACGAGTATCGAGACTCCGTATTTGTCTCGTTTCGCTGAGCTCATTTGTCAACTTCTAATATTTTACTGCAGCTTTTCATGTACACATTCATTTCGCTATAATCGATAAGAGTATCGCGAATTATTTCGTAAAGAATATTCGGCCATTCTTTCTCGAGTATTTGGAGCTTTTGTACAGCGTCGATCGTCTGATCTATCATGTTCGACAGATGAACTTTTCCCTTGTGTCGCGATATGAGATCCTCCTGAAAAGAAAATTTATCTTTTTAACTTTTAATCAAAGCAAATTCGGACTCGATATTTTTTTTTCTCTCTAATCTCGTTATTCCAATTTTCATTCGTTCTGAGGAAAGAAAATTGCTGATTCGACAAACTTTTTGTTGGAAACGAACCTCCTGAGCTCGGACTAAAATTTGTTTCATTCGAACACCGAATTCGTTGGCTCGAATAAATATAATATTTAAATAAAAATATATCGAATAAATTGAATTGTAAAATTTTGTAAATTACAGAACAATAAATCGTTCGAGCAATAAAATGCAGAAATATTAAGAAAAAATCTCGACGAATCGACAGTCAGAATTTCGTTCATTATATACAAACCTGCGTAACATTTCCTCTTCGCAATTGTAACGCCTCTTTGGCAACGACGTTTCTCAACGCTGGATCGCTGTTGAATAAAAATTGTTTGGCAGTGATTTGTTCCCCGTTTAACTTTTGGGCTTTTTCCAAATGGAGTCTCTGGAGGAGTGGCTGCAAAAGTGATTCCGGCAGTGACCACATGACAATGTCGGTTAGACCAGAATACTCCTCGTTGGCAAGCTCGATGTCTCGTTCGCTAATCTGATTGAGCAGAGAATCGTTAAATTTTTTTTTTCTTTCGAATGCTTTCGAATGATAAATTTTAGTTTACAACGAGATTGAATTGAATCGTTTATTAACCTCTCTGCCATTGATGACTTTCAGGCCCCAATGAGCCAATCGAAAAATCATATAAGTTCTCCAGTCTTTCGAAATAATGGGATTTCCCTCCGGTTCAATTTGTACACTGGTCAATCCCTGGACCTCGGCAAGCGCATTCAATTGTCCCAAATGACTTATATTCGTTTCTTTGAATATAAAATGTTCGGCGTTTGGAAAACGACTCTTGAGCTTACTCAATATTATCGCAATACCGTTGAATTGAACGTAATTGAATTTCACTATGTTTACGTCCGTCGCTTTCGTTGGATCCCACGGCCGGTCTATGAAACGTAGAGCTCCTTGGCCATAAACGTTCAGGCAACGTCCGACTATTTCCACCAAGTAATCGCCACCTGAAAACATTCCCAATTTTTTTATTTTTTTTTTCAACATAAGAGGAGAAAAAAGAGAATTTTTTCGGGCTCGAATTTTATAATCTTCTCTATATATATAAATCTGTTCGCTAAAAAATGTTTCTCCGATTTTTAATTATTTTTATTTATTAATTTTTAATTAATTCTTTATTATTACTTTTATTTTTATTTTTTTAATTATTATAATATAAAAATAATATATCATTTGTTATTAATACAAATAATTAATTAATTAAATAAATAAATAATATAATTAATTAATAGAAAACTACTAAACCGATTACGATGAATCTTTCACGAGATTAAAGATCATAATTCAAATGGTGTTTGTAGTTTTACGAAATTTCGTTATATTGATTTTAACAGAAATGCTAAAAAAAAAACAAAAGTTTATCGATCGTTCAATCTCGAAATTTCAAAATGTTGGTAAACACTATCGATAAACGAAAAAATCGTTTTACCAATTCAATGAAAATTGGAGAAAACGGACAGAATGAACGGTAGCTGGATGCTTAATTCGGTATCTAAAAAAAGTTACAGCCTTTTTGATGATACGATGAAAAATTGAAATTTTTTCAGTCGATTACGTTGTTAGGAAAAGAAAACTGAAGAATTGTGTCTGAAATTGAAAAAAAAATGCAAAAGATAGCTTCATATTACTTTTTTTTTATATAGCTCTAAAAAAAATCAATTTTTTTTTTTTTTTTTTTTCATTCCTCATCTCTGTATAAAACTAATGAAATACTGGATTGTTGGCGAAGCCGAGAGTACTGTGCGAAAGAGTGTCTTCGATGAGTAAGAATCTCACGGCGGTGCAGTGCCTTTCCTGCCCTGTTTCTCATGGCAGATTATTCAAAATTAGATTGGAAAAAAAAAAATTACGTTCGTGAATGCATATTTAGTATTTTATGAAAATTTATTTCGAGGATTAAGCAGCTGATTTGATTGAAAAAATGTTTGAAAAGTTTCATGAAAAAATTAATGAAATTTCGAGAATTTTGACGAGCTGTCAAAATGCTTGTGACGTCATACACGATTGAAATCGCCAAAAATTTTCCTTCGTTAATCATCATCGATCTTTGAACAAGTGCTCGAATCTCGTTTTCTTTGAGGATAATATTCAAAATTATGCAAATGACCTTTGTTTGAACAACTGAGTAGATAAAACAAGAGTGATCCGGTTTTTTAATTCTTGGCAGAGAAACCTGCAACCTGTAAATAATGAGGACGTTGAAAGCCGCGTAATATTTATACCTCGAAACGAATATTATGTCATCAACAACAAAATTTTTTCATAGTTTTGTAAAATGGAAGAAAAAAAAACTGTCAAATGGTGTCGAAATTTTTAGAATCATGGGAACGAACACCGGAACTTTGAGAATCACTTTTTATCGTTGTCTCTCAAGAAAAATAGAATTTCGTCATTTTCTACTGTGCTCGAATGTAAACATTTTTTATTCCCAACCACATGCAGAAGGGAATCTTTTTTTCGTCGATCGATGAAAGAGAATTGATCGGTCGTTTGTAAAAAAAAAAGTCGTTTCGATTCTCGAATGTCACGAAAAAATGCATTTTTCCACGAAAAAGTACGAATTTCGATTGTTTTCGTGACATATTTTTCCGATCGACGTGTAACGGACATTTTTTTAAATTTGTGAATGTTTCAAAGACACTTTAGGAATAAAAAAAACTCGGTATGGACTGTCAGAAAAGTGTTTTAACGATAAAAAAAAGTGTACGAAAACAACAGCAGAGGGATAAAATGAGAATAATGAAATAGGAAATACGGACCTTGTTCTTTTTCTTTGGGCGGATTGGGCTGGGGTGGGGGGGTCGGAGTTGCGACTGCTCTGTGTTTTGCCCGAGCGGTGGCAGCTCTGTTGCTCTTGTAGTGTACCATTTTTTTCATCTGTGCGCTTCTGATGCGGGTTTTATCGTCCTCAGAGTCGTAGAGATCGTCAGCTTTGGTAGTCGATGAACTGCTCGAATCGCCAAAAATTGATTTGTTGCTGTCGACGCTACTGTTGTTGAAGCTCGAAAAATGAAACTCGGTTTTGCCGTAATGAGGATTTTTAATGATAGTTTCGTTCGATTCGTGGGTGGTAAAAAAGGTTTTTGAGTCGTTGAAAGAGGCCTGGCCAACGGGGCTTCGTTTCCCGTTGTTGTTCGGCATTTCTGGTGAGAGAAAAGACTTGGAATTTGTCTCGTTCGTCGAGCGATTATCGTTCTCGAGTTTTTTGAACAATTTCAAAGTCGGACCGACCATACCGTTGCAAATATTGTACAAATCGTTTTTATCATTGTCGATCGAGAGTGCGCGAACGTTGTTTGTTTTGATCAAATGATTTCTCAATCCGGTTTTGAGGCTCTCGTGGCTCTCGGAGCTTTCAAGGTCACTGTCGGTCGTTGTTTCGGCGCTGTCGATCAAGAGGGCGTTGCTTCGAGGGTTTCGGAGATTTTCGTTGATCCTCGTGTTCGTTAGATTGTTTATTATCGGCAGGAGGATCGGTGGCAACTTGAAATTAAGGGCATTAACTCGATTGACGTTTTCCAATCTGAACAAACCGTCGCTCGAGTTACTTCGTTTCTTGAATTGTATCTTTCGAGCTTCAACGTTCTCGTTTATCGCGGTCAAACTTCCGAAACCTTTTGATCTCGTATCGCTCAATCCTTTAACCAATTTAACCGTATCGAATTTACTCGAATTCTGCAAATGTAAACCTCGCAAACGCTCGCTCTTAATGCTGCTGCTCGTTTTATTTCCACTGCTCGAAAAACATTTAGTCTGCGATCTTAAAAGCTCCCAATTCGTTTTAGCGTTCGTTATAACCTCTTCGCGACGCACGTTCACACAAACTTGGGCGCTTAGATCCAAAAACGCCGAATTAGATTGCTCCTTCGTCGTTCTCCATGCCATCGCCGCTCGTCTTACCTGCTCGTTAACTTGCATCGTCGAAAGTACTTGCAAATTCGGTAAATACGAAACGAGAAAAGACACGCAGTCCGCGTTCAATGTCACGGGGTTACCGTCTATCGAAACTTCCCGTATTTGAAGCGCTTTTGCCAAACTTCCCATATCTTCGATCCTGCGTTAAAATACATTTTTTTTTTGCATCAAAATTAAAACTGTTCGAATTGAGATTGGCGAATTCACCGCTCATAGGCGAGTCACTAACGTTGCAGCATGCAGCTCGATTAAGCATTCGAATAAAACCGATTCGTGAGACGCGAGGGATCATGGGAAAGGAATGAAATTGATTTTGACTTTTTTTGCCAAGGTTTTCGCGTAGTTCGAACCAAAAATCGAGATTCTGTAATGTGATCTCGAAAATTATCGGATTTTAACTTTTTTCTGATTTTTTTATTATAAATTCATCATCCTCGAATACAATTGGACCTGGATCCTCAAACGGGATCGTAAATAACCTAAATTTTCTGAGAAAATTCGATTTTCTGGTTTTTTTTTTGAAACTTTGCTTCGTTTCGTACAGTTTTGATGTTCAAAAGTTTATCGAAATCGACTTTACCGTGTAGCGTTGTCTTCGTTACCGGAAAACGAAGAAAATGGTATACAATTGAAGGCTAGTATCGCGGGCGAAGAGCATTTAATTTATGCCTGAATAAAGATCGGGGTCGAGTGAAAATTGCGAATCGAATAATCTTTACGAGACTCGTGCGAAAATGGATTTGAATAAAATTATTATTTTTTTTCTTTGGCAAGAGTCGTATTAGCAGCCTCGAAGAAAGCTTTCGTTCGAACGAACGAACTCGACAGAGTCGAGGAGTGAGCGATGTGATAAAATCAGTATTGCGAGGACTTTTTGGTAGCGACGAGCGTTCTACAGGTGCTCGATGTGCAAATTCGTGTTTTTGTAAAGAGGCTGAAATAAATATTAACTTACTTTTGTATATCGTTGTTGCTGAGATAAAGTTTTTGAAGCTGAGGAGTTTCACCGAAGCCCAACAATTTTTTAATCTTGTTTCGTTTCAAGTTGAGTTCTTTGAGAGAGGTTAAGCCATGAAAATCGTTGAATCCAACGATTTTGACGTTGTTGCCAGCGAGATTGAGTACTTTTAAGGATTCGAGTTGTTCCAAACCGGATATTTGAACAATTTGATTGCCATGAAGATCGAGTACTTCGAGTTTTACGAGAGGCTTCAGACCTTCGATTTTCTTAATTCTATTTTTTCCCACTAGCAAAACTCTAAGATTCTCCAATGTGCCAAGATCGCATATTTTCTCTATTTGATTATCGTACAAATCCAGAAAAACTAGTTTCGTTAATTGAGCAAAGTGATCTCCTTCGATTCTCGATATGAGATTGTGCTGTAGCGACATTAACCTCAATTTTGGCTCGCTTATTATTTCGGGAAAACAGGTTAAGCCTCGCCTGTCCAAACATATTCTGTCAGGATTCTTTTCCCGCTCCGCGCTCGTTCTCGTCGCCACCACTGCTCGACCTTCTCCAGCTTGTTGCAGTGCGACGACGTCGCACCCACCGACCTCTGCATCCTCGAAGTTAAACGTCGAGCCTGACGAGCTTTAAGAGTATTTTTTTTTATTTTCGTCAAAATTCTCTGTTCCCCTTTGTTTTTCAATATTCAACAACGATACTTTCGAATCTGCGATTTCAAGGTCAGCGTGCAACGAGCAAAAAGCCTCAACAATTACGAAGCGTCGTGTTTTTTTTTTTTTTTTCGTAGAAAAGCATTGTCAAACGCGATTTTAACGAATCGAACAAATTTCAGAAAAAATCGATCGAAAGAAAAAAAAAAAATAACAAAGTTCGTTGATTTTATTTGTTTTTATTATACAACGCATATTTCCTGGAAAGTATTCCGCAAACACGTACGCTCCCATATTTCCCAGAACTCGCGAACAATTAAAACTAATCGCGTTTTCTGCTTAGTCACAAGTTTTTATGAAATCTGATTAAGGAGTTTCGGTACAAAAGTCAAAATGTTAAGAAATTAATGAAATTTGGTGATAATGTTGTTCAACATCAAGTACGAAAAGACAAATTTTTTCAAAATTTTCTTCTACTTAGTTATCGAGTAATTATACATTAAAGCAGATTTCTTATGCCCGAAGTGTATACCTATATATATGGAAACGCTATGCTTATACACGTGAACTTTAGTCTTCAATTACTCGATAACCGTGTAGAAGAAAAATCTGAAAAAATTTGTATTGTCAAATTTGGCACTAAACGAATATGTTGACCAAATTTTATAAAATTCTTAACTTTTTGAAATTTTTTGTGTTTTTAACATGGTTTAGCATGGCAACATTGTATCGCCTGTACCGAAACTCCTTAATAAGGAAAATTTCAACGAGGGTGAAGCACCAGCGCGCACGCGACGAAAGCAAAACAAAGAGTTCGACGAAGCTTTTAATCATAGAAATTCATGGAATTTTATTACGTTTCGTTCAATGGCCAATAAATGGATAATCATCGATGTTTATTTAGAAAATAAATATAAAAGTGCATTTCGTATTGTCAATATTGTGCATCAACAGGGTGTAGGTTAATTTGTATTCGTATACGAAGCTTCGTTACAGAAAAATAATAAAAGTGGAAAAGAAAACTTGAAAAAGCATGAAAATAATAAGAAATTGAGTACAAAACGAATGAACGATGTGTGATGAATTACTTGGAAGAATTGTAAGATCTCTTGGTGAGTTTAGAAGGCACCGGAGCACCTGGTAGAATAGGCAATGCCGGTGCAATCGTGAAGAATTTATTATCCTCTTGATCGGGTTCACAGTGTACGGCGGCTGACTTGCCTCTCACATTGAATGATAATTTTCTTCCCTGCCAATAACTTGCTTTTAGTGTATCGAAAAATCGTGGAGACTGGATGAAAACAGGAGGAGAAAAGGATTGAGAAAAGGTAGGAAGTGCGTAGTCGTGAGGATTAATTCGATTTGGGAGTATTAAAATATAAACAAGCGGAGTTTTCTCCTTGACAGAGAGGCCTGACAGGCCAATGTTAATCTTTTTATTTTCACAATTCCGTATAAAAATGAATAATATTCGGGGAACAAAAGTAGCTTACCTGCGACTTCGTATTACTACTTATTGGCATCACATAACAAACGAAATATGGAGAAAAAAAAAAAAATAAATAAACACCCCAACACACACACAATATGGCTGACGCAACACTGAGAACCGTTGAATATTCTTTCCGGCAGAGCTGCTCGTGCACGTTTCATCGAATTATTAGGAATATCAATAAGTGTACCGAGTGATACGGATTTTGATAGAGCAGAGCGTTATACGTCATTCGAGTTGCCTCTTGTTTGTTTGTCACTGCGCGCTATCGCGCGCGACCCTCCCGTTTTTGTCCCGAGGATCGACATGAAAGAAAATAATGAGATCGTGTGACATTTTAATCTGTATATCTATATATTTTTCTAGTATACGTAGCAACGTATTTTTCGGTACTCGATACAGATATAGCAGCTTTGAAGGACTCTCTTTCGGGGCAAAATAAGTATATTTCACGAAAATTGTATCACTGTCAACGAGCGAGTCGTACCGGCTGGTACATACGAGAACATGTGTTCATATGATATATATACACCGCACACGATCCCAATCCTCGTCCTATATATCTTTATACATATTTTCGTACATAGAGGATGCGAGTAATTTTGAATAACAGAACTAGCGACTTCGTACGTAAAATGCTAAATTTTTTGATCGAACTTATTTTTTTTTCGTAAAATTCACTTGAATAAAGCTTCGTACTTTTGCGAATCGAAATTCGTGAAGGAAAACCCTAAAGCTGTGAACATGAAATAGAATGAAGTTGTTTTTTTTTTGTAGCAAGCAGCTAGTAACTTTCTGCAGTAGTCACAGTAGTAGTTTTCTGCTCGAGCCGAGGCAGCCCCCGAGAGAGTGTTCTCGTCGTGCGTAAACATAAAGAATAAAAAAATGAGTCTCGTCGGTGCTCTGCGTTTACTGAGTTTCTCAAAAATAAATATAACACCAATTTATTGTGGGGTTCCTGTAAAATGTTATGCAGCACCAGGTACGAAATCATTTCGATAAATCGCTTTTAATCCATCGTTCGAACTCTGTTTTGTAATCATTTTTGAGGTTAGGAACTCGAGAATTTTCTGTCAGTGCGACCAACCCACGAACTTTGCTTCGCTCCGGATGCGCGCGCATCTCGCAGTTCGATGTACACGAAAGTTCGAATCGTGAACGAACGTTTTTTTCCCAGTGTTTGCTCTCAACTGATTCTAGAAGTGACATATTCGAAACCTCGTTTACGTAGAATTTCGCTACTGGAAAGAGCCAATTATTTTTTTTTTCCCTCGTGACTTTGGACAACTATTTTGTAAAAGTGTCGATCAAACCCTTTCATTAAGTCCAGAAATTTTTGCTACAAATCGCAATTTATAATTCAACAGTTGAACGACGAGAAAAAAAATAATTTTTGACTGTTTCCGGCTCGATAGACCGATGAAAATGATCAAAAATTGAGATAATTTTCAAGAATTTATCTGACGCTATTTCATAAAGTTTTATCGTTAAAAAAAAATAGGAAAACTGATGGAAAAAAAAAAATGGCGAGCAATTAGCAGCTCGTACAAAAATCCATAAGCTCGAAGCTGCGATAGAAAAACAGCGATTGTTATCAAGCTGGAAGCTCGTTATCTAATAATATTTTTTTTCTTTCTTTTCCTTTGTTATCCAGTGGCTCTCGGTAAATTGAAAAAAGTAAAAAAAGCGTCAGGAGGAGTTGAGAAAAAACTTTTGCCGGTGGAAAAAGACACGCAGAGGTTGGTGAAATTCGTTTGTGGCACAAACATTTTGAAGGAGGGAGGTGAGGACGTCGAAATAAAGCCGGATTCGGAGTATCCTGATTGGCTATGGGAAATTCGTACGGGACCTGCACCACCGCTCTCGGAACTCGATCCAAATACCAAAGCTTACTGGAGGCGAGTCCGGAGAAATAATCTAGTACAAAATAACGCGAAGGCAGCGACGAGAAGATTCTGAATTCGTCGTTTTTTTTTTTTTCATTTGTATCCTATAACGCATTTAGCAGAAAATTATCAATAAAAATACATTTTAACTGAAATGTCAATCGTTTTAATGGGACCAATGATTTTTCCTTTTTTTTTTTTTCATCCTGCAGAAGATCGGGTGATTCTAAATATCAACGGATATTTTCATTTAAATGTTTCAAACAAATATTCCCACCTGTCACAACTTTTTGAAATTTTTTATAGATTTTGCCAATTTTTTTTGTTAAATCATAAAAATTTTTTTTTGATTATTTATTAATAATTAATAATTATTAAATAAAATAAAATATTTGTTGGAAAAAAAAAATTTGTTGAAAAAATGAATTTTTTTTTGTTAAAATCGAAAAATTTCAAGTTTTCGATAAAAAAAAAACTAGAAATTGTCCTCAAAATTCTCTCTCATTTTACCTGATTTCGGTTTATTTTATGGCGAAAAATAATGTTAATTACAGCGAAGAAAACAAAAATAAAAAATGAAAAATTAAGAAAAAAATAAATAAAAATAGAAAAAGAAAAGAAAAATAGAAAAAAATGAGTTTTTGAAAAAAAAATGTTCGAATTTCTTCATAGAATATAAAAAAAAAAAAACGCTTTTCTCGTGAAAACTAAGAATTTTAAGGCGTAATTAGCAAATAAGGAGTTTTAACATTTATTTTTTGTTGTTCAATGAACGTTCTATCAGGGACGATTGAGAAATTAAAAAATGACGAATTCGTTGATGAAGAGACGGTCAAATGTATAAAAAGCAGAGAAAAACGGAAGGTTCATCCCGGTAGGATGATCCTATCGGGGTCGTTAGGATTCGCGTGAAAAAAATTGAATGCCATTCTTCCTAGATCAATTATTGTTTTCACGAAATTGCAAAAAAAAAAAACCGTTATCGACCTGGTTCTATGGAATATTGAGTTACGTCAGTCACCGAAAAACTATTATTTTTTCAGTTTTGTAATTACATACAAATTGTTATAACCGCGAATTTTTTTTTGATTTTTTTCAATTTTTTAATTAATTTTTTTTTTTTTTACATTATTTTTCATTATTTTTTTTTTTCTATTTACTATCATTTTGAAAAGTATGAAAAATTGGAATAGGCATAATTGAATCGAGTGATTAGTATATGCGAGCAGCTAAGTCGATGGGATTACTTCTTAATGGCGAGAAGATAATAAATTTTTCAAGACATCCCTATAAAATGATCATCGAACACGCCTCGATTAGCTGGAGAGTAAACAAACTTTAGTTTGTATTTACCCAGCAACAAAATGCCAGAATCGATTGATCCCTCTGAGTCGACCACAAAAACGTGTCTGCGAGTGCGTGTTTTCGCTAAACTCGTAAATTTCGGCAAAACTTATTTCGAGAGAGCATATATATACGAAGGAGGAGAAAAAAAAAGTGACGAATGTTTGAAGAAGAGGCTCGATTGCTCATCGATTCGCAAATTGGTGCAACACATTTGCCTTCCTTCGCAGATATGTGTGCTTTCGCGTGATTCACACGTTTCCGTTTCGAGAGTCTGATTCTCTCTCGAAGGAAGAAGAAAAGAAAAGAAAAGAAAAAAAAAAAATCTGTGAGAATGGATTCGAGACTGCTGATAACGAAATCATCTTCTCTCTAATGATAGCGATCCCGGAAACGCTCCGACGTCGGCGAAATCGTTTATTAATTAATTGGGTGTTGGCTCTCTGGTGAGTGACTACGTGACGTAATCACGTAAACACGGATAAGGGATTATTGATAAAACATACATTTTCTCATTACCAACTTCTCTATCGTTTATCTTCTTACAATTAACCTGCCTAGGAAAATGTATATAAGAAAATTTTCTTCGATTCGGTTATGCAGTTATTTCATTTTAATCTTCCGGCGCGCCAAAATACTTGGAAAAGTCTTCTTTCTTTTTTTTTTTTCTGGCGTCAACTTTGAAATTGTTTCGAACTAAAAGCGTTTTTGTACTAAAAGGCAAGTGAAACATTGAAAATCAATTTTTCTTCGTTTTTTTTCACTAAAAAAATTCTCCTTTTTCATTCCATTTTCATTCGACTTTCGATGTTTTTAACTCGATCGTTGAGATTCTCTGGAAATACATTAGAATTCGTTCATTTTTGAATAAACTTTCGTTTTGTTTACCAAGATTTTCGACTTTTTCGGCTACTTTTATCGATAACTATACCGGTCCATTTATCTTTCGTTTCCGACCATTTTTCATACAGATGCGAACAATTTTATTGCCCGTGCAAAACGAGTTCGGAAGAAGAGAAGCAAAATCGAGAAAATTCAGAAAAAAATCATCAAAATTGAGAAAAAATGAACCGTCGATACTAGAACTCTTTTTTTTACGAAAAAAAAAAACCAACAAATATCTCAATGGATTACGAAGTCGCCCGATTTTATTGTATTTTTAAACGAATTTAAATATTTCGGTATCGAGGACTCGATAATGAAGAGAAAGGCAACAAAATATTGTTCGATTATTAGCAAACATTTTCGTTCCAATACTTTTCATAGATTTATACAATTTTCCGATGTTTTCATTCGTTTCAAAGATGTTTGAAAAAATTTCAATTTTTTATTAAAAATTCTCTACTCGTGAATTCGATGATTCGTTTTACGTAATTTCACCGCACAACCGAACGCATTCGACTGTTTCACTAAGATCAATGAAAAGTGACGGTTGAGAGGATAATCGAATAAGAGCGATCGGAGATGTGCACAAGTGCGTCGTGATGATCAACGATGAAAAATCAGCCGCACGATTGATTACGAGTAAACAATCGAAGTATAACGATAAGGAAGTTGCGGGCGCAGATGCGTCGAGTAATCCTTATCATCGAAGAATATAATGAGATGAGTAAACGAGCTCTCGGGAGAAGAGAGAAAGAACGAATAAATTCATCTTACGAAATATATTTGTCGAAGAAATGCAACGGATAAGTAAACAAGAAAAAAATTAAATAAAAAAACGACATTTTTGGACGATTGTTTGCTCGGAGCCTGATTGGATGAAAGGTGTGCAAAAATTGGGGTGGGTAAGTTGAGTAAAAATGAGAATAAAGTATAAATACTCGAGGAGTGTCGAGCGAAGAGTATAATTCGAGAAGATTCTCGGAATAAAGAATCATAACTGAAAAGGTAAGAGTCCGAAAAGTCATTTGGATCCGAAGAAAAATAGTGATTCGAACGATAAAGATCGAGGAAGAAAGCAACCGCGAAGAATAGTAAAAAAAAAAAAAGATAAAAGTAACGAGTGAATCGAGATTCTGGAAGACTTTCCATCGTCGAAGCACCGCGCCTTTTTTCTTCTTCCGTTCATGAGCCGTTGCGAACGTTAAAAACCAGGCGATAACCGTTGATAACGATGGTGTTGATGAGCGAGAGAAATAAAGTCGAGTTTATTCTTTTTTTTGAGCCTGAGTATACGAGTCCGTCGCAGTGACTGCGCGACAACTTTTCGTTAGCTTCCCGCGATCTTGGAACTTGTTGTTGTTTTTTTTTTTTTTCATCATAGTGACCATTTGAAACTTTAATCGAGACGCTGATTCGGGATTCTTGTTTCAGAGATGAGAAGCCTCGCTATCTTGGTTGCAGCCTGTTTGGCTCTGACGGCACATGCCACTCAAGAGAGTAAGTAAATCGGGATGATCGCGAAACGATCTAACAGGATCGAATCCGAATCGACTTATTACATTGTTTTAATTCGTTTTGGCAGAAAAAGTTGTTTGCTACATGGGCGGTTGGGCGGTGTACCGTCCTGGTCACGGTAAATTCAATATCGAAGACATTCAGCCGAATCTCTGCACTCATCTGATTTACACGTTCGTTGGCCTCGTTGGAAACGACATTAAAGTTCTGGACGCCTGGCAGGATCTGCCTGACAACTGGGGCAAAGATGCGTTCGGTCGTTTCAACGCTCTTCGTAAATTGAGCCCAAACACAAAGACCCTCATAGCTATCGGTGGTTGGAACGAAGGTTCCCAAAAGTATTCCCAAATGGCATCAAGCGCTAAATCTCGAAGCGAATTCGTGGCAAACGCGGTTGCGTTCACCAAGAAGCACAACTTCGACGGTTTCGATTTGGACTGGGAATACCCGGCTCAACGCGGAGGATCACCCTCCGACGTTCAGAACTTCGTGGCTCTCGTTAAAGAGATGAGAGAAGCGTTCGACAAGGAAGGATTACTCCTGACAGCAGCTGTTGGAGCTGCCAAATCTTCGGCTTCTCAGTCATACGACATTCCACAAATCTCCAAATATCTTCACTTCATAAACTTGATGACTTACGATCTTCACGGATCTTGGGAACCTCAGACCGGCATCAACGCACCTCTCTATCCTGCTGCCTCTGAAACCGGACTTTCCAGGGAACTTACCGTCGTAAGTACAATCTTGATGCAAACAAAAAGCTTCGGTAGCCCTGGTGGATCAGCAAGTCCGTGAATAAAGTCCCGAAAAAAGTCCCAACGAGTGAGACTCACTCGTGAGTCCAAAATGAAACTTTATACCCTCAAGGGCCAGTAGCAAAAAAAGACCCAGTTTGGGACTCATGCGACCTCACAGGAGAAAAAGTCCCATTTGGGACTTGATTTGGGTCTCACTTGTCCACTTGAGTCCCGAGTCCGAATTGGGAACTTTTTTTCTACTTTTTGTGGGACTCGCTGATTCGTCAGGAAGTTGCTAATCGGTTCCTGGCCCTAAGTTACCATCGTAGGCTCATCGTGGCCCATAAAAGTTTCAAAAAAGCTTGAGATAACAATTTGTCATGCTTAAAAATTAGTCAGACCAGTAGCTCGAAACCGTTCTGATCCTGCTGTCAAAAATCCAATCAATAAGAAGCTTTTATCGTACAAAAAAAACTGCATTGATAGCAATGATAAAATGCCGTTAATTCCAATGATCAGGATGCCTGCGTCAAATACTGGTTGGCCCAAGGAGTAGACCCTGAAAAGCTGGTGCTCGGTGTTGCATCCTACGGAAGAACGTTCACGTTAGCAAGTTCTGGAAACAACGGTGTCGGTGCCCCGACCCGGGGACCAGGATCAGCTGGGCCCTTCACCCGTGAGCCTGGATTCTACGGTTACAACGAAATTTGCGACATGCACAGCAGCCAGGATTGGACCGTTGTATTTGACAAGGAGAGACGTGCCCCGTACGCATACCGCGGAGACCAATGGGTCGGTTTCGACAACGTCAAGTGAGTACAATTGGAATCGGATTTAGCGAAGTTTGGTAGTCACTTTCCTGAAGGATCAGCCAGTCCCGATTGGGACTCGGGACTTGAGTGGACAAGTGAGACCCAAATTAAGACCCAAATGGGACTTTTCTCCTGTGACGTAATGAGTCCCTAATAAAAAATGCCATTTGGGACTGACAAGTGAGTCTCACTCGTTCACTTCAAGCCCCAATTGGGACTTTTTTTGGGACTAGGATTGGGACCAGCATTAGAGAAACATATTTCAGTCGATTTTCATTCAGAGATCGAATCGATACGAAATTTCTTTATCTAAAAAGTTCCCTCACGAAAGTCGTTGCTTAGTTTTGCGATTCGATAGCATACGACGCAGATGCATGAAAGCTTATTCTTATCAGAGGTCTCTCATTAGTCACCGGCAAGATTAACCGAGCCATCGACTTTACATCGTTCAAGCCTCCACTGATTTGCTGCGCAAACACGCAGTATCGATCATGCTCAAACCACTCTCTCTCTCTCTCTCTCTCTCTCTCTCTCTCTCTCTTTCTCTTTCATTCGACTCTCTCGTATCTCGATCGACGATAAAATCCGCCCGTTAAACGAAGAACCTTCGAGATCGTCTTATCGATACTCGTAACGAAAATGATTGCCCCCCGAAGGCACTTGGCCTTCGCCAAGCGATCACGAGAAGCCACATAAAACAAAAAATCTAAATTCTCTCGACAGGTCGATCACGGAAAAGGCTGAATACGCCAAGAAAATGGGACTCGGTGGTGCCATGATCTGGTCCATCGAGACCGACGACTTCAGAGGCAAATGTGGCGAAACTTATCCATTGATCAAGTCCCTCAACTACGTTCTTCGCGGTGGAGTCCAAGTCTCCGAACGCCCGACTCAGCCACCCCGCACCACAGAAGCATCAGTTACTGACAAAACGAGCCAAAAACCTGTCACCGAAGGACCCAAACCAACTACACCCGAGACCGTCAACAACAGCGGAGACTGCAAAGCTCCAGGAAACATTCCTGACCCTCACAACGATTCACAATTCTTCCAATGCGCTCCTCAGGCCGATGGCGGATACACCAGAATCACCGTCTCCTGCCCTCATGGCCTCGTATTCAAACCTTCCTCCGGCATTTGCGACTGGAAATCCCCGAGTTATTGATTCAATCGACAGGCTTCCGGAACAATTCCATCCAACTTCGAATTCCGGCTTTGAGCGATCAGAACTCAAAAGCCCACTTTTTTGTGATAAATAACTTTCAACAAATCCTCGAATTCGTCGTACTTGGCTTTAGATCAAGTTTCACGATGCACTAGCTCTAGTTATTAGTTTTAATCTGTCGATTCTGTTATAATAAACGAATATTTATGAAGTCAAATGTATTTCGGTCAATCAACCTTCCTGGTGGGATAAATTTAAGGTTTTTTTTTTCTCGTATTTGGCTTCATTTACAACGAATCGACTGGCTCGAAAACGAGTCCGATATTCTTTTCGACATAAAATCTTCCTCGAGCCCGATAATCCAGTTTAATTGTATACCATTCTCTTCGTTTTTCGATAATGAAGAGAATGGTCTACGGTAAAGTTGCATTCGGTCGAAATTCGACAGAGAAAACCCTATAAAACGAGAATAAGTTTCTAAAAAAAAACAGTTTTTCACTAAAACGGCATCGATTGGGCAATATTTTTTGCCCAATCGATAAAATTATCAAATGTTATGACATAGAAATAATGGATCGACTTTCGTCGAATCGAGATTAGGCTCATTCTTCAATTTCGCAATCGAAATTCTACGGAATATCGCCTGCTTTTTTTTTTTTTCGTCGGGTAGAAGGGCGAAAGGAATGCGGGAAAGTGGTGAGAAATTTGAAGCCAGCACTATCTTGAACGCGCGGCGTTAAATTTTCGACGATCGAATTGATACGATATCGCTCTATCGGACGAGAAACGTCAATGAACTGGTAGATCGAAATTGATGATTCGACGTTTACCAGGATGAGCCTTACAGAAGTAATTTCTGTTCCGCGATTATTTTAATCTCAAAACTAAAAATAAGCGACGAAAAAAATGGATTTTTTTTTTTTTTTTCAATGAAAGAAATGGTAACAATATGGATTGAGTCATTGGCCAAACGAAATATATATCACAATTCATGTTTTTCTTTTGATCATCCGATCCAAAGATCTTCGGAATTGATTATCGGGTATAAAAGATTAACGTCGATGTGTCTACGATCGACAGTTTTTCGTTAAGATTATCGAGCAGCGGCTTGGAATCTACGAAGTTAATTTTTCAGTCGACTTCAATCGACGTTCGATCTTCGGTACCTGCCTCCTGAAGAAATAAAAAAAGAGTCACATTTTTACGTCGTTGTAAAATTCGAAAATCATCGAGGTCGGTATTTTCATTGATAAGAACTCAATTGCCATCTGAAATTTAGTTTTTAGAAAAATTACTTTTTATTATAAAATTATAAACAGTGACAATCCAACGAACTTTTTCTTTCAGATGCGATTGCTCGTTCTCTTGGCCACTGTTTTCGTGTCTGTGACCTCCGTTGCCACTCATGAAAGTACGTAACAATAGAAAACCCGAAATTTATCGAAATTTTAATAAAATCCAAGATTTAAAAAAATTTTTTTTGTTTCTGTTTTTGTTTTTTTTTTTTTTAATTTTTGATTAATGAAAATTGAATTGAATTGAAAGAGCTTCGAGTAAACACGAAAGAATTACGTGTCAAGAACATTCCGATGATGTTTCGTTGAATAAAAAATACAAAATTATTTCAATAATCGCAAAAAAAAAATTAAAAAACAAAAACACAAAAAAAAATTGTTTTTTCATTAAAAAAAAAAAAAAAAAAAATACTAATGAATCGACGAATGGTAAATTTGCAGAAAAGATAGTCTGTTACTTCGGTACTTGGGCGACTTATCGTCCGGGGAATGGAAAATTTGAGGTAGAAGACATCGATCCGAGCTTGTGTACACATTTGATCTACACCTTTATGGGGCTCGATGCGGAAAATGATGACGTGAGATTAATCGATCCGTGGCAAGATCTTCCGAACGATGGTGGCAAAAACGGTTTTCAACGTTTCACGAATTTGCGTGAGAAGTACAAGGACGTTAAGTATCTCGTAGCGATCGGTGGTTGGAACGAGGGTTCGATCAATTATTCGGACATGGTATCGGACCCGGAATCTCGTAAAAGATTCGTCGCAAACACCGTAAAATTTGTGAAAAAATATGGTTTCGATGGTTTCGACATCGATTGGGAATATCCCGGTCAACGGGGCGGCGAGGAAGAAGATATTGACAATTTTTCAGCTCTGATAAAAGAGCTGAAAAAAGTTTTCGACGAAGAAGGCTTAATCCTGTCAGCCGCTGTCGGTGCTCCACGTTCATCAGCCTCCCAATCTTACGACATTCCTGAAATCTCAAAATATCTCGATTTCTTCAATCTTTTGAGCTACGATTTTCATGGAGATTGGGAAAATTTTACTGGCATTAATTCACCCCTTTATCATGGAGCCAACGACAACGATCGCGACAAGGAATGGACCGTTGTGAGTATTTTCGCTCAACTATACATTTTGTTTGTTCTTTAATTTTACGGTATCGACGGATAAGGATTTAACGTCCTGATCCTGTCAATGGTAATTTTGGGATTTTATTTGAAAACCTTGGGAGTAACAATTTTTCGGAAATCATCATTTGGTCTCGAACGAAATAATATTTTGTTAATGGTAGTGCGAGAGTTAATCACATCGATCGATAAATAATCGACCAAAATTCTAAAGTTTCTCTCTTCTGGATCGTTGGCAATCGGATTAGATATCGTATCAGTTGGGTCTGAAACTAACATCACGTGTTTCTTTCTTTCGAGGTTTTCGTTGCTGATAATGAACAATAAAATCAAAAGAAACTAAAAATTTGATTCAATTCTGAATAAACGTCTGAGAAAATTTGTTTAATACAAATTGACAATTGTACTGTAATTGAAGAAAAAATCTTTTAATCCACACTGAGAAAAATGAATTCGTAAATTAAACAAATTTTTTGTTTGTTCGACAAATTTTCTGTTGGTTCAACGAATCGTAGCGAACAAAATGAAATTTGTTAACCCAAACGAAATTTGATTCATTCAAATACTTAATTTTTCATCACAACAAAAATATCGTTGAATCAACAAAAGTTTTGTTGAATCAACAAATTTAATTTGTTCGCCACAATTTCAAATTTTTTTTTCTCACTGCATTAAAATATGTTTTCCAAAAATTGCCTAGTGAATAAAAATCAATTTCGAACTCTCCTGAACGAGAGCAAAAACTTTTCAAAATTAATTTTTCCTGCTCGCAATCCTTTCTGTTCTCTTCCTCGAAACACTCGTTTCGCTACTCGAGATTCGTATTTAAACGAATAAACGAAAAAAAAAAATCCGATTCTCAACAGCTCCCTCATCAAAATAATTTAATTAATTAAATATTGAATTATTATAAAAAATATTAAATATTAAATTAATTGAAAAATTGAACTGAATTAAAATAAATGAAAAAATTCGCTGAATGAAATTCGTCCTTTTATTATTGTTGAAGGACGCTTCCGTAAAATACTGGTTGTCGCAAGGTGCACCGCGAGAAAAATTAGTCGTGGGAATTCCCTTTTACGGGAGATCGTGGACCCTTTTGAGTCGCAACAACAACAACGTCGGGGATGTTGCCGTTGGGCCGGGTATAGCCGGGCCTTATACGAGGCAACCGGGAGTTCTCAGTTACATGGAAATTTGTGAAAAGCAGCAGAAGAGAGCATGGACTGTCAAGTACGACGAAGAGAGACGATCGTTTTACGCTTATCGCGGTCACCAATGGGTCGCTTACGACGATGTCAGGTGAGGAATAAAACTGTCAGCTCAGCTATACTGAAAAAAGCTCAGCCGAAGTGCTAAAGAAAGTAATCGTTTTGCCGGAACGTTGCTTCAACGAAAAATGCAAAAGTTTGAAAAACAAATTCAAGAATAAAAAATCGAATTCTTTGCACAGATCGATCAAGGACAAAGTTGATTACATCAAGGAAATGAATTTGGGCGGTGCGATGATCTGGTCGATCGAGAGTGACGATTTTCGGGGGCTATGCGGTCGGGGAAAATATCCTCTGCTCAAGTGCATCAACGAAAATCTACGAAACTGATAAAAAAACTGGCCAAAAGAGTTGTTCGATTGTGTGAAAAAATTCGAGAATTTCTATTTTTCCTTCTATCGGTTCCCTTCGAAAAAAGAATCGTTCCGAAAGACCGCGAGAGGCCGAAAAAATTAAGTGGATTTTCACGATCGCTGTATCAATATTTTTCACATTTTCATTCGATCAAAACGAAAAAAAAATTTGTAAAAAAAATATTTTTTTTTTTCTGCATATTTGATCTCCGATCGGAGAGAAATAATATGATCTATGTCTATTTCGTTAGAGATAAATATAAATAAAATAATACAGAAAAATATACCCGTCGATTGTTCGAAAAATGCCAAAAGTTTGGCATTTTTTTTTTTTTTCAAATTTCTCTCGCGCGATAAACGAATAATTCAACTGGTTTCGATCGTTGCTTATCGAACGATTGTTCAGCAACTGACGTTACTCGGATTGTCACAAATTTCAGTTATTTCGTTGAATATCGATCCTTGTCGGCAGTAATACGTTGCGGGTATCGCTTCCTCGTGCAAGCAGTGATAAAATTTAGCACAGTTGTAGGGATCTCTGAAGTAACCGGAACTGACGCAAGTCGGGACCAACGGCACCGCAGGCTCTTTCGGAAACGTGTTGATCGCTGGATCCTGCGGTGGAGTTATTTCGTTCGGATCCAAAATCTCGTTTTGTATGTCGTTTCTACCGTATCGCTGGGCACTCCTTGCCGTTGCCATCGATACCAGAACGAGGAGGATGCAAACTTTCAATGACGCTGACATCTGTAAAATTAACGAATAAATCATTAAAAATTCATCGATTCAGTTTAATACTCTTTTCAATTTCGTTGATTATCGAGAATTTCATTATTTTTCAATTATTAATGGCAATTCTATTTTTTTTTTTTGTATTTGTTTTCGAAATTTTTTTTTGATCCTCAGGAAAATCACATTCAAAATAAATTTCAACTTGAATTTTTTCATGAGTTGCACGAATTTTTGTTCAATTACATTTTTTCATATTTTATTGACAATCGAATTGAATTCTATTTTTAATAATTTTTAGAAATTTAATTTTTTTGTGATACTTTCGAGAATGTTTTCTGAATTTTGAAAAGTTGAAAGAAAAAAAACGTATTAGAGTTTTTTTTTAGATTTGAATCACGAATAGTTTAGGAAATAATCAAAAAAGGTTGGATTTTGAAAAAAAAAAAAAAAAAAAAAAAAAAAAAAAAAAAAAAAAAAAAAAATTGTGAATGAGATTTCAGCAAAGTTGAAATTTCTTATTCGTGATAATAAAACTTACTAATTGGTACTTTCGTTTAGAATATGGGAAACAAGTGTTTAACGTACCTCGATAGTGGCTGAGAAAATGGTCTGAATAAGCGAAAAAAATAATTGAACCGAGGAGCGTTCTGTCGAATCGAGAATTCAAATGAAACTGTTGACTTTTAATATCGGCGGTGCATTTTATACACTTTTGAGTTGTACGGGATTATTCAGTATTTTACCTTCCCCCACTGTGTGTTTTGGCGAATGGTCAACCGAGATCATTGCGCAGAGAGATCGACGATACTTAGAAATGTTTACTGTTTACGAATTACGTCCCGGCTTATTGCTACACTAATACGAACGTCGCAGTCTGGATATACGAGAAATTACAAAATTAAGCGATGATCGAGTGCGAAGAGATAAGAGAGTTGAGAGAGAAATGCGAATTTCTATTAGCTCCGTAAAATTGCATTTCGGTCAGGATTCAGAGAATCAGTGCCATTTTTTTTTAAGAAAAATTGATTTTCAATCAGAAATTGTTTGATTGTTTAAAAAAAATGAAAGGATTGATTGATTCACAGAAAAAAACAGTTGCGAAATGTAAATTTGGAATGGAAGCGATTTTCTCGAATTGATGTGGTTTTTTTTAAAAAAAAACTTAAAATTGAAGAAAACTTGTATAAAATGAAAAAAAGAAATTGAAGTTCGTGGTAATATCTGATTCGCAGTTTTATTTTCATCTTTTTGTTTTCATCGAATCGTAAGATTGAGAGTAAAAAATAATCTCGTTTCATCGCGAGGATCAAATACGAGAATGGCGTGGTGGAAGATATTTTTTATTCCGGATTCTCCACCGAATCGAGTGACTAATTATCAGAGATTAATCGGAGTAAATAAAAAAAATGGGAGAAACCATGAAAAAAAGCAAAGCTGTAAAGTTATAACGCGGAATTTGACGTCGCAGCTGAGATGCGTCACGATTATTGAGCAGCTTTCTCACTCTTGTCCTCTGAACTTCCGTGCTCGAAGCTTGTAAACAAATTACTCGACGACGACCTAGACCTCGTTCCGTTATTCCTTCATCATTCACGTTCCCTCGGTTTGACCTTATGATAAGAGAAAAACTTGCTCGTAACGTAAACGACGCGTACGTTACAAAATTACACGCTGTTACCACCAGCGAGATAAAAGTTGATTTCTTTTCTGCTTATTTTCTCTTTCTCTCGCTCTCTCTCTCTCTCTTTTTATCTCCCATTTGTAAAAAATACATGAATATTTACAGCTGGAAAAAAATCACAGATTCACACGTAATTCGATAAGTCTGGGAACTGTGCGACGTATGTGAACTTTTTTTCGACCTCCGGCTTCTCCGATCTGTTAGAATTCACTGGCACCAAATTTATTACGCTCTTCGTCAATTCCACCGGTCGTAACGAACCAAAGAAATCTATCACCGGCACCGTTCTCGGATCTCTTCTGAATAAATCCTGACGCACTCCAACCGTCGACAAACAATAGTGCTTCGGACAAACTTTCAACTGGAATTTCCAAATATTTCTTTTAGTTTAGAATCCGTCCTGTTTTTTTTATCTTTCGAATTAATTTGCCATCATTTTATACTCACGAATTCACTGAGCTTCTTCGAGCTCGATGGCTCAACTTGCTCCAAAAAGTCCAGAGCGAAATACGTGTAACGATCTATGATGTACACTCCGATTGCCGGATCCACGTGATGCTGAACACACAACAAAAATTACTCGTCAGTGAGTTAACACAGTTCGTGCTCTGTTCAAGAGAATTTCATTCTATTCCAAGGATCTTCTCGGACAGCTTTTGGACTACTCTGCTCAACTATCGAATATTCTAAGAGGAATCATTTCTTTTGAATTGTTATTTTCGAAAAGACGAAGGTCGGCAACCGAGAATTCAGAGGTAATCATTGAAAAATTTTATTCTGAATTTCGAAATATTATAATTTATTTTAAATAGTGTTTTATATTTAATTTATATAAATCGAACGTTTATATTGCGTATGAAATGATTGTAAAACAAAAATTGAAAAAAATCTTTTGTTCCAGTCATGTCAAATAGATTAAATAGATTTCATTTGTTTGTTTTTATTCTATCTGGCTTATTGAAACTTGAATTCCTGTGAAGAAAAAAAGTCAAAACGGAACAACATTTTAATATTGAACTAAAATTGAAAAAAATGTTTACATACCGAAAGAGAATCTTCGCCGACCAGACTGGAAGCGACGGCCAAGATATTGGGAGAATAAAATTTCTCATACATGGAGCTGGCCTGGCAAGTATCGACGACGAAAAGAATTTCGTGATAACGTCTCTTTTGCCACATTTGTTCAAGGGCGTCGCTGAGATCTTGGCTGGTAATTTCTTCGGAGTCTTGAAATTTGAGGAAACCATTGCCGCCATGGCCGGTGAGATAAATCAAAATATTGGAGCCTTCGTCGGTGAGTAACTTTTTGGAACGTGGCGTTTCGGGCGGTAGTCGACCGGTGAGGAGACGAACAAAATTTTCAACGGTTACTTCGTATCCACGATAATCGACTTCGACGTCGTCGCCGTATACATTAATGTGCTGTTTAATATTGTTGAAGACTGTGGCTGGCCTTGGATTTCTTGGATTGCAGGCCATGTCGTCGGCTATCATTAAAATTATTTGGGAATCCGGTATTCCGAGTCTTTTGACGCTCCGATAAATTGACAAGACATTTGCTACGTGTCGATAATTGAACCAAAATCTTGAAGTATCCACAAGCACGGCCCAATTATTCGAGTGTCCAGTTTTACCAAAATTTTCTGGTATCTGAGAGTCATTGTTGTTTAGGAAAAAAAACGTTTCACAAATTTATTATTTTCATGATCATTATTGTGCATCTAGCCACTTAAAATGAAGTTTTTAATCATTCAATCATCAAGACAGAAATTGAATCAAACTGTCTTAAGGAATATAATTTTTTTAACTTTTTTTATATCTCGAGTAATATCAATTTGTTGCAAAATGTTGTCAGGATGTTTGTGAAAATTGCAGGATATTTTGTGGGTAAATTCGATATTGCTGCGTTAGAAAACTCGTTTTTCAATATCGAAATGAAGTCATCGAATATTTTGACATTTAGTTAATCAACATATAATAATAGAGCAACTAATCAATCATTTTGTGTATGAAAACTTACCTCCCAAGCGTTGAATATTCCGAACAATGAGCATAAAAGCAGCAGCAATGTGTTGAGATACATTTTCATAAAATCCTTTTTTGTTTTCGATTCAAAATTGTTTCATAATTAATAGTTTTCTATTTGTTAGTAAGACTGTCGAATTTCTAGTTGTTTTTTTTCAGTTTTATATACACACCAGCTCACTTAACCTAAAATGATGTTCCTCATCATCTGTGTTTTAATACTGGGCACTACTCTGTACTCTGGGTAGGCGAACTGTCACTCGCGCATCTGCACTGAATCAGATCATTGTAAATTCAATTTTGTATTGAATTTTTCAACGAGTTGTTTGTTGGTCGTTTAGTGAGATATGGTATCGCGTTTAGGTGTTCTAGCGGTATATTAATTTTTTGAAAAAAAATTTCAAAATTTGCTTACGAGCGGTAACATTTTATCATCGATCCATGGACGTGAACTTGGCCCCCCGACATGAACATTTCGAATTTTTTCTGATTTCAATCGTTTGTGTGTCGTTTGTAGAGTATTGTGAGAACAAAATAAACGCTTGTGAGATGAGTTTATCGCGAAAAAATAAAAAATAAAAATTAGCGTGAAGTTGGCCCGCCTATTCTACTTTTTAAATTATATATGAGTCTAATTGTACGTAAATCAATGCGAAATCGTTTGTAGAACACGAATATTACAATAAAAATGTTTGTAGGACGCATATTTTTATGAAAAAGCAAAAACAAAAATTGCATAAATTTTTCCGAACCAGGCAGGGAGACTGGTGTGTAACATACAGGTGAACTGATTAGAAATGAATTAATCTTGAAGGTTTTGACATGCTAAAAACGATAAGACTGATTCATAAATGCGAAATTATATGGATAGTCTGCTGAACTGATTCAGATGTTACCACTGCTGGTCTATTCCTAAATTTTATTTTATGAAAAGATTATGTAAGAATATTTTTGAATGTTAAAATGGAATAATTCTACCGACTAAAAAAAATACAGGATTCATTTTTCATTTCATCAATCAATCCTCGGTCAGTAAGAGAAAAAAACATTTTATTCTTCAAAGATTAACGACTGAAATGGAAATGGAATTCTTTAAAAAATAATAGTTGAAATCGAAGAAAGCCCAACAGTTTGATACTGAAAATTGCTATGCACAGAAATGAAACCAATAAAAATGATGGAATTATGTACTCACTCGTCGATGTCTTGTTCCCCTCCTCAATAACGAACCTACCTTTGGCAAAACCGAAAAGTCCGCAATTCCGAAATAGTCCGCACAGTTAATATCCACTTCCGTTGCAGGACACTCATTGCAGTTGATTAATTTCCACTCGATTTTTCCCAGATCCTGCATGATTTTGAATTCAGACGAGCAGCAGCAGCAGCGTCGTTTTTCCAACGTTGAAAACGATAGTTCATCGTAGTTCAAAATTCAAATGCACTAATTCACACAACACCAATATTAACTTTTTACACTTCCGAGATAGTAAACGAGTGATTAAGACGTCAAGATTTTTTTAATTTTCGCGTCAACGAACTCATGCACGAAATTAAAAAATCCATTCAATGTTTCTTTGTCCCGCTAACTCAAAAAATGTTTTTCTCTTGAGTCAATAAATTGTCTTTTAGCAACCGAATAAGGTTGACGACGAGTGACAGAAAGTGTATATAATGGCAACTGGTGTCACAGTTTCGTGGAAAATCGTGCGTGCTCACGTGGGTGCACGCGTGCACGGGCGCTTGCGTTCTATTGTACTTTAGCAATTGCGATAGTAAAAACTATTCGCAATGCTGTACAATAGCTGCGGTTATACATGCCTTGCGTGCATTGCGTTGCGTTGCACCGTTTGCAGCATCCGGGTTATATGCATGGACCTTGCCTGCGCGACTTCGATATGCGATACAGAAACTGTATCGCGTTCGGAAACAGCAAACTACAGAGTAGATTTATAGCTTTCGTTCCGTTATTCTTGCCGACAATCCCATGGCTTTACGGCCTGCGTGCGTTTGGTGCTTTGCGTTGCGTTGCGTGACTCGCATGTATGGTTGCATCTTAGCTCCGCTTGCGAACACGCGTGCGTGCGAGCATACACACCATTTTCGAAACTGTAACACAGCCGTCACTAGGCTGTCTGTCACTCAAAGCCCTTACTCACGATCTCATTAATCGTGATTCGCTCAAATATTCAAAATAATTCATCCTATAATTTAGCACGAAAAATAATATCGTGGGCAAGAAGGCTTTCCTATCGACTTGTCGAATATCGCTTGCGAGAAGAAAACTCATTGACAAAAGAAAAAAAAAATTGAAAATTCATTACGATTGACAAACGAGCGAATTGTGTTTTACGACCCTAATATTCTTTTCATAGCGTTTTCGTGCATGGTTCGTTTTCGAGAAATCGCGCATATTTTTAAGCTCTCATTTTTGTGCATTTTTTATTTTCAAAAAATCGCGCACATTTTCAAGCTCTAATTAACGGAAATTGCGATAAAAAATTATGTAAAAATTATAGATTTGGGTGGTTTTAATAATAAAAAATTTTATCACGATTTTCCGTTTTTTTATTATCCATCGTTGTATTTTTATTTGGTTTAACGACAATTCAGACCGTTTAAAGTATTTTATATAAATATTTTCGTCATTAACCGACTCATATTCCGCACTCTGTTTTATCAATTTCGTTGCAATCAACGAACGATAATGCGCGGTATTGCACTAGCCGACCGATGCTAATGCAACTCTCTCCGCGCGCGCTACTTGCCGCCCCGCCCCGCGTCCCGCGGGCGACTGAATGAACGCGAGACGCGAGTCCCTCGCTCGCTCCCTCGTTGCCCCGCGCATGATCCAGTCCTCGCGCCTGCCCCTTCCAGTCGCCCCGGCGTGAACTCTCCCCACCATCCCCGCTACGGAACGGCTTAGCAGGCCAAGCGCGAGAGCGCGTAAACGTAAACACAGAGTCAAGGCGGTCGAGTCTCCACGAATGTAAACAAACCAAACAAGCTACAGACATTCATTCGCCAATATTTAGCGATCACATTTTTGTTACCGTATGAATATTCGTTCAGTAATATTCTATAAAAATTCAACAACGTTTTATTCTTTCGTTTTCCCAACGCATGAAAATGCCGGTAGCAAAAAAAAAGACCGTCAATCGAATTTCATTCAGTTTTTTTGAATCTAGGAAGATCCGTTCCCAGAAAAGTTCGCACCGGAACTTTCAAAGTGCCCGCCAGAACCTATGCTCGAGTCCCAGCATATCATGGTAGGAAATTAAAAAATGTATTAAATATCGAAGAATTATACAAGAAAACATTTTTGAATCACATCTTGGGACCTAGAACTATCCAGGTTCATAAAGATCAACATTCGAACGATACGTTGAAACAGTAAAACCGGATTAGTAAAAAAAATTAATTTCGATTAATGAAAAAGACAATTCATAAAACTGGACGATCCAAAAAACTGGCAATCATACTGCGCACGCGCGAATCTCGACTATTTATTTTCCTGTGTCCACTCCTTCTTTCCAGTCTCCCTGACTGGTTCGGAAAAATTTATGCAAATTTTGTTTTTGCTTTTTCATGAAAATATGCGTCCTACAAACATTTTAATTGTATTATTCGTATTCTACAAACGATTTCGCATTGATTTTCGTACAATTAGACTCATAAAGTTTAAAAAATAGAATATGGACAGGCTAACTTCACGCTAATTTTTATTTTTTATTTTTTCGCGACAAACTCATTTTACAAACGTTTATTTTGTTCTCACAATACTCTACAAACGACACACAAACGATTGAAATCAGAAACCTTTCGAAAAATTCATGGCGCGGAGCCAAATTTATACCGCTCCACTTGCTGCCTGTGCAATGCGGCAATCGTTTTCAGTTTCCAGACAATAAGACCGTGGAAAAAACAACATGAAAGTCGAACACGAACTCGATATTCAGTTTCTGGATTTTCACGAATATATTGTGTAAATATTGATTGGTCAATGATAGAAGATTGTGCTACATTTCGATCGAGTGCATAAACCCGTTAAATTGATAATGACAAGGGAAGCCTCGTGACACCACCGCAACTGCATGTGTCCCTGATACAGCTAAAGACGACAAAAATCCTTATGCGTTTTTACGTCCGACCAAAGATTCACTCAACAGTTCGGTGTTCGGTGCGGCCTGCATTCGTAACATTAGATTGAGACAATATGGACGCTCGCTAGAGGTTTCTGGCTGTCGAATACTCGATAAAGAACGAAATTGCCACGTTGTGAACAATTTTATATAAACAAAAACAAAAAGAAAAGTAATTTTGACAGTTGACGAGTAATTGTGTGTAAATACGAGTGTCGCGGAAACGTTAAAAGTTTACGAAAATGTTGACCGCCGCGGCTAACACACTGTCAAATAATACTGGCGGCTCGTACAGCAACGATCGACCTTCCAATACCGGAGATACCGAAATCGGTACGGATCCAGCTTCCGGAGGATTTTTTCATTCCGATTACAAAAAGTAAGTTTTTTCATTCTTTTTTTTTGAGAATTGAGACTAATTGAAAACTTTTACTTGGAATTTCTTGCAAAAACTTTCCAGTCATAGGAGATTGAGATTTTAAACTTTTGATTAGAAATTTTTTTTCATTGCGATAAGTTTAGATTCCTGCGAGATATGAGGACTAACATTTTTTCAGATATTCCATAATAGTGTGTTATATTTTTGAACATAAATGTCGCATGACAATAAAATCACTGATCAACTGATAGTGATTTGCAATAACGAATAATGGTGGCGAATGGTTTTTCATGAATATTTTTTTAGACATGACGACCTGAAACAAATGTTGGACAGCAGCAAAGATGGATTAAAGCTCGAGGCGATGAAGCGGATTATCGGGGTGAGATTTCTCATTAATGGATTTACTCAATCATTTTAGTTCAATTTATTGAGAGTGACGATAATATTTCCAAACACGTACAAGTGACAAGCTTTTTTTTCGATTATAAACAACGCTGCTTTGAAAATTTCATTGGAATCTGAATATTATTGATAAAAAATGAAATTATCCAAAACAAAAATAGGGTTTCGTGAACTATGAAGTTTGAGCTGAGATTCGTCAAAATGCTTAACGAATTCCAGATAATGAAATCTTAATAAAATTGTGACAAAACTTTTGCTCCGTTTTGCAGATGGTAGCGAAAGGACGCGACGCTTCTGACCTCTTTCCAGCAGTAGTGAAGAACGTGGTGTCAAAGAACATCGAAGTAAAAAAATTGGTGTATGTTTATTTGGTGCGATACGCGGAGGACCAACAAGATTTGGCGCTCTTATCGATATCGACGTTTCAGCGAGCGCTGAAAGATCCGAATCAATTGATCAGAGCGAGCGCTCTGAGAGTGTTATCGAGCATAAGAGTAGCCATGATAGTTCCAATCGTGATGCTCGCGATTAAAGATTCTGCTAGCGACATGTCGCCTTACGTGAGAAAAACAGCAGCTCACGCCATTCCCAAATTGTATTCTTTGGACGCCGAACAAAAAGAGGAATTGATAAGTGTTTTGGAAAAATTACTCTCTGACAAAACGACCCTCGTTGTCGGCTCGGCTGTTATGGCCTTTGAAGAAGTTTGTCCCGAACGCATTGATCTCATTCATAAGAATTATAGAAAATTGTGCAATTTGCTGGTCGACGTTGACGAATGGGGACAAGTCGTTATTGTCAACATGCTTACCAGATATGCCAGAACTCAATTCGTCAATCCTAACTTGGACGTAAGCACATTTGAACAACAAAAACCGAAAATATGCTGTTGAATAATTCATTCTTCAAATTCAGTGGAATTTTGTTTTCTTTGGATCAATCAAAAACATTTCCAATGTTAAATTTTTGAAAAACCTTCGATTCAGAATTTCTTAATCAAGAACCAAAAAAAATTTTTAACAAAACCTGGCCAAATCCGAAAAAAATCAAATGAGAATCAAAAAACAAAAATTTCTTGAATTTCATATTATAGAATTTTTAACATGCCTTCAATCCATTCGTCCTGATTTATAGTGGTCAATAGAAAAGGGGAACAAAAATTTGGATGTTTTTTTTTAAGGACGTTGAGGAGGACGAGAATCGACCTTTTTATGATTCGGATTCGGATTCCTCGAATACGAAAAAAGTGATATTCGCTCTGGATGCCGATCATCGATTGTTACTCCGAAACACGAAACCTCTGCTGCAAAGCAGAAACGCTTCTGTCGTAATGGCTGTCGCTCAACTGTACCATCACGTTGCTCCAAGAAGCGAAGTTATGATCGCTGCCAAAGCCCTCATAAGATTGCTTCGAGGTCATCGCGAAGTTCAGAGCATCGTTCTCAACTGTATCGCCAGCATATCCATCGCGAGAAAGGTAACGTAAGTATTGTAGATTTTATCCTTTCCAGGAATTTAGTCGCATTGTTCTCGATTATTTTGCAATGTCGATTTTTTTATATTCGAATCTACGAATTGCAGACTTTTTTATTTTACGATATCTAATTACAAACTTTCGTAATAATTTTTCTAAATTCAGAGGTATATTTCGATAATACTTTCAAATAATTATGATGAAGTTTTGGTGAGTTTTTTTACTGTTTAAAAAGTGAAAAGTGCTCACTTTTGTTGAAAATTATCACGAGAAAATGGGAAAGAATCTGTGACTGGTTATGACGACAAAACTTATTATTATTTATGAGTTTTTAGACATAGTAAGAAAAATCACGGATGATTTAAAAGTTTCACCGAGATCTCTCTGTAAAAAAATCCAGCGCATTTTCGTAATAAAATTTCTTTTTACAGGGAATGTTTGAGCCTTTCCTCAAATCTTTTTTCGTAAGAACTTCCGATCCAACCCACATAAAATTACTAAAACTCGACATATTAACGAGTTTGGCAACGGAAATGAGCATAAGCGTAATTTTGCGCGAGTTTCAAACTTACATCGCGAGTAGCGACAAGGAATTCGTTGCTGCTAGTATTCAAGCGATTGGACGATGTGCCAGTAACATTAAGGAAGTTACGGACACGTGTCTAAACGGATTAGTCTCTTTGCTGAGTAATCGTGACGGTAAGCAATGGAAAATGAACTTCGATTACTTTCATTCTCATTTTCCTGATTCGCTCCATCAAAAAAGTTCGATATCGAAGTTAATGATTTTACAAGTGGATTGTAAGAGTTTTTTTATTACTATTTGGAATTCAAAAGGAGGAATTAATATTAAAAAATCTGGAACAATGAACTCTCAAAAATGATATGAGGCTTTTCGATTCAAAATTCTGCCCCAAACGTTCAATTCAGTTTTATTAATCACGAATTAACATGAGATCGTCTGTACACGCGAATAATTGTATTTATTTATTTGTCGAGCAGAAGTCGTCGTGGCCGAGAGCGTGGTCGTGATAAAAAAATTGTTGCAGACCCAGCCGAACGAGCACAAAGAAATAATAGCTCGTATGGCGAAGCTGATGGATTTTATAACAGTGCCACAAGCTCGAGCCTCGATTTTATGGCTACTCGGAGAATATTCGGATCGGGTGCCGAAGATAGCTCCCGATGTGCTCCGAAAAATGGCTAAAAGTTTCGTCAACGAGAAGGACATTGTAAAATTACAAACGTTGAATTTGGCAGTCAAGTTATGTTTGAATAATCCGGAACAAACGAAACTTTTTTGTCAATACGTTTTTCAATTAGCGAAGTACGATCAGAATTA
This sequence comes from Campoplex capitator, assembly GCA_037576405.1. Taxonomy (NCBI): domain Eukaryota; kingdom Metazoa; phylum Arthropoda; class Insecta; order Hymenoptera; family Ichneumonidae; genus Campoplex; species Campoplex capitator. Next base: position 363,888 of record JARBWI010000032.1, on the reverse strand, counting down.
CGACATCAGAGACAGAGCCCGATTTTTGCGACATTTTATATTCGACGAGGAAAACAACTCGGACAAAAAATTGCCGAAATACGCGAAAAAAATTTTCTTCGCACCCAAACCCGCACCGACTCTTTCCTCGAGATTCAATGGCTCTGAATACCAACTCGGCACACTCTCACATTATCTGGGCATGCCCTGCAACGGCTACAGACCTTTACCCTCCTTTCCCGAAGTCGCACCCGATGCTTCCGTCCGTGACGTCGCTGAACCCATCGTTACTCATGATCTTAAGGACAAGCGTCATGCCAAAAAAGACAGAAAAGACAAAAAGGGAAAAGAGAAGGAAAAAAGCTTTTACAGCGAGGACGAAAGTTCTCCTGGCGAAGGTCAGTCGCTTTGAAAATTTTTTTCAATTTCCTTCAGAACTTTCGAGATTATTTGTGGTTTATCGAACATTTTTTCACAAATTTAAAAACAATATTGATTGGAATACAGGAAATCCATGTCCCCGACAAACGGCGATGATGATTTACGAAAAAGAATTCAAACGAAAATCGACATTGAAATTACAGATGCTGCAGACTCGAAATCCGAGGACGACGAGACGTCCGAATCTTCTTCGAGCGGAACGTCTGACTCGGACAGCGATTCTTCCGAATATTCGTCCGACTCGGAGAAATCCAAGGACGATAAACCCCGTAGAATTAAAAATTCCGAGAAATCCGAGAGTTCGGAAAGCGATAGCGAGGACAGCGACGATTCAGATTCTGACGATAAGTCTGAATCATCCGAGAGCGAAGTTGAAACTAAACCGATCCATAATAAAGAAAAAATAGCGAAAACAGAAGTCAAGGAGAAACCAAAATCTAGTCTGGACTTGTTGTTAGATTTGGATAACGGTGAGGCGACTTCAATCTCATTTATCATTATTTTTTTTTATGATAATCCATTTCCATAACTTTTCGAGGACAATTTCACTCAAAACTTTCACAGTCAATGTTCCATTATTTTTTTGCGCCTTTTAAATGATATTTAAAATGGAAATGTTAAATGAAATTGACATAAATGTTCGAATGATTGCAGCCTTGCCAATGACTCCAATAATGACTCCGAGCCTCGGCGGTTTTCTCACCCCCATAAGCGTCAATCTCAGCAACGGAATCCAAGAAGTCTCAGCTTCGTTTACGCCACTGCGAAAAACCGAGATTTTGAATAAAATAACCGGGCGTGGGTTGCGAGTAGAGTCGAGATTTACCAGGTCGCCACATTTGGTCAGCGCGAGTATGGTCAATCTTGAACTGACCTTTACGAACGAGGGTAATGAGCAGATAAAAGCCATTCGAACAGGAAACAAAGTACGACGATTTATTTTTACTACAAATATTGTACACTCGTCAATTCGCTCTCAGGAATGTTCTTAGCAAAAAAATAGTTGCATCAGAATTTCGCTTACTTATCGATGTGATGAAAATCTTTGAAAAAAAATTTTGGCCATTGATTTTCAAAATCGAAAGAGAAAAAAAAAATTTTTTGTTCAATTCGAGTGATGAAGACAAAGTTTTCATCGTTTGATCATCGTTGATAAATTTTGTCATTATAATTATGGAAATCATTGTGTGTAAAAGGTCAATTGACTGATCGATTTTCAATTTTTTTTTCGTAGAGTCTGTCGTCAGGAATGTCAATTCACGATTTTTCTCCGGTGCCGATTCTCCAACCGAACATGACGGTCTCCTCGACCTTAGGCGTGAATTTCAACGACTCGAGTCAACCGGCCAAGTTCAATATCGATTTCACCATTGCCGAGGAAACGCATTCTGTCCCAGTGAATATAAAAGCTCCGATCGGTGAAATAATAAGATCCGTTATTTTGCCGGAGACCATGTTCATCGCCGAAAAGGATAAACTCAAAGGGATGAATGAACATGCGACCAAGCTCTCGTATAAAGGAGAGAAAAAAGAGCTGACGCAAAAAATTTTCGAAGTCGCCAACGTCGCCGTTGTTTCCATTGAGGACAGTTCACTCAGGTAAAATTTTCGATCGATCCAATAATCAAAAGCCTTTTCAGTATTTAACTAGATTTTATTTTGTAAAATTCGGTTTATCAAAAATCGAAATGAATATAGTTTTCATCAAACTGATAAAATCTAAAATTCAATTAACCAAATTAATGATCGATTATCTCGAAATTCACTGAAATTTATCCAATTTCTTTTAAGTACGATCAGTTGGCTCGGTTTATGAAAAATTAAATCGAATCGTTGAACTTTGTCGTCTTATCAAAGAAAAAAAATCGATTATTTTTCTAAATATGAGAGTTTCTAAAAAACGTAATAAAATTTTCATTCGATTATTACAGATTCGCTGCTCACACGTTAGCGTCCAAGTCGCTGATTCTCGTGTCGATAAAGTTTTTGGAAAACGATCAACTCGAGTTGTGTGTCAATTGTGAGAAAATGGTGATAGGCTCAATGCTACTGAATGAGATTAAAGTTCACTTGCAGTGAATGTCGCATGGTGCGTATTTTATGAAAATTATCTCATACATACGAAAAAAACATATATGTACTATATATACACACATATATATCTATATATATTTACAATGTTTAAAGATTTATAATGCTCAACTTGTGTTACCACCGAGGAAAAAGAAACGTTTGTATCTCGGACTTCATTCCGCTCTCAGTTACTTTTTTACGATCGAATGTAAACTCTCGATATAAATATATATACAAACACAGGTGGCTAAAAAATAGACAAATATTCTGTTACAAATAAGAAACGATCGATTCATCTTTAAATAAATTCTTAGTGCAATATTCATTTCCAATTTCTTAAAAGAAACCATACGAGCTTCTGGGAACTCTCGTCTCCGTCCTCCATTTCCCAAAAACGTAATCTATAATCTTTGCGATCCGTGAGAAAACGTTTCAGAACTGAAAAAAAAATGATGTTTTTTTTTTTTTTTTTTTTTTCGTCGATTGATTCAATTGGAATGAACAAAAATCCGGACGCCGAAATAATAACTCTTCGACTGACCATAAAACCGGGAAAATTGAAGCCAATTTTTGGCGACAATTGCCATTTTCTTGGATTTTTGGTGATAAGAAATTCGCAATTGAATAAATTAAAAATAAATAAAGAATAAAATTTCGAGAAAAAAAAATATTGTTCATAAATTCTAATGGATTCGAATAAATCTTTGAAATTGTTTGATTCTCCGATAAGATAACGAAAAATGATTGAAGCTCGAGAATGACGTTTCTTGTATAGAGAACTCAGTGAAGCTTATACCTCTCAGCATTCCATTCGAAATAGGCCTTGAAAAAGCGATGTCATCGATGGGAAAACGCGAGATAACGTCCAACAAAATTTCCGTACCAATTCCTCGATTTCTGTATGGCGAACGGACATAAGCGGAGTCAATGGTCGGCATCGGATATTCGTTCCCTGTACTACAAATCTCTGTACCTAAAAGAGTACAAAAAATATTGAGAGCAAAAAAAAAAAAAAAGATTTTGATTTGACAGTTGAATTTCTATGGCCTACTTAATAATGATATCGATGAAAAAAAAATTGACGCGGGTAAAAGCGATAAGCTGATAAGATTTCAACCGGCCCGTCAGTCACAGATCTCTCTCGGTATCCATGTGCTCTCGTAAGAATGACGCAACGCAGATTTTTTCAAAATGAGAAAAAGTGTTAAAAACTTTTGAAAAATTTGTCTTTAAAAAAATTAGCAAAATTCACGATTCTTTCGAATAAATTCTGTCCGATGAATCTAAATTTCGACAAGAATTTTTTAAATTTAGTAAAAATTCGATCGAACCACCGTTCATCAAAACGTTCGGTTAATTTTTTTAAGAATTTTTGATGAATTTTGAAAATTGACGCAACGATTGTACCCTTCATTTTTATGGTGTAAAAAGCGACGGGTCTGCCGTTATCCCATCGCAGAATAATTTCGTCATAATCGTCGGCAAAATCATAGAGAGATTCGAATCTTTCGTCACTGGGTGTATCGACTTCTGGATAAATGATTTGGCTCAGTACATAGTAGCAGATTTTTTCACGGTCCGTACGAACCTGTCAAAAACGTGAAATAATCGTCCATGTACGTAAAAAAATTGTACATTTTTTTGGTTTCGTTAATAGAAAGAAAAAAAAAGTTATTGTTTTTGATCCACCATGGATATTCGATATTTAACCTGCTTCCAACCGTCGTGGGCTATTCCATCGAGTCGTTTATCGACATTAATCATTTCTCCGTTCTGCAGAATTCCTATGAAATTTCGGCATATATTGCAATCGAGTCGAGCGATATTTCCGAGAACGTTTAAACGCTCGAGATTCAACCATTTTTTCGTCGCTGGCACGCAGTCCATACATCTATTTTAATCACAATTTCGTAATATTATAGCCAGTGACAACATCTCTGGCGGTGACCGAAGAACGATAAATGAATAAATTGAATGTAAAATTAAATGAGTGAATAATCAGGAACTGAAATGAATTAATGAATTATTTATTCAAATAATGAATTGTTTAATAATGGGACGATTTTTTTTCTCGTTGCACAAAATTATTAATTTTTTTGGATATTTTTTCATTTTTTAGCGAAGAAATTCTTTATTCAACGTCTTTAAAATTTCGTACGAATGGAGTTGATAATTTTTCAGAAAAATATGAGTCAAGAAATCTTTAAGCTGAACTCATGTAACGAAAGATTTTTTTATTATTTGTCGAAGAGTATTTTGTTGAAGCAGTATATAAATAGTTTTTTACAATTATTATTACTGAAAATCGATGTTTGTAATGTTTCTAAGATGACTGTATTTTTTTTTAAGATTCACGTCCAATATTAAAAAATTTTTCAATTTTGATGAAATCAAATTTGACATATTCAAAAGTTCAAATATGGGCTCGATCGTTATTTCAGATTCGAAGTACACTTCACTTTTTTGGTTATTCGAGGAACTATAATGAACAACCGAATGAAATTCCCACTCGTAGTATAAAAGCACTTTTTATTAACGTCAATTTTCGGTACAATTATCGAATAAAATTCCTACCTTGAACAAAACATTAATTGAGAACTAAAAATAACGTCGAACAATTTACTATCTGCGTAGAAATACACGGTCTTAGATTCTCGGAAATTTTTGAAGCACAACCGGCTTCTAATAGTAAGCTCAACGTAGAACTGCACGGAGATGTACACAGTGTTGATAAGCACTAAATACGTGTACATCTGCAGTTATACACATAAAAACAGATACAGGAAAGCCTTTATATCGCTTCTCCGTACGAAAATTCAATATCAATCTAGACTCCGAAGAATTAATCGTCCAAATAGGAAGTCGTATGTGCTCAATTGCCAACGGCTGTTTGATCGTTTGAATGAAAAAGTAAAATTTTTCCGTTATTATTGACCTTGCAATAAGTGCACGCTTGAGCGCGAATCTTCGTCGCTACATTTATATCGTAGTTATACAGTTGGCCTGAGATCAACTTGCGTTGTCCTTCGTTCAAGGACGCGGAGGAATCGACCCATATTAACGAGTGCATGAAACTTGTTATTCTTTTTTACTTCAGAAGGTTTATTCATTTTTTGAGTGCGAAAGATCTATGATCGTTTTCCGAACAGAGATTAATTAATTTGGATAAATTTCACACCAATTTTTCTTGAATTTTAATTATAGTCTAGTAAAAAAATTATTTTTCATTAACTTTCGGGGTATTTAATAAAATATAAATATAAAATAAAATTCTATAATTGAGTAAATAGTATAAACACGCAATTTTTTGTGTCTAATCGATATCGACGGAGGCAAATAGCATTCGATAATTTCATCTCCTTTCGACAGATGGTGCGACGTGTAAAGTCTGCGGCGTTCCAGAATTTCACGCATTTCTACAATTCCTCCGGAACAAAAAAAACAAGAAGAAAATCTAAATACTTTTTGTTCGGACTAGTTCGGAGTCCGGAGTAGCTTCATCTCCGTTATATTGAACAATGAATAATCCCTAATTTAATTTAGTTTTATTGTTTCGTCAACAATACGAAATTTGTTTACAGATTTTTTATCTAAGATTGTAACAGAACACTGCCGTAATGTTTTTTTGATTATTTACTCTTCAGCTCGACGTAATTTGAGGTTATTTACATGCAAAAAGTTGACAGCACACGTATCAAGCATCTCGCTCTCAAAATACATTACAAAGTCCGGTAAGTAATGTTTTTTTCATAAATTATTTATCGCTAATTGATTCAGATTTAAAAAAATAATGCCAGTTTGCTTTTGTTTACGTGAGCGTAATCGCATTGCCTTTGGAAAAAAAAAAGATAAGAATTTCGCGGTCATTTCAGTCGTCGTTCACCGAGATTGTTTTTACGCATTTCCCAGATTTGACATTTAACATGACGGAAAATTGTCGATTGAGCGAAAGCGACGAAGCTGACTTTGAATTCGACCATGAAGCAAAAGAGTTTTCCAAGGAACTGGAAAAGTTTCCTCATGTTTTAGCGTTTATAAGGAAGCTTCAAGACCAGATCAAGCGACAGAGAAAAAAAATCGAAAAACTCGGAAAAAAGTTGCTAAGAACGGTAAATAATATTGATATAATTAGGACCGTTTGAAACATTTCAGGGCAACTTTTTGAACAAAAGATTTTTCAATGTTATAGAAAAAACTTGGATGTCCACAACCAAAAAATGAGTTTGTCGACGCCGAAGTTCAGACCGAATGCTCAACGGATACCGACTCGTCATCCGGACGCCAAAATTGGGAAGTCAGTGCGAATAACGATGGAGCGAGCATCGTAGAACAAGTCAAGGAAGCTGCCGAATCAGCCCTCCAACAAACTGGTTTTGTTTATGAAGAAACCTCTGGCTTATATTACGACTACAACAGCGGCTACTACTACGACGCTGTAAGTGCAACGTTTCATTTTTATCCAAATTCTTCTCAGGCGGTCAGCGATCCCTTGAGAATGATTTTGAGATTGAAGAAATTTGAAAACTTTTTCAAGGAAACGAAGGCAGTATTGAAACGACAAGCTATTCTTCGCGCGTAAAAATGTTTTTGGAATATTTTGATTAAAATTTTTCTTTTCTATTCTGGTTTACAGGCCCAAGGCCTTTATTATGATGGAAATACCGGAACATATTACGTGTACGACGAGGAGAGTAAATCTTATAAATTCCACAGCCAAGCTCAGGTCACGCCGAACGAGACAGCTGCACGTCAGCAAAAAATCAAAAGATCGGATAAACGCAGAGTTCAAAAGGCTAACAAGGTATTTTTTGTTCTTAAATTTCCCTGCACCCGCAAATGAAAAATCAGGCAATAAGGATTGGAATAATTCAAGAGGGAGGAGAAAACTCAAATGAAACGGATGACGGAGATAATGACTTAAAATTATTATATAAATAATAGCATTTTGGTTTTTTCTCCAGCTTCCTTTATTCCTTTATTCTTATAAATATCACAATTTTTGGTGGGAAACTCTGATGTTGTTTTTCAAAATCTCAAAGCAATGAGAAAAACTGTGCGGCGAACGAATGGTATTTCTTTAATAAATAAAAATATTTTTGTTCGCAGGTTTCGGATGAGATACATGAGTTAATAACTGGCCTTTCAAACATATCGATTGAAAGATACCGGCGTCAAGCATTAGGTAATTAAAAAATAGCATTGATATGCACACGTTGTCTCTCATTGTAGGATGAGGCGAAAAAACAAAAACTGGCTGACCGCGATGAAACGGGAAACGATTTGCCAGAGGAGGGTGAATGTTCAGACAGCGATAACAGTAACAGTTCTCAGGATACTTCGTTCACTAATGAGAGTGAGAACGAGGATGATCAAGGTTTCAAACAACATTATTTTTGTTTATGTTTTTCACATGAAATTTCATCGATCCCATTTTTTTTTCCTGTTCCAACGAATTAATGACGTTACTTGGGAATTGTCGAACAATGAAGAAAAACGAATCCGAGGATTTGTAATATTTTAAATTATGCCAGAGTTGATCAAACGAAAATGATAAATATTTAGTTGAAAAAAAATCGAAACGTTTGAAGCACTTTAATCAGAGACGACATTTTTTTACAGATCTCGCGAAAATTTATCCGCCGTGCATGAGGATTATCGTCAAGGAAACTAATTTGTCAAAATTAAAAGTTGGCACGCTGTTTCTCGTGGCTTACACCGGCGGAACGTTAGGCAGAGAGGGCGATCATGCTGTCATTATTCCGGATTTGAATATTAGCAAAGTAAACATGCCAAGAGTAAACCAAATTATCACAAAGTCATTTAATTTTTTATTTTTTCCAAAAAGACTTGCAATAGATTTTACACAATCGTGTATTACGAAATACGAATATTTACGCAACCGCGAATTCTCTCATGTCATTCGAGAAAATATAAAAAATGAGTGAAAAGCATTCGAAAAAAGTATTTGAAATGCAAACTTTGTCCAAAAGCAAAAAAAGATAAATTCCATAAAAAATTTTCAGCACCATGCGAGATTTCAGTACGACGAGGACAAAAAGCAATATCTCATAGTGGATTCGGGTTCGAGAAACGGAACGATTCTCAACGGCAAAAGATTGTCAGTTGCGAAACAAGAGTCGGACCCTTGCGAGGTGGCCCACGGCTCGGTCGTGCAGTTGGGAAGCACGAAACTTCTCTGCCACATTCACAATGGCCACGAGACTTGCGGACATTGCGAGCCTGGTTTGGTGCAGAGAGAAACGATCCACGAACCCGCTAAGGCCTCCAAAAAAGATCAGCACAAAACGGAGCTTCGGAGATTGAAAAATAAATTCGGCGTGGAGAAAAATAATACGGAAATTGCGAGCCAAGTCGCAACGGGATATCAGGACAGGGCTCAGGCTCGACGGGAACACGTTGGCTCCTCGAATCATCACGTCAAAACTCAAATAAGCTCCGTCGAAACGTAAGCTGATGTTTAAAGTTTCTCATTGATCCTAAAAATCGAGCCGCGGTTACTTTGGGTCTTTACGACCCAGCGCCCTCTTGAAGAATCGATGTTGAGGTTTAGATCGAAGGTGCATCTCAATTTAAACTTAAAATACAATTTTTAGCTTGAATCAACAGGATCCGATTATTGTAATTCAGGATTAATAAGAAAAAATCTCATTCACACTTTTCTTTTCGATTTTCCAATATTTTAATACATCGGGAATCTTTTTTTATAGATCGATTGCCAAGGACAACAAAGGATTCAAACTCCTCTCGAAAATGGGATGGTCCGAAGGACAATCGTTGGGAAAAGATGGCGATGGAAGGATCGAACCAGTGAGTCTTTCTTAAACCTTCTCAATTTCTTTTTCAGTATCCTTAAACTTGAACAGTCAAACCTTGAAGCGTACTCGGGGCTTATTTCATTATTTCTGATACGTTTCGAAAATTTAGTGGAGTAAAAATGTAGTCCACGAAAATGTTGATCGATCAGTGATATCAACATTTTTTTCAACCTTTTTGACGTTTACGAAAGTTTTTATCGATGAACGTTCGCCAGATGCAACTTAATCGTTCTTCCTTTTCGATAAACGACCGGAATCCTGAAGTCCTCTTGTATGAAAAGAACAAAAAAAAAAATTGTTTCTCTTTAAAAATTTTTTTTCTTCTCGTGAAGAAGAACTTTCGAGTACAAGATTCGACGGCAAGAAAGAATTGTCCATTTGGTCGTCTTTGGTTGATCCTTCAACCTCGGCTCTTCCATCCTCGCTACAATCTTTCACTCTGTCTCTGACTTTTCCAATTGTCTCTGTACTTTTTCATTCAGTCGAAACCTTCTCCTTGTTTTTTCTCCCCTTTTTTCTCCTCTCTCTCTCTCTCTCTCTCTTCCTCTCTCGTTTCTACCAATCTTCAGCCGCTGATTACAGTCGATAGTCTGCGGCTTACTGCGCCTCGTTACCAACTGACTCGAGCAACCAACAATCCCACTATTCTCATCACTAATTCCATTCTTTCCACTCGCTTTTCTCCCCCTTGTCCATTTACGCTTTTTATACCGAGGAGCTTCACGTTCGGTCACGTGATTCGAGCACTACTTTGCTTTTCCGAATATTTTTTTTACCACAACGAATAATACATTTTTTCCACTCACCATAAAAAACGAACAAATCTAAGTGAAGTTTTTTTAGCTCTCGGAATGTTTCTTGAGATACGAAAAAATGTTCATGTGCAGCCAAAAATTGAACTGAACCAAGTGCATCGAGTTTTTTCGTTGGAAATTTTTTTATTTACAATGAAATACTGGCGTTTGGCAAATTCTATATTCACATTGAAAAATGAACAAAAAATACTTAATTTTGAAAAAACTTCGTAGTTATCAGCGATCACTGAAATAATCCGAGCAGCACAAAAATTCCAAAACTCAGCTGATTTCGAAAAAAAATGATAAAACTGAAGGAGAAAAAAAAAAGCACAAAATAAGTGATCGAAGACTCGAATTCTCGAAGCAAGCAACAAATCCGTGTACTTTCATTCTCGATGTAAATGAATTGAGACATTGGTGAGCAAAGGAAGTGATTTTTATTGGTTCGGTTCACAACTTTTTTGTTAACGTTACGAAGGAGTGTTTGATTCCGATAACGAGTAACAACCCGTTGTTCAAGAAATACGAGTTTCAATTGTAATAACCGGGAGCGTTTTTGTCTCGATGTCGTTAAACTTGGTTTGAAGTTGTTCACCCCATTCGAATTCATCGCTGCATAGACGATTCTTTGAAAAATAAATTCTAATGATTCCTCTGACTTTGTAATACGAGAGACAAAAAAATGAGATATAAGCTCTGAAAAAGATGAACAAAAATGAGAATAAAAAATTATACAGTACGTTTAATGATCCGTGCAGCTCTGGATTCGTTAACGACGATCTTCGCGGTTTTTCACAGCTCTATAATGATACTGGAAAGATTTTTACCTCTCCCTCTCCCTCTCCCTCTCTCGCTCTTTTTTCTTGGGGCGTTGATGAAAAATCGACTTGACTCCCGCGTCGATGAGAACGTCCGACAGACAGGTTGGAGATTGAAATAACGAGTACAGGAAAACTCCACGTGTTTGTTTTATCCCTTCTCTTTCTCTCTCTCTCTCTCTCCCCCTTATTTTGAGTATACAGGTTGTGCAAAAACTGAAGATAAAATACGTAAACGAGTTGAATTAATGATTCAATTGGTTTAACTACCATAAACTTTAATTTAGACTTGAATTTATAGCTCGAACGTTTTTTTTTTTACCGGACTCGTACCCTGTCGAGTTGATTCATTATTAAACGTAAGAAAATTACTTTGATCGGTTTCGTCGATGATTAATTCATCGAATCGTAATAATCGAAGTGATGAACCTCGTAACTTTTGAACATGCAATTTCCGACAGGTTTGAAAAAAAGAAAGAACTCGAATTGCTACGAAAAAAAAAAAAAAAAAAAAAAAAAAACTGGATTCCATGAATGATGAAATAGGTCAAAATTTTTGGCCGATTGATCATCGCGCCTGGAACATCCTGTACAAGTACCAGCAGGGGCAACGTGTGACGTAAGAAATGTTGGGCCTTCCGCGGAACTAGCATGGGTCTCTTCTTTTCTCGTCTTCGTCGACGATCTCCATTGCCGGTTTAGTCAGTATCCGGGATAGGGTAAGAGCGATAGAAAGAGCGAAACTAAAGGAAGATGAAAAAAAAAAAAAAAAAAAAAAAAAACGAGTGCTGGGAGAGGAAGGAATGAGAGAGCTCGGGGGTCTCCGGTTAACACGAATCCGGGTTGGTCGCTTAGAAGGAGCTAATGTCTATAATCAAGGCTTTCCTATCGTCATGCCGCTGAACCGCAACGTCGTCGATCGAGGGCTAGAGTGACCGAGAGAGAAATAAATAAGATAGAAATAAGGAAAAGAAAAAAACAAAAGACATTGCGTATGGGGGAAACGAAGCGAGACGAAAAACTCCTCGAGCTCCATCGGTGCCAGTGCAGCTCCGTGAAGTTTTTCTTGGCCGAGATTTTCAGCCGTAATTTATGCACTTTCTTTTCTTTCTTTTCCATATTATTTTTCGTTCTTCCTCGATCCTTTTTGTTTGTTTGTTTTTTTTTTTTTGTTTTTTCTAGATGAAATCAGACGTCGCTCTATCGATACGTTCGTGTTCCTGCTTCCCAGCCTGCTTCGATCCAGATATTCTGACGTTATTTATGCATCGATCAACGCGATCGGCGGCCCCTGCGTCCGCGATCACGTTCATCATAATGACCATCCGAGATTTTCTTCCGCTATCGTGCGTAACCGATAGTCACGCGATCTCGGTACACCAGGACACGTCGATCGACTCGTCAATCTTTATTCATCAGGAAAATAAACACACACTAGATTCGTCCAGCTAACGAGCCCTAACGAACGCTCCAACTAAATTCTCCTTTCGAACTCTCGAGCTCGAACCTTTTTCTTCCAAAAATGACGATTTTTTTTTTATCGTTTCTAACGATACCGAATGCTCTTTACCCACGATTAACACTCATTGGGGTCAAACCATTTTTTTTTCTTTCTCGAGAACTACAGACTTACACCCGGGCACCCGAAGCTATTTTTTTTCTCCGCTGATTTTCTAATCGCGATTCAGGCCATCCGGGAAATCAATTCCGAAATGGCAAAGTGGGCAAAGCCCCCCCCCCCCCCCCCTCCTCCATCCAGTAGAAAATCGAGTGTAAAAATGTCTGTAGAACTCTGCAGAAAAATTCAGTTGGTTTGCACCGAGTCGTCTCTCCTCTGCGTGTGTTTCTCAAAGTTTTCATCGGTTCAGCGTTGAGAGTCGATTAAAATGAATAATTATTAGAGAAACAGATTTTGAAATTTTTCGAAAACACTTGGAAACGCGATAGCTCCGATAGAGAGAGTCTTGGAGCGAATTCTCTTTCGTAAATGTACTTTTTCTAAACAAGATTCGAATGTCATTGAAGAGCAGTAAAGATTAATCGCGTTATCGAGCGCACGCGACCGAATGATCTCGCATCTCGTTTCAACACGAGTCTCGTTATAACGAAGAGCTGCTGCTGCTCTTCGTACATGGAAAAAAAAAAAAAAAAAAAAAAAAAAAAAGAAAAGATTGGAGTCTGTGGCTTGACTGTGCCGAGTTCAAAAATTCTCGAGGGGAACGTACCCATACAATATGTAGAGTAGGATTAGTCTGATGCAGCAGCAGCAGTAGCAGCAGCAGCAGACAGACAGACAGACAGATAGAGAAAAAGTGGGGTAGGGATGAGGGCAGGGAGGAAATACTATATTCTTAAATTCTTTAGTGCGTCGATGTCCATTGGGAGTTTCATACGTGTATTTTGGTGGTGAAAAGGGAAGGAGGAGGTTTGAGCTAAGCGGAGAGAAGCCGAGGAGCACAGACGGAGTAGAGCCCAAACGTGGCTGTGTAGAAAGAAGAGAGTAGAGACGAGGGGGTGGGGGGGAGAGTATTTGGATGGGGATATAGTACTTATGGACCGGGAGACACGCTTGGCTCATTAGCCATGCCCGCTGCTGCCGCCGCGGGTGTCCCCGTGGCGCCGGCGTTACAATTTTTTTTTTCTTTTTTCGCGTTAATCCTTTTCGTCCGGGCGATACTCGTTCTGTCGTCGTATTTCGTTTTTTTTTCTTTCTCTCTTCAAACCGTAGAGCAGCCCTTGGTAGTTCAGGTTATTCTCTATGGAGCAGCAGCAGCAGCAGCAGCAGGGCCCCCGGATGTGAGCAGAACATTCGTATGATAACGAGCGTAACTCTGCTGCTGAAATGGGAAATAAAGGGAAGAGCTTTGAAAAGAGAGAAGAGAGTCGTGATACAGGAGGGATAGAGAGAAAAAAAAAAAAAACAACAACGCTGCCGACGAGAGAGCAGGGCTCTTACCAAGAGACACGACAGATTATGGATATGTGTGCGTATATCTTTATATATATGTGTACCAGCCGGACGAACGAGCAAGGGTAATGAATGCAAATGTATTGAAATCCAAATCATTATTTTGTCTAGACGCATCACATGCTCTATTGCACGTTTCATCCTCGCAGCAGCTCTCTTTTCCTACCCGCGTAGCTCTCGTTCGAGCTGTACCGATGTGCGCTCCAAAAGTACAGAGAATCTCTTACCTCTTGACCGTTTTTTTACTCGCTCATCTCTCTCGTTCCTTCTCTCGTTTCTTCTCGACAATTTATGCGCTTTGCCAATGATATTTCGTCGAGAGGGATAATCCGCTGCATCAACCTGACTCCGTCTCTTCGTTTTCATCCTCCTCTAAGGCTTCTCTGTACCAGCTATATATTATCGCTCAACCGCAGACCCCTGCGCTTCGTCATAGCTTCGTCAAGTGTTTCTACACGGCTTTTCGACCCCTCTTCGCTCTTCCACTTTTCTTCTCGTTACTAAATGCATTTTCCTCCTCCCCCCCCCCCCCCCTCTCTTCTCTCGGAATTATAATACCGATGCATGTGAACTGATGCACAATTTGGAAAAAAAAATTTTCGCCATTCTTTTCGCACAACGATAATGTGCTCTCGCTTTGTCCAAAATGCCACTCGTCTCGAGGCCTCCGCACGATTCTACTCGGACGTTTGTTTTCTTTTTTTCATACTTTCTCATTTTCTCGTGTGTCGTCAATTTTACAATGTCGAAAATCATCATCCAGATCCCTTTCACGTTTTCGTCATCGAAGGACTCGAAGATTCGATTTAAAAAATATTGATTTGATGAAAAAAAATTAAAAAAACTGAATTTTGTAGGCAAAATTTTTTCTTTCGCATACCCGAATAGACGATTCGGTAATTCAACCTTGTGAAAGTATTTCGATCTCGAAATTCGCTTGATAATTATTTCGAATTAAACATTTTTCAATTTTCATCATTGTCTCTTTTAAATCGAGAGGAGTTTATCAGAGAAACGAGTTTCGTAGGTTACGAAATAATCGTAGTTGAAGAGTCACAGAGGGAAGCTCGAAGTCACGACGAGGGCGAAAAAAAATCCAGTAACATCTCATTTTTTGGAAGGATGAAAAAAGAAACGAAAAAAAAAAAAAAAAAAAAAACAGTGAGCCCAGCAATTTAGGGAATTTCCATGTTGTTACGTAATTACGCGGTGAATCGGTGTGCACAATTTCTCGTTCGGGATGTTCGGCATACATTAACGATTTAGGGTGCACTTGGCCCGTGTTCGCCTCTCGCAATCCTCGCACTTTCATTCCTCTGCCTCTCTCCCCCTCCCCCTTTCTCTCTCTCTCTCTTGGCTTCTCGTCAATTATTATATTCAATTGGCCGAGTTGACGCGCGCCCTCTCTACCCCCTGGCAAAATTGTCCCTCGACGAATTTCGCGTGCACACACTCTCTCTCTCTCTCTCTCTCCCTCTCTCTTTCGAGCTTTCTCTCTTTCGTATATGCATTTGCAGATGCAAATGCACGGTCGAGAGAGAAAAAAAGGTAGAGAAAGGGAGCAGCGAGATGGAGGGAGGGAGAAAGAGAATGAGAAATGGGAAGGGAATGGCAAAGAATCATCGAAGCAGTCGTCGAAGAACGGAAGGCGATATTATACTTGGAGGAGTGCATTTGTATACGTATATACAAGAATATATTGTATATATATATATAAATGGCTTGAAGCGTTCGCCTCGGTCTGTCAGACGATGGAGCAAAGAGTACGAGCGTCGGAGCAGAGCGGCCTGAAAATTCTCGTTTTGCATTCAGCCGAGTGCTGCGCTCACGGTTTTGCATTGGTCATGCCCAGGGCCGTTCATACGTGTGCAGATACGCGAGAGCCTCCTCGACATCTATACGTATATATATATATATATATATATATATATATATATGTACTCGGTGGAATCGCAATTACCCCGAGCTACCATCCGTCCGAGCAGCCAAGAAACGAACCCCTCGAACTAACGGGGAGACAAAAAACAGCTTAAAATAAACTAAAACAAATATAATAACCAGATGCACGCGTACAGAAAACGTAACTCTAATGTCTGTTCACGCGAGAAAACGTCTTCTTCTACTTCGTAATTTTCAAGATTCTAGCTCAGGATTTAATTTTTTTTTTTTTTTTTTCTTCCGTTACGAGCATCCTCCTTCGGGTTATGACTTTATGTTTGAGTTTATATTCTGCGAATGAAAATTGATAGGAGGAAATGCTTGAGAATCGTAGAAATAATGGGAATATGCAAGAGGAAGTGAAAAATCTTTAGCTTCGTAATTGCCTTTTCGTTTCCACGTATTTCCATGATCTTCGTGAGATGTTTTGTTGCTTCTTTATTTATCTTGCCTTTTCACCATAGGCTCGTGCAATTGCAGGCAATTCCATCACATTCGTCTCTCATTAGTTCTTTCCACTTGATCGCCCTCGTTCTAACCTCGCATCAGTCCTTCGGATCCAGAATATTCCGAGCGAATGATCGTTTTACTTTGACTTTGCTGCATTCAATATCCGATCCTCCTTGGATCGTCAACGAAAAACTATGAAAATCCAATGATAGCCAACGACACATGTTTTTTTTTCTAAAGCTTCCAGTCGCCTTTGTTTTCACTCATTTTTCGTTATCCCCCCACTCTTTTCTATATTCGCCAAACTAGCGATACGTTTATTAACTTCATAAACCCGGTACTAACTACTCTCCTGGATACATCCATTTTGCTATTCGTTACTTGCAAACGTGACCTATATCGTAAACGTCCTCGTATAAAGTAACTCAGCTTCCAAAACGATGTTCTCACGTTCTGAAATCATGGCATTTCCTACAGTTTGCATCAAAACTTCTATTTAATAGTCAAATTTTCAGTACACGAGACTCTGTTCGATGTGGAAAATTTGAAATAAAACGAGATTGGAACCGTCGAGCCTTTTTCAAAAACAAAAACTACGAAGTCGAACTCGAAATAATCGAACTTGGAGACAAATGTATCGAAACTCGAGCCTCCCATTGGTCGACATCGTTTCATACGTTTTTTCGTTATTCCTTCTACCAGGGACACGCATTTGTTCGTTGCCAAGGGCAAAAAAAAATTTTTTCTGTCAGAAACCAAAAACTAAAAATATGGCAAAGTCAAACGAGCTAGCGCGAATTCGCGAGGAATAAAAAAAAAAATGAACAAATTCGTCTTTCGGGGATTTAAACGAAAATAATGAATTACGAATTGATTCGTTTATTATTCGTAAGAAATCATTGGACAAGAGCCAAATTAATTTTTAATTTGATCCCGAATTATTCTTTCTTATTAGAAATTTCAGTTACCACTATTCTCTCACATCAACGTTGACCAAAAGCGCCCAGTTGTTTCATCGAAAAAAAAAAAAAAATTCCGACGAATGCCAATTTCCTCAGAATTTCTGAGACTGCAAAGTCGTCCGGGTCCGAAAGACCCGCGTTAAAAAAAAAATAACTACATCGATAAGAGCCGAAGCGAAATGGCAGGAATGTTTTGTTTTTTTGACAGAAAAGTCAGATTGCATTATTCTTCTCGAGATAGCTGCTAAATTCGAGTCAACATTGTTATTCACCGATTCTGTGACAACCTGTACGTGTAGGGAGACTCGTACAGCAGCGACAGGCACGCACACATGGACGAGTGTCTGCAAGCATCAGGGACTGGCAGCAAAATGTTTAAAGGTAGAGTTGCGAGCTTGCAGGATTCGCGAGCAGTCTGCATTTTCACGAGGGAAAATCGTAAAGCGAACATTGTAAAGGGTACCGGAATAGCTCTTTCGTTGTAAAATGTCAATATAAAGGGCCCCGAGATAAAAGGTACGAGATGAAATTCGATCGTATGGGCGAGTTGTATAGGAGCTCTCTCGTTCAAGGGACGATAGAAAATAAAATCGTAGCGGTAGATTCATTGCTCTGAGTGGTAGCCAGCAGGTGCATATATATTTACGAGAATGCTAAGAGAAGAGGCAGGCGGGGGAGGGGGGGGGGGCAACGAAGTGCAGTGTCCTTGCAGGAATGATATAGGTAAAGCTAAGAGTCCGGGCCATCAGGAACTCGTCGATCAAGTTGAACGAACGTGCGTTGAGCGCTTGAAAATTGTGCGCGCGGATCCCCCCTCCCTCCATCCGCGTCACTCGCCGGTAACATACGTTCGTTGAATTTTTAAAGCGTCACGAGGTCCTTGGAGAAAAATCTCGACGCGATGTCCTTCGAGGAAAAAAAAAAAAAAAAAAAAAAAAAGAAAAAGAAAATAAGAAAATATATATATCGCTCTTCATCGTATAACGAAAATATGCGTTAAAGCAACGCGAAGAGAGCCAACGGGAATTGAGAAGTACGTGAGTAGAAGTACATACTATTTATTCTCCGAGCTTTTCCGGCAGTTGCATCTCCTTCTCCTTCTTCTCCTCCTCCTCCTCCTCCTTACCCTCCTCGTCTTCTCATGTCTCTCGCGGACGAGAGACTGCAACTATTTCGTTTTATGGACTCGGCTCTTCGACTCTCCCCTTTATCAGCTCGTGAAACCCGCCAGGGCTCTCTCTTCCTTCTACTCACTTTTACGAGATTTACACGGATTACCGCACTTCTCGATTTTACAATTTCTCGAGAATTCCCTCGAGATACGGATACTCACTTCTACTGCTCTCGATTAACAACGAGAATAACTAAACCCCTCACCTATTCCTCCGCTATTAATGAATTTCAAGTAGGATTACTACACTTAACCGGACGAGACAATGTTCTTCTTTCTTATACACTCTCTCGAAACTGAACACATAAATTCTTCGTCGAACGATACCGACGATTTCATTATTAACGAGATCCTCTTATTTCTCTTCTGGATTGAACAAAAGTTCTAACAGCCTCTCCTCGTCGAATGTTTCTCGAAACAGAGACGTCATCGATATCGAGTTTTCATCGATCTTGATATTTTCAAATTTTTACAGAATTTCATATACAATGAAATTCAGTGAAAATATTATTTTTAGAGACCCTTCGTGAGGCTCGAAATCGGAAGTATTCTGGATCACGGGGGTTCGTCTAACCTTCGAGACTTCGCTAAAATTTCGAAATGAAACATTTCGAGCAACTTGTAGACTGTAAAAAGAAATTTTTCGAACTCAATTGATTTTAGTTGAATCAAAATATTGTGGGGAACAAAATAAAGTTCGTTAAATCAACGAAAAATTTCAAAGTCACTTCGACGAAAATATTGTTGATTCAACAAATTTCTGTTTTCAGTAGATCATGATTTTGTACGAATGACTGTTGGAACGCATACGAAGAAACGACGGACGAGTATCGATCTGCAAAGCGTCATGCTTATTCATCGATTGTCAGGAAAAAAAATCGTGAAGAAACTAAATAACAATAAAATAAAGAAATATTTCTTTGAAAAGCGTAGAATCGTCACGAGCGTTCCAACAGAATATTCCGCTCGTTAGGGATTTCGCGAGAATCGAAAGCGTAGGCGAGGAGAGGCAGGGTCGTGCGACAAAAATTGAATTTTACGGGTCATCAATGGTACGGGTAGGAAGAGAAAAAAAGTCTCATCTCAAGACACTCGACCATCAATTGGCCATATTTATTCATAAATACATGAAAGATAAAAAAAAAAAAAGAGATAGAGAAAGATAAAGTATTGGAGAATGAGTATTCAGGCGTACAGAGGCACGTGGTGGAAGTGGCAGAATATATAATCAAGATGGTAATAACGAGATCTCGAGCTCCTGAAGGTTTGCGAAGAAGTAGAGGTGGCTGGATATATTCAATAAACCGAATCATTTTTTTTTATTCTCATACATCGATAAAATATTTGATGCGTCGTCACCACGGGGAGTCATAAATGTTGGAATTATCAATGAAATGCACGAGTTACGCGAAAGTTAAAGATCGTTGAGAGAATCACGAATAATAATAGTCCTTTATATTATCCAGCATTGAAAATAAAATAAAAAAAAATAAAAAATTCCATTCACTCGAATTCGAAGATATATTTCGTTGGTACTAAACGAAATCGAATTATATATCAAATATATTCTTGATCGATGCTCGGAACGATAATGAAAATCCACTTTGAAAAGCTTCTACCAATCATAGATTTAAGCAGTGCAAACTTATTTATTTTAATCGGTAAAATCGCATCGTTACTAGTCTAATGTGATTATTGATGATGTCGATAAGTTTTATTATCGACGCGTAGCTATATCTCGAGCTCGAAGCTATATGCCATCGGCTGCTGCATTCACTTTCATCATAATTAATTTGATTTTGATTTACGCGAAGCAAACCCACCGGGAGCGCACCAGCAGCAGACCTGGCGAGTGTGTAACTAATGGATATTGTATACGCGCTCATATCGTTGAAATATCGATTGCGCTTCTAGCAAAATTACAATGCTGTGGTCGAACGATATCTGAGAAGCGTGTAGACCCACGTACGACTATATACGTATATGTATCCTGTACACTTACGTACTTATTTCGCCCCTGGGCTTATTTCACTCGCTCAGATTATCAATATTGCATTACTCTTATACACTGCTCTTTTTCTCTTCTCGATACAGTGGGTGTCGCGAATATCACTTCTCGAAATTTCAGAGATCCATAGATCGTTGAATTCTGAAGCGAAAAGTCCTCATTCGTTTTTCTCGCCGATGCATAGTTCTCGAGATATAAATTATTTAATGACAGCCAATCAGGCACGCCTTTAAGAGAAAGGAAAGAGTGGGGGAATCGCTTTGGATTGGCTAGTAGCGATTGATGAATATCTCGTAAACGGTGCCTCCGAGAAAAAATTTCATAAGGACTTTTCTCTTCAGAATTTCATAGTTCAATCGAAGAGACGCCTGCCGAGTCTTTACGTTTTTCGTTTTTACATATATTTTTCAAAATTAACGGAGAAATCTTGCTAATCGTGAATTCCAATAGAATTTCGACTGAAAAAAAAGACTTTTGCTCCGAAGTGTTCATAAAACGGTTCGAAATACGGATCTCACATTTCAATTCGTTCGAATTAAGATTAACCACTGTATCCGTCGTTTGAACAAGAGTTTTTGCGAGTGCTATAAAAACAAAAATTGTCGAATAAAGAGTAATATAATCTCGGGGCCGTTGATCCACTAAACTTTAATTTAGCGTTGCACTTTTTGTATTTCTTTACGATTGCGCGCCTCTCTCAACGAAACGACGCTTTTTGTCGTTCTCGGAGAGTTTCGAGGGTCTCCGCACCCATAAACTCCTTCTTCGTGACGTGTGCGGTATTGGCTAGACTGGATTCAGACGAAGACCACATCCACACGAACACGAATACTCTTCGGAGCTCGATACACCCACTCATACTATTCTCTGATTTCCCACTCTCTTCGTATTTGTCTCTGTTATCTCGAAGCTCGTAAAGTTGCGAACGATTCGTTAACGATATCGCGGACAATATTTTTTTGCAAGGCAATTAAAACGAATGATTTTTATCGCACGTGAATTTTTCGCGAAAGATTTCTTCTTGGAACTCGAAGAAATGTTTTTCTTTTCTTCGATCAGGAGAAAGGATCAAGTTTGAAGGAAGAGAAGTAGAACGATTATAACTTGAAGCAGCGAAATAAAAGTGAAACGTCAACGTTTTTCAATGTTTCGCATATTTTTGTTTCAACATTTATAAAAATAGTAATAAAAAGTAAATGTCATTTTATTTCACGTATTTTGAAATGATAGTGCCTCTTGCATCCGGACGTTAATTGATAGTCAAGCGTAGCTCGAACGTTCTCCGAAGAATCCAATCGCAAGAAACTCAATTGATCGATAACTCGCTACCATTTGTAGACACGAGATATTAATTCTGCAGTACTATCAATCATTGAAAGATATTGTAAGAAAAAAAAATAAGAAAAAAAATGTTTGCGTTTCGAATTTGAATTGAAATTTGCAGAATATCGAACGATACAGCTTGAATATTAAACGAGATTCCGATAAATTTATCAAAGTCTCGAAGCTTTGAGCCACGAACCTCCGGATCTTTCTCATGAGCGACGTTTCTTGATTTTTTTTATGTTTTTTTTTTTTTTTTGAAACAAAGATTTATATATTTACTTGTTAGTCATGGTCATGGGTCGGCTGTGGTAGGGAGAAGAGAGTCGAGTTGGTGGGCGAAAAAAAAAGAAAAGTCGGTTGCGATAGTCCAGCGTGTCGTTCCTGGAGTCTGGTGACGACAAGATATTGTAGAATTCGCGATAACGGATCGGAGACTGCAGAAGTGCATAGATGGACAAACGGACCAAAAGAGATGGGAAGGAAGTGTCCGTGTGTGTGCATGCGTGTGTTTGAGTGAAAGCAAGAGAGGGAGAGCAGGGGAAAACGTGACGAGTGAGAACTGTAGCATGATGCGATTTGCTCGGGGTGTGGGAGGCAACAGGTGGAAATTTGCCAGCAGCAGCAGCAGCAGCAGGCAGGCAGGCAGGCAGTACCACCGGGCAACACACATAGCACAGTCACAAATAAATCCAACACAAATCCCCGACCGTCTAGACGCTGCTTGCTTCCCGCTGACTAATCATGGGTACGAGATTACCGGGCTCTCGCGCGACCGCGCGACAGGTTCAGCAAGAACTAAACCAGACTATATCTGTAGATGTATGTACATATTATTCGCAAGTTTGCTTTTGCCGGTGTGCATACGAGGAAGAGAGAAAGATAGAGAAAGCTCCAGAGAGAGAGAGAGAGAGAGAGAGAGAAAGGTGGATGTATGCGTATGTTCCCGTGGCGAGGACCGTCTTTGGCCAACTCCTGTCTCTTTCTCTCCTTCTCTATGGGAAGGCAGGCACGTTATATGCAAATGCATTTCTCGTCAGCGAGGACGAACGTCCAGCAGACTACTGGGAACTCGCTTAGTATGCGGGAGTCCCGACAGATTAGTAGAGTACCCTGTACTCTCTCAGTTTCCTCTCTCCTCTCTCTCTCTCTCTTTGATGAAAAGAGAGAAAGGGGTAACGTCACAGAATGACGTACTGGATACGATAGTCTAGGAAATTCTCCATTCTCCTTATTCCCATCAGTCCGCAGACCTCAGAAGGTTCACCGCATCGTTGTTCTTCCTTCCTTCGACATTGCAAAACGAGACCCTTAAGCTCGTTTCGCTTCATACTCTCTCCTCCTTCCTCTCCTCTCTCTTTCTCTCTCACTCTCTCTTCCGTGTTTCCCAAAGCACACACGGGTACGTACGTTCAACTTCGTCGTGCGTTTCTCTATGCAAGACCTCTTCTTATTCTCTCCTCTGTTCGTCTCGTTGCAGGCATTATTCTTGCAACCCTCTTTACTTCCCATGCGCGTCTCGTTGACCGACCTCTCTGTTCTCTTATATATCTATACATGTATACATATATACACCGGTGTACAGTCGGCAGCCGGACGACTACGTCTAGCAAGCCAGAATTCTACGTTCACACGGGTTTTCCCTTTCGTCCACTTATCATTATACACACATCGAGCCGGTAAGCCGCCGCTTTTGCCTTTAACCAGTCTTCAACAATCCCTCAAACGACGTTTCAAAGAAGATTTCCACGTCAACTTAATGTTTGGAATTGACATTGAACATTTGAATGGTATACACAGATATTGTGAAGTATTTTTCTTTCCGAGTACTGCCTTAAAGGATCGAAGATTCAATGGCGACTGCAGAATATCCAGAGACGCATGGTTCAGTCAATGGACTTTATTCCGATCGTAACGGAAAACTTCCGAGTCTAATGAAGTTCAACGAATCATAAATCCAAACTTAACAGCTTCTCCATGCGTTCAATGATGATGGGAAACAAGACTTGATCCGTGTCTTTAGATTACATCCATCATTAATTGACAGTCAGTTAACACCGTCGCGACTAGGAATCAAAACGAATAACTCGTACATGAAGGGGTTTTGTTCAAAATAACGCGATCTTTTTCATGTTTGTCCTAGTGGGAGTGAAAGCTTGCAGGGTCCTCAAGCAACTAATATGAATGCATGGCAGAGGCAATGCATCTCGTTTGGAGTTGATATAGGTGGGTTATCCTATGGTCTAGCTCACTCGACGTGCATACATGCAAACTTGATCGAACCGACTAGCACGTTGTTGCAGACAGGCATATATATGTATATATCATATATGCATGTAATCTCTATAGTTATAATAATGGATAGGCTAGTAGTCGTCGTGGCGCGGTCGATCGGTCTAGACATAGGTGGTGTACACTCGCGTTTGTTCTCTCTCTCTCTCTCTCTCTCTCTCTCTTTTGCCTGCATAGGGATTCTGTATGGTCCATGTACTGTATTCTCGTTTGATACAAATATGTACGTCGATCTATTAATTACGTTGTGGACGAACGTGCGCTCTCTCTCTCTCTCTCTCCTCTCTCTCGGTCCCTCTGTTCCTCTATCTTTCTCTCTCTAACTTCATATCTGGCAGGCTTTGGCTGGGCCGACGTCCTAATTGCGAGTCAGCGCCAGGCACAGCTTCGCCCGAGATCCACGTACATGCAAACATGCGCGCACACACATACACACACGCGCGCGCAAACTCACCTATACACGCGGGTAATCCATACACACGGTAGCATGTACGTCCAATCAACGAATCTTCCCTGATTACCCATGTGTACGGGCACACGTCGAAGAGCTTTCCTAGTTTTTACTTTTCACTACGTTGTTGGTCATGTTTGCGGCAGAGAACGTCGTGGTAGGTCTCGCGATTAGAGCGACACTTTAATCTTATTGGAACGAGAGCACATTGCAAAAAGGTAAAGAGCGTTTCGGCTGAGGGGAAGGCTCTAGTCGAGCGAGAGAGGAGAATGCGATGTGTGGTGACAGCAGCCAACAGCCTCGCATACGAAGTATAAAACAGCTCTTATATAGTGTACATCCGTTCCAGTACTCACTGTACGATTGAGAGCAACCTCTCTCTCTCTCTCTCTCTCTCTCTCTCTCTGATGCACAACTAGCAAGCGAGAGTTTCAGCTATAATATGTGTGTATAGCATAGTCTAGACTCGGTCTAGTCGACTGGTTCTTTATCTACCGCGAGGCGCACGTCCGAGCTCCTCCATTCTCGCCTCCTGACTCTCCGTCTATACAACGTGGCTCTCTGTAACCGAACGTGTAGCTTATACGGCTATGCTGTTAGTACACAGATATTTATACGACACCAAGCTTCAGGAGCATGTGTTAGGTAGCTGGTTCGCCGAGAGAGTATCGTATAAACGAGCGAGAGAGTCAACGTGGCAGTCCCCCTTTGCCCCGGACATACTTATATTTCAGTTCCACACGAGCGATCACTTTCGACTCTCCGCATTATTATGTATACGCGAGAATCTCCGCCTACCCACACGAAGTAGCTAACGTAATTGCGTTCATTATCCTCTTTGCTGCATTTCTCTCTCTCTCTCTCTCTTCGTGATCCGCCAAAGGGCGAGAAAGCAGAAGTTCAGTGCCCTGGAGATTCGAGGGTGGTTTTAAAGGCGCTTCGTGAGAGCAAACGTCAAATGGATACTGACGTAATTCTACTTCCATTGAACTTCTAATACTCGAAGAGATCCGACAGACGGACTGGTACCTGCTTCGGTTCCTCATTCATTCGGGTTTCACCAACTTATCAACGTGCGCTCTGTAATCATCAAGGGCTGATGACGTTAATTCCGAGCTCGAGATTGTTTCTCCTACGAACGGCCACCCTGAGTCTTTGCCGCATGACAACCTCTCAGTAAACCAGCCGTTCCAGGAGAATCACTTTGATCTCATCTTGCACCGTTGATACTTCGCTATGAAAACAACCACTCGATCATTGCTATTTCAAGAACCTAAGCATATTTTTATCTTTCGGTGCTTCCGTCTTGCGCAATCTTAAAGTGGCAAGTATTATTTTGACACCGAGAGAGGCCAGCGCTTCCGAGTGGATCAACAAGATTTGCATATTCTCGATTAAATCCGAGATCAACTACGACGACGTTCTCGCTTGCGCACACATGAAGAATCTCGTACAATAGCGGTTGGTGCATCGTATGTATATTAATGCCTTTGCGACGAAGTTTAAGGAAAAGTTTGGGGGGCTTTTGCCCTATCGCTGCCAGAAGGTTTCCGTCTGGGTAAACACACGCCGTGTGGATCTCGTTCTCAAGAGCCAGAACGAGACATAGACGGATAGATAAATGGTATACAGATATACTCCATGTTTGAAGTACATTAGCGTTGGAGAAACGGAGTGGTAGCAGGAAGGTGGAAAAGAGGGCTACGTTGTGTGGGAGTAGAGTCGCGTCGACCAGCATCTAGAAGCGGCGGAGAGGCAAAGCGGGAGAGAGACATCCATCACCGGATTATCATCCTTCTCCAGCCCGTCCATTTCTCGCGTGTGTGTGTTGCACCGATATTCCGCATGTAAGTGATACATGCAGCCTCTTATCTGCTCTATTCCAAGTTTTTGCATAATCAAAACTCTGCATGAAATCTTTGCATAGATTGGAATTGGGCACATGGACACCTGCCAGTGCGATCGTTTTGCAGAGTCTTTCGTGACTATAACTTCAGGTTTATCCAAAGTTATCAATTATTATAGTGCCTGAATGGCTTTCAATAAAGTCCAGAGTCTTCATCATTTATTGATAATTATTTGTTCGTGTAAATCGTTAGAAGCTGAAATTGAAGGCTTGAAAATAATGAAGTCATACAGAAGATGTAGCTTGTTTGTCTTTGGTACTAATGAAAAAAATGGCACGTCCAAGCTGAAAAGCTAGAGACAGAGAAAGATCATTTTTATTTCGCACCTTTCTACATACTCGTTTTGTATAGTAATGAGCTTGAATTGTATTGTACGGGGAGACAGTAAAGTTGTATGCATGACACCGGTGTTGCATATCCGCATCCTCTGAACCGCCTCTCTCGGCGGATGGACCATTCAACCTGTCACTAGCAGCAGGTAGGGTAGCGTGGGCACACGTGTGCTCTGCACGTACCGATGAGTTCTTCCTCTCTGGCTCCCCTCCAACTCTCTTTTTCTTCTCTTCCTGTCTCTCTCACACTTGCAACAGCCTACCGCATCGCAGACGCGGACGTCGCGAGCAAGGACAAACCGGGACAAAGTTTCAAACTGGCACAGGCCGTCTGGGAATTGCAGTTGTAGTTGCAATTGCGTTCCGTCTAGCCTCCCACACCTACATAAAAACACAATGTGCATGCCGAACCGGCGTCGCCCATCGATATTTCAACTTATACGATATCCGCTAAATAATGATACATTTTGATCTTATTGATGATACTGCGCTGGAGAATAATACATCGGCAGATTTAGAAGCTTTTTTTTTTATCACTTGGAATCGTTTTTCCTGGATGAGACAGTGATCGATGTGATTGACGCAAAAAATTCATGAACGAGAAATGAATAAATGTTTCGAGGATTTTGTGACTAACTAAAAGGATTTTCTTCTTTTCTCTCTTTATTCATCTCCACGTCGCATCCACAAATACAATGCAACTTCACTTTGCCCCTCTCTCTCTCTCTCTCTTGCTGCAATGACTATGACAAGTACAAGGCGACAATGAGCGTTGGCTCGTGCGATGTCCCTGGCTAATTGGTAATCACAGTGCATTGCCTCGACTCTGATGTGTCGGTGGTATAATGATTCTCCATGTAGACGCCGTCGAGCGTCTAGCCGTTCTGGCCTATTTGCCTATATTTTCCACCCTTGCTGTCATCGTTGTCTTCTCTCGCGTATATCTCGACTATCAACCATCCCTTTTACCTCTCTCTCTCTCTCTCTTGGCTCTTGTAGCTATCTCTCCTGTCACTAGAAATATTGCATTATCACACGTCAGGATCCTTTTCTCTTATTCGCTTCGATGTCTGTTATACGTCATATATGGGAACGTATGCAGCCATAGAAAGAGATTCTATTCTGGGATGAGATACATTAAAGTTTCGTGAGACGCTTCGAGCGAACGTCTGACGAATCTAGGTCATTTTCGACCGCAATTAAAGACTAATCCTTTGCCTCAAAGTTATACTCGCTAATAACATTAAGGGGGGAAACCAGTTTAGGAGGCCGAAATTTTGTTTGTTTTTCGTGAATTTTTTACATATGGAATAAATAAACAGAATTTTTTTTTAATTTGAGAATATTTTATTCATGGTTTGAAATAGACTTGAGAATTTTTTGAAGCGATTTCCGCCGGAAACAGTGTCACTAGATCATGGACGATTACCATCGGAGTATTTTGCTGGTGGGCATTCCTGTGGTTTTAATTTTCATCTGTAATCATCACAATTTTTTTTTTTCGTTAACAACATATTTCCTAAGAATATGAACCTAATTCTGGAATTATATGATTATTAAAAATATGTTTTTTTATGCGAAAAAGGTGAAAAAATATGGTATAAAAACATAACATTGTCTTCAAACACCTCAAAAAAATGCAATTTTCAATTTTTTTTTACACAATCAGGTTCATATTCTTAGGAAATATGTTGTTAACGAAAAAAAAAAAAATTGTGATGATTACAGATGAAAATTGAAACCACAGGAATGCCCACCAGCAAAATACTCCGATGGTAATCGTCCATGATCTAGCGACACTGTTTCCGGCGGAAATCGCTTCAAAAAATTCTCAAGTCTATTTCAAACCATGAATAAAATATTCTCAAATTAAAAAAAAATTCTGTTTATTTATTCCATATGTAAAAAATTCACGAAAAACAAACAAAATTTCGGCCTCCTAAACTGGTTTCCCCCCTTAACCAATTACTTTTATGAAAAAAAAAAAAAAATAATAACCCCAACGAGACTAATCGCAGCTTCCAGACGAATTCTCATTAATATATTTTGGCTGGCGACTCGTGGGAGGACAGGAGAAATGAAAGAAAGCCAACTTATTGGTGTCTCTTTCGAGTCATATGCGGCCAACGGTAATTTTTAAGCCATCGCCCTCTTTCTGTCTCTCATTCTCTCTCTTTCTCTGACTGCCTCCAACTTTTTGCCAAGAGATTCAGTAAGGGCGTTCAAGTGTAACTGCATACCATATGGAATTTTTGAGACGAATCTTAACGACAAAGAGAGCGAGAGAGAGAGGGGGGATATATCAAGGAAACGAAAAAGTGTGGGCGTTGAGTGTGTGCGGTGGAGCAAAATGTCTATCTTTCTCTCTGTCTTCCACGTTCTTCAACAACATCTCGTATACTTGTCAATCAAAACGTCGTTACAGAGTCTAGACGCATATATCGCATCGAAAGGGGAGTCCAAGAGTTCGTGCAGAAGGGAGATCCTTGAATTTCCATCGTTCACGTCCTCTCCCTCCCGTCGTCTCTCCTTAACGCACATGTCGCGAGAGAATCACAAATGCCCCCCCCCCCCCTCTATTTATTCCATCCCAGATTTCTCTTTTTCTCTTTCTTCCTATTGCTCTCGTCATCTCGTCGAGCAACAAAAAATTATTAAATCTAGATTCGTACGACCCTTTACCACATGCCCCCCCCCCCTCCCCCTCCGACTTTTGTATCATCGTTTTATAGTAACCAAGACTTCATTGCTTTATGTGGTCTTCTCACACTCGTTCGAATTCTGAAAGTTTTTCAACATAATGCTGGCCCTTATCGTCTTGTAAAATTTATCCCATCGTAAAAATTCGCTCACTTGGTAAAATCGCTCCTGAAATTTTTCACAAGAGGATGTTTTGCATGAAGTATCTTGCCGGAGCTAAACGGAAACATATGTTGACCTCACGACCTTTTGATGAATAATGCTCAAGTGACTTTCCTGAAACGGGCCAACTGCCGCAAATTCGAATCGCCCAAGCAAATAATTTCCACCCGTTTATCCACCTTTGATCTATTTTTACAAGCTCTTCTCGACCCGGTGAGACCCGGACTATTTAACAGGTCGCTGAATTGAATCCTGGGCTCCATCTTTCAACGCTTTACTTGAGCTAGTTCCAACAAGACTGACGAATTCAGCATTATTGCTTACATCTATCCGGATCGTCCGGGTTGAATCGAAGCTACCACCACTATTTTTGGTCTCGATCAACTAGTACTGGGTTTTATGACCCTCGCAACGATGAGTACTCGTAGCTCTAGAAAAATAGGTATTTTTCAAACGATCCAACAACAGTTGACTCAACGAATCCTACAGCTTAGAAGTTTAAAAAATACATTGCATTTCAGTAGTATTCTAGGATCAATTGCATTGAAGGATCACATCGATCAATCGATGACTTTTTGACTCGGAGGCACTCTATCAGTGCTCGTGGATGATTCTTAAAGGAAAACCAGAATGTAAATCGACCTCTTTCCAAGCATCACCAGAATGACCCGAAGATAAGGAAAAAGGTTGTGAGGTACTCGGTACCAGTGAATTGTATGGATGCATGCTCTTTATATCTCTTTGGCGGTTGGTAGGCGGGGGAGGATGGGTTCTCTTTTTTCCACCTAACGAAGTCAAGTGACTGCGAGAGAGCGGAGAGTTGGCAGGGCCTCATTTACATCCAGACGGGTTGAGCCCCGACGTTGTCGGTGACGGGCGGGCCGGGAGAGGGAAAAGGGTGGTGGAGGAGGGTTAAAGCAGAGAAAGAAAGAAAAAGAGAGGGCGAGACCGGCGAAAGAGCGACACTTGGCCCAAATACGCGAACGAGCGAAAAGAATATCTCCTTTGGCTTCAGTAGTAGAAGCGGTAGCAGCAGTATAATCGTCAGAACCCTGTGCGACAACCTCGTCGCCCCGTCGTCGGGGCAGACCGAAAAGTTCAAGCGTTTCGTGCTTTCAGGCGATAAGAGCGCGCACAGAAAAAGAAGCCCCGACTCGCCAAAAGCGCCCGCGATACCGTCTAGCCTTCTCTTTCTGTTATACCGCCGTATGCCGGAGTGAGCACCGTCCCTTACTCCCCCGCATACCCTCTGTCTGGGATTATACGCCTCTCATCTGGACCTAGACGCCGCATACGGCGAACAACCTCCATTGTACATGCACTTCGCGAGAACGCTCTTTCTCTCTCTCTCTCCCTTTCTCTCTCTTCGACTTTCTCTTCATCCGTCTCTTCATTTGCCTTCTCTTTTCGCCCGCTACACTTTTCGCTAAGGGCTCGTTTTGTGACCTACCAGCATCTTTTCGACGCCATCAACTCGCCCGAGGGTGGACCACCTAACTTCGTAGCCCAAATGACTTCTGGCGGATATCGCGTGGTCGGAAATCTTTCTAGACTAAAATTAGATCCGGACAACCCGAACAATTCCTGTGGGAAAGGGTAACTCACGAGAATCAAATGTTATGACATTCATCCTGGTAATAACGTTTACGTCGTTTCGTTACACAAGTCTTTACTTCCTACTTTGAAATCCATTCGTATCTATAAATCTGGCGAAAAATGTGTTCCAATTTATGACCTTGCCAGAAAGCACTGGTACCAGATACGAGCAATCTTCAATATTCTGATATCAAATCAATAGAGTGTGCATGAGCAAGTTTCCATCAACACTTTTACTTTATTCCGACTCAGACAACTGAAAAGTTGCTGAGCAGATAGTAAAAGTTGTTTTCTGTTCGAGTAAATCTATATCCAACAAGAATCATCCGAGTGACTGCAATCCTTGCTGGCTAAGACTGCAAGAAATAAAGTTTTTGTGGAGTTTCGTGGATTCGGCTTTTATTTTTTAGGTTTCACTCATCGCCATCATCTTGAAACGCTTATCACAGAACCAAAATGTCATGCTAATAAAGGATTGGCTTATTAGCGTAGCTCTGAGGTTATGGTAGGTAATTAATAGTAGGTGAAAGAAATCCGTGATCCAAATTAGGCAGATGGGAGTGCCTTGGACCACTTCGAAGAAGTTTCGGGCCTGTGGATCTGTTTGGCTTTTGAAATTCTTGTGTTGGTGGCTCAACGGTGCAAATCACTTAGGAAAAAGTATACACGGACCAGTGGTTCGTTACTCTGTCGTTTTATCGTCGTGTTTTTTTGTTGCCTTTTTAAACGGATCAACATATTTTTCATCACCATCCAACCTTTCTTTGGTTATAAGCTCCTGGCGATTCCGAGAGCAGCTACCGGTGATCGTGAGCTAAACAAAACTGGCAAATTAATCTCGGGGTCTGCCGATTTACGTTGTCGTATAAGCCGAATACAGTAGCTGCTTGCTGTCTCGCTTCGGGCCAGGTGGGGGCGTAAGAATATCCTCGTACCATTCACTTTATCCTCTTTTTCGTCGATCTGTATAAACTTCTATACACATATACTGGTTGGCGTATATACGAGAAAAACTTTGATAGCCAGTCTCTCGGCTCCAGACACTTATCAATTAACGCGACTCGTCTAAACGGCAAATTAGCATAACTATCTGCCGACCTCCATTCTATCTCGATGCACATACACACACGAGAGCAAACTTACGATCCGCGCATTAGCCCCTCTCCTGCTTGCACACATTTGGCTCTTCTCTTCCATCCTTCTTTCCTGCCTCTCGCGTGAAGCGCTTTTTCTTTCTCTCTCTCTCTCTTCCTCACTTCGCGACCATGAATAGCTGCTGTTGCTGCTGCTGCTGCTGCTGCAACGTCTTCTCGGAACGGCGCACACTTTTATGACGAGTCACACCAGTCGGGTGTATATTTTTGGTTTTTATTATTAGTATTTTTCGTTTTTTTTTGTTTTTTTTTTTTTTTACTGCAATTAGCACTGGTTCGTTGCCTAATAATAATCGAGAATGGGTTCAGGAACATCGGCCAGAGGACATGTGAGAATTATCAAAGTTTTGACAGAACGACGCGAGAAAGCAATGCGAAAAAGAAAATCTTTTTGCTTTTTATTATTTACGAGGAAAAATGGAGTTTAAATTGTTGAAAATATTTGATTTATTTATAATTATGTGTCATATATACCTCGACACGAGAAGTGGAGAGCGTCTCGTCGGGAAGCCAAACGCGATGAGCCACTTGACAGAATTTATTCATACGCGAACAATGATGAGAGAGCTAGTGGAATGCAAATCGTTTCTCATTCACTCTCTACCCCTTCGATAATTGCCCTCGAGGAACGTGTCTACGAATGTCGCCAACCACGTGCAACTACTACGACATTTTTTTGCCTTCTCGGACCCCTCTCTCACCCACCCCTCGCAGCACACGCTACATCAATCTTTTTTTCTACTTCAGCGCCCTATTCGTCACTCGCTATATCTGTCTTTTCAACTTACCCTCTGAACTGCATCTCACAGTCCTCTCTGGCTAATCAACCAGACAGCGAGAACCTCTCAAATTCTCGAGAATTATATTCAAGATGCTACTCTCTCGTCCGCTTATAGAGAATTCGGCGATGCAGTCAAATTGACAGTGAAATGAAAAGAAATAGAATCGTTGCCCGGAATCAAAAAATGTACGCAAATCAATTGAACTTGCACGGTTTTGTACAATTCAAGGATTTCGGATAATCGTTGCGATTTTTTTCACCATTGAGTATCGTAGAATTTTAAGGGCATTGATAAAAGCTCTGAAACGATCGATTTCATTTTGACTCGAAAATTCGATGTCCTTGGTAGTGACAAGTGCCTTGAAACTGGAAATTTTTGTTTGTTTTCAGGTACCATTGGTCAACAAACAGACGAAAGCTGGCTTCGGGGCTCCCAATTCCGAACTATCCAATGTTCGGGTGGATCCTTTAGTCGAGAAGAAGCAGAAACTCTGGCGCAAAACTCAGCAACGTTACAACGAGTTATCGGATTGATAAAATACGTTCATTTCATAATCATTGTTCACGGACATTAGTATTTTGACAATTATTTATTCTTATTTGAAACAATCGTATAACCATTGAGATAATTGTCAAAACGAGCATATATTTTTATATCCGCATGTGCATTTCTTCATTATGTTTATATTTATTTATGTAAATATTCTTAATTTATAACGAAAACATCGCGATATACTACTTTAAATATTTTCTTTCAACATTCACTAATGTCTAATCATTTAATCATGAAAATGTTTGTACACATAGGTTCAATAAATTCTGGAAAATTGAACAAAATTTTCATGTATGTTCTTATATAAATAATTTTTTTTAACAAACGCACTGTGTTTTTTGTTTTCAAACTTTCAATACTTGTCCATCCCTCGATATACTGTTTTACCAGCAAAGTCATTTTTGGAAATCGAAATACGCCTGCCGTCCGCTAGGTGGCCACGAACGTAATCCTTTCGCGTTTCGACTTTAGCTCTTCCACAGTGTATAAAGGGTCCATTTTGTCCGCAAATACGAAAAAATTTTGTAACTCGATTCACGTGCAAAACAGCATCAATCCGGTAGCTCATCAAGTTTAGCGGCATTCGTTTTTGTATATTTTTGACGTTTTCTTTTTCAAGTACATAATCATCGATCATTTAAAATCTGATACGTCGTTGACTATTGACTTATTCAAATCGTACGATCGAGCTCGACTTACGCGAAGGAAACTCGGGAATAAAAAATGAATTCTTGATACGTGATGTTGTTTGATCGAATTATAAAATAGGAGCCCTCGATTTATTGAGACGGCGCGATGCTTGGAGATGAGTAGCAGCAGGACGAGAGACAGCAAAAGATCAACACGTACACAGACTATGTTATACAACTATATATTTATATGTATCGATATATATATAACACGAAAGACTTATAGGTGGTAAAAAGAAGAAGAGGAAGAAGAAGAAGAAGAAGAAGAAGAAAACTCGGCGTTCTCGATTCCTGGTGCACTCGAGCGTCGACGATATTTATAAAGCAAACTCAACGGGGCAAAGACCCCGTCTCACTCTTCCTCTCGGACCTCTATATACGTTGATTTTGCAACTGCACTCGCGATACTCTTTGCTTTTACTCGTGTTTGCTTGATGCACAAGCTTCAGACGGAAATTTTGCTCGCTCTATATACGCCACCCGAGAAAGCCCTTAATTCCATCGACGGGGCCTCGACGATGCTTGCTTTTTCGAAATAATAAACTCTTCGTCGGTTCTCTCGAGGATGTCGTTATTCTCCTTTACACACGCTATACACTTAGTATTCCCATATTTTTAAGAGACCAATTCTTTCTCGCCTATTTTTTTCTCTGTCATGGAAGTCGAGACTCTCGGCGCAGACGACCACTCGAAACAACCTGCAATAATAACTCAAACAAACGTAAATATTATTCCTTTCGACTGGAACTAGGAAAAAGCCATATATTCACTTCGAATCTAGGAATCGCGGTTTATTTTAGTTGCTAAAACCGTCTTTTTTGATTACTTACTTCGAGCTAAATTTCCTGCGATCCCAATGTGTCTCTATAAATTATCGAATATTCGTCGATTTCTTGATCCTTGTCTCTTCATGTGATTCAAAAAAATACGAGTTTGAATTCAATGAGCATTGGCTTGACATTGCGTTGGATATTCCATTCGCAAATGTAACAATCCCCTAAATTATTCGCTATATGCTCGGGGATGCGTTAGATATAACTGTCATGCAGGAGAGGAAGCGCGCCAGAAACGGAGGAAAGAAGCGGCGCACTCTCGTTACGTGTAGGCGGATTTACGGAGTAGCGCGCGCGAACAAGAACCGAGTGAGAACGCACCCAGAAATTAAGGGAATTTACGAGGTTCCATCGCACAAATCAACGATAATAAGTGCGCGAGAGGAATGAGAAAGATTGAGAAGATGAGAAACTCGAGGGTCATGGGGTTCAGAGGATTCGTCAGAATTATGAGGTTTATAGGGTCACGGAGCTCAGGAGGGCTCGCGTTGAGATCACGATGATGACCGGGTTACCGAGGATCATGAGGCCTCTGGAGGGTTATGGAGAACAGAAGATTCAGGTTCTTACGAGGCAAACATTTTTTTGTCAACAACTCGCAGCAACTCGAATGATTTTTTTGATATTCAAAGATGCTCTTCAACTAATGCGATCCGTTAGATGAAAATAATTCAACAAGGTACATGAGTTCGTAGGGATTAGGCGACGTGAAACGATGAATTCGCTGGCGTCGATTATCAGACTTGTCTCTGACGAATCCTAGGATGATTCATCCGGATCGTGATTCGAAGAGAGAAGATGGCTCGATCGTTTTGGCAATTGCATCGAGCTCACGCATTCTTGCACTCTTCTTTGCTGTCAGGATGGTGTTCGTTGTCGTCATCGACGAGCCAGCGGAGACAAGAGAGAGAGAGAGGGAGGGGGGAAAGGAAGAGAATGAGAAAGAGCAAGAGAGGGGGAGAAGGGTGAGACGAAAGATCGCGGAGAGCGAGAAGGCCCTAGCGAGTCCTTGCTATTCCGCGAAACCAGTCTTCCAGTAAAGCGAGGAATAAAAGACGGAGAGAGAGGTAGAAAGAAAAAACAAAACAAAACAAACAACAACAATAACAAGAAGAAAAGAAAAAACAGTACGAAAAAGTAAAAAAAAATCAAGAGAGACAACAAACGAAAAGGAAGAAAACAAAAGTCTGCCGGGTATGGCTGCGGCATGTCTTGCGCGACTCATCTTAGCAGCGATCCGAAGAGACACGCACATGGACACATATAAACAGAGATGGAGAGTCCGAGAGTCCTGTGCTGCTGGTCCGAATGGTATCATTTTTATAAGCCCCATAAAATCCCCGCGCGCCTCTCCGCCAAAATAGTTTAGCCCGGTTCCTCGAGAGCAGTGCTATTAGGCCGGTCTCTCCTGCTTTCTCTTCTCTCTCTCTCTCTCTCTTTCTCTTACTCCCGCTGCTCTTTCGACGTTTCTCCCTCGGTATAAAATTGACTTTTTATCGCCGAACGAA
Organism: Campoplex capitator; assembly: GCA_037576405.1. Classification (NCBI taxonomy): domain Eukaryota; kingdom Metazoa; phylum Arthropoda; class Insecta; order Hymenoptera; family Ichneumonidae; genus Campoplex; species Campoplex capitator. The sequence continues at coordinate 327,166 of JARBWI010000032.1, read as the reverse complement.
AGCGACTGGAAATTAGTCAGCGACGTTTCCAAAGATTCCTTTGCCGAGCGAGAGACCACTCGCGAGATTGGGAACTTGGTTTCGCGCTCTCGTCCTTTTATATTAACAACTTACAGCTTCCATACCATCTCTCCCTCGTCTCTTGAAAAATCATCCATTCGTATATACACATATACGCATATACCGAGTGCCTCAAAATTCTAGTTCAATATTTTTCCCACAAGTAGATCGCGATATTCCGAAGAGAAAAGTCCTTAATCATTTTTTTATGCGATTCGTCGTTCGCGAGATATTCAACGATCAGTGACAGCTAATCCGGTGCGCGGATTCCGAAGGCGCGTAGTGGGGGGGAACGGACTCCGCCTCTTTCGTCTCGCCGACGCTCGGGATTGGCTCCACTTTGGTTAATCGATATCTCGTAATCGGTGCCTCGGAAAGAAAATCGCTCAAGAACTTTTTTGATGGAGTTCTCGCGATCTTTTTATGCTCCACAGCCTTTCGCTCGAAACTCTTGTGAGAGATTGTACAATCTCATATAATTTCATTTATGTTGCATACCCCATGAATGCAGCGTATATATCGGGAGATCAGAAACGGAGGGTTTTCGGAACAGGGCTTGAGTAAAAAAAATGAGTAAGGGCAAGGTCCCTTGTGTTCCGAAATACTTGGAGGGCCCTTGATTGCTCATTATCGTTAATTTTACCCACGCAAGAGACACACGAGACAACTGCCTCTTTGATACCTCGAGTATACGAGGACCACTTTTTAATTAGTAGTCGAATATTGCGTGGCTAACTCGAGTATCGTAAAATAAAAATGAGGAAAAAGCAAGAGCAATGTTTATGTGGTTACTTTTTCGAGTGGCGTGAGCGCGTACTTTTGAAAAAGAAAAAAATTCTTCTATGCTCGAGCCTCTTGTCTCACACTCGTTAATTCGTTAAATAACGAGCTCTTGTCTTACGCCTTAATTCATAGCCCTCGTTGCGAATCTCACGTTTTCTCAGTCGTTCAAATTCACCCTTACAAAAACGTTGTTTTTTTTTTATTTTATTTTTTTCTTGGGGGAAAAAGGATGCGTTATAAAAATGTGACGATAAAAATCGTTGGTACACGGAAAGAGCGTTTAAATAAATTTTATCTCATAAAATTCACGGTTCAAGTGAATACAGTTGATTATAGAAGAGCGTTTTTTTTTTCTGTTTCTTTTTTTTTTTACTTTTCAATATTCAATGAAAGTGTCCGTTATGCCGCATGTCCAGCCTCTCGGCGAGCTTGTAAAAGTCATCGATTTATCGACAAAACGCCTTTTTCAGATGTTCCTCGCCCGCTGTATCACGTCCCGAAGTCGTCATCTTCTTTCCCTCTTCTCGCTCTTTTGAGATAGCTTCGCGGATCAGGCGGAGAGAGGGAGAGAATTTAGCGAAGGTGCATCAAGGCCAGTAGACGGGGCACTCGGTCTTCCTAGTAAACTGGCCAAAAAGTGGCTGACAGGGGACAAATGAGACTCATTTGTTAGCGCCGGCCTCTCTGTGCCTCACATTAGGCCCCGACTCTCTTCTTCTCTCTCTCTCTCCCTCTCTCGAAAGATTTTGGCTCTCGAAGATCCAGACGCTCAGGATTCCCCGACCGGTGGGCCATCTTCGCCAACGCACGTCGTGCATCAGGTCGCCCCCACTCCCATACTTTTCAACCGACATCGAAGAAGCAACATCCCAGAAAAGAAGGGAAAATCGACCGAACAAAAAATACTGATCACACGTCCGATTTATTGCAGGTTAGTCCAATTATTTTCCTTCTCTCTCTCTCTCTTTCTTTACGCACTTTGAACTTTGGCCTCGGTTCCTAAAATTGTACGAATTTTCCACAACAAAATTTTGAACACATTTTTTGGCAGGAGCAACCGAAAAGAAGCGATTCAAGTAGTTTTCGATGATACTTGAGATTGAAAAAAAAGAATCAATTAGGAATTAATATTTTTTTTCAAAAACATTATGTTCGTATATCTTCGTCGGAATAATCTTTCATGACCTAATTCGTGAATAAATTTTTCAAACGTGTTCCGAATGTAGCTCAGCCCTGCGGTATTTCAGAGAAGAATTCAGCAAAAACAAGAGATAATAGTAAAAAAAAAAGCAAGAGGGGTGTGGGCAATGGAACGAAATAGTTGGCAACGCGGAGTCAGTCGGTTGCATCTTCGATACAAAACGAGGCGTCAGGTTCATTTCCGGGCGTATCCCGGAAGTGCATAATTGAAAGGCGTAAAAGCGCCTCGTAAATAACCGCGATATACGGGCAACGCAATGGAAAAAGAGAAGGGGAGGGGGGAGGGCTAATTATTTCTAGCGTTCAATTTCCTGTCCGAAGTATAAAGAGGGCGCGCGCTCATTGAGATTGTATTGCAAAATTGTGTGCGATACAGGTAAAGGAAGAATGAAAGAGAGACCTGCTCTCGTCCTGTCCGTGAATCGACGCTGCTGCTGCTGCTGCTCTGCTGCCCCGTCAGCGTGACCGATCGTTACTCACCGGTGAAAAGAATTAACCGGGAATAAATAAAGCGGAGCGCAAGAGCCCGCAACCGATAGAGATCTAGTTTTCCGTCCGGTCTTCATTGTATTTCTGCCTGTGTGTATTCATTTTTTATACATTTCTTTGCATTTTTATGTGTTTCGATACTTTTTTTTTTTTTTTTTTTTATGGTTTCACGTATACAAATACGAGGAATGCTCGATGCCACCGTATTCTCTTCGTGCTCTCGTTTTAATTGATATTCGCGATTTCTCCTTCTCTTTTGTCTGCTATCACGTTTTCATGGCATCTAATGTTTACGGCTTAATTGTATCCTACCTTCGAGCACCTGCAAAAATCTATGCGTCGAAGGACCAAAGTACTCGAATTTTCTTTGGATCATCGAAATTCAAAAATTTTTTGATAGTGAGCATTCATGGAAAAAGATCAACGGAAATTCGCTTTTTGAAAACGTATCAGAATTCTTAATTATGACGTTTTTTTTTTTTTCATTCAATTTTACAATAAAAATCTTAAAATTTCGATGGCCACTTTGCAAGGGAAATGGAATAGAGCTGTTTTCGGAATATCGAGAAGCCTCGATAAAATTGCCATTTCGAAGGGCACATTAAACGTTTTCATTACGATCCTTAAACGGTATCCCTTATGGTGTTTAATAATAGCTTTGACAATAAAAATTTTTTTTTTTTCAAATTTCAGTCGTCACTCGGAGGGCCATAAAATAAGGTGATATTTGAAATTTCAAAATACACTTATCGAAGATGTCGTTAAAAATGTTGCTATTGAAGGGCGGATCGAACATTTTCGTTACGACCCTTTTGGAAGTATGGCAATAAAGTTTGTGCAGTGAAATTTTGCACTGTCAGTGATAACTTCGTGGGAAATAAAAGCGAATGATGGATTCGTCGGTGAGCTCGGTATAAAATGGCTTTTTGACACATGAAACCCTTTCGTTACAACCCTTCAAAATCGACCATAAAGCTTCTGCTATATTGAGAACGTCAGTGATAACGTTGCAGGACGAAAAGAGAAGTATTTTTCAAAAACTCGAGACAATTTATGGAAAAGCTTTACAAAAGTGGATTGCTGAAAGGCTTAACCAACTTTTGGTCTGTCTGCTCGAAAGATTTGGCCCAGAATGCGGACACACGCGTGAAGGGGGTCACGTTTGACACGATCGTCGCGATACCAAATTCTCATGCTATAATTCCAACGAATGTTCACATGTTTGTGTCCAAGTGTCTGTGTATTTATTTGTGTGAGGAGGTTATTAAATTAAACTGTGGCTTGATGCTGATACGAAAAGGCGTGCGTAGGCGAGAAAGCCTCGTCGTCGATTGTGCACCATTCCCAGGCAGAGGAGTTTGGTCCCAACACACCAAACACAGTGCCTAGCCAAACTCTCCCAATCTGGACCAAGTGGTCCTTCCTGTTTTATAGACGAGGCGTCGACGACGATATCGTAGAATATACATATATATATCGTCTGCTCTCCCACTTCACATCTTCGAGTTCTTCTTCGACGGTTTATAAAGATTCAACAAATTCAAAAGCCTCCGACAGATGGGTATGAAAAAGTATGGATAAATCGAATTTTGATAGTCGTTAATATTTATTAGTGAATTATTGTGTCGAATTGCAGACGATATTGCAGACGAATCAAAGAAAGTTATGTGCTTCGAAAAACAAATGCGAGTCACGCAACGAGCATATACATTGTTTTATTATTCCGTCTGTATATATTTTTTACGAGCGTACTTAAACTTAACATTTCAATACACCTTACCCATCAACGAGCGTATGGAAATTTCGATCGTTTTTTCCTTCTCGCATGTACGGACGAATGCAATGTAAAACAGATTTAACGATAACACAAACTTCAAAAGTCTCTAAAAATCCTTATTACTTTTACGATCAATTGCTCTTATTTACCGTTGCGAACGGCGAGGAACGATCATCTTTTTTTCCTTTCGCCGGACTTGTAATTTTTCTCTCATAATTGTATCCACTCCGAATCGTCGTTAACTTCGATAATGCACCCATCCAAATGAGATAATGCCAGTCGAAAAAGACCATTAAAACGTTAACAATCCTTTCCTCAATGGAAAAAAATATTCTCCCAATCATATTCAAAACTCCCAGGATCAATAGACCCCGAAATTCTGAAGAGAAAAGTCCTCACGAGTTTTTTTCTACAACGCGCCATTGTCGAGATATCGAATCAACAGCGACGTCAGCCAATACGGTGCGCCGCATAGAAACCGTTTAGAGTGGGGAGGCAGCTCGCGCCCCGCCTTTTCCCGCGCGCAGCTCACTCTCCCACTTCTTCTCGTCATCGCTCAGGATTGGCTAACTCGAATCAACGAATATCTCTTCCGCACTGCATCCCAGAGAAAAATGACAAAAAACTTTTTTTCTCAAAATCCAATGATACATCGATCCCCGATAATTTGAAAGCGACTTTTGACACATCCTGTATATTTTCGTGTACAGACGCATGTCTATACAGTAATAACGCATAGGGGGGGCAATAAGCGTTACCACGGCGTGAAAGAGTTCAAGCACCTCGCCGATTAATCATGCAAGTACACATATATATACGCGCGGCATTGGTGAGCGCAATTATTGCGGGGCATTCCGGACAGCGGCGCAAGCACCACGACCAGACCAGAAGCGGCAGACGGTCGTCGAGACTCACAAGGCCGCGAGCGAGAACGCCGGGGCCTCTCTTGATCCGCGATCATGCGCTATGCAATAAGACCCCGTCGAGGTAACGAATGTAAAAGAGTTGAGAGGAGAAGCGAAAGAGAAAAGAGCAAAACAACAACAAAACGAAGAAGAAAACAAAAAACAAAACAAAAAAGAAGAAAAGAAAGAAAGAAAAAGGAGTATGAAAAAAAGGAAAAGCAATGAGAAAAAGAGAGAAGGAAAAGCACGAGGGAGAGCGACGACTCGGAGCGAGATCTTGTGGTGACCGCAGCACACCGCGGCGGGTCCCTTCGTCCAATGCTAAATCGTCGAGACGCGTAGTACCTGCACCGCGCGGAGATGAATAAAAATTAAAAAATGAACAACGACTAATATCAATGAGCTTAATTTATTCGTTTAATTAAACTCATGTTAATTGAAACATTACAGAAATTACCGCCCAGTTCATCTGAATTACTGGTGAATTTTTTTTTTTATCGGTTCTTGAAGCAACTTTAGAGGGAAAATCGGATGCGACTGCAATTAGTGCAACGTCTTCCTTCGTCCCAACGACTCGTACCAGTTGATATTTCTTTATTTTGTTTTTTTTTTTTTTCCCCCCACTAACGGACCGATGATTAGTTTTCATAGAAACGGATGACAAGCCTCAAAGATTTATTGGTCAACTGTGAGCCCCACAAAACTGGTACAATTAAACGAGTGCGTTTGTCACGCACAGCAACAACAACAACAACATCAACAGAATGTTTTCTCGTTGCAGCAGAACTCACCAGTTCTTGACTCCTTTAGTCTCTTTCGTTTGGCTCGCTCTCGTTTAATCTTGCGAGAGTTTCTCTTATCTCTCAATCAATATCTCGATTGAATATTAATGACGATCGTGGTAGGGAGATCGCGAGAGAAGCTGGAATGAAGAGAGTGAGCGAAACCGAGAGAGAGAGAGAGAGAGAGAGAGAGAGAGAGAGAGAGAGAGAAAGAGTGGGACTGGAAGGCAAAGAGGAAAAGAGTCAAGATTTCTTCGTTCTCGAGGCTCGAGGATCCTCCTCCTCCTCCTCCTCCTCCTCTTTCCTCCTCGTGTTGTGTCTGCGACTGACCTTCGCGGTACGCTCTAAGATACAGGGAAGAAGAAAAAAAACGACGTGATCGAACCAGCGATACTCGCGTTCTGTTTCGTAACGATAGTGAGTTTCAGCTTAACCATTTCTGATATTCACAGTGCGAGAAGGATTTGCACAATCGTTTTATTCGTTTAGAGCAAATCGGACCTAAAAATGTTGCAATTGCTATTTTCATCTTCAACTCAAAATTGAGGAGCTCCGGCTCTTCTGAAAGGTGGTAAAACCTCTGAAAAAGGTCTCTCATATGACCAAACTCGGAATCACTGAATTCACAGCAATTGTTTTATGTTCAAAATGGCGTTATTGAACGTTGGTGCAAAAAAAAAAAACAAAAATTTGACGAAGATTTCTGCAGACTCACGCAGTGACTGAGAACAATTCAGTTGTTTTTTTTTTCTTTCTTTCTATAAGAGCAATTGGAATGTACACGTTGTTAATTCTTCGATAATCGACGAGACGATGGCATGTTTATAAATGGCGTATAGAGCGACACTTATAATCAGTCTGTACGATATAGACGGCTTGACGGGACGACGAGAACTTCTCGGTTTTATTGTGTCTTGAACGATGCATCGTACCCCGAGACACAACAAACTCACGAAAGATCGATGACTCGCTGCTCTCGTATACACTCCATAGCTCGTTCACTTTTTATTCCTTTTCTTTTTTCATCCTCTCTCGCTCGCTCTCTTTTCATTTTTTTTCCTACTGGTCTCTCTATCTCTTTCTGCCATTTTTTTTCTATCTTTTTCTATGCTTTTCGTTTTTTTTTCGTTCTCTTCGTCGTCTCTTCATCCTCCTCTCTCTCTCTTGTAATATAAAAGTGCATTAGATAGAACTCACGTGATGCACGAGCACGCATTCCCTTACCCGATGACTCTCCGAACGGAGAGAAGAAATTAATTTCACTTAAACGCCAATCATTCGACTCTCGACATATTTTGTTTTGTTATGACTTGCCACACTCGAATATATGTCTGCGTGTTTGCTTGTTCGATGCTAGCTGCTTGGAGGACTTTGGACGAAAATTACAACTGAATAATCGAGGGCAATTAGACGAGAAATGGGTATAAAAATAAGATAAAGGGATGAAGATTCTACTCGTACGTATATACATGTATAGCAAGCCACGCGATTTCCCATCAAAATTCTTGCACTCTTTCCTCCTTTTTTTTTATTTATTTTATTTTATTTTTTTTTTATTCAGTGATGGACCATATTAGTCCGTTGGTCCGAACCGGCCTAACGTATATATAAAAATAAGGCCCAAAAGTCTCTCTCTCTCTCTCCCTCTGGCCATTCGTCCGAGACTCCGTTCTGCGAAGCCATTATTATTGCATAAGTCACGACGAACATCCACCGCTACTTCTTCGCCGCCACTATCTTCTTTCGTGATTTTTAACCCCCCCCTTTTTTTTCTTCATTTCGTTACTTCACTTTTTAATCGTAAAGTGGAAATTGACGGATTGGATAATTACGGGCTTCCGATGATATTCTCCTACCTACGAAAGAGCCTGAGGTACGGGGGGGGAGCAAGCTTCTCTGATGCACCAAGTCGTCAAGGATTATTCAACACCGCGTTACCGAGAACAGGAATCTGATATATCGAGACTCATCAATCTGCAATAACCACTGCGAATTCTCTTCTTTTCCTTCGAGAGCCAGAATTTTTCAATTTTTTTTGTTTGTTTTCAACACTTAGCGTCGAAACTCGATCAAATTACGACGAGGCATCGTTCCTTCTGAATTCACATTGCTATTTTCAACGAATACCAATTTCGAATAAATCTTTCAATCAAACAATCGGTAAAACATTCGAAATATTTGATAGAATTTTACTCACGATATTTGAATATTTGTAAAAATATATTCGTATCACTGGAAGAATTGTTAATTTCAAGAGACAAATGTCTGATGCAAATGTGACAGGCTCTATGTGAATTTATTATTCGTAAATTAGTCGAAAAAAGAAATAAACAAAACATACCATTGAAGAACCTTTCGAAGGGAATGAAAAAATTGCACAACTATCGATGCAGTCCGAGTGGCTTTAACCAGAGTCTCGGATAAACAGCAAACGCAGACTTATAGTTCATTTTTTTTTACTTTTTTTAGTTTTTTTTTTTTTTTTTCTGTCCACTTTAATCACTCGTCCCGATAAGTTATTAAATAAAGTCACCAGAAGAAATAGGCGGGTATATAACGATGTGAAAATAGTGTTTTGATATGAATCCCCGATGCAGAGTCCACTAATCATAATCATGATTATAATCACCGTTTCTACTTAGGAGGGAACAGCGAGGTATTGGTTTACGTAAGTTTAAGGTAAAATAAGAAGAAAAAAAAATAATAATAAAGCAAGTACAGCAAAAACAAATGGTGTGTTGCATATTATTATTACTTTCATGCACCGAACTCTATACTTGGCCGAGAGATAAGAGGGCCAGCCACACTCGATGCAATATTTTATCGACGACTCGTTGTCACACCCCAGTGGAACCGGTTGCACCTCCGTTATTTACTCACGATGCCGATTTACGAAGACTGTACACATGGATATTCAAGCCTCGCACTCTCTATACAACGTGTCCTGGTACTGATGGCAAATAATGTTTTTCTCATTTACGTTGCCAGCAGAAAAAAAAATCTTATTTCCATAATCTTTTCGATTTATTTTCCTTCCTCAACGTCGATTCTCGATGACGATAGTTCTATGAAGAGGTTCTTAATGAATTTTTGCAACGAATGTCGTTTGATCGATTATCAATTAATTTTTTTATCGAGAGAAATTATTCGCAATGGACTGAAATTCAATCTTTTTGGTCTTATTTATTTTTTTGAATGGGAACTACGATAAAAATTGATCGGGCACATACACGGATGAAGTTGTATTTGCTCGTTCTGTGGAGTTTATTTTTTCTGACATTTTTCGTTTCGACCACTCTATTAAAGAAAAAAAAAAAAATCACACTGAAACAAGAATTTCGAGACAAATGAAGCGGTCTTCGACCCTCGAGCATATTGGAAGCTGGAAACATCCAAAAAAAATCCAGACAAATAATAAACTTTCACGTTGCTTATTCGTCGTTGTTTGATTAAACTGAAAAAATCTTTTCATCGATTGAAGAGTCTTGTGAATTCGGTTTTTTAAATGGAGAAAGTTCTGAAAAATTGACCGAGAATTTGAACCATTCGTATTGATCAATCAACATTTTTTAAAGTAAACAAATATTTTTCAGTGTTCAATCATCGTTCTAACGGATTCCTTCGAAAGTCTGGTCGAAACGGACTCATTTCGTGCCTTTTCCAAACCTCAAAAGCAAACAAAAAATTCAGTCAAAGAAGAGGTGAGTACATACATTTTTTTTTTTCCCGAATAACAATTTGCAGAAAGAATGCAACGAAAAGAAATAAAAAATTTAGTTGTGTCCGAAGTCATCCTTTTCGAGTGGTCTGAAGTGCAGTTTGCACTTTTCATTAGTACGTGCATTTGTTTTTTTTTTTGTTCGTGTTTTTATTTTTTTATTGTTATTTGCACAGAAATGGCCAATTCAAGTGAAAATTTTTCCATTTTTTCACCGATCTTGTGCTAATCACTTTTATATAGGGACGTACCGATGCAAAGTCCATTTTTTACGTAGAATTTGAAATCCTTTCTCGAAACGTTGGAACGACCGTTGATTATCAAGTTTTTTTGAAATGCAGGTATTTCCATTTATGTCAGTCATATAACGAACGAATATTTTGTCGACCCACGCGTTAAAACGGCCATAAGTCAGGAACAGTACTTTGAAATCATTTCCAAACTCGTTAATTTTTCTTCATTTCGAATACAGATTGAAAATTCCAAGTGTTTACATTCTCCTGTGCGCTTCCCGATCATTTTTCATTCCTGTAGCTCTTCCTAGGATGAAAAAAAAGAAAAAAACTTTTGAGAAAAATAATAATGAAGAGACATTGCCAATTTTTTCGAAACCATTAAAAAATACGTCGAAAAAATAATTGAAGAAAACGTCAGAAATTCAGCAATGAACTCGGTTCGTTTTAATTTTGGAAAAGCGATATATATCAACGTTCTAAAAATATTGAGTTGCGTTGCGCGATAGCCGAATCGACGTTTCGCGGACTTTCGGTGAATCCTGCAAAAAGATTGTTGTTTCTTTTCAAAATTAGATTGACGCACATATACTAACGTCCGTAAAAGCGGATTTCTTCGAAACATCGCGTCGCTGACTGATGCATAGCGTTGTGGTAATCGTAACGGACGCGTCTGCGCTGGCTATTTTGGGAGAAAATAACTGTATGAGAAAGCGAAAGATCCGCAAAAACTTTCACGAGTGAAATAACACATGTAAACGCATTACGTATACGTATATATGTGCTTTTTTTTTTTTACAATTTATTTCGGCTATTCGTATTCGGAAACCAGGATGACGTTGCCCAATTACGCAATGAGCCACATCATCACTTCTCGCCACGACTGCTCTTTTTCGCTGGAGCGATGAACTCTCTCTCCCGCGTATAGCACCGTGTCTGTCTCCCCCTCGAAATATTTGCACTACACGTTCATTCCAGACGTGACCCCTTGCCTCTTCGAATTAAATTATCGAACGGACAATCTCTCAAAATTATTATTCTCATGGGCGAGCGAGCGAGCGAGCGCTATAAAAATACAATGCACCTTGCTTGTATTTTTTTAACACACTTATTAGGAGACGCTCATTTAATCAATTCATATGTTCTCGAAGTAAACTCCCGGTGGTTTGAACGGTTGAAAGTTAAGAGTCAAAACAAAAAAATTTTGTTTCCTGTTCTCGGCGAAACGTATACAGTGAATTTGGGTCAATAATCTTTACATTTTTTTCATTCGTTCAATATACTCGCGCCCAAATTTATTTATCTTCGAAAAATAAATTCTTAACCCCGCGAAAAATGGTCTCCAAACCCGAAGATCTCAAAGAAGTAATTAGCACCAATTTGGGGAAAAAAAAAACTGGAAAAGTAGTTAATTAACACAATAAAAAGTAAAAAACGTTGAGCGTTCTAAGGAAAAAGGCAAACTGCACTTTCGACCACTCGAAACGATTGCCAAGCATCGTTTCTCTCCATCAGGATCTTCGTTCTTCCCCATATGAGAGCATACGATTGACCTTTTTTTTTTAACATTTTCCTGAAACTCCAAGAAAATGTCAAAATAGCGAATTCGAAGGTCTCTAGGCGGGCAGCAATTTCAAATATCGCACGTATCGTATCAACGTGTATACAGAAAGTGAGAATGTGTAGTCGTGTGCGAAGATGAGTGTGGGTGAGAGATGCTGTGGGTACAGCGGGGTCGGTTGGCTCACTCGCTCGGTGCAGTACATCGAGCAGTGTGTGCGGGGCAGAACCGAGGCTCGATTGCGTACATGGGGGGCAGACGTTAGCTGCGCGCGAACCCAATACGTCTGACGGCCGTCTAGACGGGTACGGTGAACGGGCTCTTTCTCTCTCCTTCTTCTGCCTCTCGTTTCATGTTTCTCTCTCTCTCTCTCTCTCTCTCTTTCTCTCTCTCATTCGCTCGCGCCTCGCAACTCTGGTTGTTGCTTCGCGTATTATATGCGTGAGCAACGCCGAGTTCTGCTAGTTTGTGGTATGCTCACACCGCCGTTCGGTTTGGCCAGCACAAACCACACGTACACTACTGCCTGACTCTCATTCCCTCCTCTTCTCGCTCTACCCCCCTTCAGTTTCTTTTGGACTTTGGATATACATATACATTTTTTTTTCCTCTAGTTTTCTCTTTTTTGAGTCTTCTTCGCCCGCGATATAATTAGTCACTGTTCTCATGACAAATGACGCGACGACCAGTCAGTTGCTGACCCGAAGTCCTCTTTTTTGAGACCGCAAAGTCATGCTCCAGTCGCTGGTTTGCCGAAATGAAAAATCTTCGTTTTCTCACCAATTGTGCTCAGAAATTTTGCAAATTTTGGACGAAATGAATCTTCGGAACTTTCTCGTCGAAGGATATATTCGTACGAAAGATTCCTGCCAACTGGTATGGAGACAACGAAAAAAAAGTCACGCGTGTCCAGAGCTCGAAATTGGTCGAAAAAAAATTCAGGAATATTTCCCGTCGCAATAGTCATGGATCGCTTGTAATATGAGGTGCATTCACAGACGTACGTTCCTGCGTGCTTTCAATCATATTCACCTGACAATGATTGATACGAGAAGAGCCCAAAGGCATCACGTATAGAAACTGATGCGGAGCAATGAAAGATTTCTCGTGTTCCAGCGTCTCTGGATCATCGAAAGTTGTCCGGTTTTTTTCCAAAAAGATGAAACGAATCAAACTAGAAAAAAGAAATATGGAAATACGTAAAAACGAGAGAGCTTATTCACGAAAATATCTCAATGCACATAGTCAGTGTATACGTATCACAAAGAGATATACACCGAAGGAGTACCCGAAGAGCGATGAAACCAGTTTGAAACTGGCATGGAGATAAAAATGAGAGAAAAAGAGACGAAGAGACTCGATCTTCTTCTCACGTCGAGCTTGTAACGCGAATAAGATATAGTCGGATGCGTATACGACTATCACTAGAGCAGAGAGTAGGAGTGTCCGCGGGACCGGTAGCGATTTTATATTCTTAAAAAAAAAAATTGAGTAGAAAAATGATAAACAATTTTTCTCGAATACGTGTTTTGTTCTCGTTCACCTCCTCACCATTTTATCCTTTCTCGATTCATCCCCGGAACTTAGGCTGGAGATAACTTATCAACCCTGTACGAAGCTTATCTCGACCGGACTGGATGCTTCATAAACTAGCAACAAAGTGATACTCGATCTATTAATACCACCTGCTGGTTACTTCATAATCATTTCAGTGTGTAACGTTTTTTCAACGGATCCGGTTCATTGCTCATGGCCCTGATTAAATTAAACCCTTTCGAAGTAGATGAAAAAAAAATGAATTAATTTCAGAGAGAACCGATCGAGATTCCGATAGTCAATAATTATATAGAGACTTCGAGAATAAATTCCACTTTACAAGTTCGCACGAGAACGACACGATTGGAACATTTTATTACGAAACTATTGCGATTAGAGACGATGTTTTTCTTGCTCCTTTTTGCAGTGATGTATGGTAACTATGAGAATAACGATTATTTCTGGCAATTAAAAAATTCAACAAAAATGAAAGTTTCAGTTAAATAAAATTGTTTCTTCGCGAAGTTTACGAGCATCAACCCTTTTCGCCGAGTTGCAACCCTTACGAAAAGAAGAGAAGAGGAAAAAGAAGGGAAGAAAAATGTGAACAAAAAACATATACAAGACTGTAATGATTCTGTCTGAGTGGAAAATTGACCACTGCTATAAAGAGTGCACAGAAAAAGAAAAAGGAGATAGAAAGAGGGAGAGAGAGAGAAGGGGGGGGTGCAGGGAGAAATCGTACATTTTAAAAACGACCTTCGACCGTCGTCCGAGGCACAAGGACCATTGTGGACAGGCCTTGCGACTATAAGAGCCTCGAGAGTGCTTTTTGAATTTCTCCTCATACGTTTTTTTGTTTTATACCTTCTTCCAGATGACCACGCCCTATAACAGTCCTTAGAAACCTATAAAAGCCTTCCTGCCTTCGTTCGACAAAAGAAGCGGATAAATGAACCTCGATACGACGAGGAAACGTGATTCAAGATCGCCGAGGACGAGTCCTGGACATCGTAATCGACTGGACCGCTCGTGTCATCAACCAGGCGCCAGTCTTCCGCTCCGCGCGGCATTCCCCGCTAATTTCTCCTTTCTATTAATACACGCTTGTATACATAGCAGGTGATAATAATCCCATCGGCTACGATGAGAGTCGCGAACGACTCGTTTCAGGCTTCAAGTTACGTATGAAAAAATATAGATATTTTTACGAAGGGTTCATAAAGTCGTTATGAAAGTCTACCGACAAGATAGATCGTAAAATTCTGAAAAGAAAAGTCCTCAACCACTTTTTTTCTTCGATACACCGTTCATCGGATGTTGATCGATGAGTAATTAGCCAATAAATCATGCTACCCCCACCCTCCGGTTTTCCCATCAGCGCATAGGATTGGCTCTATCACTGATACATTGATTTCTCATCAACGGTGCATCGGACAAAATAATAAATAAGAATTTTTCGCTTCGGAATCTCACGATCTATTCACCGTGCAAGTTCCAACTTGGATCTCTTGGAAAACCTCGGTTGTGACAGGATTGAAGAGTATCTTTTTGTGTTTGTTTGTTTTGTTTTCGTCAAAGGACTTGTCTCGTTGATCGAATCCTTCGCAACTTTTCTCTTCTCGTGGCACATCCCGGAATAAACGAAGGAGCTTTTCTCTTGGAAGAGATCTTTCTCTCTCTTTTTTCTCTCGTCCAGGATCTATTATGCAGGAGGATAGGTTTGTGCTGCATACACAGGTAACTAAACTATAACCAAAGCAGGAGACACGTTTTCAAGGCGTATATATGCACATCGTTAAAGTTACCGTCGAAGCCAACAGCAGCTGAAGCATCGAACTGGGAAAGGGCACAGAGGAAAAGAGAAAAACAGAGAAGACATAGTAAAAAAAAAAAAAAAAAAAAAAAAAAAAAAAAGAGACAACGTCAGCGTGACGGCGGTCTAGCTCACGTTTTAGCTATACAGAAGAGAGTTTGCTCGTGGAGAGAAGGACGTAGATAAATGGGATCCGGCGTGGGCAGCGCAATGACCATCACCACTGCCCACGGCTAGGAGATTTCGCTGCCTTCTCGTCCTGTCCATGGGGCACTTCGACCCAAACCATTTAAATTTTGACCCTCGGACAATCATTAACCAAACGCCATTTCAGATCCAGTATGCTCAAATGATGTCAGCGATTTTCCTAGATTTAGCATAGCTCTTTACGGAGGGATGGAGGGTCTATGTTTGACAAGAAAAACGTCTTTGAAACGAGCATTTGCGATGCTCGCGTTCTTGCATTCGTTCAGATATGAGTTTTGAGAAAACTTTTTTTCTTTCCACGTTTTCCCCAAGATGAAAATGTTTTTGCGTTTATCGTGCGTTCGTGAATTAAAATTCGGTTCTATCCGAGCCATGAAATGTCTGCACCTACCATTTGACATAAAGCTCAAAAGTTCCAATCGTTGATGTCATGAAATTTGGGCACAAAGTATAAATAGAAAAATGACATTCTCGTGAGAATGAAAGAGAAAAATGTAAATTTTGAAGATTTAGAAGTCAACGATGCTAAAAAGTACATTGAACAGTTACATAGATACAAGAGAAGAATCGATTTAAATGTGTCAGTGAAGATGCGTTTAAAAATTAAGATGACTTCTGGATGAAACAGGATGAGGGTTATTCTTGAAGAATTCTGATATTCGAATGGAATATCCTGTAGATAAAAACATATATGCATGTTAGAACCTATAGTAGGTGTACCCCTTTTGCTCTCTTCTATCGTTTCTACCGCTTTTACCGCTTCTGCAGCATCTCTTCGTTGTTGAGCTTTCGAGTCGAGCGACGTACAAGAGTCTCGAGTCAACCTTTCTCTCTTTCTCTCTCGTTTTCTTTCTCTCTTGGCGTCCCGCTCACGGGCATTCCTCTTGTATACCTCCTGTGCGCCAAAGCCAACCATCATCAGCTAGGGAGAAAACGCACATTGTGTACGGGGGAGAGAACGGACGAGAGAAAAAAAAAAAAAAAAAAAGAGAAACGACGAGGCAAAAGCCAAGCCCGGAAGACTCACTCACCGCGAGCTCGGTCACGTCAGCCACTTAATGCCCGTCCTTTGCATACTCCACTAACTCGCGGCCTTATGCTAGAGAAAAATAGAGAGAGAGAGAGAGAGAGAAAGAAAGAGTCACAAAACCCAAGAAGATCCTCAGAGACTCGGCAAATACAACTATTATGGTGTAGTACATGCACCGGCAGAAACATTTCTTCACAATTCTTCCAGCTATGGTGGTCCGCCGTGTCTGCTTTGTATACGTTTCTTCAAATTATTATTCATTGAGTGATAACGACAACAATATCGATCAAAAACTGATTTATTTATGGGTCATTGAAACATTGAGAAAAAAAATTAATCGATAATTGTTTTGTATCTTTATCATGTCAAATTCTCTGTCTTTTTACTTTTTGATATATTGCTACAAGGTTGATGTGTAACGAGAAAATGTTTTTCAATCAATTATTCGATAATATTCAAGTATTCGAGTTTTTTTATTCGTTTCTGTAGCGAAATAATGATATTACATGGATTTGATTAACAATGAAATAAAAAACGTTTCAAACGCATGTTGTATAAGTCGCGCATCCTTGCGCGGAAGGGTCTTAGAAAAGCCTGCAGAATAAAATGCGTTCGAGGAAAATTAGTAACTGAATTTCATACACTCAGACGTACACTATCATTAGAAAGTTCGAGAAACGTGATATTTTTTCACCTGAATAAAAAAACGTTCATTTCTTCAATGAAATTTGCATGCACAAACATCAGATACCAACTTACACGTAATGACAAAAATTCAATATGGAAAATCGAACATTTTAATCAATTCAGTTAATCCGTTATTGGCGCCTCGAAGAAAATCAATTAACTGACTCAACAAATCCTTAATGATTTCTTTTGAAAATTGTACGATTTCATTGACACCCACATTTTTCAAAAATTAATCGCAATAAAAACGTTTCTTTGGGCTCGTTGGGGAAAATCAAATCATAGAGATCCTCCATTGCTCTTTAGAGAAATCTTTTGAAAACAAGAAAAATACTTCGCGGTAACGTTGTAAAAAAAAAAAAAAATTATTTACGTAAGGTTGTTGCGAAACTTTCTGAGAATATTGTATGGAGTAGGTATAGAGTATAATTCGAGGGAAGATCGTACAGAATGGACGTACGTACGTACGTACGTACGCACGCACCGTCACCCAGCCCCCGCAGGGTTAAAAACAATGAACGAATTTTGAAGGGTTGACTCTCTCGCGGCTGGAGGATCAAACGCCGAGTTAAGGGTTGCGCGGTATCCACAGGAGGTTTCAACAGCCCCACTGAGTGGCTATTAAGCACCCCCTACTCCCCTTCATCCCCACCGACTTGCGATAGCGTATGTAGTACCAGTTATATACGATCCCAACCAAGGGCAATTTGCTATAATCATAACTTCATATTCAGAAAACCGGGAGAATGAGAAAGAGAAAGAGAGAGAGGGAGGGAGAGAGAACTCAGAGGGAGACTTTTCTGCATATATAAGAACAGCATGCGTTTCTCTGCGCGTGTCCTCGAATCTGCATCACTTTTATTTTTTCTAATAATTCGACATTTTTTTCGTGACTCGTTACCGATAGGCCTGTTATAATTCTCTTCTGATTTCAATCGCTCAACATTTTTTCATCTACCGTTTATACTTCATTTGTTTATAATAATTTATTATTATTGAAGATTTGGATTTGTCGATGCATGACTTCGAGCTCGCATGATCGCCGAATCGAACGAAACGTCCGACAGAAATAAGGACGATTCATCAATTTCATTAATCATCCGGTTTTCGAAGTATTTCTTTTACGTAATTTTTTCTCAGATTCGTATTTCTGTTTATAAAACTATGGATCATTGGATTCACATAAATTATGGTATATTTTACTAGAGTAAGAGGTAAGTTTCTTTCGGAGAGTAAATAGGGAAGAAATGAAGAGAAAATAAGAGTTTCTCTGAGTTTAGAAATTCAGAGATTTTTTATCAACTTACTTATTTTATTCGACTCGGTTTTTCATGTTCACCCATTTATTTAAATCCCTGCAAGGCTTTCTAGTGAAAGCCTTGCAGGGATTATTTTTTTCGACTGGATACAGCGAGAGCAACGGAGATGATTGATTGCTCCGCATCATGTCCAGGTGTGTGTCTATGGAAAAGTACGAAATAGAAAATAAAACATAAACCAATAATGAAGTGTGTCAAAAATTTGGATTCCGCATTGGCTTCGAGACTTAAAAATAGCAGAGATAAAACGATGGGAAGGGAAAAGAAAGGAGCGGTAAAGAGAAAAATGTGAAGGACAAGAATGAGGCAGATATAGCAAAGACGTGAATGTGGCAGGTAGAACAATTGGTGAAAAACGTTGCGAAAGAGAGTGAGAACGAGAGAGAGAGAGAGAGAGGCATAGAGAAAGAGAGAAAGAAAGACAGTGGTTGAATTTCTCAGAAAGTATCTCGCGGGAGAGATGCTGCGGTGCGAGAGAGATTTGCAGCGAGAGTTCACCATCGTCCTCCACCTTCAACTTGCAGCAACAGCGAAGAAGGAGAATGAGAAGGCAGGTGCATCGAGAAGAGATGCAGCTGGGTTGCAGTCGGGCAGTTCTGCTGCTGCTGCTTTTACCACACGTTCCTTAAGCTCGTGCTCGTTTTCTCCCTTTTTCTTTTTCCCTTTCTCTCTCTCTCTCTCTCTTTCTCTTTCTCAAATTCTCTCAGTTTTTTTTCTCTTCTTTACGCGTCTCGTCTCCTCAAATCAGCCATCTCGTTCTCCTGCATTTTGCAGCCTCTTCTTTTTCATTGCTCCTTCGTATATTTCCTTCCTTCCTTCCCCCCCCCCCCTTTATGCAACTCAACGAGGAGAGGAAAACGGCGTGCCGTATCAGAAGTAGCACCAAGATCCTAAGCAATGAAAATCGAAACTCGCTGCTTTAGACGAATCCGCGTCTACGTGCAATCGTTCGACAATAAACATTCAGATCGTTTTCATTCGGACTCACACATTATCACGATAATACCAGAATAAACAATTTATATTTGGAAAAAAAAAAAATTCAGCATATCGACCGTTTTTGGAGGTGAAAAGGAAAAATCGTTGATCCGGCATAGCCAGGATGACCGTTTTGCCAATCGATTGCATTTTTTCCCTGCATCTATGAATTTTGTTAGCAACCTTTTTCACCATCCAAAAAAAAATGTCCGAATTAAAATATCCACATGAGAAGAATTAAAAAAAAAAAATGAGATCGTAAAATGATTGGTGTGTCATTTGCTCGTACATTGACAAAATATTTTGTAATGACCGCGGTAGTTTAAATTAGTGAAGTTGTCGTACAACGATAAAACGAGTGATCGATTCATCATCGATGTGATAAAAGGACGCGGAGCGACATGGCCGTGTTCGTTGGCAAAAGGAATAAGAAAAGCCAAAGCGAGAGAAGAAGAAATAGCGAAAAAGAGACAGCAAGGTAGGAAGAAAATAATAAAGAAAGAGAGGTATAAAGTGAGGTTTGCGAAGATGGAATGAGCGATCACTCTCGAGGAGACTTGATCTCGTATGTGGTGTTTAAAGCTATATATATGTATACGTATAAGGGTGTAGGTAAACATATATGAAGAGAAGCCAGTCCATGTGGGTTGGAGGTGACGTCCCTCCGGGTATCCAAGAGAGCCCAAGGCCCGGTCTAGACTGCGAGGAGACGTGGAAAAACGAGCATCGAACATTTTGCTCCTGTTGGATGTTGTTGCTGCTGCTGCTGCTGCTGCTGGGTTCTCTGGTCTTCTGGGGGTGTGTATACCTCGCGATTGGTAGCTCATCAGACGGAATCTCCTTGTCGCATAGCTAGACTGCTATGTAAATTATGAAGATGAATTGAACCCTTTCAACGTAGTGCAACAAAAACGAGTTATAAAACAAAAAACTATATTCGTTTTTGAGTAG
Source organism: Campoplex capitator (assembly GCA_037576405.1). Classification (NCBI taxonomy): domain Eukaryota; kingdom Metazoa; phylum Arthropoda; class Insecta; order Hymenoptera; family Ichneumonidae; genus Campoplex; species Campoplex capitator. The sequence continues at coordinate 307,134 of JARBWI010000032.1, read as the reverse complement.
TTAATTAATAGTGTGAACGATTCTACTCGATGAAAGATTATACTTATGATAAGAAATGATTGAACGAATTCATTTTACCGTTATAAGTTAATAAAGGACAAAGTTCAGTGCAGAATTAACTCGTGCAATCTTGAAATATGTTGGCTTTTATGGGAAAAGGCAGCTTTAATTGTTAGATTTAGTACAGGCGAACCCTCCTGTTCCTCCTTCTTCTTCTTCTTCTCCTCTTTGCCCTCCTCCTCCTCCTCCTACCCCTAGCTCTTTTCCTCTCCCCCTTGAAGAGCAACAGGTACACCCCTTTTATTCGACCCGGGTTCATGTGTCGGAAGCGCGCAGCAGCACATTTCGTGCTGGCTTTAACGCTGGCAAGTAGATATCCAGAAGAGTATGTTATACGGAGCGAGAGCATAACGTCTCGTAATTTTTGAACGAGTGCAAAAACGCGTTTCTTCTCTTTATCTCTTTCTCTCTCTGTTTTTTTTTCGTTGAAAACAAAACTTCGCAAAACTTCGTGAACGCTTGGAAATTCTTGAATTATTCAGAATCCAAATTCTTCGGGCGTCATTTACGTACTCTGGGCCAAGATCAGAGAAAGGTTCAACAGAACTTAAAACTTGTGGATATTCCGAGCTTCGCGATTACGCAACTTTGCTGCCGTAGAGCGTGCGGAGAGCTGAAAAAGGGATTGAACAAAAAAAAAGTGGCCGTTGAAAAATGTCTGTTGCATTTAATGTAAATGAACATGGTGCAAAGACGATGGACGGAGAGAAGTTTCGGCGTCTCTGGACGCTGCGAGTGCGAGGAGAAGAGTTGAAAAAGTAAAAAAAAAAACAAAAGTAAAAACAAAAAAAAATGCGAAGCATTCACCCTCATTACGTTACCGCCTCGGTATATATAGAATGCCAGCACACAGGTATATTTTTCGAAATATCATTTTGCCAGTTATGACGTTGCAATGGGAATCCTTTTTGGTGGCTCGTTTGCTTGGCCACATTGATGCATTTCTCGGTACCCGAAGGAAGGAAAGGGAGGAAGAGCGAAGAAGAGGAGAAGGAGAAGAAGGAGGAGGAGGAGGAGGAGGAGAAGGAGGTGGAAGCTGGAGAGTGAGCGAAACGAATGAGCCCCGTGGCCGCAGCCGCAGAGAGCAGTCAGACTGCTCCGGCTGCACATCGCGTTGCAATGCGCGCGCGGACAGCCCAAGAGAAAAAGAAACTAACAAAAAGTAAAGAAAACAAAAAATAAGAAATTACCGAAAGAAAAACAAAAAATCGATGACGAAAAAAAGTAAGAGGGAAAGAAATAACAAAAAAAAAAAAATGCGCTTCTGCAGGGCGCGCACCATGCCAGGGGGGAAGCTTAAAATATTGTCAGGCGTGCCCTTGGTCCTCGAACGTTTGGTCGAAGACGACTCCTTCTCGTTCTTTTCTGATCATTCCTCTGAGCATGCACACGGGCACATTGAACATCGAAAAATATACTACAAACGTATAACCGCGCGTACACCGGAGTATGGAGGCTCGTCATCAGCGCTCTTTTCAGTCAGAGACAGCATGAACCTATATACACGCGCTGATGAACACACAGAAAATATCAGGGCGCACTAGCAGAGTAGAACGGAAGAGAATGGAGAAAGAGAGAAAGATAATTTAGAAGAAGAGAGATATGCTCGATGCCCTCGTCGTATACTCTCGTTACCTGTGACAACACGGGATGATCAGAGGACGAGAGGACTCTTGTGTGATTCTCCTCATTGTAGCTGCCCTCTTAACTCAGTGGTATAAGAACGCTTAGCGAACTGCTTAACTGGCCAGGATATTGCAGTTACGCACGAAGGGCAGTTTCTCTTTTAACTGCGCCTCTCTATGTAGCATTATACATATATTTTATGACATGTACAACATAAACGTGTGTGTATATATATATATATATGTTTATAGGATACACGACCCGACTTATATTAATGCATATATCTCAACATATAGGACGCGCGTATACGCGGTGTAAAAGCATCCGGGAATGGATCCCGAGTATATTTTATTCTTATAATTTAGTCGATTGAGCTTGGCGATGTCGTGATCCGCGACTTAAGAATCTTTTTGCTGTGGATACTCCGAGAGAGAGAGAGAGAGAGAGAGAGAGGATAGAGAGAGAAAGAGCAGAGATAAAAAGGCCCTTTGCCCCTTTTCTGAGCCCTTCCATACACCCTTGACGCTGTCAAATAATTCGTCGGGACGTTGGGCAAAAAAAAGGTTGTAAAAAAAAACAAATACCTGTACACCGCGAACAAGGAGAGGAGGAAAGAGGTGAGACACTCGGGCCAGAGCGTCTCGACTTTACACGTACACCTTACGAATAAGTTTGAATCTATATATTTTTATGTACACATATATAACAAATTTATTTGTACGAGTATGTATACGTAATATATGGTTACGAATACATTTAATGCCCTACGGAATATACAGATATATATATGCAACGTATTGGTCATGTCGTTATGCATTATGCATGCCAGATAAGCCTGCGCAATGTTGCATATCAGATGGAACGTCATACTAGCTTAAAATCAATGTTTCATGCACCTCTCGTCCCGCTAACTCCCTCAGTTTTTTATTTTAACCCTCTCATCCTCTTTCGACTTTTATTTCGTACACCTGAATAAATCGAATTGTCGAATTTATGCGTTATTTTCGAAATTTAGCTTTTGGATCATCTCGTTCGAACGAAGCAGTAGACTTTTTGGCGTTGTTAGCAAAAGACTTATTCAAGGAGTTCGAAGGTATAGGGATTCATTGAAAAATCGATGCGGTTGAAACAGGCTCGAACATTTTTCGTACGGATGAAAGATAAAATCAGAGCGAAAAAAAAAAATGAAAAATGAAGAAAATGACATCTGACAGGTTCGAGCAGAGATCTTGTATCACACGAAATCCTTTACGCCCGAGTCAATTTCTTTACAATGTATCATATAGTTGCAAGCTTGAGATTATATTTTTAACATTTCGCGGCGCGCTTGACTGAATCCGGTTTGACCAAGGATTGGGAGAAGTTGAAATTGAAGCCTTTGGCTTTGAAATCCTCTCCGCATGACAGACAATCGTAACCACTAATTTTAATGACTATACCGAGAAAGCATTGATTCGTACTCTCGGTACGGTTAAAGTACTCTCGGCTTTAATGAAAAACGAGGCTGCAGAAGCGAAAGAGAGACGTGTAAAGTTACCTTCATTGTAAACAAAAGGATTGAGTACATGCACATTCTCATATATATATAATAACCAGATATGCATATATATATATATTGGCAGACCTCTTGAAACAAGAGTCCACGGAGTCCGGAACGATAGGATCAGCTTACGAATTGCTTAATTATATCGACGTTTATTTCACTCTGGTTCGCGGATCGCAGGGTTCATCTGGATAAGCCGAAGGGAGTAAAGAGAGCCAAGAGTGAGTGAGTGAGTGAGTGAGTGAGTGAGGGAGGGAGGGAGGGAGAAAGAGCCGCACGCCACGAGACGTTGGATTCAGGGCACTCTACAAGGTTCCCTTGTGTACGAAGACGGCTTGATGCGCGCGCGTGACTCAAGATTCGCAAGAACGATAGTCTCCTTTCGTGAGGAAGAAGAGACGACGACAACGATGATGATGATGATGAAGAAGAAGAAGAAGAAGAAGAATAAGACCACGACGAGGATGAGGAGGACGAGAGCTCGACGAGAGGTTGACTCGCGTGGATCGCTCCGGGTTATCGGCTACTCTGTTTTGTCCCGGTGTATAACAGCAGGACATCAAGGGGACAGTTGCTCTCGGTGGTAATTCGCCTCGATCTTCTTCGGTCTCATAACTTCAAAAATATCCACTATTTTCCCAGTCAATCTTTCATTCTTTGCTTGAAGTTTATTTCAAATCGAACTCATCTGTTCCCATAGTCATGTTGTTGTAAAAGGTTATCGGGAGGATCCTCGCATGATTCCCTGAGAATCAGAGCCTCTCGATTTGTTTTCACATATACAGGGTGTCAGGATCAGATACCGAAGATTCTTACATCTTTAAAGATTAGAAATTCATTGGCACGAGGCTCGATCAGTGATCTAGAAGTCATACTCGACTCACTCGACATGAAATTCACTGATAAATTAGACTTTATTCTAGTCAACATCTGCACTGGGACACCCTGTATGTTTATATATCTTGAGCAAGAGCAGTTTCCCCCCTGTATGTGCCCTTATAAAGAGTTCCGTTGTCTCGTTACGCGAGATACAAGATAGGCAGAATACCCACCGCTCTCCGAGAGGTGAGCACGTGCGCCGTGTAAATCCTCGACGACGACGACGAAGACGACGAAGACGACTAGCAGGATGCAGACTCGGAAACTCTTTCTCCTGATCGCATATACATACGAACTGTGCTTACACTCTATGGAGTATAATTGGGTATGGGATCCAAGGAATGCACGGATACACAGATGAAAAATAAAAAAAAAAATAAAAAAAAATAAAAAAAACAGGAGTGAGAGCAAGAGAGGATTGGAAGAAACTGTTGAAGGCAATGTAGTCTAGGCATATGTTAGAAGAAGCCATTCTCCGCGTCGAGTCCTCTATTATACATAGACCACGAACCCCATCAAACGTATCACGATCTCTGTTTTCTTCAACATCCGTGCTGACCACTTCCGGTTAACGCTGCATTAGCCACTTCCGTTAGACGCAAACCGCGTGAGATCGTTCTATAATGCTTTTGTATCTATTTTATACGAATGTTATATTCCGGTGATGATGAAACATTTCTTTTTGCTTGTCTTTGGACAATTTATTGAATATTTAAAGAAAATATGGTCTCTCCCGTTCCGGAAATTGACTCAATTGTATCATATTTCAAGGATTTGAAAAATGTGACTTTTGTTCTTGTTTCATCTTCGATAGCCATTCGAATCTTTCGAAATATTCGATTAAAATGTTTGTTATTCAAATGAAAAAGGTCGAAAATATAGAATTCTGCTCTTTCCTGACGTTGAAGGTTCGATCCAAAGACCAAGTCTTTTTATTGTATTTTTCGACACATTCTCTGAGCAATTTTTCTAGTTACCCATGATATTCTAATTCCATGGTATTCTATTCACTTGTCAAATGAGTTTCAATAATTCTAAGCAAAAACATATATAAATACGAATAGAGTTTGCTTCGCTTCTATTTGAATTGAGAATTATGACCATCACGATTGCAAATATTGGAATATTCGAAAATTTGATGCTTTTCGTTTGAGTAATTTGAGACCCAGTAACGAATGCTCCAATCACAATTGAGCTGCTTAAACGAATATTTTTTGTTTGTTTTGCCCTGAAATATTTGAGCGACGCTATTCTCGATGGATTCAGCCCGAAAATAATATCGTCTCGGTGACAGTTGGAAAGATTGCAAGTCCCTTAAAGCGTTGACTGTTTCGTTTTATGTATGTTTGTTCGGTGTAGACGGTCGAGAGCAAAAGGGCATCAAATGTTGGTTAACCACAAGACGAGGGCATAGGTGATTAACGACAGAGTGATCGCGGCGGGACCGGATGTCATCCCATGCACATGCTGCGACACGCGGTCGACAATACAAGGTTTGGCAATGCCCGCGGGACAGCTTTTTTTTTATTCGTTGCTGTCAGAAAGCGGGACGTGGTTGCGTCGAGATACCAAGTAATTACTTGGCCAGATGCATGACCAAAACTTTGAAAGAATAAGGACCAGTGCGATGAGAAAAATAAGAGGTAGCATGAGAAAGAAAGAGAGAGGCACAGAAAGCCAGTCTCGACCCGGTCCATATCCGGTTCTCTTCCTGCAATTGCCCAAATCGGTGCATCATCGGCACGTGAATGACGGCTCTCAACAACCTTGAAGAAAACGTTTTTTGGCATGTGTATGACGCGCCACGTGTATGACCCGCCACGTGTATGACCTGCCGTGTGTTTATCCTGGTCCATTCGAGAAAAGAACAAAAAAATCACAACAATTTCTGCACTCTCTTTCTTCCTCTCTCATTCCCTCTTTCTCTCTCTCTCTCTCTCTCTCTCATATCTTTCTCTTCACTCTCCATCATTATTCGACTCACGTACTCGATCGCACGCGCGCCTCTCTCTACAAATTCTCGATACGTACACTCCAACTTATTTTTTGCGATCTCTCTTCGAGATCCTCCCAATAGTTAATCGGCGACGCGACAACGAGACCCAGCTTCCATCCATCCGACGACGAGCTACCATATTAAGTGGTCAGCTTCACGAGTCTGCATGAATGGAGCTACTAATACTAATCCAAAATGTCACTGCTCGTGTGATTCTCGATGGCGAATCATCGATGTGCTTACAGACAATTCACTCATAACGTCGCCCCCCCCCCCCCATCTTCCTTCCTCCATTTTCAACAATTGAACTTATTTGGAAGGAATTTCTTATCAAAGTTTTTATGATTCAAAGATTCTCGAAGAAGAGAGATGCTCCAACGATTTTGACGTTAACCAGGATCTTCTCAAACTATAAGATTCCTGCGGCTTTCCGTCATTATTGAACGGTTGCAATTGGTATCCATCGATTGAATTCGAATTTTACGAGCAAACTGGAGTCATCAATTTGAATGTTTTTTTTTTAGTCATGGCATGTTTCTGACACAAAAAATAGATTTTTTAAGTCCCTTAAGAATGGACACATGGATAGCCAGAGTCCATAACAATAATATTACGAATCGAAGAAATATAATCGGAGATGAAATTTTATTGGGTGATTGTTTCGTAGGTTGAATCGATTGGAACAAAGATACTCGAGGATTCGAAGATATGTGCGATGTTTATCGCGTCCCGTTAGGCCGTGTATCGGAGTCTCGATAGTTTATGGATCTTTCGGGGTGTTCTTTCGTGCGTGTAAACGGTAGCTAATGAAGAGTTATGATAATTGATGTTTTTCCTGTATTACAATAGTTTATACGTGACCTGGGGTGTGATGGTGGGGGGGGGGGGGGAGAGGGGAGGGCTGGTAGGTTGCGCCCCATAAGCGGTGAAAGTTGCCCATTGCTTCTGGGTGTATATAAGCACTAACAACGCTCGGTAGACCCTGAACGATATTTATTCTATGCTCACAGCTGTATATATACCCAGTGAAAAGAGAGGCTGGCGCGAGAAAGAGATTTTTCTTTTGTTTTTCAACCAAGATAAGGTCTAACCATGATATTTCTTTTATTTTTTTTTACATAAAGGTTTTGTAGCAAGATTTTCTTAACGCGAGTGTGAATCAACGACGAGGGGGAGTTTATAACGATGTATAAAGGGGCAAATTGAATTTCGAGTCACGCCAAGCATCGCCGCGATATAAATTGAACATTTAACATAATTATACGATTCGATACGACAGGCCAAAATCTTCATGTTTGAATACATTGAGATTCATTTTTGTTTCACTCCGAATCTAGAATTGAAAATTCAAATCTGGCCGATTCAGCAACTCGGAAATTGTGCTAGGGTTCGAAAAAAATTAACGTTTGATAATACGGAATTCGATAACAATTATACAAATACGTAAAGTTTCTTGGGCCATAAAGAATAAAATTAGTTACGACGACGCCGAAGGCCCTGATAAAAACAAAAATGTGAGAAACCGAAAAGCCATAAATTTGGCCGGAACATATATTGTCCGCAGATTTTGAGAGATCCTGTAAATCTTGTTGGAGGCGATGATATACGAGACGGGCAATTTGAGGCCTTGGTCATGACACCGGTCTGTACGTTTTATAATATATGCGAACATCATCAGCCAGCGTTAACACCAACCGAGGACCACTGGAATTTATAATTCAATACATGGACTAACTCGATCTGATAAATCGGCCAACTCCCTTGAGTATAAGATTCCTCACAAAAGCTTGAAAGAGGCGAGCAAAGTTTCGAAAGAAGTTTTCGAGGGCCTCTGCGGCTCATCCGCGATGGTCGATCGTGTTGTATATACGTCGTCGAATCTTTCGGGAACGGTTAGTATTCCGGACGTCGAGTGTCTCGTGTCCTAAGGCGACCAATGCCCGCCCAAATGGGCCTGATTGCGACAAAAACGTGCATGCAGACCCTGCACCCCCCACCCCCTCTCCCCACTTTTCGGGGGTACAACGTTTCAACGTCAACCCCCCCTGCCCTGCCCTGCTCCCTGCCTACATAATCGTCGAACCCCTGCCTGGCCGAATCTTGACTGTATATGTGTGGCCCCCTTGTCCAATATCGGCACGTGGTCGAGCTCTTCCATTGATGAAGAAAACGAACGAGAAACGGACACGACCGACCTCTCAGACGCTGTATATATTTTTATTCGCCATTCTCTCTTGCCCCCTCCCCTCTCCCTCGTTCATCTTTCAGTGCTAAGGAAGAAGAGGGAATTAAGGAATATTTGATAAGTTTTGTTCTCCGGAGAGATCGAATTGACATTTTTTTTTAACAAAGTTTGACAAGATTTATTTTCAAAAGAATACCCAAATGAACAAGATTTCAGGCGGTTTTTAAATTAAATTAACCGTTATTATCATTCGATAAATGATTTTGTTAGACAGCTAGTGAAAAATCATTGTTAATATTCATTAAAACATATTTTTGAGGTGACGAAATTTTTATTTCGTGAAATCAACGCTTCACAGCTGTTTGGATATGCTTTTCATTGATGCTGATTGGATTTATTGTAATTGAATGACAGCTTCTTGAGGCCTAGCATTAAGTAAGCAGTTTATATTTGCTCGAGATTTAGCTGTTCTCGGGTTGTAATTAAATCTCTGAAAGTTATTCTCCCAACAAGGCGAAAATGGCGAACTTTGATGATTACGAAAAAAAAAAAAAAAAAAAAAAAAATCATCGCGATGATAGATAAAACGAGAAAAATGACGTATTTGGTTATTTCGTTCGTTAAAAATAATGAAGAATTTTAAAGAAAAAATACGTCAACGTTCTCGTATTCATTGAGTGTGCCATTGTATGGTCGTATTGCAAAGTAGTACGACGAATGAAAAAGCCACAGCAGCAGGTCGCGTACAAGGAAGGTGTTATATTATATACTCGTTGGAAAACATTCCCATAGTATATAAGCTGTGCACTTGCACACGCGAGTGAGCGCAAAAAAATTGAATTAACATTGAGAACAGGTTTAAATCGTACGCGATTTACGTGTGTAATGGGCGTAGCGCGAAGAGTTACGCACCTGGGATATCAAATGCATCCAGCTGGGTAGCGGTTGCCACGATCGTCACCACTTCCACACTGGGTGCGCGGCGGCGGGCCTTATGAGTTTTGTGGTCTACGGAATAAGGAAAATATGATGGCTCGTATGAAATGGATCGTTCCCTTGTTTTTTTTTTCTTTCTTTTTTCTTTTTTTTTCTCCCACTATTCTTATTTACTTCTCACTTCACCCTTTTACTCCATTTTTCAAGTCTTCGATATGCAAATAATATTGAGACAAATAAAAAAGGCAGTTTACACTCAATCCAAAGCGGAGACCACACGCTCTTTATTCGATCATTTGATTCGTTAAATATTCGAAATTCTCACGGGTCTCCGACTACCGTTGAGTCAGGATTATAGTCTCTCGGGGAGTACACTCTCAAAGGAATTATGAAATCAGCGTCAAGGCGATTTTGTGCCCGAACTTTTGCATCTCGATCGATAAATTTGATTTTTTTTTCGAATGCTCGTGTGAGCTTTTGACAAAAATTGGAATTTTTTATAGTTTCGAGATTGAAAAATTTGAAGAAAAATCAACAACGAACGATCGCTTTATCGTTCATTCCAAACGCGTATTTTAAAGACGAAGAAAATTGATGACGATGCGGATGAAGATACTTGGAAAAAAGTAGGAGTCACCGATACGTCGTAGCAGTTTTTAGCTCGAGAAGGAAAATTGATTTTTTTTTCTTCGCAATTGCGAATTGAGCGAAGATTCTCGATCTCGTGTTGAACGTATAAACGATGGATATTGCGGTGGTATAATAAGATGACGTAAGGCGTAGCGAGTTTTAGCGTGCGATCTTGGTACACACTCGTTGCGACTGCGAGATCTTTGTTAAACGCGCATTCTTGTAGTCCGAACACGGGAGAGAAATAGTTTTCCCCTTGAATGCACGTACCAAGAGAGAACAGTCACGAACGCTGGTAACTCGCTTATTATAACCGCGACGCATTTGCAGCAGTCCGTCTGCTCGTTCTCTCCATGCTGGCTGATCATCAAAGCGGTATTGCACCATCGATCGTATACACACGCTGCTGGACCAAAGAAACGAGCATATTCTTGAGCCTGCTCGCGAAGGTTATTCGGTAAACGTTTATTTCCGCGACTCTATACGAGACTATTTCACTTTAGCTTTTTTCATACAGAAAAAAAAAACCCAAAACTATGTTACGAGATAGGCAGACGTACCACCGGATTTCAATCCGTTTCGCAAAACAGTCGTCAATCCGGAGAATCAACTTTCAATTCTAATCCATTACAAAACCCCAAAAATACTTTTAGCCATTCAATTCAACTTATTTATGACCAAAATAAAGTCGAAAACGTCGTTAAGGAGGGTGGCTACATACAACAATATGATAAGAATTTAATAAAATTTAGTGATAACATTCTTTAGCATCAAATGCAATGACACAAATTTTTTCAAATTTTTCGTCTACATAGTTGTCGAATAATTGAAGTTTACAATATGCAAAAGATATACCTATATATTATCAGAATCCTATGCTTACGGATGTAAACTCTAGTGTTAAATTACTCGCAAAACTATGTAGAAGAAAAATCTTAAAAAATTTCTATATTCATATTTAATCCAAAAGAATATGCTCACCAAATTTCATTAAATTCTAATCATTTCGAATTTTCTTATGCTTTTAACATAGCAACATTGTTGTGTGTAGCCAACCTCCTTAAACAACTATTTGATCCTCCAGTCCGAGGAGACCAAAAGATTAAAAAAAAAGAGAACGCTCCCGTTCGCTACACAAAATTCAGTAAATTCCAATTTGAAAAAGATACTCGAGTATCATCCCCGTATTAGACTAACCAAGGGGTGAGCATTCACAGGAGAGAACACCACAAAAAATGCGACGATCACAGTAGAAAGAGTCTGTTTGATTTTCCATTGGTGTCGGGCAGCATCCTCTACATAATTCGTTATCGCAACGGTGTTGAAAAAATGGAGTAAGATTCGAGAAGGTTTATGCGCAAAGGGTAGTCACGAATTCCAGTGTTGAGTGTATAGGTATACGAGCTATGGCTACCGTATCCCTGACTATCTATACATATATATATATACAAATATGCAACAATACACACATATATACGTATTCTCGTTCTCGCGCGCGCTCTTGCACCGGTTCCGCGGAAGGCAATTGAAGACGAGAGATTACGTTTGAAGGAAGGAACACTTTTTTGCCGAGTTCTCTCCTCTCGTCTCTTCTCTGTGCTGGCTCGCTCGCGCAGGACCCGCGAGATGCACCACCATCACAGATATATACGTATATATATATATATATATATATATAGAGATGGCGGCTTGTCGGCTCTCGTTCCCCGTGGCGGCATGCCACCATCAATCCGAGTCGTCGGAGCTCCTCCTCTTCCTTCCTGCGACTCTACGTGAAAGGCATTATCTCTCTCGTGCTCTGTTCTCCTGTGTATATATACTTCTTTCTTTTTCTCTCCTCTTTGCTCTCCGACTTCTTTCTTCGCCCGCAGCAGAGAGCACATCCAAGAGAGGATCGCGAGGAGATATACATTGCTCTTTCTCCTTCTCTCTCTCTCTCTCTCTCTCTCTCTCTCTTTCTCTTTCTTTTTTTTCTCTCGGTGCTTACTCGTTCTGCTTGCGTGGCCCTCCAGCGGCCCTCTCTGTGCTCTCATCCGCGGCTCAGCCGCGGAATGAGCCTTCTCTCCTGCGCCCGCATCCGCACAGGGGTGATCGCAATCACCAGGCAATAAGAGTCACCCTCTCGTTCCTCTCTTGCACTAAAATAAAAATAAAAACTCTCGGTGCAGCTTTCAGAACTAGAGATTCGTCTTTTCGATCCTGATGAAAAAGTACACTCGCCTATATAGGGCGGCGAGACACTCTCAACGGTGCAAAGGGCACATTGATGGAGATTAGTTTTCTACTTAAACTCATTTTATCACGAGTTTCATAAAGTAATGAAAGTTACTATTTTCAAAGCCTTTGTAAGGTACGTTTTATCGCTGAGTAACTCGGCTAGAGCCGATCGCTGAGTCAAGAAAACAAAGAGCCCTGATTACTTTCCTTCTTTTGCCGAATGAATTCATCAGAAATTAAACACGAATGAATAAAAAAAAAAAATCTTTCTTTTCGGAGCTATACTTTACGAGCTGAGTCCTTTCGAAAGAAACTTGCCTAGAGTAATTTCAATCCAAGAACAGAGCTTATCAGTCGAAGGGGACCGGAGAAGAGCACGATTCCAATGTTCTTCAATTGAGATCCTACTCAAAAAGGCTGAAAACTCGTCCGAAATCTTCGTTATTTCCGAATGAATCTGTGAATATTTGTTTTTTTTTCTTTTTTTTTGTAGAAAATTCTGAATTCGTCATCCGTCGTTCACGCCGAGAGATGAATCAGTGTTCGGTGGATAACAAAAGATAATGCAGAGATGTTCATAGTTCTGTCATTTCTTTCATTCTTATTCTCCCCTTCCCTTTATCCCTCTTTTACGTTTTCCCTTGAATCCTTTTCTCTCTCTCTCTCTCTCTCTCTCTCTCTCATATTCTTCACTCTTTTTCCTTTCCTGGACTCACGTATTCGTAATCTTGTTCTTTTTCCTTGCCCCATCTCTTAACGTCGTCGTCTTCGTCGTTTACGTCGCGGTTTGTATATACAACAGAAGGAATCAGCGAAAGTCATCTTATATATATCTATATATATATATATATATATATATATATATATATATATCTATACAGGCATAAATACATACACGCTCGATGGCAGTGCACCAACACATACGTAGCTACGCGAGAAGCAGCATCAGCAGTGAATCATGTCCATTGACTGACTGGGTTGCGGCGGGTGAGCCAGACAGACGGCCCGGCCATATACAGAATAGATTCACTTGTGGGGACTCTCTCGAATGACGCTTCATCTCTTTCTCGCTTTTTCTATATCTTTTCTCTCTCTCTCTTTCTTTTTGTCTCGCAAGTTTGTTCCCTGTATAGGCGCAGACCAGCTTATGCTGTCGTATCTCTCGCGTCTTCGTTCACAACTCTCCCCTTCTAAGCCCTCCCTCTCTGATCTACATTCTACAAGAGTCTACGGTTTTGTCCTCCCCCTCCGTATATTTCTCTTTCTCTCTCTCTCTCTCTCTCTCGCTCCTTCCATCTCCGGAAGTTTGGCTCTTTTTTCTCCCTCTGTAGATTTCTTTCCTTCTCTCTCTCTCTTCCTCTACCTTTTTCTTTTGGTCCAGCCTTCATCACCTCGATGTATATGTCTCATCACACACGCACACTTCGGTAGAAACAGAAGTCGTAGTGACGCGCGCCCCTTACGGTGCGAACCACTCACCACTGCAGAAAGGCAGACCAAACAAAAAGAAAGAGAGAGAGAGAGAGAGAGAGAAAGAGCGAGAGAGAGGTCTTATAAATTGTAACGCGTTTCGCGCACGACTCCCGTCATTCATAGTCTCGAGAATACGCGGCGTCGAGACGAGCATCAGACTGGATCTCGCGGTAGGAAAGACGGCAAAGGGGAGGAAAGCGATAGGCACCGAGGACCCCGTAGGAATTAAGAATGGGCGAATCTTTTTCTCCTGCGGTCGCATTCTATTTTTTCAATGCCATTCGACAGGTGGCACTATGTTTTTTATCCTCTCTCTCTCTCTCTCTCTATATCTCTCCCTCCCTCTGCCTCATTCTCCCTCGCTTGCTACTTTTTTTAAACCCCCCATACTATCCGAGTCAACGGTTTTCCCGATTCTCTCCCGATTCAATAAGAATAGCCTCCCCCTCCCCTGCCCCTCCAAAAAGCAACGATCAAATTATAGACCGAGTTGTGAGCAAGGTCGTGGTCGTCCGAACCACCGGATGTACGATTATCGAAACCGGGCAAGTGTTAACAAAAATCCTTTCAACGATCGATTAAAACTTTTCTTCATTCTCGTCTTCCACGTTTTCGTCATCAATTTTTCTCAACTACCATCCTACACGAGAAAGGGTTACTCTTACATCCAGATTGTCAAAGTTTCATCTTTTCGTCGCAAAATCATATTTTACTCGGCCAAATTCCTAACTATCCTGATTCGTCATCCTCTCGGTGCACTTTGCATTTGCTCTTGATCTTTCAAGAAATATAGAGAAAAAAAACCAGGGTACAGCATCTCTCGCACAAGTCCGGTCTCGACGCGCGACATCCTCTCGTTCAAGAAGGAGGCGTGGACTTCCATCCTGAAGAGTACAAAAGCAGAGACGAGTGCATCGATCAATTGCATTTCTACTTTCCTGATACTCCGAACGTTTTTCTCTAGAGTTTCGAAAAATCTTTGTGTCGGGAATGGGTGAAGTATAGGAATGGCGGACATCGAGATTGATGAAAAATTGTCAACGAAGAAAATGAAGAAATTGCGTAAAAATGTAGACTCTAAAATCGAGATAGTTGAGACGAAGATTTCTGAGCGTGAGGAGAGAGAAGAGTCATCTGTACGTAAAGCGTATATAGAACGAGGAGGGAAGAAGCGCGTCTCCCGAGCGACGACACGACGCCCGGCACGATAATCCCGCGGAGGACGCCGGGCGGCCACGAGGATCGACGCCAGCACGAGCGCGGTCCGCCACTACTCAGCCGAGACTCGCTTCATTCCGTACTAGGCCACGAAAGGCTGCGGAAAGGAGCGCGGGAAAGAGGCGCGAAAAGTCATACTCAGTTACGAGGCGAAACACTCGCTAAACTCGATCTATAAAAAAAGGGGAAAAGATAAAGATAAGAAAAATTGACGAAGCTCCTACTGTGCTTGAAGAGATTCATGTACGACGTCGAGGAACGAGTGTGCCAAAAGGCCAAGAGTATCGAAAGGCTTATCGTCGTCACCGAATCGTGCGTATCGAGAAGAAAATAGAAAATCAAATTCACCGATAACGTCGATCGTCGTGAGCTGGTAAAAGAATTTTAAAAAAATTTAAAAAACGACAACATTTTATCGATAAGTTCGAACGAAGTTGAAAAAATATATGATCGCGAGGATTTTCCGGGAGGCGAAATTTGTCGGGTGATCATAGTCGCGATATAGTGGCACTCGCGAGCTCGCGCGGATATATAAGAGAGATCGCAAACGCGTGGCCGTGTTTATTGAGACGAGCGAATCGGGAAGGGTCTCTCCTCGCCGCGAATCCCCGGAGAAAGAGAGGATAAAAGAGAGTAAGATAGTGTGCTTGAAAAAAAAAAAAAAAAAAGTAAAAGAGAGAGGGAGGGAGAAGAAAAAGAGAGAAAGAGAGAGAGAGAGACAGAGCGGTAGTAGTATATAAAAAGAGAGTGTGAGCAAACGCGAGGTACCGGGAAGGGGCGCCCGTGCTCTTTCCACTCTCTCTCTCTCTCTCTCTCTCTCTCGTACACTCATTCGCGTGGAAGAGTGGAAGGTGGAGGTGGTGGACGACGACGCGCCGCGGCGGCACACACCATCGCCAACGGTGCTCTCACCGTGTGTGCTTGCTTGCTCGCTTGCTGGCTGCTGGTGCCCTGGCCTGACGGAGAGCAGACCCAGAGGAGGAGGATTATAGTGGGAGAAGAGATTTTTCGTAGTGGGGTGGCGGAGGACCGACCGATTCCTCGTGTGCGCGGGTGATTATCGGCGAACGTCGTTCGACTCTCGTGCATACGGACCGCTTTTACCGAAACCCACGAAAAACGAGGAAGAAAAACATAAAATTTTGTTGAGAAAAATTAATTTAAACAAAAAATAAAACAAACAAAAACCCTCCCGATCCGTGGCGGTGCGTGTGTGTGCGTGTGTGCGTGTGCGTTTACAAAAATTTTCCTCACTTTTCATTCTTAATCTCTCGTTCGTCGAATCGATGCTTAAAGAAGCCGGGAAAATTCAAATTTCACGCAAATTCACGAGGACGATGAAATGTATTATTTAAAATTAAAAAAACGCTGAATCTGCATAATAAAATTGACAACGATAATAACCGTTGTAACAGCAAACTCGTAAAATATTTGTTCGTTACGCAAATTTTTACTTCAGAGAGACAGAGAGAGAGAGAGAGAGAGAGAGACGAAATAAGTTTGAATTCGATTGAACAAATTCTCTCGGCAAGGTGCAAGTGAAATTCAATAATACGAGAGGAAATACGAGAAGACGTGAAAAAAGAGATAGATCGTGAATGCCCGGTGTTAGGAGCTTGAGCTTAACATCCCGCGAAAAGAGGTATTAGAAAGAGAGAAATGCGTTAAAAATATCCACCGTCAGGCTCGTGTCCATCAACTGCGACGATTGCATCGCTTTCTCGCTGATCTTGTTCCTTTTTCTTTTCTTCTTCTTCTTCTTCTACTTCGTCTTTTTTGAAATAAAGAGAGTCTGAGAAATTCCGGGAGAGTTTCTCGCGGCTTGAATCGAAAATCTCCGTTGTGCCGGAAAAATGTCGTGTCAAAAAATCGCAAGTGTCACTGATCGTAGTGTTGCGAAAACGTCGGTAAAGATTGTCCTGCTCTTACTCGACGACACTACTTGCCCTTCGCGTCCGCCCAAGAACGACCGTTTTCACTGATTTCTCGTTTCTCATCATTTTCTAAACTCTCTTATCCAATCGTGCGTGTATCATGCTCGATAATTCGTTAACGAACTCTACAGATCGCGAAAAAACTGAGCTTTGACTTTGAACTATTGAGGAGTGTGATTGGAAGAGCGATAAAACAAGGTGAAAGAAACGAGTGGAGCGTGAATATTTCGACTGAAAAAAAGTAACTCAATTCGTCGCCTCATTATTTGACAACTTCTGTCAATTAGATAATGAAATAATCGTTACGTGATAAAACTAGAGAAACTTTTCTAATTAGGAAACTGTGAGATCGTTGAAGAAATAACGAGAAAAAGTACAGTTCAAGGGGCGAAATTAATTTTCCATAAAAACCCCATAAGCCACGTGACAATTTAATTTCGAGTCCCGATAGACACGTGGATTCCTTGAAGATTTGTTGGCGAATCATTTCCCAAAGACAAATGTTCTTCGCGGATCTATGAAAACGTGAAACAGACTTTGCGTTTCATCAGCGAAAAAATTGTTCGATCAAAAGGATCGAAACGATCAAAAAGATATCGTAGTGTCGTGCGACTGGTCAGATGAAATATGAGACACGAGGATACGTTGGAAAAGTGACGTTTCTTGTAAAAGTTCAAACGGGAATAATAACGAGGAGATCGAAGCTCGGCGAAGAAATAATAATAGCAGAATCAACGGAAGACCCGGAGGCAAAAAAACCTCGGGGCACCTGGCGCAGGGCGCCTGAGATGACGGACGCGCGACGGGGTACTCGAGCACCCCGCTACAAGATCTTCCTCTTGACACCGCTCATCGGCCTCTTGCTCCAAGCCCAATCTGCTACAGGTAAAATTCCCCCCCGGCAGTTACACTCGCATTGCTTCACGTAGTACATTCATTTTTCAGGGTTGTTTCATCGATTAATCGAATATTTTTTTATTTCGATTGCTTTTAATTCGCTAAATCGATCAATTCAGAAGAATTTCCGATAAAATTTTCTTTTACATTCTTCAAAAAAAAAGGGTTGACGATAAAAATGATTTGGAGATTTGTGAGCAACTTCGAAAATGATTTTTCTATACCTTTCAACAAAATTTCAAATTCTACTTCGAGTTTACGTTCATGGCAAAAAATCTCCGAAGTTTCAAACGATTTTTAACAATGTACCTGGCGAAGGATTGAATCAATCTTCAAACAATTTTCTCTCGTCAATATTAAATTTAAAAAATGAGATTTGAAGATTCATGTCATTTGAGTCAACATTTCGATAAAAAAAGAGCTTTCCATCCAGGCAATTATTTACTGATAAAACTTCTCTCTGAATATAGAATATGTATACAATCCTTTTTATAGCTTGCTAATCG
Organism: Campoplex capitator; assembly: GCA_037576405.1. NCBI lineage: Eukaryota > Metazoa > Arthropoda > Insecta > Hymenoptera > Ichneumonidae > Campoplex > Campoplex capitator. Next base: position 289,034 of record JARBWI010000032.1, on the reverse strand, counting down.
TCACCAAATGAAAGCAAATTATCAAGACTTTTTCCTCATACAGTAATTCTATGAATAAAATGATTTAAATCGTTTGAACGAAACTGAGTTTATTAATTTTTTGCACGGTGCTCGATCAGCATTTGAAATATTTCATAAAAAAAAAAGCAATAAGATTTAAACATTTTTTCACCATGAAGTTTCATATTGAAACGAAGTCTCGACAGCATCGCGTCTGCAATGTCGATCGAGTTTTCCGTAGTTTCTTCGTTTAAAAACAATGCATTTAAGTCTTTTAAGACCCAAAGCCGATATATACAAATATGTATACGTGTGTGAATGTAGTTAACAGCGACAAGTCACGAATGGCACGTTCAATGAGTCGCAAATGTGTAACCGAAGGAATCAGAGCAGACAGGAAAGTCCATGTACATAATAGTAATATGGCTCGAGACACGAAGACACATCGTTAACTTTTCGACGTCTCAAGGCGAGAGAAAAGTTAATCGTCGCGACTTGTGTAGTGATTTCTCACGCGCTGCATACGTTCATATAGCCATTCGGAGAAGATAATACTCGCGGAGTAAAATAATCGTATTATTCGTAAGCCGAAGTAACTGAAGTACGATTTATCACGAAATTTCGTTTCTTCCTTTCAGCAAAAACAATAATAATAATGGACAACAAATAAAAAATCTCAGAGTTACTTTTGACCAGCACGTAGAGAATTGCACCGTATATCGTATCTTTCTGGTGCAACAAGTGGCACGGTGCTTGTGATGGTATGGTGAATTCTTTGCTCTTTTCCTCTCTTTCTTCTTCTCCCTCTCTGTTATTTCTCTCTCTCTTTCTCTAACCCTCCCTCTCTCTCTCTCTTTCTTTCTCTTTCTCCTTCTCCTCGTCGGAGGCCGATGTCCCCGATTTTTTTAAATCGTCTCCTCTTCCCGGGAAATTAGCATTGAATGCAGTGTGTTGTTGCGCACCAAATATATAAATTGCGGGAAAAGAGGAGCTACATGTGCGCGCTGCTTTCGTTTTAAATGGAAAGATTTGAGACTGCGCTACGAAATAAAAAAGTGCAAATTTATACGCAAAATATTCTTTCGGGAGGGTTGACCTTTGACCCCGAGATCTATTAGAATTTCATCGATGATTCTTTGGAGCATCGGAAACCGCGTTGAAACACCTCAGGAATAAACAAAAATGAAAAGATTTATTCGATTCTGTTAGAAGGAGAATTTCTTCCAGAAATTGGCGGTTTGTGGAGTTTGAAAAAGACTTTATTCACACCCTTCATACATCGACACACATTTATGAGCGTAAGAACGACGGAGAGACGAGCACTTTGGTGTTCATCGCGATGTTTAGTGGTCCCATACATTTACCCTGTCGGTACGTAAACCCAGCGGAAAGTGTGACCTTTTACGCGGGCCTCCTGCTGTCGCGGCACTCGACCCTCACACACTAAACCGCGCTATGACGAGAGAACACACGACACGAGGGTCTTTGACGCCCGACTCCCCATTCTCTCTCGCGAGAGAGCTTTTCTGGGTCAAACACTTGGCTATACGTGCGAGATATACGTGTATATGCGACTCGTTCTCACCGCGCGTTTGTCGACAAATCGCGTTTTCGCAAAATTCTTCAAGAGCATTGAAACTTGCGAATGATTTTTTTTTTTCTTTTTCGAATTCCTATTATTCCTAATTTCCATTGTAGATTGTCACGAATCTCGATCGTTGGATTGGGGAGAGAAAGAGAGAGCTCTGAGTCACGTTGGATCAATGTCGTTCGTAATTTACCGCGAATCATCAATCGCGTCTCAACGATTTTTTCAAAAGTTTCTCGAGTCGTCTCGATCCACGCAAAAAGCGTGATTAAAGCACGTATTTCAGACTTTTTACGATCGATAAACGGTCAATGGAGTTAGAAAAAAGAGACGATAAACGCGAAGGCTCGATCGGTGGTTAACGATCCTGGAAAGAAGTTGTAGTAAAACTACATTTACTGACGCAGAAACACTCGCCGAGAAAGATCTTTCGGTCGCGAATAAAATAGAAAAGGGCTCTGCATACGACACAATCGTCAGGATGTTGCTGAAGACTGATAAAAAAGAATACAAGAGAGGAGAAGCCTGTCGTACTTCACCGCGGTTGAAGCAGTATATTCGCGTCCTTTTTCCACTCCTCGATCTCATCCCTCTCTGCCGCTGCTCCTCAGAGAGGTCTCTCTCTCTCATCCCCTTAAGCTTCTTCCCTCTTAGCGAAAATCTCGTTTTTCATTTGCCTCTCTCGATCTTTCCCTCTCGTTTCTTCTCTCCTTGCGGTTTCATTCTCCGCGTGTCTCCTGGAGTTCTGCGAGGATGACCAGAAGCCTGGTGCTCGCGGATGCCCGGGATACAGGCCAAACGGAGCACTGGATCAACTCCGTCTTTTTCCTCCTCGGGATCGAAGAGAGCCGCTGACACGCAAACTGGTTCCTCCATTACAACCGAAATTTCTCTTCATTCGTCTCTTCGTATCTTCCATACCCCTTGCTTTTTCATTTTTATTATTCATCCTATATATCTGCGGCTTGCAACCCAATCCGAAGCAGATAGGCAGAATAATAAAAACCCTTTATTTTCGCTCTTAACGTTTCGTTTCTTCCTCCCTTACCTCGTTCATGTCCGCCGGTCATTAATATATAATTGAGGGGACAGAGTTCTTCCAGTGAAATAAGTACAGCGGCAGAAGTGAAAAGATTACCGCATTACCAAAACTAATGAAGGTATCTTTTGGCTCGTACAACATTGTTGCAAATCTTCTTACTTCTCATTTCCATTGGATGCACGAAAGATAAAGACTCCGACTAATTATATACATCATCTCGTCAACCCTTTCGTATTCCGCAATACCCGGCCGGCCAACGGGAAGCAGCTCCAGTCTCTAAGCCCCATTCCCCAACCGTTTATTCGACCAAAACCCACGACATGCTACACACCTGCTTCGAACCACTTAATGGAAAAGAATCTTTTCGACAAGTGTACTTGTGACTCAGTTATGATGCGTAACAGACCTCTGTCCAATGTATCCTATCAAAAATCCAAAAGATTCCAACCAATTAAGAGCTTTTTCCTTAACCCTGGAAGTCTGCCATCAATCCGTTTGCCTTTCGAATTCTACGCCGGATCTAGTAATGACCCGAATCGTTCCGATCGTTCACAATGTTCGTCGTCTGCAATTATGGACTCCCGTACACCCACGTTTCGTTTTTTTTTTCATTCAATAAAACCTGCTTATTTATGAGTGCCTGACAGACAAATGTTTTGATGGGGTTACTCCCCATTCCGCGGTGTAACTTTCTTCAGTCAAGTTTACCACGTTTTACTTGCTGCTGCTGCAATGGCAGCAGGGTCCCTGGGTATTGAAACACTGCAAAGAGATGTGTCTCGAGACGTGGCAACCCGCATTCTACCAATCTTATAACATGTATTTCTCGTATACTTTGTCGGAGTTCAAATGTACTTTGCGGTTTTGGTCAAATGTGGTTACGTTTATTATGTAGCCAGACGAAAACGAGTTAACGGAGAGAAAAGCCTTTTGCCGAAGCAAAGTACGGTAATAATTTCGGGCAATGCACTCGAGTTAACCTCATGCGGTCCTCTCCCCTTTATTTTCTCTGCTTATCTCTTCTTCTCTTGGATAATCAGCTTGCCATCTTTGACTCACAAATATTTCTTGATTTTTTTTGGAAAACTATTCAATGTCATCGAGACTCGAACTACCTGATTGTAGTTTGTGGAAATTTTCTTCTATTTTCTCATCGAAATACCTCGGCAAGTTGAACGATCAACAAAATGACTATCTGTACTCGAGTTTCTCCAGAACGTCAACTCTGCTTTCCAGTAATCGATGATCAAGTATGCTGGGTTTGATGCTCTCATTGACCTTTTATAAACGCCAAATTTGATAGCTTTACCGAAGAGAATTAACCGATGAAAAGTAACGGATGAAAGAAGGCTGCGGCGGCTTTATGCGATGCCGGAACATCTGACCGAAAGAACATTCACCAAATGCTTATGCTATACATATACTAAGAGAGATACGAGAGCGAGAGAGCGAATTGAGCGCAGCGCGGCGTTGGTCCACAAGCTGGCGGACGAGAGTTAAGGGAGGTCAGTGGCAAAGCGAACCGGCCGCGAGTCAACTGTTCACCGCGACTACGCGAGACATCCCAAATTTATTCACATTCTTTTTTTGTCTTTTACCCCGAGTCCAGCCAGTAAATCCGGAAAATTTTCATGCCGACTATCTTCCGTAAAAATCGACTTCTGTCCCCGGTGATCGAGTTCATTCAACACCAAAATTCTGTTTATTTAGCGATTAAGCGTCAAAACAAATTCAGAAAACGTGAAGATGGATACACCTGCTCGATCCTATTGATAAAACGAGTACATCGATGCTGTCAGAAAGTATCGAACGGTTCGAGAAGCGTTGCCTTTGATCATCAGAAAATGAGATTAAAAAAAAAATATTGAGAAATGATAAACAAATGGAAAGAAGAAAGAAAAAAACGATCAATCAAGAAACAATGTTTCAAAACTTCCTTAGGATAGTGCATTGAAGTCTGTACGTGTATCTCGGAGCATTTATTCATCCGTACAACTCTTATTATATTACGGTGCTCTAGCACTCGTAATCATCAACGGCGTGCATTTTTCTGTCTGGTGAAGTGTACGCGTGGTGCGTAGGCCAGGACCTTGTTCTACTTTTCCGGAGCGCGCTAATCGCTTGAGCGCGCACCACGCGCGTTCTTTCTACGTCTACCAGAGGCGCAATCGCGGACGCGTTAATTAAGCGTAAACGCGGTGTAAGACGCAGCAGCCGCAAGAGCAACGGCATTCTCTCGATCGTTTTAACGCAACTCTTTAAAAATTCAATCGCGCGTCCCAAATATTCAACTATTTCAGTTCTGTAAATACTTTCGCTCGTCTTATAATCGATTAATCAATCTTGCGGATGATCCAACGAAACCGAAAACTTTCGACGTGATTATTGATCCTTTTGAATGCCAGCGAAATCAACGAATATGAGATTCATTTTTTTGAATCAACGGCTCTTTCGATTGAGTATTAAAAACACGAACGTTAATGAAGATTTAAAATCGCGTCAGATCGATGGCTCGAGTTCTCCATCGGAGCTTCTTCACAAAACTTTTGAAAGTGTTTTCATGCCACGTGAACATGAATAATCGAGGAAACAGCAAAGGGCTGGCTTATTGAAGAAAATAAAGTTGAAAAAGAGAGAGGAGTAGAAGGTTGACAACGGCGCGTTGTGCGAGCGCAACGCGCCAGGGTCTCGTGGACAGTGTCATGCCACACGTGGAATGCAAGACATGGATGCCGAGGGCTGCGAGCTCCGCGCACCATGCATAGCTGCGACGCGCGGATGAAAACTCCTTGCGGCGAAGGAAAGCAAAAGGAGATTGAAAAAAAAAAGAAAAAAAAATATGAAGAAGGAGAATGAGAAGACAGAAAGAGGGGAGAAAAAAAATGTGCGACGGCTACAGGCGACCGGTGCGTCGCCGCCAAGGCGGCAGAGACACATATTCCTGGGTCAAGTGGTATAGCGAACTCACCTTTTGTGCTAATAACCAAAAAGACATGACTCCAGTTTTCAAAATCCCATGAAATTCCCATTTTCCGACCTTTTATTCATCAGGGAATGGATCTGTGGGCTTACAAAATAGAGAACGAATGGAGAAGATTGAAAGGGAAAATGAGCACAAGCTTTCAACATCGAGATAAAAAAGGAGAGAGAGAGATAGAATCCGAGAGTGCTGGCAATAAAAAGAACAAGAGTCTTTTTTCTCTACGAGATACGCGTCGAGCTTTGCGAGCCAGATTCTTACGAATTTGACGGTTGCGAAGAAAAACGAGCATTCGGTGTTTATTCTCGGCGTAGCAGCTTGTAAACGTGCAGAATTCACGCCAAGAGCTATCGTTCTTCTACAATATCCGCTTAATAATGGAGAAATTTATCGAACAATTAATATACAGTAACAGTAAATACAAAAAATGCGTCTTATGCGAGCCTGCTGTATATGAAATTGAAAGTTTTATTCTTCTTGATTAAATATGGAACGAAGTCGAGACGATTAATTGCATTTTTTTGTATAATTAGAAGCAGCATCGATCATTTCAAGATTGAATAAAATTTTTAACATTTTTTCCACTTAACATTTCAATAATTTCCGGAAGAAAACCATTTTCTGGTCTATTTTTCCAAAACCAACGCAAAAAACGATAGATCATGTACAAAAATTGTTAGAAATCATTGTTTTATGTTTCAGGCGGTATATGCTGGTCGTCCATCAGTAACGGACGTTGCAAGGAACTTTTGTCCCAAGACGTAACTCGCCAGGAGTGTTGCGCCTCGAACGCCGCCGCTGCCACGGCTTACTCCGAGGAGGATCTCGACAGCGGGAGTCTCTTTTTTTGGAGGGTTCTCGGAGGTGGTGTGCACTGTCGGCCATGCAGGGGTAAGAATTTTTTAATTGCGTTTTCAGCCGTAAGATAATCACGAGAACGCTAAAGCGTTGTGATTAAAATCCAGTCTATGAAAGGAGAATCAATATGCAGCCATGCAAGTTGCTCGTTAATCCGAGATCGAAGAGTGAATTTCGTAAGAGAACAATCGTTGCTGTAGTCAAACAATAAAAACTATCGAGTGTTAAGTACTTGAAAGATTAATAAATCTCCTACGAAATTACAGCAATGCTGAATAACGATCGGATTTACTTTTTTATTTATCGATTCTTGTATCTCAATTTATCGGTAATTCCAAATATGATTAGATTGAATTCGATTATATATCTGATTGTAAAAACGATCAAGACGATTCGATTACGAATTAGGGCGACGGATAAATTGACCAACGCGACTGTGTTAGATTCATTCTTGATGGCGCATATTCGCACTCTTTTATTTGCAATAGCACCGCAGAGCATGGTCTGTGGTCAGAGATACCTTGGATTTAATCAGGTACATGCCTTCGTGGAACTAATAAAAACGTATAAAACGAATGAAAACGAAGCAGTCCTGATGATTTGAAATGTGCTGTCGATTCGAAGCTTCGATTACGATAAAAATAATCGATATTTTTCAAATAAAAAAAAAAACTAACTTTTGAAGGTTAAAAAAGTCAACGAAATTTCTATAACAGTCGGGAGTATCACAATGTAAAAGTTGCTCCGAAATCAAGTTCACGTATCTCGAGGATTGAATAATGATTGCAGAAAGTTGCGCAGAAGTACGATGCGAGGAGGGTAAAAAGTGCGTTGTCCGAAGAGGACGACCCCGTTGCGTATGCAGCCCGGAGTGCAAAGCTCCCCGAGGCGGAGGTCCGGTTTGTGGTACCGATGGTCGAAGTTACCGGAGTCTTTGCAGACTGAAGAAGAGAGCCTGTAAAAAGGGCAGCCACGAGCTCACCGTTGCTTACAACGGCTACTGCCAAAGTGAGTACCGATATCGTACATAGGATCAATCGTCGAGATAAAAATAAGTTAAATCTTCATTGTTAGCTGCATTGTAGTAAATTTGTCGAGCGAAATATGCTCAGTTTTCGGCGTCATTTTACTCGTCAATTATTCATTTCTCCTGATGCATCGCTACGTTGATCAATGAGTAAAAAAAAAAAAACACGAGGATTACGAAAAACAGGAGAAAAGATCATTCCTAGGGATTATAATCAAACGAGAAGATCTTGTCTGCCTTACCCTGACGTTACGTATCAAGAGTAGAACGAGAGAGAGAGAGAGAGAGAGAGGCGACGAGAACGAGCGTTGCACTCTGAGGGCGCAGCGCGTTGTTGGCCGCTGCGCTGGTCAACCGCAGTAATTCGATATCCTTTGCCAGGTTTTGCCGTCACAACGCTCCTGTGTGAAGTCGAGACTCGAACGAAGCCTCAATTGTAACGCGACGCGACACTTACCGAGTCTCGGCGTGTCTCTTGCTCTCGCGACTCTCGAACGATTTCAATCAGCATATACGAAGGATCGAGTTTCGATCCTCATTCTCGATTAATCGCTACGAATAAAAATCTAAACGCGCGCCACGTCTCTTATCCAGCCAATTTTCTTGCACAGGAAAATGCCTTATTTTTTAAACAAATTATTAACAAATTTCAATTATATATTCGAGCAGAGCTGACGAAAAGTGAAAACAACTCGAATCCACAGTTTCAGACTCATACAAAATGAAAAATCCTAGCAGCGCTGTTGGCAATTTTTCAGGATAAAAAAGATCGAGCAATTCTGAGGAAAAAAGTCATCATGAATATTTCTCTCCGATTAACCGATTATAAGATTCGAATGAATTCGAGTGACAGCCAATCCGCTTCGTCGTTTACGGAGAGGGTAACGAGTGGGGAGAGCTCGCACAATCGCATGACGCCGCCGCAGCCACTCCCACCTCTCCTTATCATCTTACCGGATTGGCTATCCAATAATACATAAATACGTTAGCAACGGTGATGCGGAGAGAAAAATGGGTAAAGATTTTCGTCCCAGAATATCGTTATCTTATCACTCATCGTTCGACATAACACATTCGGTATATTTCCGTTTACCAATTCAATGTAGCAGCATCAGAGACTATACCGTCACAATGTGCCAATGACTCGAGAATATTTGTCTCTTTTTTTATAGCATGAATCGCATTTTCAAGATCAAAAGACCGCTTAATCTTGCGATGAAATATCTGACGGTATTTTTTTTTTTTTTTTTTAAATTCGGGATGAATAGCCTGCAACAAAGTAGGTATACCGTGACTAAAATGTACTTACAACTAATAATGAAACGACTGTGAAAAGGAGAGGCTTTATCCAATGCCATACGAAGTGGGATCGAGGACAAAAGCATCACTTCTCTTCCAGTACAGAATACACGTTAGCAGTATTGTACTCGAGAAGAGTCGCTAACGTTACGAGCTTTTTTTCATAAATACTTTAAATACTCATTGAATCAACGTCAGTAAGCTCAAATGGATGAATGACTTGGCAAAATCGTTGAATTCGTAACCGAATACTTTTCACGTTCCAATGATACTCAATGTTTCAATTTTGATGAAAATTTTAATGCAGAAAATAAGGAGTAATAATTTACGATAAAATGTTCCGCGAATCGCACATACGTGGGAAATTATCATCGCGAATAATAACGTGTAAAGTGTCGAGCAGGTTCATGCGCGAGGGTGCGCTGCGGCCAGGGTCGAAGCTGCCTTCTCGACCAAAATCTGAGCCCTCACTGCGTAAAGTGCGCCAGGAGGTGCCCTCAGGCGTCTCATCAAGTCGCCGGTGCACGACCCGTTTGCGGAGCCGACGGAAACACATACAAGAGTGCCTGCCACCTGCGACTAGCAGCTTGTCGCGCTGGCCGAGCCATTCCGGTCGCCTATAAGGGTCATTGTAAACGTAAGTTTTTACAACCAATTTTTAACTTTACAAGCTTTAATACCCTCGAATAATAAATAGAATGAATAAATCTGCAAGCATTGCGAACTGAGTGAAAGAGACTGAAAGAGTCTTTGTAAAGAAGTTCGATCACCTTAAGAACCGGTTGATCGCAATAAAGATGAATTTTACACCGATGTAATAACGTGATTTCCTCGTCTCACTCTCGAAGATAATCGTTTTATATGGAATTAAAGTAATTTTTAGTTACCAAAAAATCCGCCAGGTGGCTTCGGCGAAATTTTGTCGCGTTGCGAAGTCAGCGTATCAAATCTGTAAAGCAGTTCCTGTTCAGGCGTATCGTGTTATCGTATATCCAGGAAAAGTGTCACAAGAATCACGCCCCGAGGGTCTCTTCAATCAGCATTGGGTAGCTCGACTTTAAAGCGTTCCGACTAACGTGCTAGCTGAACTACTAACCCAGACCGAGGGAAAATCCTTGATTAATTTGTACGCGGATGCGAATAGCCCTTCTCCCAGTCGCACTTTTATTTATCCTGGTAAATTGATGCAAAACTTGAATTCCAGAATTCCGTGACTTTCGAGTCGTGACAACAATTGTTTCGCAATCAACTTGAAGCCATGAGCCAGAAATGAGATTTAGGTACTTCGCGATGTTGGTTGTTTCGGGATAAACAAAAAATCAAATAATTTTATAGAATCTCGTCACTGCTTGAGCGCGACTCTCACATATTCGCGGTGAGATATCCTCACCGATGGAATGCACGAAATGCATCAAACCCTTCCTGGGAACAATGATAGAGGTTCCATACGGAGGACGAGACGCGGAATAACAAAACGTGCCGAGTCCAATGCAGTGGACGGATTTAAAAATAGAATTTTAAGGCGCGTCGATGAAGTCCCCCCCCCCCGGTTCTCCTCTCCTCCTCTTCCGTACTCTCCCTTCCGCGAGTTTTTTTCAGCACCGTGCAGAGGTGAAGATTGCAGTCTGGGGGAGGAGAGAGAGAGACTGTTGTGGTGGCTGCATCTTAAAGAGGACACGTCCTGCAGACGGGTACACGCACACTCTGACGCACGCAAAGGAGCCAGAACGAAGAAGCAGCCCTTTTTCGCCGAACGAAAACATGTTCTCCTCCCTGTCTGTGTTGTGGAAAAATAAGGAGAAAAGGAAAAGAGAGAAAGAGCAAGAGATGCCCATGGCTTTTGCATCGAAATTGTGGGCCTCATTGTTATCTCTTCTTCTCTCCTCTCTCTCTCTCTCTCTCTCTCTCTCTCTCTCTCTCCCTCCACCTTGATGTCTTTCGTTTTCTCTTCCTCTCGCTATAATTTTATCCTTTTTCTGTCTGTGCATCTCCCACCCTCTCGGCCACCCCACCCCGCCAGGTTTTACCAAAATCTCGTTCGCAGGTGTCGTAATCTTTTTACGACGCGCGCTCGAGAGGGAGAGAGAGAATGATATATCTGTGGCTTTTTTTATCCCAAGACGGACCTTGACGATTTTAACGAAAGGATGAACGTGGAAGGGAGAATGCTTACTTTGATAATGGCATCGGGAGAGAAATGGTGAAATTGAAAGGGTAGCTTCTTCTTCTCTTTCCAGTTTTTTCTTCTCTGTCTCTATCGTCCTCTACGCATCGTAGTGCTTTTTTCATTCGCTCTCTCTCTCTCTCTCTCTCGCCCATCCCTCCCTCTCTTATAGGGAGGGAAATAAGTTTGAAAGAAGAGTGGGAGGATGCCGAAAATAAACCCGCAGGAGTGAAGAGGCGCCTCCGGGCACGTCGACGTGTAAACATCGTATAAACTGGTATGCGGGAATGCAGAATGCATCGAACCAGCTCCCCAAAGAGAGAAAGAGAGACGATGGAGACTCTTTTACCACAACCACGATCTTCTCGTATCACAAATATATTCGTACCAGCCTCTCTCCCCCTCTCTCTCTTTAGCTTATTACGTGCCGATTCGCATATAGCCGCATACGCCGATTATACGCAGACCCATGAGCCAAAGTTTTTACCGTTTCATCGACGATAAATACTTCTATAAATTTCTCAAACGTTTTTCACCTAATCAACCTATTTTTAGATTGAACGACAAAAAGTTTTGACATTTTTACGCAAAATAGTAAAAAAAACACCAAGTTTCGACGAATTTCCAATGAAATGTAAACTAGGATATTTCTAAATGCACAGATTTCCAGAAGCGATCACGCCTATTTCCTTGAAATTCCATACTCGAATGTTCAAGACATTTTCCAATTTGAATAATCCGTTGAATAATGATTCGTTTTGAACATTTGTTTCTTTTTTTTTCGTTCAAATAAAAAAGATTCGTTCACCTTATCTGAATGTGTTAACAAATATGCGCGATAACGATACGAGATAGTGAACGAGAAATTATCATACATAAATGCACTTATTTATTTTGTTTTATTTTTTTCCAATGAACACCTGTGGCATTAATTTCACATAAGCAGCTATGACACAAATAACTCGCCATAAGTAAATTCTCCAAAGTTAGTACACCGTGTAATATCATATTTGTTTTTTTTTCTTTTTGTCGCACATACCAGGCTCTTTCATCTGAGTCTGTACTCGGTATCGCTGGTCAAGTGAACACGTGACACGACCAGGTTGAAATTTCGAAACAACTTTTATATAATTGCAAGCTGTACAGGGTTTTCTCCTATAACAGAATGGCAGGGAAGGGTTTCGACTGAAAAATCAAGAACAAAAAGCACTCGAAACGACACTTTGCGAAGGAAAAATAACAAAATATCGAAGCCCGCGATGTAGGGCAGTTTTTTCATGAATAAACAATTCAAAAAAGTGTTCTCGCGGTATTTTGAAACTCGATTGTTCGAATATCCAATGTTTATCGCGCCATAAAGTATTCAACGACCTACAACATAGTTTTTCTAATGAAAACAGTCTAATGGGATGACATAATGGGTATTTGGAAGAGACCCTTTAACGTCAGAGCTCGCTACCACGATATTACGCTGTTGATGGTGAACGCATTCGCACACCGCTGCATGTCCTTGTCGCGTCCTTGCCATCGGGTCATTCACCGCATCGTTGGACGTACAGAAAATGCGTATGAGACGGAGGAAGGGAGGGAGAGAGAGAGAGAGAGAGAGAGAGAGAGAGAGGAAGAGAAAGGGGAAAGAAGAATAATGAAAGAGTTTGAGTGAAGCAGCGTTACACCCACGCAACCGGCATATTCGAGTTTGGGAATCCGAGCCGCGCGCGCCCGCGCCCGCGCAGCCTTTTACGTTTGCGATTCTTACGAGAATAAGAGAAAGAGAGAAGAAAACACGGAATTCCACCCCCGCCATCGCATCGCGGATACCTTCCATAAATAACTTCGCTGCTCCCTCCTCTTCTCATCATTGACTTTATCGTTATCCGTCTCCTCGTCTTCTTATATCCGTGAAAGTTTTCGTCTCGTTCAATGGTCCGATCGCGAACGAGAGATAAAAAACGGTCAGACCATACGCTCCTGGACTTTCTCCTGTTCCATATCGCGCAATTATTATTAATTATAACAAGTGTTCAACGTCATGAAACCGCGTGAAGTTGAGAAAAATCGAGTAGAGCCAGAACCAAGTCGATCAGTCACTTTTTCCCTTATCGAAAAGTGGGCTGCAGCTGGTGAATGTTAATTTTTAATTCTCTTTGACAATAATAAACTCATTCAAAAAACGAAACAAAAAACATCGCTCACTGTTTTTCTCAATGGTATCAATTATCAATAGAATTGATCCCGAAGAACATTTTTATTAAACGTCAACCTTGGAGGCAGATCTTCGAAAGCCCAAAATCTTAAATCGATCAGAAGATCTGCGACGAATTCATCCCGATAGCCAGAATGGGATTCCGAGCGGACTGCGGTGACGAACACGATTCAAATGACGATTAAAAAAAAACTCTTTCCCAGCAATCCCTGACCTGGTCCAACGTACGTATAATTGTTCTCATCGTAATAAAGTGATTATGAGAATAAAGAGTTAAAGGTTATTCTATCATTGGGGTTGAGATATGATCAATGTGGAGGAAAGAAAAAGTAAAGTTCTTAAGAGATGCAGAGATTCATCGGGAGATGCTGGGAGCAGGAGACAGGCCCTTGGGTGACATTGTATATATCCTGTCTTCCTTGTCCTCTTGTCTCCGTGGTCAACGTCCACGTCGGCGCGGCGACGTTGGTCCAAGTAATGCAAACAAGGTTGAGCACCTTAAGGGGAAAGAAGAGAAGAGGCTTCACGGCACGACTGTGCGCGAGGTATGCCGTTCGTTTCATCGCCATCTCCTCTCTGAACCCTTTTGCCTCCCCTCTCATCCCCTTTTCGCTCCGGGCTGTTCGCAGCTTCTCTTCTTTTGCTTCGGCCAGAGTTCTCAGCGCGTATTCCCTGCTTCTTGTATAACGCGGCTGTGTGCTCGCGGATTTACTCCTTCGTCTCTCTTTCTTCTTCTATATTGACGAGAGCCTTCGTGCACTTATGGAATTTTACTAGTATTCACGGATACAAAGAAGCCAACTTGAGGGTTTTTTTGTTCGTTGCTCCTCGGACTGTCCATCGTGGATATCGATGAAACAAAATTATTCTTTCAGCAGCAGATCATTTCTTTTCTCAGATTCAGTACCATTGCGTCTGTCAATCTCTTCGGAATGAAATAAGTTTAAGGACCAAGTAACTGCTTCCATTAAATCCATCACTTGCACCGCGAACACACACACACGAAGAGTCGAAAACAAGTATCTATTTCAAAAATCCATTTCATGGTGGATCTTCTCGTATTTCACGTGACACAGGACAAACGCGATGCTTTCTTCCTTTCAGCATGAAGCATAATCATATGTGAAAAGTTATATATAACCGATGAAAACGTGAATCGGTAGTAAACACTCCTTTGATGTGAGTCGCGCGACGCAGATTAGGTGTTAGTTCGATGATTCATGATCTCTACATTTGGATAAGATCAACGCGTCTTGCGTCGATCTATTTACGAGAAGCTGGAACTTTATGGGTCGACGGATATTCTTAAGACCTCGGGTACAGATTGTTCCCAACATCGTTTCTCGAACTCGGTAGGATCGTTGGACATTGAATTCCCGAAGAAAAACAATCACATCGAATGTTCGACTGTGATGAATCTTCGAAGATGTATAACAAGATGAAAAAAAAAATGAATAAAAAGACCTTTTGGACGATTTCGAGATCTTCCGAGACTACAAAATCTTGAGGGTGACTTTTGCAACGCTCTGTATATAATGAGGAGGGGAGTTGTGCGGACATAAAACACAGAAGACAGGGGGAGCGAGGTCCCCGATTTCCTCGTCGAGCTTAAGTAAGTCTCGCTCTCTTTCTCCCCCGTTTCTCTTTCTCGTTCTCTCTTTCTCGAATATATATACATATATACCACCGCATGTGCGGCACATTAGACCTCTCTTGGGGGATTCACCGGGACCACAAGTTCCCCGAGATGCACAAACGCCCTCCGAGCTCCGCGAACTGAGCAATCGCGTCTCGGTAACCAGCTGCACCAGCATCACCGCGGCGTATACGTGTAGACCAAGAATGAACGGAGAGAAAGAGAAGAGATGATAAAACAGAGGAGCGGAAGAGAGCAAGAGACGAGAGTCTCTCGCGGCTTGCACAAACGGTACGAAGATCTTGTGGCGTTTTGTGATGGTTGTACGGAATCCAAGGGGTCGCGAAGACGACCATCAGCGAGAACTATCCCCGTCAGGAAATAAAGAGAACGAGTATAAGCGACAAAAAAAAAGAATAAAAAGAACATCAATAGTCTCTGAAAATCTTCTTTCTTGTCATATCTCTTCCTCGGCTTATGCACCTGTCGATGCTACAAAGTAAAGAGTAAAAGCATCAAATTAGTCAAGTATCTTGTCGCGATGTTCAACGTGCACGACGAACCGCATCGAGCCGAATGTATGCGCAGAGATAAATTGCATTACGAGTAGTGCGGGTCCGTAAAAGAGAAAAAAAAAATTACAAAATAAACGAGTGTAGCAACGTATTCGAAAATTGCCAAGTGTGCGCCTGGCCGCGCAGTGATTGCGTGGTAAACTGCAGTCCGCTATTATTCTTATTCTCATCTCGGCCGTTTGGAATGTGTCTTTAGTGCAAACGATGAATGACGGAGAAAAGAGCAGAGAGTGCACGGCACACACCGACTAGCGGCCCAACATTCGAGTAAATAAGTAAACAACGAGGGGGTCTCTTTCTGATCTTCTCTCTTGCATCTTGGCTCTCTTATACCAGTATTCACTGGGTACAATAGGTATGAGGATATATATTTATGTGAACATAAAAGTGTACGTTCTCCGGAACAAGTGCGAGGAAGACAAGACCGCGGAGAAAAGAGGTGTCGCAGTACAAATATAATGTACGCTCAGCTCGAGAGACTCTTCTCTCTCGTCGAAGGTGCGAAAGTCGTCGCGTTCGCAAATACCTGTCGCCCTCATCACCGCTAACACATTTACACACAGTTATGCCTGTACCTAGTGGATGGCTTCGTTGGATGTGAAGCGGACAGGAGACGGGACAAGAACGAGACTTGCACCGTCGTTCAGAGACAGAGAGAAAGAGAGAGGAGAGTTTCCTCTCCTGGCATAAGTTCGTTGGAAGATGTCCTTATCGTATTCTTTTGATAGGAAAGAAGTATCTGATAAGGACAAGAGATAAGTGTAGACGGCCGGGTAGAATCAAACACTGAGTGGCGAAGCGCGTAACCCGACTGGAATGAATCTCGAATTTCAGTCAAAAATTTCTTGAAGAAATGGCGTTTAAATGACAAAGACTTGGATTGAAAATGGTCGAAATTGATGAGTAACCACGTTTGATTAGTCGCATCGATCATTGCGCGGTCGATGATAATTTTATGAGAGTGACGAAGACGTTAGGAGGCTCTCGTACGAAGTTCCGTGTGGATCGCGCCAAGGAGCAGAAAGTCGGGGAAGAGCAAAGACTTCTTCCGAGACGTCTGCTAACTTTTTCACCGTTCGCATATCTACTTTGTTATATACATGTATAGATGCGCAGATGTATATAGATATACAAATATATATTTTGCGGTAGACGGTACAGTCGTTCCAACGGGTTTTCGATAGGAGGACGTGACGACGCACTCAATCTCCTTCCGCTTCTTATGCCCTTCCCGTTTTTTTTTCCCATTTTTTTTTTTTTTATCTCTTCGCAACACAGACGGGGCTCTCGCTATAGCACTTGCGGATGACGCGGAACATCTTCTCGCCAAATTGTATCGAAAAAGTGAAGTGGCGAGTGCGAGAGGGATGGAGATAGCAAGAGGGGCGGCGACTTGGAAGAGGTGCCTGTACACAGAAACACTCATGAACACAGACGCATACACACACACACACACACACAATGAGATATTTCTTCGTAATATATAGCACGTATAGCTTAACTTGTACCCAGGTAGCAGAAGATTCGTCTCCTTACGATGCTGAGGGGGTTAGTAAAAAAGTCAGCAGAGTTGCTAGTCCCGTGTGGGTGTGTTTCTGGCCGGCGCGAGTACGTGTATTTATTCGTAATGGTGTATATACGTAGAAAGACGCGGCCGCGGGGGTGTAGTGTGCGCATAATAATAAGAAAATTTCTTCTTCTCTTTCTATCCCTTTGGAGGTATCGATCCCACCCGCTTGTCAGTCGATTAATCACCCGGTGCGCACCACACACACACACATACACACACACGCACAGAGCACTCACGCCGAACTGGTGTGGTAATTGTAATAGGCCATAAATTACCGGCATCTTACAAGCCAACGCGCTCGGCTCTATCTCTCCCCGCGAACACTCTTTTTTCTCTCTTCCCTCCTCTCTCTCTCTCTCTCTCTCTCTCTTTCTCTTTTGCTCTTTACCTTCACGAAGAACGTGAGATACCAATAGAGAAAAAAGAGAGGAGGAGAGAAAGAGGAAAAAGAGGAGGAAGAGTGTACGATCCTGGTGTGCATTATGTACCCCTTGAAACTTTGCCGATCTGTTATTTGTTGCTGTCACTGGAGTTACCACGCGCGATGATGCATCGCGCATTGTACCCCGTTGAGAAAGATGAAGCGAGAATAATAGAAAAAAAAAAAAAAGATCTTGAGACCAAAAGGGTGAAAGAAGGACAGCTCCAGACAATGTTGCGTCCTACAATGCTGGTGGATTGTAAGGAACGTTTCTTCTTGGTATTAATCTGTTTTGCTCTCTTTATTCGACCAACTTTTCTTGCCTCCGCTTTCCTGTGTCGAAGATCTTTGAAGCAGAAAAAAACAAGTCGAGAGTAAAAAAAAGTGCCCAGAAGTTCTAGAGAATTCTATTTGAATTGCAAACTCTTTGCTCTTCAATCCTGCATCATAAATATCATGAATCACCTTCTATAAACCCACTCCGATATCTTTTCGACTATTCAACATCATCTACGTACGCGGGACACGTGAGCTCTCGTGGCCTCAGTAGAACACAGAACACAAGATTTTATCCGAAGCTGGGATCTTTAGTTAATTAGCCGAGGGAAGCTCCGCACCGTTCACACAAATGTGTCGTGCTCCGAGAGCTGTGGAATGAGCCTCGCGAGGAACATAAGAATGTTTTGTTTTTCACGGTATTTATTCGCTCGTAGATAGACCCGAACGATTGATCGAACCCTAACGTATCTATTCAATGTCAAAGCCAATTAATATCGTCCGTATACATGGTCAATTACGAGTCCCAGGGTAAAGGGAAGCTTAGCAAGAATGCATGTTTCCGATGTTATCGAAGAACTGGAACTGCTCTTTTCGCATCTACATTTATATTCATTTGTTTGGATAAATCTCAATTTTTCTGTCATCAGATGTTTTGTAATAGCGCTGTAATAACCGAGAGTTTTCTCCTCACAGCCTAAAGTTTACGAAGCCAATTTATTAGTTCGAAATTAGAAAGTAAATGAGTCCATAACTGTCGAAGTATACAAACGTATCAAAAATTGACCAATTAAATTATTATTCCAGCATACATCCAATAAATCTTAACTTTTGATGCCCATGGACTACATTTACCGCTGATTCAGCGCAGACACACGTCGGAGAATAAGCTTTCTTTCATTTTTGTTTTTTTGTTTTCCTTCTTTTTTTATCTCGAGAACTTTTTGTTTCCCTAATGCGAATAGTCGGATAAATTCCTCGGCGTTTATGTGGTATCATTTGGTATTAGCTTAACCATACACATGCCATTTCGCCTGGAGGTGCCCCGACGTTGCGAATAGGTACTACTGCATGTACCAGGAGCTATTATACTTCGGTATATACGGAGCATATTATATCTCTACCTTTCACCACGCGTGCCCAACGGCCCAGAAAACTAACGCATTCCCTGGCTCCGATTGCAAATAGTTAATAAGCGTTTTCTCTCGACCGCCAACTATCGGCAACTCAGGGTGTACGTACATATAGGAAACTCGGAGAAGAAACGTTGCTCGTGTTGCGCATATTCGCTGCTGCTGCTGCTGCTGCTGTTTTGGCCAGGAAAAAGCAGTAAAACAAGAGCAGCTCCGGGGCTACCGTAAACGCGGAAACGATTAAGTATCTTCGCTACTTGATCGCACGAATATTCGTGCTCGTAAAAACATTTTAGGTGTAAAAAGGATAGAATCGTAGTAGCGGACGATACTTATTCTTTACTCGCTCAAAGAAATTCTTCATTATACTCAGCAACAGAAAAAGAAAAGGATAAGACGGGGCAGGCGAGACACGGAGCCTTTTATAGGCGCGGACAGCGGTGCTGGGCATACGCGAGAGCGCTGAGCTCGCCGCCATCTAGCGGACGGTTAACGAAGGATCGAGTGTTCCAGGGCAAATTCCCGTAGATTTTTTCACCCGAAAGACTTGACTTTGCACATGTCGAGAGCCTCGTTTTCGACGTCGTTCTGACAAGTCAAGATTTTAGAAGTTTTTTCAATCAGTTCCAAATGCCAACAAACACAGAAATTAATGTCTCTCGATATTTACTCGAGCGTCCCAAGACGCGACAATGTCTTCAAGCTTCTTGCATCTTTTATTCTCTTCTAACATTCCGTTCCATTCAGTTCTAGGTCGTGTTACGACCAGTGGTACGCGCGATACGATCCTATTTTCGAGGCTCGCTGAGCTTTCTCCCTCTGTGTACAGTCTTGCATAAGTCGCAGGTGGCTCCGGGCGTGTTCGTAGAGCTCGAACGAGAGACACCGCAAGGCGGGAAGAGTTTGGAATCGAATGGGAACGCACTCGTGGGGCGTAAGGATGGACAAATTTAGTTCTTGGCATCAAGAGTGATTCTCGCACCGAACCCAAGCCACTTTCTAGTTGTCCCGTAAATGTCACCATTCGGTCTGATCAATGCCACGTTTTGATTGCTTCTTTGGTGAATCCTCGTTCGAGAGTCCGCGTACCAATGACATATTGTTTCCATTGTTTGCATGATTCACTCGATCATTCAAAGATTCTACAAATCCACAATTGTCACGAGCACCGATCAACTGAAAATTTTGTTAGCAATAGCTTCATTCCCCTATTGAAGAATTACTAGTTCGACGTTATGGCGAATGTTACATTTTCCAAAAATATCAGATCAGCACAGAGATTATCATTCGTAAATCCGTGCTCTTGGCAATCCTGTGTATTCTCCGGTGCGAGCATTGAATGGAGCATTTATTCTGGTTGGCTGTGGGTAAAGCGCAACATGATGCACAGAGTACGCGGGGCGAGCATAACAGTTGAGTATCCGAGTTACTATAAGGGTAAGGGGATATTATAATACCTCGAGAACCTCATGAACCGCGGTATGCGATAGTCCTACGCATTCCGCGAGCATTCAACTTCTCTCTCCTTCTCATATTTATTTATTTTTTTCTCTTTTTTCTCTTTATTTTTAACAATTTTTTTACCTCCGGCGTTCTCTGTACTCTGCAATATGAATCATAAATCATAAGAGAACCCGGCGTGCGCGGGTTGTATACTCGCGCGACGCGTTTATCCGCGTTCGCGCACTCGCGCGCGAGCAGCCCGGCGCGTCTCTCTCCTCACCAGAAGGGAGTGCATTCTTACCAGGAGAGAAGAGGAGAAAAGTCGTGACTTGCTCTCGGCATCTCCGCGTTACGAAGAATTCTCTTATTTTTTCGTCGGACGCAAAAGAGCTTTCGAATAAAGAAAAATCACAAAATATACTCCGACTTGTACATTAGCCATTTATGTATTATACGGACGATGTAATAGCGACCCTTTTTAAGCTATTTTTCTTATGTACCCTGTGACAAGATTTTCGATCAAAAAACCATGCTGTCTCGTATCTTCTATCTTTAAACGAATATTATAGGAGCTTTGGGTACGTGAAGTATATATACAGGGAGTCCTAAAACTCAACTTCGGAATAGAGAAAATCTCGAGAAAGAAAAATGCTCTTCCGTAAGCTCGCTTGATGAACAATGGGTCAGATGTTCACGAGGAAGGAAAAACTGCTGAAAAGCTGTCAAAATTTCTTTAGCTCAGAATAATCTGACATCTAACGATCACACGTACTAACCCCCCAAAAGTATTTGATTACCAGAGTTCCTCAGGTTCGAAACCTCTGAAAATCCAATGTCGGTCATTACTGAAGCTAAAAACAATATTTATACGTAGTGAGAATAGGGTATACAATGAAAAAGAAAATTTTGGAAAAATGCTATTTCGCTGGTGCAATTTGGCATCGGTGTGTTAATTACAAGTTGAGTGAAAAATCATTTAGTGGGTTAGCACGAGTGCTAAGACAATCAAAAAATGACTGGAAACAAACTGTTCGAGATATCCAAAGTAATTGATGTTTTGGTATTCGAAAACGGTGATTGGGTCGTAAAAATACATGGAGAAGTCGAGAGGCAGCGTGTAATTCAATAATTTCGTATTGACATGCATCATTTGACTTCAAATCCTGCTATCGTCCCGGGTCCAACCAGTTGTTTATATTATGATTTTATAGGCCCGTATGATTTATCATACTTCGGATTAATACGCAGACCGAATGGATGTATGTGTGAGTAATAAGGAGAGGCACAGACGCGTATATATTTACGTAGAGGGTCAGTGACAAACGAGGATAAGTCGCCGGGTATCTCTGGAGCAGCAACGTGTGACTATTACATCCATTATAACATGTGTACATTGAGACACGCAAGAACGGAGGGAGGGATATAAGGAGAAGGGAAACTATTATGGAATGCGTTAATATGGGATGGGTGACGAGGGCAGTGAAGTGAGGCAATGACCTCTCGGATCGTCGTATTACATCGTCGTCTCGTTGGGCCGTAAATGTCGAGATCGTTGGGGGGTCACCAGGCGACTTTGTGACCTCGTTATTATGGAGAGTAATTGTACTTCCGATTTTTCTTTCGTCCGACAGCTGCGCATCTCGTGTTAGTGTCATATCTACGCTTAGCTGTACAGAGGCTGCTTGAACCACAAAATTTCAAGGCTACTACTCACTCGTGCCAATGACCGTACCTCAGAGAGAGAGAGAGAGAAGGAGAGGGAGAGGGGGAGGGGGCAGGGAAAGAAAAAAGAGCAACAGAGAGCGATCCGTACGGAGTATTCAATTTGTCTTATTACGCATCGTAATATATTGGGTCGTATATGTACCTACAATAGTCAAGATATTACGCTCAAGATGGTTTGAATTACAACGTCGATCCCGTCCGTTCCAACACTGGCTTGCTCTCCTCGGTCCTTGACATCGTGACATCATGTTGAGAGTCTCGCATCGTCTTTTTTCTCTCTCTCTCTCTCTCTCTCTTTTTCTCTTTCTCATCATCTCTCTATCCTCTCTCACTCTCTGGTTCTC
This sequence comes from Campoplex capitator, assembly GCA_037576405.1. NCBI lineage: Eukaryota > Metazoa > Arthropoda > Insecta > Hymenoptera > Ichneumonidae > Campoplex > Campoplex capitator. Next base: position 266,747 of record JARBWI010000032.1, on the reverse strand, counting down.
TCTCGTGTCAATGCCACCGAAAGGGTTCACAGACGAGCAACGACCCACATCCCAGATGCTGTCTCTTCCTCCCTCCCTTCCATCTCCACCCTCGCGCTTTCTCTCTCTCTCTCTCTCTCGCTCTCTACTCAGCTATGAACGCAATCAGACCTATCGCTCATCTCTTTCCCTCACTCTTTTTCTCTCTCAACCAAATTATTTCCTCGCTAGTCCAGACAAAGTCTCAGGAAAGATTCAGGATGCCGGCTATTTAGGAACGGATCTGCAATGGGAATCGAGAAGAATCACGCGCCTTCGAAATGTATTCCGGAAATGTCTGGGTCATTCTCATAAACATGGGATCATAATTGAACGAGGTGTTCAGATCAGAAGCTCATGCTCAATGAAAGAATCTCTCGGAATTTTTCTCTCGGATGCACCGTTCATGGGATATCAACTGAATTGGCCACGTCCAATCCGGTGTGTCAACGTTAAGAAATGGGAGTGGCGAACATTGTGCCCATTCGCTGTTGCTCAATGGGTGGAACTCGTTTCCCCGTACCGCAGTCTCGTCCCGGAGGAGTCCCAAATTGACTAAAACGATTCAGCAAAAACTGTTCCATTCAACATTGCCTCGAAGCGAGAAAAAAATAACGGACTTTTCCACTCACACTCTTCCAAGTCTCCAAAATCCTCATTGCGCCAAGTCTGGATTTGGCTTTTGGATTGCTCTGTATACTCGCAGCATCATTCGCTTCTCCAGGTTCTACCTGGTCTCCGCGTGCATGGTTCTTAAGTTATGGTGACCAAACGATCTCGATAGGTTTCTAAACGAGTCGGACAAACTCAGTTAATAGGAGAGGGAAAGAGCTATACGAGGATATAACGAGAGATAAAGAAAGAGAGAAGCAAATGTTATGATCGGGCTGTACGTCGGTATGTTAAACGGCTGAAACATGTATTTATCGTAACCGAGCCCGACTCAACAACTGGTTTGTTTGTCACGACGATAAAAATATAATGTTCGCAATTGATGAAACCGACCTCCTATGAATCTGATTAAAGATACACGCACACATACGGGGAGCCAGTTGGTTCGATCTGTGGGTCGAGAACCCCGCTCAGCAGTTTCTCTCTCTCTCTCTCTCTCTCTCTCTCTCTCTCTTTCTCACTCACCAATTCTTCTCGATCGTGAGACACGATTTTTCTAATCTTGTTTTTCATCACCGATTACATTGTACGAAGATGCTGGTGCACATTGACCGTACAATACGCCGCTTGTCACTCGTACTTTAGGGCGATACACATGGACAGCAGCTCTTTTGTTCGTTCGAGGAATTATAATTTAACAAATACACGTGTCAGCCTGCTCGAATAAACACACACGGACGAACTACCATACTCGGACACTCGAGTAAAGCACGTTCTTCCTGATTAGAAAATTATTTTCCGGCCTCCGTAGCCCAGACTTCTCCACTAATTTTATCCACGTGGAGTTACTCTAATGGATGTTGAAAAACATTCGAGAATTACGTACGTATCCGTCACTGTGTGGGACAGACTACACGTGTCCCGCAACCAGAGTCAACTATTTTATTTTGCCCTTGAAATTTTACTTTTGTGCCACTTGATCCTTCTAATCCAATACTACTCCGCACGTGTCATGATAAAAAAAAGATTCAACGGCTTCTATTCAGTTGATGTTTCAAAATAAAAAAATTAGTCTCCGTTCTCAAGTAATTTCTTAACTTGGCCCAAGACTTTTAGTCGTTTGATTCAGTTTTTGAAGAAAAAAAAAAATCCATCAACTTTTATTTGAATTTCAATTCAATCGTGTCACTTGCCAAGAAAGCCAATGGGAGTCCGATGTCTCGAATCATTTTTCTACGCCCCATAATAATGAAAAAATAAGCTAAATGTGATTGAAGCTTGAAAACCGTCTCGATGTTGTTCTTATCGCTTGCCTATTCGTAATTGTTACAGAAAACGCAGACTGTACGACGATTCGATGTCGAGAAGGGCAAACATGCCTGACGGAGATGAGCTCGGGACGTCCAAGATGCGTAACATGTACCTATCGTTGTCCGCGAAAACGGGAGCGAATACGGGAGCGAAATCGAGATCGTGTACGAGATCGAGATTCTGGAGTAACGTCGCTACTGTGCGCTACGAACAACATAACTTATCCGAGCTGGTGTCACATCGTCAAGGACGCCTGTGTCACGGGCTTTGTCCTGGAGACTCGACACGCCGGTCCCTGCGACGCCTACGACACGTCCTTTTACGTTGGTGAGTTATTGCGTTACGGGACTGCGCGCGCGGGTGAAGCATAACCCGAGACTTTCATTTCTTCAATAACAATTAAAAAAAACTCTTTGATACAAGCTCTTACAAAAATCACAATCAAAGTCTACAGAATCGCTAGATCGTAAGATTCCGATGAGAAAACTTCTTAGCCATATTTTTCTACGACCCACCGTTTACGAGATAGAAACTAAATTCGAGTCCGCCAATCCGGAGCGCGGACGAGGAGGGAACGGAGTAGTGGGAGAGCGCCCCCACTCCGCCTCCGCTGCTCGCCGCCTTCTCGATTGGCTGTGTCACTCATCCATTGATATCTGATCAACGGTGCTTCGGAGATAAAAATGTCCAAGGACTTTTGTCTTTGGAATATCGAGATGCTTACAACCTGCCAAGTTAGAACACGATTTTTTGGACACTCTGTATAAATACGCGAATAAAAGTATCGGTAGATTGCTGCGATGAATAATGAAAATAAATTTTTAAAATAAAATAAAAAAAAATAAGCCATAACACGTTCACAATTGCTGGGAGCAATAAGAGGCAGTGAAGATTGTGAAGAGAGTGTAAGAGAGAGAAAAAGAAGAAGTATTCTTTGCAACGAGAACATTGCTGGTGGCTACAGACGCAGAATCGCGGTATATCTTGGTGGAGTGCGCGAGTACACATTACATTAGTCGTCTGTTACAATGGCGTACGGGTATACATACGAGTATGGTAATAGATCCCGAGGCGTCGCTGGGCAATAATACGGAAAGTAAGGGACAAAGAATAAGGGCGGAGAGGAAAATGAAGAAGACGGATCGCGCGCAGCCGGAAGAAAAGAAGACGAGGGTCTCTCGCTGATGTGCTTGAATCTATGTGCACAGCAGCGAAGAAAACCGAGCGGGAAAGAAATAACAGCCGCGAGGCTCGGTTGTCCGTTTCTTATCGAGACACAACTCTCGTACACGCGGTATAACTCGAGGGCAACCAACGCCAGGGAAGGGTAAACAGATTATGCGAAATGAAGGAAAGATGCTCGGTGGTGCATTAGAATCCACGAAAAAAAAAACAAAACAAAATAAAAACTCGACTGAAATAGTTAGTTACGATGGGAAAATAAAATTCAACGATCTTGAAAATTAATCAAATTCTTCAAAATTTTACAAGACAAAAATTACTTTTTGAACTTTTTTACTTTTTTTAAATTATTTAACCAGAATAATGGTGTCAGACGATTTTATATTTCGAGATAATTTTTATTCCCAATTTCGAAAATAGCTGAGAAATACGGGCGATAACGTCACACGAATCGATGTCCGCGATCGATTTGTATTCAGGCTTTCGAAAATTATTGTGCGGTAAGATGAAAATCATATATAGAAATTCGAATTGGAGTGTAACAGCAAAATTACGACCCAGAGACGCGACGCTCCCCGGACAGCGGTTTTATGGTTTGTTTCGAAATCTACAGTTTTTATATCGAATTCTGATGGATCGTTGCTTCAAAAATATTTACTAAACCACTTTTATGATAATCCAACGGTTTTTATCGCTTAAATTACACGAAACGTTTTTTCTTTCTTTTTGTACTTCATGCCCGTCCTATATTTTTCCTGTCAATTCAAATGACACATCCGAGAAATATCTCGTCAGGAATCTACTAATGAGTTTCACTAAAATTGGTTTTTCGCGTCGGATGTTACGAGGCCTGAAAACCCCACTCAATATTTCTTTCATAAATAAATTCAAAAGAGATTGGAAATAAAATGTTTTGTTTCATCCTAAAACTAATTGAATTTCCTGTAAAAATATTTTATTCATTTTTTTTCTTCAATTTATAATTAATCGACTAAAATAATTATTCGTTCCAGCGTCCAAAAATGATTCAACCTGAAATACGCTCTCACTCAAACTGTTCTATTTTTAAAAACATGTTCTTCCGAACAATTATTAAAGGCCCAGTTTCGTCAGAACTAAAACCATCGCCTGTGCAATACAGAAAGTCGATGAGTCTCTTACCAGTCGCGCTTTATATTCGTGTCTTCAAAACGACCTGTTGTCCAATTTGTAAGACATAAGAAGATGTCGAAATAGAACGAATTATACACGAATACAGCCAAATTTGGTAATCCCAAATTCACCGTCATACGTGAGACTCGTTCGACTTCAAAAATTCGTGAAATTTACAAAAGTCTGCTATTCGAGTCGTAAATTTTTCGTCGATTTTCCAAAAATTTCAAAAAATCATAAATTTACTAAAGAAACTCTAAATTCTCAGCGAGCCGAATGATTCCAATTGAATTTCCATTGATTCGCATTGAATTTTATCGAGCAGAAAATCGTAATTCCTGTCAGTATAGGAAACCAGGACAATTTTAATTCGTACTCGTTTCTCGTGCCAATGAGATATGGTTACGGATAATTAATGGCTAAGAGAAATAACACGTGTATTTTCCTCGGGGGGTTTTCTGCGAAATTTGCCATTACGGAGCCGAACGTTCCCGGAGCGATTGAATGAGAAACACACCTCTCTGCTCTTTGGCTTCGTATAACACAGAGCTCGTATAATTTGGTCAGACGTTTGGCAAGCGTTCGTTGTTGGTGCTGCGCGTTGGTGCAACACGCGTGCGACACACCGCAGACGCGATTATTCAGTCTCCCGTTGACGTAGCCACGGTAAAATGAGGTTGGACCCGTCAGCCTCAACCCCCCCCCCTCTCCCCCACCCCTCATTTCCCCTCGCACCTCCCCATTGCCCCCTTTGCCTCTGGCTGGCTAGACCGGCCAAAATCCTCTCACCGTGAAATACTAGAACGTACGGACACGCGTATGCCTGATGCGTGTTTGGAGAAATCATTTCAGACATTGCTGATTGATGCACATGCACTTTGGACGGGTAATCGATGCCCTGAAAACCTTTAAAATCGTCAAAATATGGGCTCGAGCATTGGACAGAAATGGTGAAGAAAAAAAAATGCATTTTATTGGATCGATAAGAAATCGATGAATGGGAAAGATTCAGGATTGAGAAAAATTGATTTTGTTTTTCATCAGAATCTCATCGAATGCTATGAATTTATGAGAAATTTTTTGTTTTTTTTTTTACGAAAAAAATCATTACAGATGTTGCTAACGAACGTAAAATTAGTGTAGTTTGATACTTCGAGCGAAAAAAATTGGCCCTGGTGTGATCGATCTGCCACCTATCATTGCGCGTAAAATTAAAGCATCCGGGAGTCCGAAATTCTTGTTTTTTGTCCTCCGGCATGATATCGAGAAATTCGTACGAAAGTTAATGGGCAATATTTTCTCGGATACTTTAAATCGAGAGAATCCTTTGAGTTTCAATCTCTCTCGATCGAGTGCAGTCGCAGCAGCCAATTATATACATTGAAATTCGCAAAGCTGCAGCTGTGACGCAAGAGCACCGAGCGAAGAAGAAATCGACGTACTTACGTGAAAATCGACTTTTGAGCGACGCGTTACTTTCTTAACAAAAAATATTTTTCGGTTCGGTCGTACAGAATGTTTCACGAAGTACCGAAATCATCGGCAAAAAAAAATTATATTTTCCGGAGGTTTTCCGGGAGAAAAGTTTCATGTCCACGCATTTTTTCTCTCTCAAATTCGTAGATTTCGTACAAAATTTTCAATAACACGAATACAAAATCGCCTGAAATGGAAAAAAAAATAAAAATAAAAAAAAATCGAAAGAGTAGCGAGTATCGATTACATCTCTCGCTGCGTCATTCACGATGAATTTATTTTCTGGATTTCCGGTCGAAAGTGCCTTCCGAAACGCGAATATAATATTCATCCATAAAACGATGGGGTGCCCGACGTTTTCACTTATTTATTTTTTTTTTCACCTTCCAAAGCTCGACGTATGCTAATAAAAATGAGGCAAAAGGAGAGCCGAATAAAATCGTGAATTTTAGGAAAAGAAGAATAAAAGCGTGCAGGATCAAGACGCATTGGAAGTGGGTTGACCGCGGAGAACAGAGAGTGCGACATCTGGCGGGTGTTTATTCCGAGCATTTCCTGTTCGGAGATTCGAAACGCGAGAGGATAATATCCGGAGAACGGTTGCGCGCGTGCGGAGAAAGATTCGTAGTTTTTAAAGTCATTTAAAAAAAAAATGTTTTACAGGTATGCCCACGCATGCTGGCGTCAGCTCGCCCAACAGTTCGAAAACTACAACGTCGTTTTTCGCATATATATATGCGAAGGGTAGATATAGCTTGGTAGAGAGACGCGGGGACGCGCGCACACGCCCGCGCCGCGACTGGTCGCATAATCGTGCGGATGATTAACGCACGTTAAAAGTTGGCCTGGCGAGACATATATATATAGGCCTGGAGTATATAAATATGAGAATATGTACGTATAACCTCCTCTACGTATATATATCTATATACCGAGCCGAAGGGGCTCCGCTAAATTAAAAGCGAGACGTGGAGAGATGCGTAAAGATAAGAGAGTCCGCGAGAGCAGAGCTCGGGCCTCTCTGACCCACGAGCTCACTTTTCTTTCTCCCTCTCTCTCTCTCTCTCTCTCTCTCTCATTCTTTCTCGCTCCCCTTAACTCTTTTTCTCTCTTGTCGAGTTAAGCACAAATGCGGTGAAGTACTTGGCATATAAGCCATGTACTCTGTCCCCTGCGTACTCGGGCCCATTTCGTCGAAGGAAATTCGAGATTTCATACATACCGGCGAGCCTTGGGTGCCCTCGTTATCTCTATGAGCCTCTCTCTCTGTCTTTTCTCTTGCCCTGCTCCTTTTTCCTCTTTGTATTTCTTGCTTTCTCTCTCTCTTCTGATTTTATGCTCGCCGATTACGTAGGTTGAAGCAAACAAAAAAATATACGATCCGATTTGTCGTTTATGCTCGTTGAATACTCGTGTCCATACGAGGTTTTACCATTTAGCAGTTATTTTGTATGAAGCGAGAAGGGTATAGGATCTAGTCCGAAATAGAACAAGCGACGATTTATCTTCTCGAGAAATGACAGATTTAAATTAAACTTTTAATGCTCGGAGATAACGGACACCGGAAATGAACGAGCTAAATTATTTACAATGGTTATAACGAGAAAAAAAAATAACAACAACAAATAAAACATACACACGTCAAATCAGATTGGAGTTTCGAGTACTAGACTGTGCCAAATTGCACCGATGACTCGACTCGTTTGTTGCAATGAGAGAAAAAAAAAACATCCAAAAAAGAAACTCATAACGCACGGGGTGAAAGCGCGGTGAGATCGTTTGTCTCTACCCGAGGTACGTGATCGTATCGTTCATTTAAACGAAAAGTCTCTGTTTTCGTCGTCAGCCAAAGGGTTCGTATGTACGAATGGAGCAAAGAGATTATCGCTAAAGATTATCTGCTTGTAACGATTTTACAAAATATCACGTCGCCGAGTGATTACGAGAAGTATGACGACGTACACCGGGTGTTCCAGAAGTCATGCTCTTAAACTTCAATTTGATCAAGAAACCTCCAAACGGAAAGTCCAACAAAGTTTTTCCTCGTCAAAATCATCCCCGAGGAGTCATTGATCATTAATCTTTTTTATGGTTTTTTTTTTATTCAGACACAAAATGCTTCATTGTAATTATTAAATCAAATCAATAAATTTAAATCAGTTAAGAAAACAGAAAAAAAATTCGCTCGAATTCGAACGGAAATAGTCCCGTTGAGTTGTTTTTGAAGTTGGACCAATCAGGAGCGAGCGATGACTGAGAGACAAAGGAGCGGCGGACTCCGCCCCTCCTGTCTCGCTCGTCGCTCATTGGTCCCATACTTCAATGATAAATAACTCTCCAATGGTCGGTCCAATAAAAAAACTTGCAAGAACTTTTTATCTCCGAATACAATTTCGAATTCGGATTTAAATTGTTGGTACTGACTCGTGAGACACCGTATCGTGCACGGTATTAAATCAAGGTACTCGCGATAGCGCGAATACAACAGCAGGAAAATTCTTTCTTATCGTTCTCCGCTCTCTCAGTCCCTACACAATAAGTGGTGGAGAAAGTTTTAACGAGGTACTCGGGCGGTGATAAGCGAGGAGCGAATACTCGCGGCGTCGCATAGAGATTGCTGCACTCTTTCTCTCGCGGTGCGTGTGCGGACGTCTGTCGAGGGATTTAACGTTTCAACGCGAATTGCTTGCAAGGAATTTAAAGTGCCCTAATAAATTTTCAGCCTATCAGAACGAGAGAAAGACAGATAATGAGAGCGCGTATAAGTGCGGTGAAGGAGGGATGAGGGAAGGGGGGGGGGATAAATAAGACTTTAACCGAGATAAAAACGTGTTACTGAACCCGATGACACAAAATCATTTTAATCTTTTACCATTTTTTTTTTTTTTCTTCACGATTCAATGTAGCAAAATACTACAATTTTTAAATCTGATTTACAATCATTGCTCACTCGCAGTCCTGATAATCGTATTTTATTTTCTCGAGTCGAAAATCGGAAAAAATTTTTTTTATTTCCGTTCAATCATCCGGATTCGTTTTGATTTTTCTGTCAACGACCTTTCACGAATGAACGAATCGTAAAAATTTATCACCGATCAAATTATTGTTAACGAATTTTGTGTTTTTTTTTTTTTATTTCGTATGATTGATAGATTCGATGTATTTGATTTGTTTCAGAGGAAAATAATACCTCGACGAATTACGGTGTTGATTTGGCTGATCAAGTTATGAAGAGCAGCGATCCAACGTCGAAGCTCCGGAAGCATCGTTCCTTCACGTAGCCTCTCGATAATTGAGCGGTTTTATTGAGGAAAGCAACGAATTTCGGGAAGAGGACGAGAAGAGAGAGAGAGAGAGAGGAAAAATTAATATAAACGAGGAATTACGATCGGAGTCATGTATAATTTATTGTTTGACCAAGTGAATTCTCGTGTGGCGTGTTTAGAGCTATAATCATGACGAAACACATATACTTGTGGTCAAGTCGGTGGATGATGATGATGATGATGACGAAGAAAATACAAAGAGAGGAAATCAACGTCGAGATAAGATCGTCGCAGTATTATGAAAGCAGTATTTAAAAATTTAAAGAGTTTTGTGCAATGATTTCCTTTTTGTTTTGTGTTATTCCAGAGCGATGAGAAACGTACGAAGGGACGATCCGAGTCTCGAGCTTTATTATTATAAATATTCGAAAAATCTTCGTTTATCGTGCTCCAAAACTGATATCGTTCGTATATTCGAATATTTAATCATCGAGATATATCATTCTTCTGTTTTTTTTTTTTTTTTTTTTTTTTTCATCGGGACAATTGTGAATAATCGTTGTAAAAATGTTTATTATAATTAATAAGATTATAGTTGATTAAAAATTAATTATTATTCCATATCGTTTGATATTATTACAAAAAAGCGTGTTACACGTAGCTACGTTTTTTTTTCTTTTTTTTTAAATCACTGTTTCGTTATTATATTTTCGTTCCGAAAATATTCTACAAACTTTTTTTTTTCCATTGTTTTTTATGTTTTCTCTAACGAATCGTTCTCGAATCGTTGCTCGAGAGATTTTCGTTTCGTATTATCGAAGGCACTTTCGCGAGAGAGAATTCCGATGATTTTTATCTTTCGTTGTGCTCGATGCGAATGCAAACAGCAATGAGAAAATGACAAATGTCGCTATTATTCTCAATACCGTTTAAGGTAATTGTTATTAATCCTGAATATAATGACGATGGCGTGTCTCAGTCACTCGGTCGATTAATCGATAACGGAACAATTTATTTATTAAAATTTCAGCAAACTATTCACTAAGAAAAAATATTCATACAAAATTTCATCTTCCGATCAACGTTCTAATCGTGAAATTTTCATTAAAATTCAATCAAACAGAATCACGTATGCGAATTGATTGAATTTCGATTTCGATCAATTTAATTTATTCGGATTAATTGATTTTTCAAAGAAAAATGAAATTCCATTGAAAAGATGAAGAATTATTCATCGAACAAAATAGATGTTGAGCCAAAATCACTGACTGCAGAATCTCCTCTCATTTCCATTTGCACTTCTGCTCTCTTGTTACTCCGCGATGTGTGGGACATTCGATCCTTACTCGGTGACAAAGTTTCTGATTTTTTTTCGCTCACTAAGCCCCAACTTGCGCGTCATTGTTTCAAGATTTTTACGAAATTCTTATTTTCGAGGAAAAAAAAAATCATTCTTCTCTAGATATTTTCCAAACAAATTTTTATCCGTAGATCAAGTTGGCAAAGGAATTGATGAAAAAATGAGAATGAATTTGTCAAATTTTCGTTCATTTTGTAGAAATATTTTCGAGCACAAAATATCTTATCGTATACAAAATTGAACATAATTTATGAAATTTTCAAATTGTTCAAATGTCCCCCAAGGAATATTCAATATTTGGACGTGTCTATTAACGCGCTAACGAAAGCCTGTTTGAAATCATGAAGGTACTTAATGTAATTTAGTTCTATCGAAATCCAGTGAATCGCAGTAATGATTTTCTTTTTGTTTTTCGTCATGCAATAATGAATTTGATGTAAGAGTTTTTGCAAATACGTGCAATTATTTTCTTCATCATTCACAATTTTATTACGTTTATAAATAGGGAGAGAGAAAGAGAGAGGGAGAGAAATGTTAAGTATTTTCAAACACAAGATTGATGCTCTCGTCCAAATATTTCGAATGTCATTTCAACAACGAATATTTGATTATTATTTCATTCGATTGAATAAAATTTTCTGTCAGTAAAAATACTGAAAAAGTGATTATTCGAAAACTAGCCAAAAACTTCAAATTCAAAAGGAAAAAAAAAAACCTCAAAAATAAAGACTCAAAACGTTTATTGTATATTATGAAGTGCTATTGATTGTTAATCACTGTTATTACTTTGTTTATAGAGCATTATTTATTTTGCCACTCGTATATATTACTTTTTTGTTTAAAGAATTAAACGAAATTTAACAAATACCTTTTTCGCCCCCTCATTTCGCAATTTCTGTGTACTTTTAAATCTTTTACTCTCGCAATATCCACAGAAATATTTCTCAAGTAAAATATGTATTTGTTTAGACTGGGGGCGATGTCTGTGTACGAGAGACGTCAATGCATGCACAAATGTTTCTCTCCCTCTCTCTCTCTCTCTTCTTTCTCTTTACCTCGAATCGGGGGTGTGGCGAATTCTGCAAGCAAAATAATCTTTTTTGTTTTTTCATAATCTTTAGCGGTTTGGAACAGACCCGAGCACAGAAATTACTGCGTCAAATTTGCAACGCCACTGTTTGTTTCCGTTTGTCCGCCCACACTCGATCGTGATCGTCATTTCGAGTAAAATAGGTGATCGGTAAAGTCCTCAAAAGAGAACGAACAGGAGAGAGAGAGAAAGAGAGAAATAAATTCACATTTTCTCCCTCGCGCATTAAAGTACGAGATTGACAACCCTCTTGAAAGATTTTTTTACATATATTCCTCTCTTTCTCTGATTTTCTTTAGTCCTCTACGTCTGCCACTCATTCTCTTCCTTCTGCATCTCTCTCTCTCTCTCTCTCTTTCTCTTTTTCTCCAACTGATCGGTCTTGCTTCTCTTGTGCTTGCTTTAACAACATAAACTTTCCAAGCTAATGCAATAAATACTTGTATCACGAATACACACTTTGAAGTGCACGCGCGCGCGCGAGTATATGCGCGTGTTTCACTCTTCTATACGCTCGTTCGTTACGTCTCCTCGTAATTCGTTTTGGCCACAGCATGACTCTAACTATTTTGCGTTACACGAGTACCGTTTTGGTTGAGATAAAAAGAAATAAATATACGACGAGAAAGACGGAGAAAAAAAATGAGCGGACAAAAGAGAGAGAAAGAGAGAAAGAGCAATGAAGACAAATGTAGAAATAATAGGAGAAGAAAAAAAAATCTCAAATAACGATAAAAATGAAAAAAATATTAGAAAAAAGAAAAAAGTTAAAAAATTAAACGAGGAAAAGAAATAAAGTATGAAAGATGACGAAACCGAAAAAAAAAAGTCAAAGGAAGAACCAAAAAGAATGCGAGAGACTACGATTGTCAAAAATCGGTCAAGCGATAAGGGGCTTGCCCGATGGGACGTAAAGATACAAGAAAAATTTATTCTATAGAAAAATTTTGAAAACTTGACATATCTTCTTTCGAAATTTAGATGAATTACTGCGAAACTGGATTTCGAACCAATGACAACGTCTTGATTTCAGGTTTGATTCATTCGATAACTATTTTTCCGGGGCTATCTATCTCCAAGGAGAAAACAAAAAAGCAGATTTTTTTGAAAATAAATGAAATCAATGATAACGATCGTTTGAGGAAGCAATGAATTCCGCAATTGTACAAGTACGAATCAGATACAGTTACGGTATATGAAAGTGAAGGAAAGTGAAAAACAATTGATTCTCGAGTATTTCGAAAAATTAAAAAAAAATAGAGTTCTCGAGAAACTAAGAAAAATCGTTTGGAACTTTGATTCGGTGAGAGAAAAAAATCGATCGGTCACACCGATGTAATGTATAAAAATCGGATGAAATTTTATGACGACAGGTGAGGCAGTTTCGTGATAAAAAAAGTTTCATCGTGGTTGAAGGTGCTAGCCCCCACCCCCAACCCCTCTCCGTCATTAAATTCGTCACGAGAGAAGAAGAAAAAAACGAAAAGGACGCACTCGCATCAGGGCAAACGATCGAAAAAAAGAAAAGAAAAAAAAATAAAAATAACGCATCCGTAATAGCGGATTTACTAATCTACATATCTTACGAGCCGATTTCTCGATCTTGAGTGTTTCGTGTCTATCGTAAATGCGAATGAATGCGTGCGTACGAGTGAATGAACGATGATTTTCAGGCAAACAAGACAGTTATTGGCCACCACAACGATTGTCAAGTATAACGAGAAAGAAATATTTGAAACGAATCGATTTTTTTATCAGTGGCCAATCATTGTCTCTCGCACCACCCTCGCCGAAAAATGTGCTCGGAAATTGAGAGAAAAAACACTAAATATTGTTTCTCTTCACCGATAGCTTACCGTATATCGATTAAGGCACTAATACGATCGAAATGATCCAGAAGAATATATCAGTATAAATATACCGCTGCGGTGAGCAGTCAAAAATTCCCGGAGTACGAGCCAACTTTCGAAAACGTCAAATTAATCATACACCGATCAGAAAAGTCCTCAACCGTTTTTCTCCCTGAAGCACCGTTCTCGAGATATCAACCGAATAACCAACAGCCAATGAGATGCTCCGGCGCGAACAAGTGGGCGGAGCGCAACGAGCGCACCGGATTGGTCTTTACTCTTACACATCGATATCTCCTAAACGGTTGATCGGAAAGAAAAATACTAAAGAGCTTTTCTCTTCGAAATTTCACGATCTAACTATTCACTGATATTTGACACGTGTTCCAAGACATTCTCAACATCCTAACCCATTAATTAACTCATAAACGACGTGGCTGGAAATCATCGAAACTTTTATCGAAAATTTGTAACTTGAAAACAGAATATAGAGACAGAGAGCAAGAAAGAAAGAACGAAAGAGAGAGAATTAGGTGCGACGAAGCAGCATGCGCACATTTAGGCTAAACGCATAACAAAGCATAGGCTGGTAGATACCTCTATAGTTCCTGTACGATATGGCATACATAGAAATTTAATATAAATTATTCTAGTATTATTCAAAAAAAACTTACGAGCTGGCTGTTGAGTCCAAATATCTCGTAAATCATACTGTATGTACTCAAGCGTATAATAATTTACGTATTTACGTATAATATGGATTAAGAATCAAAGAAGAGTATCGAGGAAAAGAAAACCGAGCGAATGTCTTACCGCTACTCCAGAAATTTTCAGGCTAATACGGTTATTCACCACATGATCAAATAAAATTTTTTAAAATTACAAAAAATATAGATAGTTTGAAAAGACTCAGGGTGGCCAATAACTGTACCGATCCGGTTTGCACCACGATTTATTGTACGATTAAAAAAATTCTGGTCGCTCGAGACCAAACCATTCTGTTACTTTCGGATCGATTGAGCAAACGATTTTTCCTTCATTCGGGAAATTCATACTCGAAATTTGAAGTGCAATCAAAAATCTGAGTTTTACTTATTAACACGAATTATAAATAATCGAAGAAAAATAATTCTACAAAAATTCCTGTAAATAAATCAGTTGTTTATCAACCAAACAAATGTTTAAAACCAAATAAACGTTTAACCATCGGTCTCGAGTATTGACTGGTCAATGTTAATTCGTCGAGGGTTTGATTCGTCAAGAATCTCAAGATTAAACACCGATCCAATTGGATCTATAAAATAATTGATTTCTAAGGAGGTTTGCTACACACAACAATGTTGCCATGTTAAAAGCATAGGAAAATTCGAAATGATTAGAATTTAATGAAATTTGGTGAGCATATTCTTTTGTATTAAATATAAATATACAAAATTTTTTAAGATTTTTCTTCTACATAGTTTTCGAGTAATTTAACACTAGAGTTTACATCCGTAAGCATAGGATTCTGATATATATAGGTATATCTTTTGCATATTGTAAACTCCAATTATTCGACAACTATGTAGACGAAAAAATTTGAAAAAATTTGTGTCATTGCATTTGATGCTAAAGAATGTTATCACTAAATTTTATTAAATTCTTATCATATTGTCGTATGTAGCCACCCTCCTTAACCGATCGAACGATTATCATCGTTCCAAAATACCGAGTAAATGTAGAAAGACACACACACACACACACACACACACACACACACACACACACACACACACACACACACACACACACACACGTGCGATTACACGAGGATAGCGTGTAAAAGAAAAGTAAAAAAAATAGGTGGAGAGAAAAAAAAGAAGAAAAAAAAAACGTTTGCGTATGATCCCACGAGATCGATCCGGTGTATTTCCTTGTAAATAGGGGCCCCGACGAAGAAGGCTTGATCGTACGATTTATGAGAGAGAAAGAAAGGAAGCACAACGAGAGAAAGAGAGAGAGAGAGAGAGAGAGCTCTAGACATTAGGAATCATCAAGTCAACCGACAAACGAGTCGTAAGCGTGGCCACGTGCTCGTCGCCGCGTGTGTACATCACAATTCTCCCCGGTTGAATGAATCAAGGCCTTTGTAAGTCAGATCCATTCACGTGTGTAACTTACATCCTCCTCCCTTCTCTCATTACTATATCCACAATAATTCTCTACTATGCCGATATTTCTACTATTCCTACCGTCACTATCACATCTATATCGCGTCTGCTACTAAAATGCACAGTGATTGGCCACTTAAGAATAAATAAAACTATTGACATCCCTGAGCGAATTAAATGGATATCGAAACAATTGTTTTCCTTCGAATTTCGTCAGGATAATCGATCGATTATAATTACAAATCTGTGCGAATAATATCAGAAATGAGTATATAAAAAAAAAAAAAAAAAAAATACAGACTTATCGACAACGATTCGGAGGATTTCTATCGATTTCTATCGAGGAAACAAACGTCCAAAAAATCGTTTCTTCCAACGCCAAATTTGAACGCATTTGCTAATCTCTAGCTGCTATATTTCGGTGTCAAAAATGTGCTGAAAATTCTGTCAAAAAAGGTCTAACGAATCGTGTAATCATTATTTAATAAAAAAGGCGAAAAATCTTTTCGAAACTTGTCCAAACGACATAAAAGTATTCACGATTATGTCACAACTAGGATACTTCGATCGAGGTTTTAGGGCTAGATCAATTTATTTAATTGGTTATTAAAACGAAAATAAATCATACTTAATGGTAGGAAAAATGTACATGGTCGATTCATGATGAGATAAAAAAAAAAAAACGCCAGGCGTTTCTCATCTTCAAAATGTGTAGACCTTCGATCGTCTCTTCTAGGCATTATATATAACGCTTTATTCTAGGTTTTAATGATTAAATTAACTTATATACTATATCCGATGTAACTAATTTAAAAGACTGTGGAACTTCATAGGTGTATAAATGTTTAAATAAATTATTATAACGTGAAGCAAAGGAATTATTGTTGCTGGTGTTTGTGTGTCTCGTTATTCGTGAGCACGAAACCTTCGTCCATCTTTCAATTTAATGCTCGAATTAATATTCTGACAATTTATTTTTCAATGTTGCCCTCTAATTCAAAATACATCATTCAGTTTCGTTCTTATCTTTGTATTTACTGTTATGATTTTATTATACTTCTTCTATTTATTAAGGAAAATTTGTAGGAATGACGAAGATGCAAAAAATACTAAACGATCAGTATTTTCTTGGTATAACCTTTACTAACTTTTATTGGTATAACCTTTTTTATGTTATGATTTTATTATACTTCTTCTATTTATTAAGAAAAATTTGTAGGAATGACAAAGATGCAAAAAATACTAATCGATCAGTATTTTCTTGGTATAACCTTTATTTTAACTTTTATTGGTATAACCTTTTTTTTCCATTAAAAAATTTAACCAAATTTTTCATTATAAGCACTGTCGTAAGAATATTTAAATTTTCGTTTCATTTGTCATACTTGTATCACTGATTCGTAATTCTTCGTGGTCGTATTTGAAATATTATTTTTATGAATATATGAAATTTACGGAGGAACAACACTTTAGGTTTTCAGTTTATTTCTTGCACACTGTCTCGGGTCTAGAAGTACAAATAAGGGAACACAGAGAGCGTCTCGCATCAGCGGATCTATCACGATTTCGGTCGTCAGCAATATAGAAATCTACTATCCTCGTGTGTAATCTCACTCACTCGGTAATACTCACTCAGTATAATGGTCACTTCTGCTGCTGAGTTTTAGCTGCCCATTTATTTCGGGGAATTAAATTTACTTGTCTCAAGACTTTTTACTACAGTGTTGTTATATAGCGGTGTAAATTTGGCTCCCTGCCATGAATTTTTCGAAAGGTTTCTGATTTCAATCGTTTGCATGTGTATCGTTTTTAGAGTATTGTGAGAACAAAATAAACGCTTGTGAGATGAGTTTATCGCGAAAAAATAAAAAATAAAAATTAGCGTGAAGTTAGAAAAACGACGCTGCTGCTGCTCGTCTGAATTCAAAATCATGGATCTGGAAAAAATCGAGTGGAAAGTAATAAACCCAAGTGGGCCTCTTATTGTACAGACTTTTGTTTCTCAGCTCTGCCACCTCGTGGCGCTGTTGTCGAGGGATATTTACGAGACTAACCTAGCAGATGTTCACGTTCCAAGGGCGGGTTATTCAGTGTTTTTTTCCCTCAATTTCAAAATTTTAATCTGACGTGATCCAATCTTCGAAAAACTAAGTTTATCAATTTATAAATGTATTCATATATTACTTTAATCATTTTTTCGATAATGTGTAATATAAAATTTGCAATCCTAATGAATGAAATCGTGTTACAGGATTTTTATTAAAGTATTGCGGACGCATATGTCAGCCCAACAACGTTCGGGCATTTCTCTTAGAATGACGGAGTTCTGAATAACATGTTCACGTACATTTTAATCGATGTATGGTGATAGATAACAAATTACTTCGATTTTGTTTGAGTTTATTATTATATCACATATTGAATCCAGCATCCATACGAAAAATAAAAAATAAAACGAATATATCTTATTCTACCGTTCGTATCTCCTTAAATTGAACGATTAGTTGTTTTCTTTTCTTCTTTGTTTAAAATATAAAGGGATGTTCAATGATTGTAAATAAGTTTTAAAAACGGGCTATTAACATTGAGCCTTCGTTGCGGTCGCATTTTGAAAATAATCAAGCAACGAATCATTTTTATTGTTCAGAAAATGAAGAAACTACTAAGGAAAACGGCTTCACTCGAATGTGTACATCTTATATTTGAACATTATTATTATTTATTCAAAAATTCGTTCCTCATTAATATTTATACTAATAATGAAAAATAAATTTTCAATACTTCACTTCTTTTCAATTTGTTGATCCTTTTCAATTTTTTTTTCTTTACTTTGTTGATTTTACTGAATTTTTACATAATTATAGTTACGTATAAAAGATGAAAAGCCGATTTTCTTGGTGTTTTTGATATTTATTCTGAACACGAAAAATAATTGGAACTCAGAATTAAAGTGAGTTAGAGCATGAAATCCCAACTCAGTGTCGTTTTTTTCCAACGCAATTCAATTTTGGAACATGGTTTTAACATTGATCGAACTGAATCCAAACTTGGATTGGTGTTGGACAAAAAAAAACGATCTTTACGTATGTGAAATAACATGAATATTGATTTAGATTTTATTTATTTTATGATCAGTCGCATCGAGTTCTCAGACTTCGATTTTTCGAGATTTTTAGAACTATAATTTCAAATTGTATTTTTTTGTTTCATCTTTTCAATGAACACAGTGGATTGTAATTTTCATTGAAATGATCAGTTTATACGTCGTACATCTGTCGACAATAGGATTGAAATGTATCACGAATTGCATGGAACATATTTTGATAAGGCACAGCGATTTCTGTTTGAACGTTCTATTTTTTTCTGGTTTTTTTTTTTTTTTTTAAGAATGTCAGAGGCACGAATGAGATTTGTCGCCAAATTGAGGTCTTCGAGGTTCGAGAACAGTGTGTCAAAGTTTGGAAAAAAAAATTGGCCATTAAATTTTCAATCAATTATTCCAAACTGTACTCGGCATTGAACCTCGTCTATTAATCGCGACATGGCGCCTCGTTAAAACTTTACAAGATTATTTGTAGTGGAATAAAATCATTAAGTATTTACCAGTGGTATGTGATTGCAGCATGAATATTAAGCTTAAAATCATCGATACATGTTTGACATTTAAAAGAATCGTAAACGTTATTTCAAATAAAAAAGCTATTGAAGCTCATTTTTTACAGTAGAAACAATTGTTGCTTTTTTTCAGAATTTCTTGTTTCACAGTTCTCTTGTTTTTAGTCACATACCACTCTCCCACGCTCGCAGTACATATACATAGTACATAAACATACAGATTTTAACCGAAGTTAACAACAGTTATGAGAAAAATACAGTCCATCTAAACAGGATTAAAATTCAACAACTCTATATGGTATAAAATTGCAAAATTCAAAATAGTTAAAATATTAAAATAAATGTATGACACGTTCTAGTGCCACACGGATTATTATCTGTGAGATATTTGCCTTTTCGTACGTCGGCGTTGTATTAGTTTGAAAAATTATTGGTGTTCAGTATTTTTTTTTCTTTTCACACCATTACTATAGTTTTCTTTTACGGATTGCAAAGTTTTCCTTCGGGATCGAAGATGGAGTCATCGTCTGACAAATTACCGCTCGAGCAAGCTGAGGTTGCACCTCGAAGATATCGACCCTGTAAATATAAAATGTGGATTAAAAAATGATGACAAACGATTGAGAAACTTGATACGAATATCTCGATAGTTAGATCTTACAGGAATGGAAAAATTTAACGGGATGGAAAGAAAATCGATCAATAGAATATTTCAACGGACATTTAAACCTTGAAATGATACTTAAGATTGAGAAAATTTCAGGTGAAGGTTGAGTCGAAAATCAAATGGCTGCTTTCTTGGAAGTTCGTAATTTTCCCTCAAACATTTATAAACCTTTTTAATCTGCCGAGAATTTGCTTCATTGAGGAATTTTTCAAATTCAGTTATTCTATTATGATGTTTTGATAATTGCTTCAAGGATTAAAGTAACAAAAATGGCAGTTTTCTCGATTTATATAACTAAATAAAAATTTTATTTTACCTTATTCTGATACGAGTTCGCAATGCATTCAGTTACCGAAGTAAAGTTGCCCGTGGGATAACTGGTATCCGTATCATTGAACGTATCGTCGCGAGACTCGTTGAGAGCGTCATTTTCCATACCGATGCTTCGTTCACCTTCGTCAAAAATGGAGCCGTCGTTCGACAGTTCACAGTTGACAACGACCGGCTCAAATTTCTTGCGATCCCGAACTTTTTTGTGAGATCGTTTGATAGACTCGGTTTGCAAAAGCTTCAAAAAATTTTTAGCTCGCAAGCAGTTGGGCGGAGTTTGAACTTGACCATCGTTTTCGTTGGAAGCTTCTGTTCCAGAGCAGTCATTCGCACTGTGGTAACTGGTCGAAGCTTGTTGATTGTCTCGTGATTGTGAAGATGGCAAATGCTCGGTTTCGAGACTAGTTCGACAAGCGGCAGATTCGTATTGTTCGTCTTGAGCGCATATCCAAGATCGCCTCGTTATGTTTCCTCGTTTATCTTTTTTGTGGGATTTTTTAATGGAATTAATATCGACCATGAGTACGGAAGTTGATTGATCTTGGGGCGTGGCTCGTCCACAGTTGTCGTCGCCAGTTCGTTCGGTCGATGAAATAATCGGGGTTGAATTATCTGTGATTGGAATAAAAGTATCATTTATTTGTCTGCTATTGGTTTTCGGAGTATTCGTGATAATTGCAAAACCGCTGTGTCCCGCAGTCGTTGGTGTGGAACATCTCGAAACGGTACTTTCGGGCAACGAATCTTCCGGCAATTTGTTGCATTCGAGGGAAAAATCGTTGTCGCAAATTCTCCGAGCGATCGGAGTTACCGAATTCAAAGATTTTCGTTTCTTGATCGGTGTGAAAATCTTGAATTCCTCTTCCGCGCTCTCATAAGAAGCCGATGTCGATGGCTGCTTCGAAGGTGTTTGAAAAATCGCAGATGACGAAGCATCGTCCGGGCTATTCTTGCGTTTGTTCGGCGATGATTTGTGCAAATCCGGATCCGATAACACGCCGATACCCGATTCACACGCGTTGCTCTCAAGGCGGCGTTTCTCGAAAGAGCGACACCGAACGTCGCGAGCATTGTCGAGCGATGAGAATCCATTCAAATTTGTAGCATTCGGGGCTTTAGTCAAATCCGTGGAGTTTTGGGACGGTGACAAACTGGCGAAATCTTCGATCGAAGAGGAAACGCTGCTGTTGTGAGTCTCGCTGTCAGAATTCCAAGCAGAATCAGCCTCGTGACCGAAGTATTTTTTTCGTTGCAAACAACCCGAAAGCATTCTTCTGTGCTTGTCCTTTCTGTGAGATTTTTTGACCGAACTAAACTGAGAAAGTAACAAACGACTGGAATTGGTATTTTCAGGAGTAACCGCCCGGTTGTCCTCGGCAGCGTCGTTCGAGGTGGACGCTTGTGAGTTTTTCTCTTCTTCAACTTCCGGTTTTATCGCTCTCGGTTTGAATAACGATTTTTTATTAGTGTCCTTGAGTTTTTTGTGCGATTTTTTTATCGAATCGGTCATGATGCGCTGTAAAAAGTTGATACGATTTTCTGGAGTCCCCGGACGAGGAACCGGCGTCCCAGCATTTTTCACAGGCGTCGAAAGGTTTTCGTGATCACTCGTTTGCTCCGTCGATGAATTTCCCGTATCAGTTTTTTCTATCTGTGCCATTTCGACGCATTCTTCGTCTCTAACGTCTTCCGGTAAAATCGCGATACCGTCTACGGTCAAACCGACCTTTTCGGCAGAACCCGTAACGTCAATTAGAACATTTTCCAATGAATTTTCAGGCCCCTCTTCCTCGTTTGTGTAATTAAAAATTGAGCCAGTTTCGGACATCTCGTCTTCGGAATTATCAAAGAATGATTTTCCCTTGCTCTTGTTCTTCTTGTGCGATTGCTTTATTGAATTAATATGCCCGCATTGGGGACTGTCGTATTGAGTGCTCGACGGTGTCTTCGGCCTGTTTTCTTCCGTCACCAAATCCATCTCTGCATCAATTATGGACTCGTTACCCGAGCAACTCTCTGACTGGAATCCCATCGACTTTTCTCGACGACCAAGCACTCTTTCCTAATAATCAGAACATTACAACATTACATCACACTATTATTGAAGACAGTAATTTTTTTTCGGGTGGAAAATGATTTTTATAATCTTCTAGTATTCCGAAAATGTTCCTAACCGAAAAAAATTCATTACGATTCCCTGAAATCGTGGAATATTCCTGGATCAACCGAGCTTTCGCTTAGTATTTTTTATATTTCGAGAATTGTTCAAATATCCTAACATACGACTCAACGTACGTACAATAAACTCATTATTGTTCAGTAATATTATCAAGGAACGCGGTTCAACGTTGAGTATTGATGAAAAAAGTTTTTTTCGTTTATTTTTTTAAGTTAATAATTTTTCATAGAAAAAAGAATATTGACCAGAATATGAGTTCAAAAACTAATTACCTTTTTGTGGCTCTTCTTAATGGCACTCATGCTTTCAGGAACGATTTTGATAAAATTTTCGGGTGTTTGAGATCTGTTATCATTTTGAGCCCCCGAGGGCGCGACCTCGTCTTCACCATCCTGAAAATCATTGTAGAGATTTCTGGGCGTGCTAGCGCCAAACTCATCGGGTCTGATTTTCGTTGAATTTCTTCTTAGAGATTGCGAATGCGGCGTCGTTGTGCTCTGTATGATGGAATTGATTTTGTTTCGTAGACCGCTGCGTAGCGTTGGCAGAGGAGCCCCCATGATAGGAGAGGCAAGATTCATGGAGGTGAAATTTGGAGACAGATAATCGAGAGATTTTTTGGCTTTTTTGTTTCTCTGAGACGGAGTTTGATTTTGATTCTCGTCGATCGATTCGACCGACGAATCTATTCGACTGTTGACACTGGATTCGCCCGAGCTCGTATCAAAATTTAGCGTTTTATTGATCTTGGGCAACGGCGAAATAGAATTTGGCATCGATCTGTTGCGCGTACTTCTGTCGAGACTCATGATTTTCTTCGGGCTTGGACTTAAATCAAAATTCAACGATTTGTTAATTCTACGAGTAGCTGATCCCGTGCTTTTCAGAGGGCTGTAATCGATGTTAAGAGCGCGCAAGATCTTTGCCGATCTTGACAAATGATGATCATTTTCGGTCGACAAACTGCTGTCGCTGCTTGAATTCTGAGACTTGTAGGAATTGGCTCTACCACGCGTACCGCCAATTTCGAAATTCAACGATCTGTTTATGTTGTAACGCACCAAAGCTCTGTTCCTTCTAGGAACTGATTTGCTCAGAGATCTTGGAGAAGCGTATCTATTTCTTGACAAATAACACGGTCCGTTTTGTGGGCTCCACTGGACAAAGAATTTTTGTCCCATCTCCGTATTGCACACTTCGTAGTCATCGCTGTGCTTCGTCGCTGACAGTTTCTCAGTGAAACAATGATTGCCGTACATATTTATGAATTATTGGATTTTTTGTCAAATAAAAATTTTCGGTCCTTGGACTGTTGTCGAATCGGCGTACGCAGCTCGGGTTAGTATTTCGAAAGACTCGGTATAAATATTTTTCCAAGTACGAGATGTCCCCTATTCGTGATACCTGCAAAATAAAGTTATAATTTTAAATAATATCTATGACACGATAAAATCAAAGTTAACTTTGCTATTCCGTAACAGAGCAGCGCGCTCTATTCCGCAGTAGTTGTTCCAGACACTACCGCCTGTTCGAGTCGATTCGAGTATATCAATTCGAATTTGTCAATTTGGGCCAGAGACAAAAACTTCGAGAAAGTGGCAGAAACAAATGAATGTACCGATGCATATATTAAAGCATGACAAAGTTGCTTTCCAACGGTCTTGACCAAATATTTTTAAAATGTCGAGAAAAATGAAATAAAATATTAAATTCCATATGCGACGATGCCCATTTAAAAAACAAAACATCGATCCCACGTATTATAGGTTAAGCCTCGAATGCAGGTCGAAGTAAAATTGAAACCTCAAAAAAGAAACGTACACAAGAATTTACGAAAATATACGTCCTGTGATAGAAAATCAAGGTTAAATATCGTTCGCGAACTTACAACATTGAAATTGATGCTTTACGGAACTACTACAACGCCATGGTGCATCTTTAAAAACCATACGATATTACTTATGTAGGGTTACACTGTGTCTAGCATTAGACCAAATTCCACAAGTGGTTGGGCAAGTATAGGTTCAACGCCACGGCATGCCTACCCTCCCCCACTATTGGTATACACGTACACACGAAATTAATACGAGTATTTCTATACATACGTATATATTTAAACATTCACGTATAGGAACCAATATATATGTTTGGATAAATCCCGTTGAACAATACGATGTATATTTGTATATGTTTCGGGAGTAGTTTCATGGACTTGACGGGGATATTGGGGGCTAAAAAACGATGAGGAAAAAAAAAAAAAGGATTGGTCTTGAGACGAAACGAGTTTGGTAGTATATATATGTGAGGGGTGAGTCGAAATAAGGAGATGAGCATGTACGACGAAATCGAAGAACCCGAAGCCAGGAGACAAGGCACATGATGAATTAAAAACTTACGTTTATTCGCGTGTAGATCGAATTCTACGAGCGATCAATCTTCATGAAAAATTCAAGCACTTCACACACAAACCATTTTCTTATGTTCACACAAAAATATTATGTTCTTTATGTTAAAAGAATCCAAAGGCATGAACACATCGAACGAGGCGTCTCTCGTCGTGCACACTACACGCGCGTGTGTGTGTGTATGTCGTGTGTGCATGTGTGGCCAAGCTCACTATTAAAAGGACCAATCGGAACACCAAACTTTCCGACTGCGTCACGCTGTAAACCGAAATATTACACTACTACGAAAATAGATATACATCCAGCCTCGTGTGTAAAAAATACGTGACTCAACAAGCCTGCCGCTTCCAGCGCTCTTAACCCGCAGCGGTTAAATCCTGTACTTTTCGCGAGATTTTCAATAGAGGAAACTGTTCCAGTAGAATTTTCGTGTTTTTAGAAGATTTAAATGTTTTTTTTTTTTCTTATTTGGAGAATTGATGAGTCAAATAACTTTGTTATTGGAATGTGGTGACGAAATACAGCTGGTTACAACGTGCTAAATTATTACCTCAATTTTATTTTTATCGTAAGAATGTTCCTCGCGTGCAGCAGTAACCAACACAAATTATTCAGCACAAAAATTTTAGCTACCAGAATCGAAGAAAAAGTTGATTTCAGTCAAATCTTTGGTATTTTTAAAAATTCTGATTTCCAATTTTAAATTTGAATGAATTGAATCTTTCCGAAGTAGTTGAATAAATGTGTTCGCATTCGAACGAGAACGAAGAAAAACTGTGTTAAACACGGGGATAGAAAACTCGACGGGAGGAAAAATCGGCAAAATTTCACGTTGAAATTAATGTTCATTGCTCGTAATCATCGTCACCTGAAAAAATATGACATCGTAGTGAAACATCGACTTCGGATCACAGTTTTTTTCTTTCTCTCTCTCTCATTCCATAATTTCGAATTCCTGAAAAAATGTGTGCAATTCGATAAGACTAATAAATTCATCATTTTTATGTAATTCCGCCATGCAGTGTGGGCGCAGCGGAGCATAATCTGGCATTTGTGTCAACGAAAATTTTGACAAATGAGACAATCTTCAAATAGAATTGAATGAAACAAATGAGCTTTCCTGCCATCAAAACCCTTTGAAAATACCCAAATTATCGACTCTAATTCCGTGTATCAAGATCTTCGAATTGAAGTAATTAATGAGCTCGCAAAAAAATGTTCGTCGTTCAATCAATGTTTTTGTCATTTTTCAAAAATTTCCTACGCTTACGTAAGTTTTTAATTCAATGAATGCTAAAACCATATGTGACTCGATGATTCATCATTCTCTTTGTTCTTGAAGAAGGAAAATAATTGTCTGTTGTTTACCCTCATTGTCGCAGATCGGACAGAATTTACGTCGACAAAATTTATTTATTTAATATTCTATATTGCTTTTATTGTTTATATATTGCTTTCACTCAACTTTACTCAAAATAGTATAAAAAAAATCATATCAATGAATATATAAATATGTGAATAAATAGAAGAAAACTTTTATATTTTTAAGTATATAAGAATATATTTAAAAAATATTTTAACAAATATATGAAAAAAAAAAAATATAAAAATAATTTTTTTTTTAATTAAACAAAATAAAAAAGAAAAATTTTACTTGAATGATATAAATAAATAAGAAAATTTTGAAAATAAAAAAAAAAAAATAAAAAAAATTTATTAAAAAATGTGAAAAAAAATTTTTAATGAAAAAATAAATGAAAAAAGATAATTTTTATTGAAATACATTGCTTTTATAGTTTGCAAACTATCGCCGGATCTCTCAATCCCGTTGAAATTTATCCGATGCAATAAACAGTTTTGGCGAATAGTGTACGTGACCCATCTGTGTAAATAAAGCGTCAAAATTAGAAGATTTATTATTTTTGCTTCGAAATTAGGTCAGACGAACGATATACATATTTTGCTTATGGCTTTGCCCGAAAAATTATTCGTTGTTTCGATGAACTTCACACAACACTCTTTCCGTAGACACATTTCTGTTCTCAATTTTTTTAATACGAAAAATAGATGAATCGCAGTTTTTCAATGAGATTCTCATGAAGATTTAAAACAGTTTTATGTGCACGCAAGCAGCTTCCACAGAGGCCCTGACAATTGACAAAAATTCTTTGTGAACTTTCTAGCAAACCGTAAAGCCCCTGTGACGAGAAAAAACTCATACTGGTTAACAGTTTACAAATATTTTTTTTTTCTGTTTTTTGTTTTAGTTTCACGAATTTTTGTCTAATTTTCGCTAATGAATTATTATTGTTTTTGGAATTTTATATTTTTCGAAATTTCGACATAAAATTATGACGCAACATCTGCTCCTAAAGAACGAAAATCAGTTTTTGGAAATATTCTCAAGTCCAAGGAATTAACAGGTTTTTGAGAAACGAAAAAAAAAGGTTAAAATCACATTTTTTTTGTCTTATTTTTATAAACGATTATTATTATTTTTCATCAACTCTCATGTGATATTTTAATAATATTTATAAATTGGCATACACCGTCGAAAAAACTTATCGATTATGGAAAAAAAAAAATTAAAAGTAAGTGGACCAAGAGCGATCAGGATCGTTCCAGTCATTCCTGAACGAAGAGATTTTTCACTTCCGGTGTGTCGTCTTCTAGTAAATGAGAATTCTAGTAAGCTCATGCTATATCCAAAATACATTCGGAGGCAGTGTTGGGCAGATTTTTCGCAATGACATAAATTCTGACGAAATGAAGAACGAAAAATTTCAAAGGCTTCACGATGGCTAACGCTGTCTCACCGGCGACCTGGTCAAGAGATTTCAAAATATTTGATTAAACATTTGCTTTCGACTTTGAAAGAAGAAGAAAAAAATGAATTAAAAAATCGAACGCAGTCCGGAATGAGTGAAATATAAAATTATTCTTGAAATAACGATAACAGAGAATTGACAGATTTCATCGTTGATCTTCCCGATCGCGGCTGAATATCGTAAAATAAAAAATGCATTTTTTTTTTTTATAAACGAAGATTACAAAGTTACTCAATTTAATGTCGTTCAGATTAATAATGAAATAAAAATGAGAAAAAAAAAAAATTTTGATAAATTATAATCAACTTACATCGAAAACGCATTCGGATGGCTTAGGCGCTGCTGGATTAATCCTAAATTCTCTGTAGCACGAGCCAATTTTAAGATTCAATGCTCGAAAGTTACTGACAATTGTAATGAACGCTTTGGCAAACTTAATGATCGTGGAACCTATCGCTTCAAATGATTTGCGTAAACACAAAAAGAATTTTCCGATCAGGGGTGTACTCGGACCAAATTTTGCGATAACTGACTTCTCAATTGGCTCAATGGTCTTATTCACCCTTGTTTCAATCTACCCACAAAAAATATATCATTTAGTTGCGATACAGTCTGTGAAATAATAATAAAAACTCGCGAATCTTTTATCATTCTTACCAGTTCAGTGAAACGGTTCAATACCGATAGCATCTGGTTCTCGAACTTCTTGGGTGTTGCATCAAGCCTTTGTAATCCATGGACCGTAGATTCGGCGCTGATCGATGAAACGTTTGCAGCCTAAAATTGATTTTTCTCATTATTCAAAAATTCTTTGTATCGAATCTGTCATCTGTTTTTGTTTTTTTTTTTAAACGTGAACCCTTCAAAGGGTTCGAAGCCTAAAATGTTCCTCGTACGCGATCATGAGCTTGAATAACACAGTCTTCGCTTTGTATAAGAACGAGAATGGTCGATGGCAAAGTCACATTAATTTGATGAAAATCCGATGATAAAAACTGTTCAAAACGAATGAAAATACAACAGAAACGTTTTTTTTTTTTTTTTTTTTTTTTTTTTTTTACTGAAAATTCGAAAGGATAGTGTGGAGAATAGAAACTTTTGATATAGACTCAAAACGTAATTTTGTTGAAACCTTAGAACTATAAATTTCGACTGCTCAACAAAATATTTTATCGTCTAAGTAAAAAGTTTCGTTATAGGAGCAAAAAAATTAATTTTGTTGAATGGCAAGGGGCAACAAAATATTTGAATATTTCAACGAAATTTCGTTTTAAATGTAATTTATTATTAATCAAACTATAATCTCGAGTATAAAAAGATATATGATCGATAATTCAAATTGATTGAATGATTTCGTTAATGAAAAATCATGATTCGTTGATTACATCGAACTAGGCTTGAACCTACTACGTTGAGAAAATAAATAATTGGCTGATTCAACAAAATTATGATTACAACAAAACTTTGATTGATTCCACGGGATTTTCTTCGTGTCGAGAAATATTTGTATGTGGCAAAAAATGGAGTTTTTGAATTATTGGATATTTGGGAGCAACAAAAATTTTAGTGATTCAACCAATTTAATTTCCCATCTACCGAGAACCGACACAGGATCACAAATCATTCTAATTCTTTTCTCGATGGCCAACTTCTTTTCCATCTCTATCAGATACCCCTAACACAGATGCAGTGCGAACGTGAAGTAGATAAAGAGAGAAAATGCAGAATTTTCCAAAGTCCAAGATTCTTCTTTCTCAACCAAAATGAAAAAAAAAAAATGAAAAAAAAAAAGTGCGAACAAAAATTGTTGTCTTCTGAGTTTAACCGTCGGCTTTATGCTAGAAAAATAATTTCACCCTCGAAATACAACGAAAAAAAGAAAAAAGTATACAATTAAAAGAAAAATCTTTCAGACAATTGTATAATTATTTAAATATACCAGCGCCAAGAGAATCGTGCACAGTGAGATTGAGAACGTTGACATTTTCACTTTTTTTCTTTTTTTCTTCGATTGTTACCCGCGTTAAAGAGATTACTGATAAAAGAAACTAGTCGAGCAGGTCTTATATTCACTACACGTCAGCTTCCCGCGTCATGGTTAACCTATCAACGTAAAAATATTAACACTTGTGTCAATGAAAATCGTCATTAACGAATACATAGATCCCAACACTAATTCAAATCAATTAGAGAAACCCAAAAGTTCAAAGAAAAAAAATGATTTCATATCGAGAACATTCTGAACAGGAAAACTATTTCGAAGAATCGAGTATTATCAGTGTCCAAGGCCAATTTTTGTTCGAGAAAAAACACGTAACTCTGTTTTTATTTGCCCCTTTTTCTCAAACTCTTCTTTACTTTTCGTTCGCGACTTGACATTTTTTCTTTTTTTCTCCATTAATATGTTTTGTTCATCGAAATCGAAATAAGAAGAAAAAAATGTTTAACTAAGCAAAAAAAAACAAGCATCCTTCGATTTTTTTTAAGACTGCGAGTCTCAGGACCAGTTGAGCCTCGAAATAATCAACGTGGCGAACGGTAATGGTGATGATTTTCTTCACTACTATTCGGTAAAAAAAAAAAAAAAATAAACGACATCTGAATCAGATGGATGCCAATGTCAAGCAAATCTCGAATATTATCAATCGATGGATGTTTAATTAATTCTCGAGCAAATGATGAAAAACGCAAAAAAAACGTTGCAGTTGAAAATGCCTGACTGATTAAAACCAGAAGAAAAATAAGATTTTGAAAAGTAAGGAAAACATCGTATACGTGACCCAAGTCAAAGAAGCTCTTATCTCTATAGTTACCTCGTTATTTTCGCTTATCCCATTAGATCATTCCTCAAATTAAATTCCAATACCATCTGTTTTTTCTTTTTTTTTTTTTCTAACGCGGAATATTACGCGTGTACGTGACAATTATCACTCCTCCAATATTTCTGTCTCTTTTTTCCTCTCTTCTCATAAGAAAATTTGTCACGTCAACGACTCGTGTGTCTATATCTAAAGAAATTTAACTCGTCAGACATTTTCCTTAAACGATTCGCGACGACTCATAAGGCACGTAAAAGAACCGGCCAAATTTTTTCCTGTTTATCGCTGTAACTTATAAATTGAACGTCATCCATTTTCAGTGATTCACCAACTGTTCGTATCACCCAGGAAAAAAGATCTATTTCAATCTACTAGAATCATTTATTCAATTTTTTTTTCCAAATTCAAATGAAAAACAAGTTTATACTTTTAAGAATATCTTGAAATGTATGAACTTGAAATATCTAAAAAGTATAAATAATTGAAAGAAAGTTTTTCTAGAAATTAAATTTTTCAAATTTGCTGAGATTGTAACTCAAAGAGCAATTATCCGATTGACTTGAAATTTGAACTGAGTATTCTCAAATATATTTGCTCTACAACGAACTAGAATATTTTCTATTTGGCATTGAAAAAACGACCATTTTTATAGACAAGAAAACAGAAATTTTTTTTTTAATTTATTTGATTCCAATAGATCCTAGTCGAAATCAACTAAATGTTTTTTTTTTTCTGAGTGGCAACTTCCATCGAAATGTTGAATAAAGAAGAAATCGTCTGTACAACAGCTTGTTCGTCGACGTCTGCTAAAACCGGCTAAATACAGTTCAGTAAATGTAGACTCCACGTGCGACCACATGTTTTTTTGCATATAATCGAAAAATTACTATTCTCTTTACATATCGGTAGAATTCAAAGCTTTTTAGCCATCCAGCTTTTCGGTGTACTCAAATATTCGTTGTGCGATTCGAGCTACGAAGAAAAAAACTTGTTGCTCGAATCCACGTTTGTGTGTGAATCATCTTCTGAAATAAATTAACGAGTCTCATTAAAATCAAGACGTTTATCACATTTTGGTTCTCCAAATTTTCAAATTTTTATCTGAAACTCTGTTTCAGCGATCGAAAAAACGCCTCCGGACATGAAAACATTCATCGAGATCCATCGAAATCCATGAATCATAACGAAACAGTTATCGGTATATATAGAAAAAAAAAAAATTAATAACGTACAAATAACTTTACAAAAAACACATTTATTCGAAGGCTTTTTACAACTTAAAACGATTGTACTCAACATGTGTGTGTGCGCGCGCGCCCGCGCGTATATATTATTTACAAATATTCACTTATTACGCTTAATTCATAAACCAAATTGGAGAACTCGATGATTAAAACGAAAAGTTTGATGTATCCGATGCGCAATTCGTTATTCGGATTTTTTTGGCTCGTCACGCCCCCTGCATAATTTTTTCTTTCGGACCTATTTTTCTTTCCTGTTCAATAATAACGATGATCGTGTATATACAAGCATGTTTAACGGATGCAAATATCTTCTAGTTTCATCGTATCCCGAGAGAGACAATGAGAGAGAGAGAGAGAGATAGAGAGCATTGCAGC
Organism: Campoplex capitator; assembly: GCA_037576405.1. Lineage (NCBI taxonomy): Eukaryota > Metazoa > Arthropoda > Insecta > Hymenoptera > Ichneumonidae > Campoplex > Campoplex capitator. The sequence goes on along the minus strand of JARBWI010000032.1, from coordinate 234,818 downwards.
GTTGTCTCGATAGCCTCGAACAAGTGAACGTGCGTTTCACATCACAAAAATAACGATTTTTTTTTTGTTATCGTACAAAATCGGATACGAAGATAAATTACGAGAATTCGGAAATGAAAAATGGGCTCCAAGTGTTTTTTGCATTTTCTTCCTTGTCGTCCCTTGTTAATTTAAAAAAAAAACACAATTTTTTGTCTTTCAACCCAAGTTTCTTCCATTTTTCCAGCCACAATTTTGTCCGTCGTGAACCACGACCCCGGGCAACTTCGAGAGTTTTTTATTTTCACAGTTTTCGACAGATTTGTTTTTTTTTTTCGACACAGTACTTTACAATGATTTCGATGAAGTCTCCGATCATTAGTTCGCCTTATCACCGCTACACACGTTTATCAATGTAATTCGCAAAAGTAAATAACACGTAAATGCTAAAAAAAAAAAAAAAATTAAAAAAAAGAAACAATACGATTTAACTATACGAGCAAGAGAGAACAAGGAGAAAGTACGATTAATTTTTGCTTTCGGATTTTGTTCGTGCTCGAGCTATATAGTGAATACTGTATAATGGCGAATGCGAATTAAAGTACAAAATAATAAAGAAAAGAAAGAATAAAAATACGGGGGGTTGAGAAGGAAAAAGAAAACAAGTAGAAAGTTATTGGAGGTGCTGACAGGGGGGGGGGGAGGGAGGGAGGAGGAAGAAAATAATTTTTCATATCCAATCACCGCGGGGTCACTTTTTTTTTCATTTCTAAATAATCATTTTTACTTCTGATTTGACTTTTGAAATGAGAGAAAGAAAATAAGAAAAGTCACATGGCTTTCGTTCGCAATTCTATGATTGAAAAAGGCCATGCGGTACATTCTTAACGATGGATCGGACGATCCAACGGCACCGTTTTTCATCTTCTTCCAAACTCACGTGCCAAGCTCTCGAGTTTTCATTATTTTTTGCCAAAATTATTCGAACGGTACAAAAACGTTTTTTCAAAGCGCTTGCATAATGCTCTTCGGTTTTATCATCATCGTCGCTTTCTTCAGAGTGTAATCCCAGCCTTTCCAACGGAACCAAACTATTCCTGAAAATTGTTGAAAAAAATACAAATTTATTTGCTGCTGATTTTTTTTTTGTTTTTTTTTTTGACGATTATTTTTGCCCATCGGCTCTGTCATTGTGACGCAACTCGAGAAACAATATTTTTTAACTATCGAAGACCCGCGAATCGGTCCATTGTTCAATGGTGCATGAACAGAAAAATCTCTTTTCTCGTAAATACAAGAGCTCGGGAAAAATCATTCTTCGAATACACACCTTGTCGTGCCGTTAAATCCTGAGGATCGTTCAAATAGAGACCGTTCAATCCACGTCCGCAAGACTTCCACCACCAACCGCCTTTCAGCATCGAAGCACAATTCAACGACGATCTGTCGTTGTCTCTGAAAAATCATTTCAAATATCGTCAATTCCCGATCGGAATAAACAAAATTTTTACAAATTTATCTCACATCGAATCAGTCTTTTGAATATTTTTCGATCCTCCTTTCTTCGTCCAAATATTTTGGTTCTCAACGACCACGAAATTTCAGTTTTTACACGTGAACTCGATTTCGACTTTAAACGCGAATAAAAACGGATAAAAAAATTATGGAAAATAATGTAAAAAAGAAAAAAAAAAAATTCGAATGGCAATTGTGAATTTTGAAGAAATTTGGGTTTTTATCCACTCACCGATTGTACGTAGAAAATGGACTGTTGTTCGAACCGTACCATGGATCGTTCAATGAGTCACCGGCGTTGCCTTCGTATCCGTCGATTTCGAGCTTGTAGTATTCCCCTTCGGAGTAGATTTTGAAGTGCGAGTACTGAGCATACCTGGTAATAAATACAAAAAATGTCAACGCAGTTCTCATCGATAAGGAATTTTTTCAACCAGTGGAAAATTGGCGCAGTTTTTTCAAGTCTGCGGAATGAAATTCCGAAATCAGTGATTGCAAGTCCAAAATTTATAGGCTTCTGTTCGACTGGACCAATTCGAAAAACGTATATCCCTAGCCAAAAACTAAATTTCTCTAAAAATTTCGATTTCAAGAAATAATGAAAAAATGGCAAACTCTAATATCATCAAAAATTGATAGAAAAAACGTTTTTTTTTTTTCACCACTCGCCTGTGGGGCTCGGGTGACAACTTTGCTCGCGATTTGAAATAGTCTACTTTCCCTACCGGCGTAATATACTATTCGCAGCTGTTCGAGCCTTCCATTTGTTTTACGGATGACTTTCCATCATCAATGTCATCCGAATGCCAAGCTTATCACGAGCCATATTCTTCGTTATTAAAAAACGAAGAGAACGATGTACAATTAAATTTCATTACCGGATACGAGAGACATTCCATGCCGAATGGATCATTCGAGCAGTTTCTGACTCGTTTTCGGGTTTCTGCATATGAAAAAATGGATTGTGAGGCTCTGGGGTCAGTAGACGAAGCAGAACAGACAGAGAAGTTAAGTCACGAGGAAGAAAAAAATAAATATTTATCTCGCTATTCTCGCTGGGAGGAATTGGATGTTGAGCAAACAGCAATGAGCCCCAATTTTGAAAAAAAATCGATCGAGAGTATCAGAAGCACGAGTATAGGAAGCAGTGTGAGGGAGATCTAAAGAGAGTTGGTTCAGTGTTGATTGAAGCTGTCTCGAATAAAAGTGGTGTAAGATTTTCGTGTTTCTTCTCTCTGTCGCAACTTTATTCCAGGTCACGTCTTATTCCTGTAGTGGTTTAAACACGAACGTGTCTCGTAATTGATATTCCGCAAGAAGGCGGCATCATCTTGGAATATTTATATCGGTAGTAGGTAAAAATGAAAAATACTCATGGGCTATAGAGAGCTGCCCAGCGAATGGCATTGCTCTATGTATCGTAGAAAGTATATGGTTGGGATCGTTGATGAATCGTGTGCGAGTGTAATCTATGCCACGCGATTTTCCAGTCAAGTGAATAAGAAAGATGCACTCACGCACATCGATTCGGATGCTAACTGAATTTGTGCTGTTGGTGTAAAAATAGAGGACGTTGCAGAAACGTCTCGATAACAGTGACAAATTTTAAAGTTGCTTCCTGTTTGAATATTTTTTTGAAATTGATAATAAAAACAAAAATGAATGAATAATTCTGAAAATTTTTATGAAAACTTTGATGCCTGATAGTCCAGTGTTCCGAAAGTTGAACATTTCACTTCGTGAAATAGGACGATCGATAATTAGGCGATCCATGAAAAGTTGACTTCCTATTAGAATTTCTGTCACGTACTTAACGCGTCGAACGTATTATGACTTACCGCTGCATTGTCGGATTGCTGCAATTTAATGGGAGTAGTCGACACACGTATTCGTTAAATATTTTTCTCTCGAAATCGAACGTGTGTAAGTCGAATTCCATCGAACATTGTATACGTTTGAATGTTATATTTATTCGAAGTGCTCAGCGCCGGTCTAACGATAATGAAGGGGAATGCTTTGGAGCTATGAGCTCGAATTTCTTGCGGTCGAGCAATAACGGATCTCTGGCCAAGGAAACCTTTTATTACGTGGATAGTAAAAACGACAAAAACAAAAAAAGGACAGAGAGAAAAATGGCATTTGATGTTGCTAATCAAGGGCTTTGGAGAGGCCAACGAACGGGAAAACATTTGCATCTGTGCGAATATTAAAATTAGAAAATTGCTAAAATTCTCACGTCGAAGTCGTTCGAGTACAAGCAAAAAGCAAGAAAAAAGCAAAAATTTTGGTTTTTGAAATAAAATTTGATCGATACCTCTTGTTTCCTTCGAAGTCTTCGAGCTCGACTCGTAACGAGTAATCTTCGTTGTTCGTCAACATGTAAATATTCTCGTTTCCGAGCCAAAATTCTCGGGCAGGATCCCCAAAACCGTTTTTATAATCGGCCCAATCCCTGTTGAAGTTTTCTCGGGGTTCTCCGAAGTCATCTCTTCTCTGTATCACCTGAAACATTAATGAGCGAATCCAGATAACTTTCATCATCGAACTAACTTCGATTTTGATCGACAAAAAAATGATCGATTCGAAGATATTTTTAGGTGAATAATTTGGGTGATAAATGAATTAGTTTAGTTCGATTGCACCATTCATTTGCTCTAATAACATATTTATTTTAATGTGAATAATCGAATAGTCCAAACACCGATCGTTCAGGTCGATAAAAATGAAAAATGAGTTTATGTTAATGAAATTTGATTGGGCTAACGTTGATTTATTCGTTGATTCGACCAACAATTTGTTGAAACAAATAATTTTGTTTTTCGTCTTGATTAAAAAAAGATTTTTTTTTCCTCCTCTATCCAACGAAATGAAATAAACGAAATTTCTTGCAAATGTCACAAAAATTTTGTTGCCGATGCTGGTTACTGCGACAAAAATGGGGCTAAGAATAAGAGAAAAGTGAAATGAATTTTTTTTTTTCCATCAGTTGTTATTTATTCATAAACTTCTTACGGTCATTTCTCGATATTATGTGTCGCGTAAAGAGAGAAAATTATTACCACGATATTTCACTTTAATGTGCACTTCGAACAATACAAATTTCCACTTTTTTTGTTTGTTTTTTTTTCTCTCTCTAAAAAGATCGTTTTTTGTTGTTCAACGCCGGAGAAAAGGTTTTCTGTTACGCTGAAATTATTATCTCTAATGCCACGTTACAGGTACTAGAAAAAAAAAAATCAATTATTAATAATTAAGGAACTTTACTTATGCATTCGTTTTCGTTGGCAAAACGCCTTCACCCCGCTTCCTACTCGTAGTATTTATATCGCTCGATGCCCCCCCGTCGTTGCCATGCAGAAATAGACAAGGAAAAAGTCCTTGTCTGGTATTATAAAATGCGATACCCTTTCACCGACATCGAAATCCCGTTAGAGAGGGATACTAAATCGTTACACGACGGTATATATACCTACATGACGTTATCTATATTTACATTCACTTAGGTATTCACTGCAACCCAATTCGTATTTCGTAACCAAATATTTCGGGCATTCGGTGCTGTTCGAAACGACGATTTACTCTCTTTCTGTTTCATCTCTTTGCTCTCGATCCAAAAAAAAAAAACATTTTTCATTGAATCGCAATTATTGTTACTTCTGATTTTAACTCACTCATATTTTGTTTAATGTCATTGGAAATATATTCCGAAAGGAAACATTATTCAAAAAGAAAAAAAAAAGAAATTTGAAACGAAAATTTGAGAGTATTGGACCTCACGAAACGTCAAAAAAAAAAAATTGTATCACATTACTCCTAGAGCTTTACGAAAAAGAGAACAAATATTGATGGAAAATGAAAAATAGTAAAACCTCTCCCGCTCGATTCCACTAATATCGTGAACAATTAAAAGCGAAACTACATTTATTGAAGACAAACCGCGTTTATTTAATTAAGTATATCTTAAAATCTTGAGCAGGAAACGTCCGAAATGTTGTTTCGAGCATGAAAACTTTGTTCAGTCGTACAGAAAATGATCGAATTCTTTCGATCGATCACGGATCCGAAAGTAGGTCGTTGACACTTTTCAAAATGTCTCCTTTTCAAATTTTCAATCTGTCATCTTTTTCAACTTTCAAATGTTTTTTTTCCAACTATCAAATTTCAAACAAAAAATCTGATTTTCAGATCAAACTGACTCGGTCGATATTCTCGTATCCGACGGTGATTAGAACGAGTTCAATATATATTTCTACCGAAAAGGTTCGATCGCACGTGCACAGCATCGAGTTCCACACCGACAATGTGCTTGTTGAAAAAAAAAAAAAACGAGTAAAAGTATATACGATTGCACACGGTGTAATAATTATATCACGAATTAAAAAAAAAAGAAAAAAAAAACATTTGTATACTCAGCTTCGTGCAAACTCCAAGTCCGCTCGTGTTATATACGATGAAAAAGTGAAGTCGGTATATTTACAATAGAACGATGTGTATACAGAGTAAGAGTGCATCGTGCACGTAACTCTTCGAAAGATAATCATTCTTTCATATTCTACGCTCCGCTACCTTCAAGATTACCAAAGGTAATTTCATCTGGAAGACTCGCGTGCTGTGTGTGCTCTTCCATCTTACAATATACGTATATTATGCACTCATATAATTCATGAATTTCTCGTAGTTTCTAAATACCCCATAGAATTTATTTGGCAAAGAAATATTCTTTACGTGGCAATGCGGAGTACATAATATTTCATCGCTAAACAATGATGTGAATATGGACATATTTACTGCTCCTATTCTAGAAATTCAAAGATAGGGAGAAGGGAGAAAGGAGGTGGGGGGGGGAGGGAAGGTAAAGGGGAAAACGTTTGCCTGTGCATCTGCGACTGTGACTCGATAAATTCTCGAGGGATTTCCATAAATCTTTGACAGGCAAAGAGTTCAGAGTGAGATTCGACTGTGAAGAATATCGACGAAACGATTTTGAAAAATCAGCCCAGAAATCTTTCAAAAAGTAATCGAGTACCATGCAGTTGGCGTTCGAACGAAAAGTCAAAACTTAACAGCCACCTTCTGCCTCAGATGTGATGGCAATGAGATGAAATCCAAAAAAATTGATTTTTCGAGTCACTTTTCCAACGTTTTTTCAACGACTCCTCGAGTCAATAGATTTATTGAAAAGTTCAAAGTAAAAAGAGAAAATATTTTTTTAGTTAACATCACCGAAATATGAGATCATGAATTTGTTATGCTCTCAGGAGGCACGAAGCGGTTCGACGATTTCATAATTATAGCCGTAAATCTAGATCCATAACGAAATAGAAAATATCCTGTCACCGAAGAAGGTGTTTGATGACTTGTAGCAGGGAGGTAGCGAGAAACGGGATGTGCATGTTACAGCTAACAGGTTAATCCTACGTTTGAATCCGGATTCATTTTTTCGTATCTTTATTAGGTGAAACTTGCCGGGCAAGGATTTCTACCAGGTTGTTTATTATTTTTTATGGCAATTTCAATCTCTTCGAAGTTTCTGAAAATTTTAAGGGCGTATGAGCTCCCGGAGTCACTGAGTAGCGCATGCTTTTTTCTACCGACGAAAAATCTTGTTTATCTCAATGATGCAGCTTCGTACATCGGCCATATCGATAATACATTGGCTGAGAATCTGAGAATTTATGGACGAAACGCCAAGTGACTTCACGCCTTTGATTTACGGTAAAACGAGAGTTGGAGAATTTTTTGTAATATTTTTGTCTTCTTTTTTCGCAGTTCGATGCCAACTCCTAATACAGGGTTTCTAGTGATCTTGTACAACTCGACAAACAGTCTCGATACTCTTTTTCTACGCCGAAAAACATTTCAGGAAGCATGCTCTTCGTCGAATCGTTCGGATCAATTAAGGAGTTTCGGTACAAAAAAATTCGGAAAAAAAAGGCAAAATGTTAAGAAATTAATGAAATTTGGTGATAATTTTCTTCAACATCAAGTACGAAAAGACAAATTTTTTCAAAATTTGTCTTTTAGTACTGCACTGAAAAAAGAAATTTGTTGATCCAACTTTTTTGCTCGATCAACAAATCGTGGGAAATGAAATAGAATTTGTTGATTTCAAGAAAAATTTTCACTGCAACGATGTTTTCGTTGTAGCGAGCAATATTCATTGAGTGATTGAATAAACCGAAATTTAGTTGAATCAATGAATTTCGGTTTGTTCACCAGGAGCAAACGAGTAGAAGAAAATTTTGAAAAAAATTGTGTCTTCGTACTTGATGTTGAAGAATTTTTTAACATTTTGACTTTTGTACCGAAACTCCTTGAATAGCTCCAATCTCAAATTACTATAAAACCATGAAATTTTTATTGTGAATATTAAATTCGTACAATTCGTATTCCTGATATCGTAAACCTTCCGATGGGCTCGAGAATAACTTGAATCTTTTCTTCGGTCGAAAATGTTTCTCCAATGCCTAAAAATCAGGTAATAATACTGGATTCTTCTTGTTTCTGTACAACGAAGAGAAGGGTCGTGTTCGGTGAAAACTCGACGAAGAAAATTAAAAAAATGAAACACTGCGAGCAAGAAATTTTCGACAATAAAAAATGGCAGCAATTTCGGACTCCTTGGCAGGCGTTAATACGGAGAGACTGCGGTGAACAGAAGTTTTTTTATCGTGTCCACTATAAAATTTACCGCGATACACTTGAACATGGGACAAATCAGTAAAATACACTTATTCGTGAGCGATTAGCTTTTTACAGCCTGAAAACACAACATTTAAAATATCACGTCATCCTGATGATGGCGTAAACACTTAAAACGTGTCGTTCACGTAATAATTCCAAATAAATACTTAAATAATCGTCATAAATACCGCATTTTTTCAAGGCCATTCCCCGGGCATATAAAATGATGAAATACCCCATGAAATCTCACTTCTATCACACCATTTTCCAAATCTCTGTGTTCTACGCTTTTTACCGGAGACTCGAAAGTGATCAAACACTCTCGAAAAATATTGTTGTCGTAAAAAAATTTGTTTAATTTTCATAGAATTTTTAATTCTGTTCAGCAATCTGTTTCATCAAACGTTCCCGAACAATTTCCTATCGTAAAAAAATTTGTTTAATTTTCGTAGATTTTTTTGTCTCGATCAGCAATCTGTTAGCAATTAGAGATTTTAAAAGTCTCATTTTATTCGTGTACTAGCTGTGCCTGCGGGCATCGCCCGCCTTAGATCTGGCAGGAAAAATAATCAAACGAAAGATTTTCATTTTTTTTTAAATTTTTCATCATTTCCATTAAAAATGCTGCAACTTTTTTTCTATACCGAAATGAGCATTCAGTCACCGCTCGTTTTGGTTGTTTTCCGATTTCCTTCAAATTGAACGAAATTGGAAATTGAACACTGAGAAAAAAAAATTTGAAATTGTGGCGAACAAATTAAATTTGTTGATTCAACAAAACTTTTGTTGATTCAACAAAAATTTTGTTGATTCAACGATATTTTTGTCGTGGTGAGAAATCGTGGCTGGACCAACAAAAAAATTTGTTGAACCAACAGAAAATTTGTTGAACCAACAGAAAATTTGTTGAACCAACAAAAAATTTGTTGAACCAACAGAAAATTTGTTGAACCAACAAAAAATTTGTTGAATTTACGAATTCATTTTTCTCAGTGAACGAAATCGTTGAATTTTTTGTTTGCATATCTGTTGAAATTAAGATAACGAAATTTTACAAAACCACAAACTCAGTTTGAATCATGATTTTTAATTTCGTGAAAGAATCATTGTAATCGGTTCAGTCGTTTCCGATTGAAAAGCGTCCAAACATTTTTTAGGGAACAGATTTATATATATAGAGATAGCTCAAGCATCACTGATTTTGAATCCTTTCTAACGTTAAACATCTCTGCTCATACCAAAGTTTATTCAAATACGACACTACTCTAATTGCTATTACGGAGTAGCGATGTTTTGAACCAGGCATAAATCGGAGTCGTAACGTTTCGAGCCATGCTCAATTATAACGACTAAAGTTTTTTTTTTTTTTTTTTTCAAAGCAGAGAAGGAAAGGGCAAAGTTGTCGCAATACCGAAATACCAATACGCGGTGCAATTGTCACATGCTTGGCTGTATTTACTGGCTAAATTCAACAGTGCAAAGCTCCACCGTTTGTTTTTTGTACCGTTCGGGATAGAAGTAGGTTTTTATTTGCTTCATAAACTCGAGAGTTTGCTGAGAGTTTATTTTCGTTTGTTCATACACTTTTTTTTTATCGCCAAGTTCTGCGGTGGTATTTAAGAGTTCCTCGCGGGAGAAATTATCACTGTCCTTCTAAGCTGTTGGTTGCGTGGTTACTGATAATAATTCGCCACATCATGAACGCAATTTTGTAAACTTTCTTACGTCCTCTAAAATGCTTCGTTTTTATGCTCGGTCGTTTGACAATTCGACAAACTTTCCTTGCCATATAGCGTGTCATTGCACCCAGATATGCGCCACGGATAAATTGCTTCTTGTACCATGAATATCTGGAAACTAAACGACCCGAGAAACACCGACACCGGAATAATATAACACCTGAATATAAATTCGATCCTATTTTTTTTTTTCGTTCGAGTTAAACGGATTTTCGTGCTTCATCGAACCCATCTGATACGGTGTATGTAGAAAGTCCGCCGAATCGCCTATCCTTCCTATCTCCTTCGCTACAGATGTCATCGACAAAACGTTTTTTCATACACGATACTTATTTATCCATCAATGAATACTTTTTGCCAGCATCAATGGGCAAATGGCGAATGCAATTCGAATTAAGAAATCGTTTTAAGCCATTGCTGCAGAACATAATCCGTTATTTTTAGATTTGATAATGATCTGTGAAGCAATCGATCGAGACATTTCGTACATTTGTCTCGAAAAATTGCCAGTTTTCAGACAGAAGAATGTGAAAAACGAAAAAAAAAAAAAAAAAAATCAATTTGAGGAAAACGTAATTCGTCGCTGATCGTATTAATAAATTGCAGTGAGAACTGAAACGGTGCGAGTGGGGCCAGAAAAACGATGTTCTTTTCAGAAGTAAGAATGACATCGATCATTCGGTGTGAAACTGAGGAGCTATTTTCCAATTTAATATCAAGCGTCTTCAAAATTATGAGACAAAGTTGTCTTGGTCAATCAGCGAAATCGACGGCCTGAAATAATCGAATATTTGGACAAAATTTGAAAAAGAAAGCTCGAAAAGTTTCTGGGAGAATTCTAATTTTTCATGTTTGTATATAAAACGGTTCGTGCGACTTTGGTTCGAGCTGGAAAACCTCAAAAAATCGATTTTAAATTAGCACCTTCTACTACTACATGAGACATTGATTAGAAAAAAAAAAATTATTCAATTATTTTTCGTAACCATTATCGGTTGAAAATCTCTCGAGAAAAAATCAATTTTTTTGTATCCGTCTCGCACTTCCGTTGGCGAGACATGCCGACCGAACCGTTCACTCGATATTGTAATAAAACAGACAATTAGTCTGAGATTTATGACTGCGAGGGTCTGCGTCGAGCATTAATTCTCATAACGTTGAACCTCCGTCGTATACCTGCGTCCGAAAATGTGTTTGAATCGATTGAGAAGAAAATTCCACTTACCGTCCAACCACCCTCGGCAATTTCCTGCTCGCAATAAACTTTGAGGAACCAGTACGTGGTGCCTCGGATTTGCAGGTAATAAACACCGCTGTCTTTCATGCCACCGTTTAGTAAATCAACGCACGAGTATCCCTGAAAGAATAAAAAAAAAAAACAAACAAAATGATATCAAATAGGTGCGTAAACGGAGAGAATTATTTTTAATTACCAGCACGGGTAATGAGCTAAGAAAAATGTGAGGAAGAAAGCCGCGCAGTGCCAGGGGGGAATGAAACCGAAAATTGTTTGCTAACAAACCGCGATGAAAAGGCAAACGAAATCGTTGAAATTCTCTCAACCGTTAGGATATTTTCGCGTGATTACGTCGCACCACATGTTCATTTGCAGCAGCAGCAGCAGCAGCAGCAGCAGCAGCAGCAGCAGGAGCAACAGCAGGAGCATTAGAAGTGAAGTGATCACGAGGCTCCCTATTTTTAAGAGGCAACTTATGAGCCTTTTTTAAATGGATCTTTAACCGCCTAGAAATATTTAAAGATTTTTTTTTTTTAACGAATAACCGTAGCTATTAGAAGACGTGGACTTGGATGCCAGGAATGTCGTTCCGGCAATATGCCGTCTGACCACATTATATTGTAGTCATCAGAGGGCATCAAAACCGCGGGTTTCTAAATCGTTGAAATGATCGACACGGTACAGCTGCGTGCTCACCTCGTCTCACGCCTTCGAATTTTTTTTCTTCTTTTTCTATACCGAGAAACGAGATTTTACTTGAAAAGAGAAGACTGATCACATCATCGATGATCATCATCGATGCTTGTAAAACCATATTTATTGAAATTGATGAAAATACAGTAGAACATGCCGGGACTGTTTTATGAAAACTGCTTCAAAATCGTCTCTGGACTCTTAGAAACTTTTTTTTTTTTCTGCCAACAACCGAGAACATCAGTAAACAATTTTTTCGTACCGTTTTCCAAGAGCTCCTCCGGAGTTATAGATAATAAAATTCTCGATCCTTGAAAAGTCTTTCAATGAAAAATTCAAGGACGATTGTAGCGCTCCTGCTCAACGGAGGAGCAAACTTTAAGTGCTGAATCATGGCTCTAGGTATCTGGTATCGAGGACACTGCATTTGATTCGAATCGTGCTATTTTAAGTGAGAGATATCTAGATTGTAACGTAGCTGAGTTGTAGCCCAATCGTCGTCTTCGAATCATGAGAATTCTGTATCGTTTGCAAAGGATTGCTCCAAGTTTCGATCTCTTCCAAGCAGTTTGGTAGCTCTATGAGAAATAAGTGCCGGAAAAATTTGCAAGTAGAAACTGCCAAATTGGTTGGTCCAAATTTGTACGGGGGCATAAATATGAAGGAGGAGAGAAGACATATATCAGGCTAGATGAGGCACGGAAAGGGAGATTGAAGCGATATTCATATTCACATTTATGGTCAGTAATTTTGATGAATTACCATATAAAGTGGCATGGTCATAATTAAAGTGAACGTACAGCCAGAGAGGACATATTACATCCGCGAGCCAAGCGCTTTAGTCGCACCGCGTCAATTATCTCAAAAATAAAAAAAAAATATATAACAGAAAGAAGAGAAAATTAATTCTTGCAAAGTTTAGCTCGTTAAATGTCGTGCTTAAAAACAATGAATAAAGATACATGAGAGTAGAATTGAGAGAGAGAGTATTTTTTCTCAGTTAAAATATAGTTATCGAAAAAAAAATGAACAATGCTGACAGCTTTTCTTTTTTTCCTAGTCAACTTTTACTAAGATTTCTTTTAATTTACCACTGTTCGAATCATTTCATTATAACGGCTCGAAAATCCTAAGAAATTAGTAAAACCATATAAAAATACATAAATCACTGCTTTTTCTCTGAAAGCGGAAATATCTGTCCCGGAGTTTTATGACGCTGTTATAATTTTTTTTTTCTTTCGGATACACCGTACTGATGATAATGCTACACATTATTCTCATATAAATCATGCGAAGCAATTCGATCATAAAACTCATGAAAATCAAGAAACATTGAATATTTCTTTTTAGTGATACTCGTTTGTCTTTCTATCCATTTTTTTTTTATTGCTGCAATACTCTTACAGCTTTCGAGATTTTTCTCTATGCTCGTTCATCCTTTTATCCGTTTTCAACTTTATTTTTACACCTCTGATCACTCGTTCTTTTTTCCTTTTGTTCTTGGCGTCTGTCACTTTGCACCCCGCTTTCCCCTATTAGGACCGAGAGACTCTGTGGTTAAAAATAACTGTTGCTCTTTTATGTTTTCACTTTTTGCCTTGAAGCATTATTATGTATATTATGTATGTAGTTCGATGATCTTACTTGTAGATTGTAACCGTAAACGTAATTAAATTATTCCACCGCAGAACACGGTACAAAGCCGGTTCCCACCGCAAAACTTCTTTTTTTTTATCTTTTTTTTCTCCATTCCATGTACTTCGGAGCAAAAAAAAATTCAACCAAACTCAAGTGTTTCGGAGACATTTTTTTTTCATTTTACGGTCATATACCGACCGGAATCCTTGCGTTTAGAACGCAGCTTTCTACACCAGGATTTGAAACTACTATCCACGTGCTGTCGTCCAGCACTTCAATCATTTTATGGAGAGAAAAAAAAACACATTCTCGTTTGCTGTTCATCAATATATTCGATGGACCCTCGAACAACATCAAATCCCAATCATCCAATTTCACCACAGCTTGTTGAGAATATTTCGGACAAAAGTTTCTTTACCGTCAACAGTAAAAGCTGATGATTCAACAAAAGTGCTGAACAAAACTTTAATTTTCAAACTATTCAACAATGTTTGTCTCAAGCATTTTTTTAATTTTCTGTATCACCATTTACCAAGGGTTTAAAAAAAAAAAGAAAATGAGCGAATAAGGAAAAAGAACATAGTTGGAGTTAAGAAGAGTCGAAAATGACGAAGGAATGAGCTTTATCATGTTTTTTATTCCGGTACTCACTTTGATGTCTTTGTAGCTGAGGATCATATCGGTAGTGAAAGTGGAATTAGCCGGACTGGGTTTGTTTTTAACGCTCGGAAAGATGACGCCGCGATTTTTAGCCATCGATCTTTGTGGCGTCGAGGATGGAGTCGTGGCCGGATTGGAGGTGACGGTATTGTTCGCTGCTATATCGAGAGTCACGTTCGATGGTGAAGCTGACGAGGAGGCCGATGTTGACGATGTTATCGTTGTAGTTGGCGGCGTATCGGTGACAAAGTCTTCCGTCGGTTCGACGAATCTGATCAAAGTTGAAAAGAGAATAAACAATGCTTTAGTGTGTTTTGACTTTATCGGTAAGGACAGGAACGTCCGAGTCGATCTTTGCTAGCGATGTCATCCATGCCGATGAGACCAAAGTTTATTTGGACCACAATGAAGCACGGTGGTGACGAGCACCAGTCGATAAATAAGTTTAAAATTACCAGTAGATCAATTGATTAGAACTTGAGTCAGTGAAGGAGTTAGTTTATTTTTGTTTCTCAAAATGACGTTACCTGCTAGGATTGTACTCGACGAGTCGATCGATTGTTGGATCAAGCAAGAGCTCGGGCGGGATAGGCCTTTGGGCGAGTGTTGCAACGTCATGTTCCTGTTTTTTAAGGCGATTCTCGACTTCCTCAAGATTTTTGATGATCGTGTTAGCCTTTGATCCGAGATCAGCGTGTATTTGGCTAATGGCCCGTTCCTGCCTCTCGGTCTGTGTCAGAAGGTCATCGGATTTCGGTAACAGATAATCGATCGAACTTTTTGTTCCAATCTGTGGAAATTATATGCAACGCTATAAATTAGAACGGTGAAGGGGGCGACTCGTTATTCTCATTGATAGTTCTCCGCGATCGACAAGAATTATTTTTATTTGTTTTTATTTAAGTATGACACGTGAGATCGAATAATGCGAAGGTCGTGAAAGTGGATTTTATCACCTCGAGCCGTGTACTTATGGTGAGAGCATGACAATCATAAACCGTTTCGATAATAGCTGAATCAACGTTGGGCCTGGGTCGAAATTACGATGGGACCTTCGTCGGCCGTCCTGACCTCGAGTCCGATCAGTCGATTTCTGACAAGCACGTTTGATTGGGTTTACCATTTGAAAAAATACGTAACTCGATTGTCAGCTGACAGCGATAGACGCGCGGTTGAACATGGAAAATCGAAAATGCTGTCACGAATGACAAGGAGAAAAAAAAGACCGTCGGACATGACGTTCCAATGGGAAGAAAATACACGCGAGAATTTTGAATTCGAATAGAATAATCTGAATTTAAAAAAATGTTTGAGTTTCTTTTTATTCGATCATTTTTTTGTACTTCATATCGGATGAATGAATAGACCACGATAAAATGGTTCTTGAACCGATTCATTTGCTTGCAACGAATGGTTAAAATAACACGTTCCAGGGTGGGCCTCGGGGATGGCCTAAGGCCTTCACAGCGTACGTCGATCATTGGATAATCAATCCATTGGAATCGTACCCACAAGTTCATTTCATCAAAAGACATCAAGAAAAAATTGATTTTTTTTAGAGAACCTCGATCTTTCTGGATTCGTGATTCGGTGGTGTGCCGCAATTGGATTTTATAATGGAAGCTGAATCAACGGTTAGTAGCTGAAGTCAAGTAAAATTATTTCATAACTTACAACAACGTTCCAGACTTGGTTCATTTTGTCGGCGACCGAGTTCATCGGGTTCATCGTATCTATGAGTTTATCGATTTTGCTTATTTTCAAGGGAGTCTCGATATCGAGTGTCGTGGTATTGTCAGCCAGGGATGATGCAGCGCTTTTTTCGACAACAGCTTCGTGGATGTCTTTGGTGAGAGAATAAACAGTGCCGAGAGTATCCGAAACGAGATTCATGTGAAACTGGAGTTTTCGATCCATATTACCGGTCTGCTGTCGCAAATTTTCAATCTCAATCGTCACGTGATTCATGACTTCGTTGCTCATAGCTTTCGTTATTTCTACGACGTTCATACTGATCGGCTTTTTTTCGCTAGCTTCAGCTTTTATATCGTCGTTAGGTAAAAAATTGTTGTCCAATTGATTCTTCAGACTGACCAGTTTCTCGTCAATATCCGAAACTTTTTGATCCAACGAAACGAGCTTTTCGCCGAGATCATTGGGCGACGGTACGTCATGGTGTATCAATCGTATTATCGGAACTGAAATCGTGGGGACAAACAAAAAAGAACCAAACGTCAGTTTCGTTTGACATCTTAAACGTCATTAGAAATTTGCCGGAATACCAACAATATCATTTTTCCTTACCTTCGTCGCTATTTCCACTTCTGCTGTCAGCTGTTCTCGACTGCGGATCCACATAATCCGGGGGAGGTGGAGGATGCGCGTGAAACAGTTTGAGATCCAAAGTTCTTAATTTCGTGATAACCGCATCGGTTTTATCGATGTTGTCGTTGACCCGAGAATCGAGAGCCTCGACTCTGCGCATCAGATGCTCAACCGCTTTGTCCAGATTCTCGATACGCTGGAGCTTCGATTCTAGGGTCGATACTATCACTTCGAAAACGTTGAAAAGATACTGCTCACTGTTTGAAAACAAAGATTGAGAACATAAATATTAGTACGTTCAACAGTTCAATCATTCTCTGATAATTGAAAATCAAAAAATTCGTTTTCTGAACAATGAAAAATCGATGAGGAATCCATTCGGAACAAAAGTTTGGTTCTTAGGTTTGGGTTTCAGCCATACTCGAGTGGCGCAGATCCAGATTTTATACGGGGGGTGCTCGAGACACCACTTGGAAGACTTTTTGTCAGCTCCAACATTTTTGTCAATCTTCCCGGCTGTCTCGGTAGCTGCGAGATCAGTTTGAGCAGTAGAAAATCTCAGTGAATGTCATAATAGACGATACACAGGCTCATTCGAGATCTAACTAGAGGCAGTCTCGTTTCTGAAGTAACGGATAAAAGGTATGGTAATAGGACAGGAACAACTTCGCGCCACTTCCTCACCACGATTGTAATTTCAACCTGTTCTCGGAGTCGCGCAGACACATTTCAGAGTGACTGGTTTATACAGCGAAGTGGTTGGTCTGCATTTTTTTTTTTCAGGTTTTTTCACCAGCCAAGTAGTTCGCAATAGGCCTAAACCTGCCTTAACCGATATACAACGACAGCCTCTTGTCTCGTTTTATAAAGCTCGTAATATCGCGTTTACGCAGATTTTCAACTTTTCTCGATGAACATATAATACCTACTAGGATTAACTAACGGGTGTACGATAAAACAAAAAAATCTACCCTGAGCATATGGCGAAATGGCGACATAATTGAATTAATTATTATTTAATCGTTACGCAGAAACAAGCACGCGATCGAGAAAACTAATCAAACGCGATGCTCGATACACTCTCGTGTTATGCCCCATTCACACGATAAAAGGATTTCATCATTTCACGATGTTCATTGACCCCCACCTGATTTAGAGATTTTTTAATCAAATCTTCTCAGCCAATCCAATTCATTTTTTTTTGGCATCGTGGCATGGAACATTACAGTTTCTGATCTATTTGTACGAACCCATAAAAAAGAAATATCGATACGTTAAGATATTTTCAAAGTAACGAAACTGCTTTGAAACGTATTGTATTATTGCATCATCATCATCATCATCATCATCATCTAAGTTCACTGTTACAATGTCAAGAGAAAGAAGATCATGGACTTGTGAGAATATCGAATAGAGGGCTGGGTCATTCATTCATCTTGACCTTTTGCCGGTGAAGCAGCCTCAGCGTATAAAAACAATATGTTAACTGTATACATCGAATATATATAGACACTTGTGCCGATCCCTAGTTTGCTATCTGTACTGAGCATGCACTTCTTCGCTTCGTGCAACGAACGACCTCGATCTTCTTACAATAGTACTCAAGCGATGGAGGTGCACAACTGTGAAGACGAGGAAATGGAATGATCGTGACATTTGACAGTTCATCGAGTTCATGAAATCACAAACGCCCAACTCCTCTATCAGCGATGTCATCTAACTTTTATTCGAATCCAACAAACTTCATTTTCGAAAATTTTGTTAACTTTTGAAATGACATTTTTCGAAAATATACGAGCGATTTTGTTTTTGAGCTATTTTCTGAAATTTTGGCGTTGAAAATATGGAAATAATGAAATTGTTGGAGAAACAGCGGTTGAATAAAAGCTGCCACTTTCTTCCAAACACGAGAGCAGTGATTATCTCAGCCTCGAATAATTTTAACACACGGAAACTGTCCGCGGTTGAGGGTTCATGACATTTGGTCATTAATAAGCCATGCTAATTGACTAAACGCTGATCCATCGGCGCTGGTGCTCCGGCACACGTTTCTTCTCTGCGCGCGCATATATAATATATAGCCGTGTTATAAAATAAATTCGTTTCTTTCTCTCTGCCCACCGTTTCTTTCGCCTTTCACGAGAATACTCAATCCAGAATGTTGGATCTCTGGATACCGAGAACACCTTTCTAGGCATCCGCGTCAATTTGAAATTATCCACGGGGCATTCCTCTACCAACATCGCGCTACGTATTCTCACCCCAAATCCATCCCCTCTGTTCATTTCCATATATCGATACTCTGGTCCACAGAAAAACTTTTTTTCACCCCCCGTCAGGCCCAGTTCATTGATACTATCCATCCAATTGGTTCCGAACAGAAAATCATTTCTGCACGTTCGTAAGTTCGAAATCATGGTGATTTTGTATAAACCCACGATACTTGATGGCAAAATGGCAAAAAAAAATCATCAACCGTGATAATAACAGATTACATTGAACGAAATATTGAACAGAAGTATCAGACAACGAAAAAAAATTGGAACGTTTCAAACCCAGAGTTCAGGCAGTTTCGATTGAACGAAAATGCACTTTTAGTAAAAGGCCAACTGTGCCAGATCAAACGATTACAAGTATATAAAAAAATGTTCTGGATTATGATACAGGCAAGTTAACCATGAAGGCACAAACAGATTTCAGGAATTGATGAAGGATAGATTGATTTTCAGTGACCTATATAACGTCAAACTTGAAATCCGAGTCAAATTGGTCCCCGGACAATGTAATAATAAGAAAGTTATTTAATATGCGCACATTGAATACGTGTTCACAGCCGCCCGAGCAAAAAATCCAGAGATAATTGACTGGGTGTACTCGTGCTGTGCTGCATTACATATTTAAAAGGGGCAGCACAGACTATTACGCCTTACAGCTTATGTATATCGAGTCGGAAATCGCGATACGAACTATGATGTGGGTTCGGATGAAGAGTACGAGCAGGCCAATGCTCCAGCATAAAATTGGGCCACTAAACGGCCCACCGCACGGCCGAGCCCAAATTCAGTCATCGAACAAAAAAATAGGGTCAATTTGAATCACATTTGTTTTATATGACGACGACGACGACGTCGTCGCTGCATTCAATGTCACGTTTATCGTTTTAAGGTACAGTATGAAATAAATTAAGTATCGTAGAACACTGGTACCGAGCATTGTACGTTGAAGACATTAGCAGAGTGACGGGGAGGAGAAGATGAAAGTGAAAAGCCGCGATCGAAAGAAATTCAACGTGATCCAGCAGTCACTGTCCTCGACGTAATTCGCTCGTGTAAACGCTTCGAGTATCGAAAAAAAAAGTGCAAAGAGCTCGCTTCTTTTGATTAATTGTTCGATCAACCCGTAGCATTGCGAGAGCATTCGTATAATTCGAAACTGTATGAAAAATGAAAGCTTGTTTTTTCTTTGAGACTTTTTGCAAACGACGTGCATGCCTCGGATCAACGTATGTTCGTGGAAAACGATGCTACACGATTTTAGCAAAACAGCTGATAAACGTAGCCAACCGATATGGAATTCTTACAAAACGCATGAATAAAACGCTTTTTATTAGATTCTTTCGGTTCTGCACAAATGTTTTGTACATGAAATTTCCTAATCTTTTTTGGTGGACTGGTGGTGGAATGGTGGACGTAGACGAGCAATTCTTTATGAGCATCGCGGCAAAATTGTTTATTCCGAGAGTTTCGATCACAGTGCAATATATCAGCCGGAAATTGTTGTTTTGCAGTAGACGCGCGCGGGAGAAGGGATTGGAAAGGTAACAAGAAAGATACGAGAATCTCGCAATCATGCCCGTTTAACACACTTAGCAGCGTTGAATGTGCAACGAGCGTGCGCTTGCGATCGAGCCCATTTTCTCGTTTATCTCTCGATTTTATATATATAGAACGTTCTAAGGTGCTGTACGAATCGGCCTAGAATCGAATGCATCGAGAGAGAGAGAGAGAGAAAAAAAAGCCATGATTATATGCCGTAGTACTGCTACCTCGATGTGAACCTTTTCATCGGAATGAACTTTTGGAATTTTCGTTCAATATCACAGCAACGCGGCTCGAGCTGATTTATCAAAATATATAAATATTTTGTCGATTAAAACTAACTTTCAATAATTTATACTTCGTTGCATCAATCGTATCTCAATCAATCTTGAGTCGGAACAGTCAAGATCTCATCAAACTCCAACGCAAGAGAAACTGTCGATCATAAACCGTGGATTTGTACACGAGAGAGAAATCCCAGAACTACGAAATCCTTAGAGTGAGATAAACGTGCGTGAACATGGTTCTAACAGGGTCTGATGATTTATCTATAATGTCAAAATGCCAATGTTTTTGATTCAATTTTTCATTAGCAGTATAATCACGTTCAAGTTGGTCGCTTTTCATTCGAACGAGTCTCACTATCAAAATGACAAACATCGTACTACTGGGATGATCAATAATTGATCAGCTCATAAGCATCGAAATATGGAGAAAAATGATCGTCGAAGTCTTGAAAAAAGCAACGCTCGATCATTTATTGTGAGAAACATGTCCCGGAGGGTTAAGAACTAACAAACCTAAGTTCAGAGCTAAAACTTGGAAAGGAATGTCTCCACCCACATGTACACATTCACGCCGGGTGCGCACCAACACTGACTCAAGCACTCGCGAGCCTCGAGTGCTTGTAGGTATTATTACATTGCGCGCCGGGATTGTAACTTGGAAACGTATATAACTAAACAGGACTAGTTTCACCGCCTACTTACGGACGTCGCGTTGTTGCAGATATATCTCTTGAACTCTGTACAACTCGTTGTAAAGAGCACTTTATAAAAAGAGAGAAAAAAAACAAAGTACACTTCGAAGAACCTCGAATCTCATGGTTTTCGAAGATTTCTTCGATTCATCCGACATTCTGGACGTAAAAATAATCGTAAACTAATTTTTTGTCACTGGCTAAAAAACCGGTTACCTCAACTGCTGATTTTCCTGAGACCAAAAAAAGGAATCGGATGAAAAATGCTCAATTTGCGTTTCGTAAAAATTCGTCAACGTTTACGATCGATCATTTGATTATTTACGATAATTGACGCCTGCTTCTTACTAATTTACATACGAGGAGCCGAATAAAGGCTAAATTGGCAAACGTGTTTCACCAGATCTGCATCGAGATATTACTGGAAAAGGGCAAGAAGATGAGCTGGCGAGAATAATTTCATTGATGATTTTACTAATTTGGCAAAAGTACACTTGAAAGGGATATTCCATGTGTTTTTTCATCCTTGTGTGTCCATGAAATAATAGCCACGATTTTATCTTGCTGCAGATGTTTCGGTTGTACGTTGCTAAATTTACCAGCTTATAGGTATAAATTACGGTGTATCACGCGTGAATACGTGCCTCGCGTACTGTGCAATAAGACAGCTCCTCTTTCACCATATATCGATGGAAATTTCTCGTGCATCGAGTAATGTCATTTGGAATGACAGTTTAATTTTCTATGTACTTTGCGAAAGGAGTTAGACCACTGCGACTGCCAATGGGACTCCTCGACATTTGACCCCTCTATAGAGCAAAAGTCTCCCGATTGCTGATTCCTGACCTTTCGAGATACACATACGATTCGAGAAAAGCGTGTTTATTGATTGTGGAGAAGAGATTCGAGTTATGACAAAATTTCGAACGTAACAGTTGCTCCGTCACGCGACAACCCTTTTTTTAAATTATTTATTTCATATCGTAAGTGTCAGGTTTTCATATCCAAATTATGCTAAATTATCCTAACTGCCGGACGATGTTAATAGCCGATCGAATGATCTCAAGATTCCAGTATCAATATTTCAATGAAAATATAATATTCCAGATATATTAATACTTCGATCGAAAGATCTTTCTGTAATGACTCCTGAGTAAGCTGCAGATTGCGGTTGCCAATGATACGGGACGTGCGAAAGCAATGGTCATGGACACTTGACCCCACTCGCGTCGGGTCAAAACGGGAATTTCTCAATTGAAAATAATTGGGATGTTTCCAAACACTCAAACTTAAACTTGTATAATTATTCGATAAAAAAAAACTGAAAAGAAGTTCGTGTTCGATGCGTTTAGAGAAGACTTATCGAGTGTGTTCGTGTTTATACCTTTGAGAACATCTAATAGTAATCTTCCAACGAGTTGATCTGTACTCGTCAGGAATCCACTAAAATCAGAGCTTCAATTTTGGGAAATCAGAAAAGAAATACATGTTCCACGGTAATTAGTTGCAGCTATCGATTCCTTCACCTATTTCCCAGGTAAAATTGCTGTACGAAGACAAGAGAGCGAAGAGCTGAGGTAGAAGAGTTTTCTGATGTTAATTGCGGCTTCGTTCTTCATAATTGATTTTATAAACCGAGTTTAATTATACGAATGTTCAATGTTCATTGCAATCGAGAGGCTCGGCAAGTGCATCCTTCACAGGGGAGGAGTCTGATAAAGTCCGAGCAGAATGATCGCCATCGTAAATCTCATTGCGATAACTTTGAATGCAAAATAGCTGATATTAATTGATGGCCTCCGTGGGATTCCTTATATTATTGTATTCAAGGCTTCTACGGTCCAGTTACCAGGAATTTGCGTATCCATCGCTGACCAACGCCTGAGCAATGGAGATAAAATTAATAAGGACGATTATCTTAATCCTCGATGAGATCAGCGCAGAGTCCATCGTATGATTTGCCGATGAAACTGGTCAAGGGAATGCAGTTTGGTTTGACGAAAGAGACAGTAAAATTAGAGCTTGAGAATGACTTTCCAACGAGTATGATTAGTTGAGCTTTGCTCTCCAGCAAGCGAATCAATTTCACGCATAAGCGTAATTTAGTTTTAGTTCGCAGTTAGAAAAAGGTTCAAACATTTCAACAGTTTTTCCACCTGAGCAGGATAATGACAGGACAATTTGGTAGATTAAGGATGTTGAGTAATGTGGCCAAGAGAAGTTACGAGAGAAAATCACTGAAATATGTGTGAAATGAAATTAATGGGTTCAAGCAACGCACGTTCTCTCAGCTTGTGCGTTCTTTATGTGCGCCGTTTACTTTTTAACATTGTTCACTTTGCCTTAATGTCTACCGTAAAACATAAAACTCATTTAACCCTTCACCGAGCCAGCTATAATCTACGTGTGAAAAATCGTGTTTCTTGAGCGATTAGAATCGTGGCGTTAATTCAATTGTCCCTGCTGGGAAATTTGGCTGCGAATTTCGAACTCACTGGTTACAAATCTTCAATCATCGATGTCACCGAAAATAGCATTTAAGAAAGTCCATTTGACACAGGAGTTTGAGGACCGTTCACAACGGAATGAGACCCACGTAAGCGATAATCAAAACATTTGAAAAGAAAAAAAAGAAACGACATTTTTTTTTTTCCCTGGTAACTCGATACAATACAGAAATTCATAAATATGTATGTAAATGCGATACTCTTGGAGATCGAACGCCTAATCGGGAGCAAGGTCTCAATCTCCAGGTTATAGATTGAGAATGCAGGCTTTCTCCACATCTGTAGTGTTTATATTGGAACGGAGGCTGTACGCAGAGTCAGAGCCCCGAGCAGACGTATAGTATATCCCCTAGTACGTACAGTCGAGTCGATTAATTTTTATCTCCTCGGATATTGAATAACTCAACTTCAGGGACGTCTATACCCGAGCACTCGCGTTCGGATCGAACGTTTTTTGAAACAATACATTTTTCCCAGACTCTCTCTCTCTCTCTCTCTCACGTTGTAATCTTTTGAATGAAACTTCCGAATTGTTCGTTATTTCAACAAAATCTATTTAATGAACTTAATCCTGTGTGCAGTGACCTTGGTTCACCACGAACGCAACTCGATTGCCTTTGCATGGAGACTGTTTGGCAACGAATTCATCAAACCTATTGTGTTGGTCTTCCGCAAGATTGAGCTTTCAAACATTTAAGATAACGAACAAAAAGATAAGAATGTTATTGATGTCGAATTACCCGGGAAAGATTATCAACATATCCATTGAGAATAATCGACTGTATGGACTTCCAAATCAGTGCTGGCCTGTCTGCCACATTAATGATCAATAATCAATAATTCCATCACGGATTTTCTCGTTGACAAAGTATCCTGGAGACTTAAAACCTATGCCGGAACCGCACGGATCGACGCTATTTAACTTTTCTAGTAGCACACCCTGCGAATAAGCCTCATAAGCTTGCGCAAATTCCGGTTCATGGCTCATTCAGCTTCAGGCCTTCGAAGCAGCCTGACACGAGCATCTATATACTAGTCCCGATTTCTCGTAGTCGAGGATACGAATGTTCGGGCGATTTCCACGATGATAAGAGAGTCAGTGATCCTGAACTAATGAATAGAACGAAAAAAAAGTAAATATTAATTAATGAAACGAATCCAGCATCATCTGCGCAATGAAGTACAGTGAAAATGATTGTACGAGATAGGCGTGAGAACCGGCCTGAATCGATTCTAATCAATGAAATTCTTCTGGAAAATATCGAACACGATGTTGCTTCATGTTTTGGCTTCTTACATTATTTCACATAGAATTTTATCAATTTGTCATATCTGTATTTAAAAATCGTGCGCGACTCTGCGTTAGATAATTCGGTAGCTCGAAAGTAACGGCCGCGATTTAAAGTATCATTTTCACGAGAGAGAACGCGTTTTATGGACCCTTAAAATATGCTTTAAGCAAATTTTAATGGTCACCGCGTTATAAAGTGAAATATAATAACGTTTTGACACAATGTTATGATGCTTGAAGCGCCAAGACAAAAAACTATGTGTTTGTGCGTAATATCGAAATTTGAAAAAAAATTTCAACATTCCTCGGTTAATTAAACCGTGAGAACATTGTTACGTAGCTGCGATCGAGTATCTCGAGATTGCCACTGCTGCACGTTACTGCAAACAATGTGAACGTAAACAACGAGAGATCTCTGCTGGTCAAAGCTGACAGAAAAAACTACTTCAATTATTTCCACTAGTTTTCTAGAACTTTGATGTTAAAACTGATAGAAAACGAATGGGAGGACATTGAGCGTGTCAATGGTATTTCACGATATGTTTGGCAGTTATTTCCATAATTAAAAATCTTCTTGAGGAATTCTTCTTGAGGAAGAATCGAAAATTGTGATTATGCGAGTTATCTTTACCGTTTGCTTTGAAAACGGTGTCTCAATAGACATTATGATCTCGTCATGCCCCCATAAACTTAAGACCCAATTTCAAGCTGAAAGGTCGCTAATACCGTTTTTTTGATAAGAAAACCCTCCTGATGAGTTATTAATTACCAATGTTTATGGAGCCGTACACTTTCACCGTGGATGCTGCCGAACCGGTTATAGATAGAGCAAAAATGCATAGGATCAATCTTGTGAAGCATCAAATTTTTTCGCAAAAAAAAAAAAAAAATTTATCGACGATGCTTTTCTATATCTTTGGAAGTTTGATCCTGGATGCGACTTGAAAATCGACGTTCTCTGACTCCTGCTGTTACCGGTTCGATAGAAACTCAAGTTTTAACGATAGCGAGACGCCGTATATGACTTTTCGTCTGTAAAAAATGTTATGCTCTACAAAATCGATGCTATGCATTTTTTTTTTCTTGTTTCTCACCGTTTTGGCAGCGCTGTAGTGAAAGTCTGTTGCTTTATTCGCGTTGAGAACAATTTATAACTCATCAGGAAGAGAGCCTGATGAGTAATGATATATCAGAATTTTCAACTCTCGGAATTTGGCTTGGAAAATATTGGGTCTACGGTGATCGGTGCGACCCCGCGCTCATGCAGAGTTTCGATAAACCTTTGATTTTCCATCAATAATTTTCAATGGTGAAAAAAATTTTCTATATTTTGAGAACTTCGTCGAAGCCTTCATTTCGTTTTCGAAGAAATCGGTCCTCGCCCAATTGTATTCAGATACGTATGATTCAATTCATTTTTTCAAGTCATAATTACTCGTCACTCATTGTGTGGATTCGGACGAAGGATATCTCGTTGTTATTTTTTGGCGAAAGATAGTGCCGCGCTCGTGTTATGTTTTACGTAAACTCTCTACAAGTATTTATACTTTTTTTGAGTAAACGGATAAGTGGCTCTTAAATAAACGGATTCTGACATATGCTGCACACGCTCTGTACAGATCACGTTTATTGTTTCCTCACCATTCTAGAGACTTACGTGAACGAAAGAAAAAGTTTAAACTGTTTTACACTACGAGAATTCCAAGAACAGCGACATTACACTCGTGATCTGTCATCTCGAGGAAAAAGGGCTTATTATCTCGCCTGTTTTCTTCAATACTTTTTTATATCAGCAGATGAAATGAACCTGGTCGCATCACCGGCTGTTTCGTCATTGTTGGATAGCAATCGAGCATCTTTCGATCGCATGGGTCTCTTGTTCCCAGTCTCCTGCCAAAGACAATTCGTCTCAAAAGCTTTATGAATCATTTCAACCGTTCCTTTTTCTGTATCCAATGGTTTAATTTTTATTAAAAATCTCAATGTCGTACAATAAAAACTACGTTCTCTTGAACAATCCAAGCTCGTAAGAATTGAAGAGAAAAAAAAATCGTTGTTTCTCGCATTGAATAGACTGTAAACATCTTACGTATAATTTCGAACGTTCACACGTACAAAAGTCGGTCAGTCGGTAAGTTAATGGCCTTCGAGATATATTTTTTTTTTGCTCGACTTGCGTGTGAGATATTCAGAGATCTACCTCATCATAACCTCAGCTGTGAATCGAAAGACCGGTGTCAAATCGGCATTGAAAGTAAAATAATGCAAAAATTGTTGGAGCTGCTGACTGATTTATAGCTAATTTTTCGACTATCGTTCTTTATTCATCAATAAAATAGTTAATAAATCACGTTGAACGCTATTCGTAACAATAAAATTGCAACGTATCCATACACCGCGAGAGCAGTGTATATCACTTAATTCAGTAATAAGCATGAGTTGGGCCCGATTGTATATATATAAATCGTATTCCCAGACGTCGTCGTTGCGATCAAACGTGAACTCACTCTCAGACAGCCTTGGGTGCAATCCTTTCACGTCGACATTGCATTTTTTTTTTCTTCTTTTTTTTTTACGAATGGGTGAATGGCATGGTTATTAAATCGTTCCAAATGACGTTTTATGATTCATCCCTCTTGTTCTAACTTCTTTATGCGGGTTGCTTGGCCTCAATTCGAAAGCCTCCGACGAATGAACGATGAGACATATGAAACTAGAAAATCACCCTTCAAAATGATCGATGTCATCTAACAACCGTACAACAAAGTGTAAATATAAACAATTGATTGTCACGTCACTCTCATTTTTCTCCTTCAAATCCATCGGAAATTGACTGTTTTTTCAAGTTCTTGAATCATAAGTAATAAACGTGATATCAAAAAAACCCTTTTCGTGCTGGAATATCCGTTTATTTCCCCCTTAAAATTTCAGCAGCCTCCTTTTCGTCCAAGCGCCAAAAAAGCAAAGAAGATTCAGGATCGTCGTATACGTAAAGAACAAAAAATTGAGACTTTACGCTCGAGGATCGACGAGCTATGAACTTGGAATCTTTTCAAGAAATTGGATGGGCCATTTTGACATTGAGTCCAAGATGATTTGTCATGTTTATTGTACAGAAGTGATTGATCGAATCATCAGCGCGACTCGACCATCTATTGGGGGCCAAAATAAAAGTAGATCCATGCTGGGATTTGTGCTTTCGGGAATATCGCGCGATCGTCAACCGGGTTATTTGTAGTACTTGTTCCGCCAATGAAATAAAAGCCGATGTTACAGAGGTGCGCGGATATGTTGCAACCAGTTGATGTAACATATATATTTATAAATATATATATATGTATATGTATAAATACTTATATAGCAAGAGGTGTACCGAGGTGTATGTGCAGACTTGAGCTCTCGGACTCGCCGTGGGAGCGAGAGCGACCGGCTTTGCCTTACATAACGAGAGATTTTTACCCGTAGGCCCAATACCACTTACTGGACGTCACGAGTGGTGCTTTAAACAGGTGTATGATTCTCTTCCATATCCCCCGCGTGTCCATGGCTCGGCTATCTGTATGTACATTTCACCTCTCCCTCAAACTCGCTCTCTCTTTTTTGCTCCCTCTTTGACCGCAACGTTTCGACCAAAAATCAACAAAAAAAAAAAACAAAAAAAGGAAAAATCGCTTGTAGGACGATTGCGTTGAGAAAAGAAATGAGAAGGACTGCGACGAAGGACACAGCATTTTGATCGGTCGAAAGACAATCGCGTTCGATCACACTTTTATGCCACGAGTTCGTTCCAAAATGTGAAAGGTTGGCGATAAGAGTTTATATATACTATTGGAACGTTGGAATTAGTTCGGAAACCATTTTATCAGAGTGTAGAACAGAGCGGAAATGGGTGGTGCGACACAATTTTTTTTTAAACTCATTTTTTTTGTATTTTTTTGCAAATGATCCAATTCTTCATGATTGACAGACTCGGATCATCCTTTTCACAAAGATTTTCGTATGATTTCGGAGTTTCCTGGAGGATCGGGTTTGAATGATTTTCTCTCTTTCTTCTTTCCTGAAGATTGACTTGCTTTTTCTTGTATCAGTGCGGTGTTTATTTATTTATTCATATCGATCAAGAAATTGTTAAGCCGATTTGAAATTCTTCTTCCCGTTAAGAGACGAGTCCTTGATGTGTAACGGATTTTATTACAGGTTTTCTTTCCAATTTCCTCGTTACTCTTATTTCCTTGATATTCAGCATGAATTTCATTTACGTAATATCAGTGAATTTTGGCGTCCGCGGCGATGTATTCATCGACCATAAAACAGTGGATCGGTGGATCGCGTTGTGCGAATGACCGAATTACCATAAATTCATAGCATCAAACAGCGGCAGAGTGAAGTGATCACGCCACACTCGCTTCATCCTGCAGCGCCTTCCCATCAAAACTCTTATTTCGTATCAACGATTATTTTCTTCCTCTCAATATTCTCGGGAACAAATAATAATTTCATTCAAATTACACCGTTTCGTTGGATTTTTTTTTCATTATATGAGATATGAACGATTGATCGAAGAACCGGGAGATACTTCTTACGAGATGTAAGAATAAATAATCGATCCACGACCATTGTTCACTGTTTTGTAATTTGTGCATTTGCATCGTAAAAGATTTGGCAATCAAGCCAATACTCGACCAGTCCCGATTTTCATATTTCAAAGTGATCGATTCGAATAAACAAACCTTTCAAAATAAAACGCAGCTAAAGTCTCGAGGAAGATGACTCGATTGAATTATCCAATTAGAAATAACTTTTTTATTTTATTTTTTTATTCTTGAACTTTAAAGTAATTTTCGCGCGAATCAGAATTCAGTATGATCGACCTCTCTGTACGAAATATCCTAAAAAAAGCTTGAATAATTCAATAAATATGATAGTGAAAGTTGTACTAATGAGAAAAATTTATATGGCAATAATTTTTTCGGTCATATGTGTCCAAATCAGCGACAAAAAATGGGTAGCGGTGCGGCACGATTCCTGAAGTTTTATAACAGCATATGCATAATGGTTTGTTCGAAACGAATGTGACTGTATGAAAAAAAATCTGTTATTTAAAACGTAATTGAATAAAATCTTGTTTTCGATCATTACACGATCAACAATGGGTCCGAGGATCATAATTCATTGTCAAACAGCTCGTTGACTCGATACACGTGACAGAGTCAAAGGCTTTCCCATTGATATAAAAAAAATTAAAATAAAAAATCATTGCTTTGTACGTTTCGGACATTTAAGTGTCCGGAGTGATTTGAGTTTTTGTGTTACTACGATAATGAGCTACGGTTGAACATTTAAACGAACGGTAGGCAATTCAAAAAACACTTGTAACAGGAAAGACGTCAAAGTGATATTCGGCTCATCTGACTCAACGACGCTTTATATTGGGATATACCTGCGTGATCATTTATTTCCTTTTTCTACACAACAACCCTCGGGGCTTAATCAAAAACTTTCCAACTTTTACTTCTCGCCTTTTTTTCATGTGTAGGTAATTTTTTTTATTTTTTTTTTCTCTCTTCTCTGTGCGTTCTCGAGATTATTTTTAGCACATCGTTCGACTAATCATCTTCGATTACCTGTTGACTCTATAACTTTATTTAAAAAAAAACACAATTTTCTCTCCCTCTCTTTCTTGCTTCCTTGAGGTCCTTTCAACGATGGCCAGTTTACACCAGAAACATCACATCCAAAGAGAGCGTACTTCGTTTTTTGTTACGCCACTCCCGTTTGAAACTGTTGGCGAGATAGCACACATCGGTCTGTTCTATTGAGCTGGTAAGCGATTATGTACGTTTCCAAGCCTTCCTTATATACGCTTGAGGGCATGGCCGCAGGAGAGATCTCAATGTAACTTCCATATCGCGAAAGAAATCGTCGGAAGGGATATATTTTTATATTTACGCGATAGTTCCTGTGCTGTGACTCTGCGAGTGTGGAAGTTTTTTTTTCATCCGCTACTATTATGTGCACGGTTCGCAAATGTGCAAATTACTTTTAATTCTCGTATTAAATTATAGCGGAATTGTGTACGTGCTCGAATGAACATTATTTAATCCACGTTAGTTTTTTATTGAAGGATATTTAATTGAACGATATTATGCAATTTCTCTTAGAAAGAAGATACCGGAAGATACTCTGCTCATTTTCGTATTCCAACAAAATTTAACTACCTTCTCGCGGTAGCTTTTTCTATATTAATTTTGTAATAATCTTTTATAACAAATTCCACTTTCTCTTAACCGTTAGCTGGCTGCACCCCATACCTACTGCAGGGCAAAATCGTCAAGCGCCGACCTAATTACTTTTTTTTTTTTGTCGATTTCAATCAATTTTAACTGTTTTATGCAATTCGATTCGTCAAAATTTAGTAAAATCCCAAAAACCGAGATCTTCTAGATTGTAATCCCAAATTACAGTTTTCTTTTTTTTCGCAAATCACCGTCAGCAAAGCGATAAAGAATTGTTCGTTATTGTAGTTAAAACAAAATAGAATCATTGATCACTTTCGGGTTTATGATTTAGCAATCGCAAGGATACCAGAACGCGGAACTTGCTGGTCAAAATAACTTCTGACCATAAGCCATATTTCTACAAATAAGAAAGAAAGTGATCGTTCAGCTAAATTCTGGCTTGTGCTCATCTGCCTGAGACTCACATTCCATACAGAAGTTGTATATATATATATATATCTTGATGTTTTTTTGTCGAGGTAGAAAGGCCACTAGCCTCTCGTATTCGCGCGTGTTCATTGAAAGGCTCTGCTCTCCGCCAAAACTTGATTCTCTTTATGTATACAAGGAATTGGAGAGTCCGCGTGTTATTCTTGTGCATAGTTTCGGTAAGAAGATGCGTGAGATACGCTGACACAGAAGAAGTATATATTGCCGCGGTGTCCAAAGAAATATGCCGCTGGCAGGTAGGTTTTAAGACGTGGGTGAGAGACCAGCATCGGCTAACTATAAATGGGTCGTCATTCTTCTCTCGTTCAAAAGTTTTCATTCATGAACTCAAATACGTCGTAATGTACGATGAGAAAAGAGATATAGGAGAGTGAAGGTATTAAATGTACATTAAGCGAAGAAATAAAATTGATAGATGAATACTTTTCAGAAGTTTTATTGCTGTTCGCGCGGTAGTAACTACGTGGAATAACGTGTTCACACTTCCTCTCGTAAAAAAAAAAAAGAAAAAAAAATATGATGCTTTCTCGATTCAACTGGCTTTCCAGAGAGTCTCGGATATTCAAAAATTTCAAAAATTCAAAAATTACTATTAGGATTTACGTACGCGATTAATACTTTTGCGATTTCTATCGAATAACCATTTCAGGAATCATTAGTCCGTGACCTTTTCCCCCGGGTCATCGCGCGGTGTCGACGTTTTCGTCGGTTTCTTCGTGACCTGACTACCGCTCTGGCCAACGATCATCCGCGTGTAAACACAATTTTCCTTCCGATCATTTGGCGGCTCTTCGTCACAGAATTTATTATTCGATTCTTGTCTACACATGTACCCGAGTCTAGTACTCAGGATCCGAAAGCAAAACTCTCGAGGGCCTTTATGGAATAACTTTAAACTGGTTAAGAAAATCTCCTTCGAGTAAAAGTCAAACTATCAGGATTGGGAGCATGGAATGGTAGAGAAGTAATGTTTTTCCAGGTCGAAGCACCTCGAAAAATTCCAAGGTCGTCCTCATTTTTCAATGACACAGGTACTTTTGTTCCGTCATATTTGATAGACGGATCAAAAGAAACGCTGCGGACGCAACATAAAACCTTAAACCGTTGATTACGAAAGATTTTTCAAATGGTTTTATCACCGTACGATCATATCTCACGCGATACTAAAATTCTGCTCTCATCAGTTCGATTCCACTCTATTACATCCAAATCTACATCCGTAATCTAACGAATCAATAAAAAATATTAAAAAAATCTATTCATATGTTGTCATCCACATCCTTGTAGTCCTATAACGTGGTTCAATGACTTCTAAACGTGTTTCAAGCCTCTTTATATCAAAGCTATGCAAAATACACGGATCCATTCGATTTCGAAAAAAACCAAGTCGACCCTGAGCAGCCAGCTTGGGATCGCGATGCAAATTTGAAGTCTGGACCGATGTCACGTAGCCAAACGTTTTTTTTTCTCCTGAATTCAAGAGATCAGATTCTTTTTCAAATGAAACTGTTCCGTGGCTGCACGCTGTAAAAACGACTTCGATATCGAGATCGGAAGTTCGATACAACGATTTTATGGTGACCAAACTGCACTGTTATTTCGTGCGGAGGAGTCGTCAAGAAAACAGAAGTTATGCACCTATTTTTCGAGCATTACGGACAGGAAATCCGCGTACAAGAGTAAAGTGCTGACCTGCCGAGCACCACCATCATTTTCAACAGCTGACTGGCCTCCCTCGGTAAAGTACTCGCAGGTATTTAGGTAACAGCCTCGATAGAGAGGCATAACACGAAGTTCCGCAAAGAATTACGCGATTGACGTAGACAACAGCAGGACGGAAAATGCACGATCGTTTTAAACTCGCATCGAGAGACCCCTCTGTGGTGAGATGGTCGTTGTCTATCGTTGTGAAATACGTCGCCTGCTTGTACAACTTTTATATGGAGCACGAAGCACGCGGCGCAGCGTCTGTGCGGAATTTACTGAAGCATACCATAGGTAATAAATGGAAAGCAGGAAGTCGACACACTTCTTTTTTTCCTAACTCCTCGGAGGTATTCGTCGCTTCGTACCAAAGTCTCCGAAGGGAGAAATCCAAATTGTTTTCTTCAATTTCAAACGAAAATTACTACACTTTTCATCTCTGACGATTCGTGCGAAAAATTCTCAGCCAGAGTCTGTCGCAAATTGTGTTAAATTGAGGGAAAATTTGTTCGGCCACAAGTACAGTCTTAGAAATCGGTCCGAAATCAATCTTAGATCGGTCTCGAAACCGATTTCTCCGAATGCAGACAAAATTCATCAAAAAAGTATGGCAATTTGAATGAATTTTGGGTCGAAATGACCCAATGGTGGTCACCTGGCGGCTGGAAGCCCATCGGTACCGAAAATAATTGGACCAAAAAATCCGTTACCGCTTGCGCGAACTTTGTGCATCGTTACGTCGAATATCCAGTCGCACTGGGTAAAAAAGAAGGCTTCCGGTTTCCCTCCTGGACGGTTCACACTTCGGGCAATCACCGAGGAACATTCTCTGCCGCGCGGAAAATGTTATTTCGCCTTTCCCTGAAGTATCTCTTGTTCGGCGGGACAATGAGAAAATCACAAAAGCAAATACCTCTCTCACCCTCATGCGGCGAGTTCGGTTACCGGTATGTCTATAAGTCGCGCCCGCAATAAGACACGCTCCGGTTTCCCATTGTTGCGCATTTTTTTTACTTTTTTATATCACCATTTTCTCATAGTTATTTGAATTTAATGCGAGTTTGTCCTCCGCAGTTGGTTTCATTCGGGCATAATAGCGTGTGTACGCATGCTCGCTCGTGTAACAGTTGTGCTTTTGGTACTGATATTTTATTCCTTTACCGAATAATTCAATGCGTTTCAGCCGCGAGAAATGATATTAAATTATATACGAGGCATTCAACGAATATCTCTCGAGTTTAAATTTCTTTTTCATTTCTCACAAGAACGTGAATCGTGACTAAAAAAATAAAATTATCAAAAACGTTTTGATAAAAAAAAGAATTTTCTCCCTTCGTTTTTGAATTTGAAAAATTTGAAGCGCTTTATACTCGCGATTTTATTTATTAAACACGCGGAAATAGTCCGCGAATCTGTGTTCTAATAATGAAAATCCATCTCGTAATAAAACGCCCAGCCTCTCATTGTAGTCAATAAGATTTCTCCGCATTTGATTGGCCGTACGAATCTCCGAGCAGCGGCATTGCACCGTGCAGAGCATATTCGCTATTACCATAAACTCATTCCTCCTCGTGAACCTTCACTTTCTATGTGAACCATAAGTGTGTCCGCGAGTCTGTTGGAATCGCGTGTGTCATTCGTTATAGATTTATAACGCACGACTTTGATATCGCGCATGGATTATGAGCTACGATCTATTCGATATTTCTCATATTCTGAACGCTCGAACGCGATCGGTATGATTTTCGTTATCGCTTAAGATAGAAGGGATCTTCCTCGAAGGAATCAACTTCTCTCTGCTATGGATCGAAAAAATTCTGGAAACATGTACGGATTCGAGAGTTTCGAGAAAACGAGTGCTGATAAATGAGTGAATCGCTGTCGTTAATACGATCGAATAATAAATCTAATACCTCATGAATCATGCCAGCATCGATCAACGGTGATTATGAAACGTTTCGTAATACAGGATCGATTAGTTGTAACGATCGAGTCCTTTAAGGAAAACTGAGGATAAATTCTGTGCAGTAATCGATCGTAAGATCGAGGTTTATCGCGATGTAATCCTTCGTGTCTTCAAAATCATTGCATTTGGCAGACGTAAAATATGATTTTTCCCAGTGCTGAGATCGGTTTGACGATTCTGACCTGTTTACCCGAGTTCTTTTTCTACGATTGTCGAAGAAACTGTTTTAAGGGGAGAGACATATCGTTATAGGAGAGCTCGACACCCAGGGAAGTAGTCAGAAATACTAATAATATTAAAAAACACTTTCGATATCGAGGAAATAATCAACTCCGACAATGTATGTATCGTAAGAAAGATTATTAATCGGATATGGGACAATGGATTACGAAATAAGCAAGAAAACGGTTATTTCGAACTGTTAAAAACGGGGGAAGGGGAGGGGGGGAGAAGCCCGCGAGCGCCAAAATGACCAGGTGTGTGTATACGTATATATAAATATACAGTTGAACGAAAAATAATCGTAGATAAAAACGGGGCGGCTTCGCGCGGAACTTTCACCTCTTCGAGTGTAATAACGTGGAGCAAAGTGTGCCAATGTCCCTATGTGTGTAGGGTGACACCGCCAGTGAATGGACAAGTCTCTCGGTAGATGGACACGTTTCCGTAAATTATGTCGATATACATAGTGCTTTCAACACGGGTTCTTTCATTTACCACCAGCAGGTTCTATATACTCTGTAATTAAACTGAAAAAAAAAACGAAAAAAAAAACTAATTGCCTTTAATTCGTTAATTATTTGGGCAGAACGAATATGATGGAAAAAAATAATAGAAGCCGAT
Source organism: Campoplex capitator (assembly GCA_037576405.1). NCBI lineage: Eukaryota > Metazoa > Arthropoda > Insecta > Hymenoptera > Ichneumonidae > Campoplex > Campoplex capitator. Next base: position 198,512 of record JARBWI010000032.1, on the reverse strand, counting down.
ACAGATTTTATACAGAGTTAAATATCGGTTACGTTGATATTCTAATTGGATTTTAATCTCTCCTGTGATTGTTCCCGATGGATGAGTCATTTCTTTTAAATTCTGGATCCACTTTTATTTCGATTCATAACAAATGTTCGAAATATGCTTTCGAATGTAAATCGGTACTTGTAACGAATCTCGAAATTATAGTACCGAGCGAATATGGAAGCTTGCAAATACTGTCAGTAAATTTAGTTTTATAATAATTATTATGGAAATTTCATTAATTTTGTAATAAACATTATAATTGTTGTGAGATATTTCAAATGTTGATGGTGAAGAGAATAAAAATGGGAACTTTTGCAACGGGTGTAACGACGCGTACTTCCACACGCACGTAGCTAACATGTCCTTGCGTTTTGTTCTTTTTTTTTTTTTCTTCGTACAATGCGACGTAGCAGCTCGATTGCGTTTTGTCTCTTCTCGAGAGGTATCTTTTCGAAGTAAAATTAAGATAATAATGTGCGATACTTATGTTTAGGATTCTTTTCGATAATGTATTATTTCATTATGATCCATTAAGAAAAACGATTGTGGTATATTCTCCAACAAACCAACATCGTAAAGCTGGGTTATGGTGGAATTAAGTATAATGTATTGACGAGAAAATCGTAGTGCAGACTCGACTCTAATTGGATTGTTCTTTGGACGCGAGTCCTCTATGGCGTGTGCATAGCAATGTGTTACATAAAAATTCATACGAATCGTGGTTAAAAGCTCTCTACGACACGAAATATTGTTCGTCGAACACGTTGAACGTGTGTTTTGTTATTTTAAATAAACATTTATGCATATTTTTATAACCTGCAGTTTTCTCACTTTTCACTCGTTTCAGTTATAACAGTCGATAATCATGTTCAACGCGTGTCGTTGGAAACTAAAGTTTCCTGCAAGATTTCTTCTTTGCGAAATCGTTTCTTCGATGGAAAACAAAAAAAAAACGTTTTTTCGCGAGGTACATCGTGTAAGGATCGAAACACCGTTTTGATTTGAAGAAATTTTATTGAATTTATATGAAAACACTAAAAATTCATTCGAAGCCAAACAAATGTCTGTAACTCGATGGACTAGAGAGAATAGATGAAGAAAAATGAGAAAATTCTTCGAAAGCAATAGCAATTGGGTTTCAGGCAACGTTATAAACTTCGTAGACAGCTCGACATCGATTCGGGTTTACGTATCCGGATCTGCAACGATTGCGAAAGATTTATTCGACAGAGAGATGTTTCGAAAAAATAAGAAAAAATATGAAAGAGGCGTTCTCCACTTTGACCAAATTTGACGAAAACTTGATAGCGCTTCGTTCCGAAGCGAGCGATGAAGAAAAATCTAATAACGAGCAGAATCATGCGATTGTACAACAGAGAGTAGAGAAAGGCGGGTCAAAATTTTTCGGCAATTATATTCGACGCACCGGAAATCGCCGGGTGCATGAAAAAAAAAAAAAGCAACCAGTCTGTTCGATGCATTCCACTCTGCAATGTTACATCGTACGTACTATAATTACATCCCACGTATCTGTGCCACAGAGCATCGAAAGTGGTTTACGATCTCGACGTAATCTTTTGAAAAAAAAAAAAAAATGGTCCCTCATCGCGATTACGAAATTCTGAAAACATTCACCGAAAGAACTTTTTTTATTTCACTCGCTCGACTGTCCGGAGCCAACGCATTCTCAGCCGAAAGGCTCATTTTTCAACACTTGTGCCTGCTAACGAACACGAATTTTCTTTTCTTTTCAATAGATCTTAAACTAAGATATTTTCCATGCATTAGAACTCACCGATTTCTTAGCGAACCACGCGTCGAACTCGGCAGTATATTCCCAGTAATGTTATTGTTAACGTGAGTACTTTTCGAGCTACGTTGATCGGCGGAAGTCCGTGGCAGCCTGGGACTGCCGGCGAAAGCGAGCCCCAGGATACAAGCGGCCATAACCGCACTCCTCATCCTAACAAATAATTATCGGAGCTCGACTCTATCAAGGTCGATGTTCACTTTTAAATCACTCGATTTTCTGTATTTTAAACATAAATCCAGCACGTATCTCAACGTGCTACTATAAATCCTTTTGATTCGAGGATACGCGAATTTCAATCGACCGATTATGATATCTCCAACGATCTTTTCTTACGAAACGACAACATTCGATTATCGATGAAAACTAAAATGAAATAAAAGTTTCTTTTTTAAATCGTGGCACTTTTATCAATGAAAATATTACTCTCGAAACAACTCATCGTTTCACTTGCTATTTTTCAAATTTTATTATCATTCGATTCTCCGTTGACGTTAACATCGAAAATTTTCGTTTACGATATATATATGTATATCTCTTCACTATCGGATCGGACAGCTGTGGCTGATCAGCGCGGCATGCACACCAGCATGTACGCTTCTTTACTACTCTCGCTTGGCGTAATACGCGTACGCTGTACCGGGGTACCATTCGAAGAGTGGCGCGCGCGCGCCCGCCTTTTCCTTCCACCATCAAGTGAGCCCGAATGGATCAACTATCCGGTATCTTTGCGACACCCACTTCTCTACCCCTTCCAGCCCACCCTTACAGATCTTTTTTTTCTCCTCTTTGAGCCACTCTTCGAGCGTCCTCGCTCATCAACGATCCCGTGCATCGTTAGCTTTGCTCTGTTATTTTTCGTACTTCCATTTTCTACCCCTGGGAGCCCAGAGCCGTTCAGAATCTTGCGAAAATGGAGTTCATCTTTTTTGCTTTGAAGAGATACTAACGATTGAGGTTCCTGAGCTGGAATAAACGAGCTAACTTCACATCGTGATCAGCCGATTCAAACAAAATCTTGATCGTTCTCGATTGTCAGTGCTGCTGCATTTCTGATCCCTGGAAAATCTTCTTCGATGTTTCTCGTTTGGATTCCAGGTTCTTTTGTCGCAATGTCGTGTCCCAATATCTTCAGGCTTCTGTCATAATATTGTCAAGCCGATCGTGAGCCCGCTGGTGCGACTGATAGTCGTCGATTAGACTAAATTTCATCCGAATATTTGGGGCTGAGTGCAGATCTCCTGAGCAAAATGTTTCCTGTCCAATTTTCTCGGATCCAAATTAGTTAAAATCGTAAACGAGGGTCGTGGATCGTATCAGTTCCTTGAGTTCGAGCATCCGATTAACGCGAGCGAACAGAGCACCGGGCTGTTTAACTCGCGGGGTTTAGGGTCGATGAAAAATCGATACGAAGAGTCCACGGTGGCGTTGATCCAGTGAGCAGGAGCGTTTAAGGCGTTGAGCGTGCATTTGGTAGCGTTGATACGAGTCTTTCCGTAAAGGTAACTCTCCCTGATTCATTGAATCGAGAGGAAGAGAGAGGAGAGAAAGGGGGAGGATGAGGAAGGAGGCTTTATGGTGGTGGTATAAGCTGAGATAACCATGATGGCGATGGTATAACGTGGGGGTCTAATCCCGAAACGGTTCTTTCACTGTTTTTTCATCTCACTTAACTCCTCTCTCTCTCTCTCTCTCTCGCTCCTTCTTTCTCACTTTTTAACTTTCGCTGTCACTCGCATTTTCTCGCAACCTGTATATACCTTGTACGTTTTAAACTGCGCCGATAAAGACAATGAGAAGGAGAGAGAGAGAGAGAAAGAGAGAGCGAAGGATAAAATAAAGAGAGGAGAGGGGACCATGGCCGTGCGCTCTCAACAACTATTGCTCGCGATATAAGACTTTACTTTCACGCGGAAAGATACTGTGACCAAAGTGTATATATACGATGTCTCTCTTCTACTCACGATCCTTCGATCGCGAACTCTCCGAGACTCTGTCATTCCATATGCTTTACTTTATAACATTTAATTGTGCCACAAAACTACTACAAATTTATATTTATTGTTTCGTATTAAAAATACTCCGTGCTTGCCAGAACGGAGTAGTCGAGAAAAGCAGTTTTTCGTAACTTCGATTAGCAAGAGATGATAAACGATCCGGCAGAGATACACCTCGCGGAAAGAGCCTCTTTTTCATCTCCAGAATATTCGTCGATTTGGAAATCAGCTCGGTTTACTATACTCGTTGAAGCAGAGACACTTTGTTCTTCGCTGAAATTCATTCGATTTTGCAACGATTTCTAGTCATACGCTCTAACAAAGCCTCCAGCTTTTTTTTCACCGTCATATCAGACGGAAATTTCAGATCCGATCGACGAAGACGAACGAGGAACTGGGAGAGAAATCGTTATCGAATAATTCGTAAGATTTTGCGTTTTCCATCGTTGCATATTACCAGTGAATTTTTTGTTTCTTCGTCAGCAATCTCGAGAGTTGATTACGAATTCTGGATTAACGGTATAGTTTTTGTCGATGGCTATATGCTTGGCCAATGCTTGGCAATTTTCATATAATCGGGGCTAATAAAAACAAAAATGGCGTAATCTTTATGGCAAGAAATATGCATTTTATTGAATTTAAGATGTTTTTAATAAATCGTCGTTTATTTTGAGAAATTTAAACCCGACCTGAGGCCAAGTTACACAGCGCACGGATTTCTAGCTCAAGCGTTGCTCCGGACGGATGGACCGGACTCTCTGTACAGAGACTTAGTAGTCCCTCGTGCACGAGAATAGAGATTATTCAGGATTTCACACACACACAACAAAAACAAAAATCTGTTTATCGTGTTCTCGCGATAGAAAAAAAAAATCGCTATAAATAACGAGTTGCACGAATTCGCAGTAATTTCAGAATCTGATTAAAATCATTTCATGCGAGTTGCATATCTCGAAAGATCTCCTCCGTCGACGTTTCCTATAAATTCCATCCAACTGCTTTCACGCCATTAGTTTAAATGTTTTTTATGGCTAATTACCGGCGGTTTCACGGTTTTTGCAATAAATTACGTTCGCGCTTCGGGTTCAGGGTCATGAAATTCAATTGGATACTTTTCAATATCAATCGTCATTGTTCTCGCGAAGATTCGATCGCGATTGATCGATCGACGAAAAATTCTCCGATCGCTGAAGCGATCGATTCGCGGTTTTCAACAAAAATTTTATTTCCCAGCTCCTGTAGCGAATTAATAAAACCAGACCGCAAATTCGAATCGATATAAACCGCGCACAATCGAATCCCGCGTTTGAAGTTACGATCGTTACGAATGATTGGCAAAAAACAAAAATGTTTTCTATACTAATGTGGTTCGTTCGAGGAGCCGTTTATCAATTGACAGCTCTGATTATCGTAGCTGTTACGATACGATTATTGGTGATAAAATAATAATAATCGTCGAGCTAACTAAACATCATTTGTTGCGTCAAACAGCTGATCGATCAGACGTCAGACACGGCCTGCAGCGCTCGAAGGCTTACTCCTACAGGCTCGTGTCTCGGAGCGAAAAATCAAGTGTCGATCCGCGGAGACTCCTCGGCTCGGTCTTTATCGAGTGTTAAAGACGTTTTTCGGTAACGAGAACATCGGAGCCACACTGTATAAAATCACCAGCTTCAAATGTCATCCAAAATTCAATTTTTTTTATCAATTAAATTCTCCTGATTGGGAAGGAAAATTCAGATCATCGAATTCACAACAATTTGTGTGATTTTTTAATAGGCGATGACGAAGATGATAAAATAATGTGGAGCTTCGTCTATGGGTTCAAACAAAAATTGGGAAACAAATGTTCCTGGTTTAAAAAAATTTTTTTTTTAGGGAGGGTTCATTGGAAGGGGGGGGGGGAAGCTAAAAAGGGTAGAACCCTAGGCAAAGGTAACGAAATAAAAAAATTAAAAACTTTTTATTATTTTTTAAAAACATAATAAAAATTTTTTTTTTTTACTTTTTAAAAAAATAATTGAAAAATTTTTTTTTTATTTTTTAAATTTATTTTTAATTTTTTTTGTTATACATATTTATAAAATAATATAATTATTTTGTTTATATATAGATACAATGGACAAATAACAAAAAGGGCCTTGAAACGAAATTAACATAAGCTCCTTTTGAATTTATCATTTTTGGCGATTAAATATTTGAATATTTAATTATTTAATTCGATATTTTATTAGCTCATTTTAATTGATTTATATTATTTGATTTTAATATTAAAATTGTTATAATATTTGAATTTGCAACAATCGGTTTGTAAGTTGGAAAGTTTGACTGGGCCGAGAGCACCTCACTCAGTTTTTGAGCTCAAGGACATCGGTTTAATGGGAAAATATTGAAGGAACAAATATCGGGTTTTTTTTTTTTATTCGAATCGTACACTTTTCGACTTTTGTACACTCGAAGAAACTCGGTGTACTCTTATTCGTGCTCTCTTCGTCGACCGTATTTCCTGAGTGCTGAAAAATTTTCTGGAAACGTAAACGTATTCCGTGAAACGTATTTTTGTGACAAGAGTCAAGTAGATTTTTTTTTTCTTGAAGAGACACTACTACTTACGGGAAGTAAAAACGTGAGTAAAGTTTGTTTTTTTTCCTGACGGTTCGTCTCGTTGAAAACCTACACTTTTTTATTTTATTTGTTCGAAGAAAATATGGAAGCAGAAACCTAAAAAGTCAGCTCACGCGTCGATTTCTAAAACTTATTGATGAATTTCCTTGAGAAACTGGACATAAATCGATCATTTCATAATTTTGTTTTGATGCCCGAAAGATATATTAACATATATATATATATTTAAAAATTTCTCGTCATTTTTTTTTGTCGATACGATATAGATGCACCTCTGGATCAAAGGAAAACGTGTTTTTTTTCGATAAAAGTTTTCATAAAACATTAAAAAAGATTCGTCATAATACAGCTGAATGAAAATCGTATCGCTCATAAAACTCGAATACGATTTTTCCATGCGAATGCAACTTTATATCCTGTCTCTTTCGTACTTCTTGTTTTGGATATCCGGCAAATGTGGTGCTACAGGCTACAGGCTACAGGAGGTAATTGCTCTGTGGGAATAGAGCAGATATATATACGTAAATATCGTGCAGCTCTCCGTAGAGCATGCAATGCTCGGGGCGAATGGCGTGGTGCGAAATATTTGCGGTTTGATTATAGCTGAGGTTCCTAAGCATTTCAGCGACACACCGCACACGTGTATGTATTACTTTACGAACCACCATAAACTAATGCATCAATATACATTCTGGTCTCTCGTTTCTCTCCTGCACACTTATTTTATACCGGTCGTAAAGGAGACGATTCTCTCACTTTCTCCTCCTGCGCAGTATGAAACAAAAATGGATAATACTAGTAATAAATCTGCAATCTCGATCGAGTTCGCCAGGATAAATGAATATGTAAGTCAATATCTTGTGGAGTTGACCGCAACGAGAAACGCCACGCGCGTTCGAAGATCGAAAGAAAACAAAAAAAAACTCCGGCAAAATTTCCTAACCTGTGTTTTGTTCCGTGTGTAAGTTTTAAAAATCGTAAAAATGTTAGTGGAGACAAATTGGAGAGCGATGGGTGTGATAAAGATTTAATTGCAACTGTGCTTATCGGTTTTTTAAAAATGTTCAATAGAAAAAATTACGATAACGCTCAGTCGATGTGTACCAAACAAAAGACACAGGTTACCGCGATTTAGCATTGAATCTGATTACTTTGACTCACGCGATAACGCGGATATAATTTAAGTTTATTCGAACAGTGACTGATTAAAAATTTAATTTTCGAATGAATAGGATCCCTGACATCCTGTTCAAAAGGTTCGATACGAAGTTAAGATTGGAATACGCTGAAAATAGTTGAAAAAAAGCGTGATCAATGTCGAAACAAAAATTGATTAGATAATTTCTGTTTTTTCTCAGTTTTGTGTCCACCGAGCAAGGATTCATAGGAGAAATCAAATCGACTTAGCACACTCGTGGACTCTTGGCACTACATAAACATTTCAATATTCCGTGCGGCTGAATTTTAAAGTGGAATAAAACACGAACTTTTTCATAACTGAAATGTATAACCCTAGACAGAAAGTTTTATGGTTTTCCATAATATCTAGAGCTTGCGTACTAACGTTACAATTTATATTCAATTTGTTAATTCCCGATCACAAAGCAGATGCGTTTGTCAGTCCCGGCGACCCTTTAATAGAAATTTCAATTTACGATCGAGCCGTCGACACTTGTCTCGGTGGTTTAATCAGATGGGATGCTCAGTACTTCATTCACATAGCAAAATATGGTTATACGTTCGAGAATACACTGGCATTTTTTCCCTTGTATCCATTGTGCGTGCGTTATCTGGCAATGATTATGGGAAAAGTGTTTTTCATGCTGAACGCTCACAGCGTCGTCGTGCTAGCAGCAGTATCGTTGAATTTTTTTTGTTTTGTCAAGTCTGCTCTGATTCTCTACGACTTGAGCAAACATGTTCTCAAAAGTACAAACTTAGCGTATAAAGCGGCGATTCTGTATTGTATAAATCCTGCCAGTATATTTTTCAGTGCCGCTTATTCGGAATCTATGTTCGCTTACGTTACGTTTTACGGCATGCTGAGTTCCTTGCGACTCGATAGATTCGTGTATATTCCAATCGGACTTTCGGCTCTGGTCAGATCTAACGGACTCGTTAATATCGGATTCCCAATTTTTATGTGGCTCCACAAATGGCTGAACTTTGTATCGCCGAAAATAGTTAAAGAATACAAAAATTCTGTAAAAAAATCAGTCTCGTTCGGCGCAGTCTACGCTGTTTATGATTTTTTGAATATTCTGAATACTATTTTTCTGTCGTTAGTTCCATTCGTATTTTTCCAAATATATGTTTATTTACTATTTTGCACCGAATATAATCTGGAGGTTTCGATACCTCCTCACATAGAATCATTCGCTGTGGAAAATAATCTGCGGATGCCTAATAACAACAATTTTACATGGTGTCAAGAAACTTTGCCGATCGCCTATTCCAATATACAAACAAAATATTGGAACGTTGGATTTATGAAGTATTACGAATTCAAACAAATTCCAAACTTCATTCTGGCTTCTCCGATTTTGTACATAATGCTCAAATGTATTTACCGATATCTTGTAAATTGGAAACAAATTTTGTTATATTTCTTGAGCATGGAGAGTAGAGGGAGCGATCGAATTGCCAAAGCAGGACAATTGCCCGTAGAAACATTTGTGTTTGTTATACATGCGTTGTTTTTAACAACGTTTTCGATTTTTTTCATACACATTCAAGTCAGCACGAGATTTTTGGCTTCTGCGAGTCCCTTGCTTTATTGGTACTGCGCTACCATTTTATCTTATCGAAAGAACGATTCTCAAGAGTTTGAAGAACCGTGCAACTTACATTCCAGGTGGAAAGTATTCTTATTGTTTCAGAAATCCTACACTTTGACTGATAGATTAATTATACTGTATTTCTTGGGATATCTAGTCTTAGGCTGTGCCATGTACTCAAATTTTCTACCCTGGACATGAAACGAGACTTTAAAATTGCCAGTCTATGGTTACTTGACTCGTAATAAAAAAGATTTTTTACCAAAACGTCTATTTCATTTAAGGAATCGATCGAAAAAATAAATTTTTCAACCTTGAAGTTTGGAACTGTTCAAAAAGTTTCTAATCTATCTATTTTTAGACCAGAGTTCAATAAATTTACTCCTCCATTCCCTACTCCAAGCCGACTCTCCTCTAATATTTCTCAAACGTTCTGTTTACCACTATATTTTTATACTCTTCAATATCCCACCTGCGACGTCTTACATATTTCTACTCACCTCAAAGTATTGCTCCAAAAATATGCCTACTGTTCTGATAAAATCAGTTTTATAAAATAATATTTCGGAACAGTAATATTAAATCGCGTACTTTATGGATTTTAGATCAGGTCCTGTGCTTATCGTAACGGATAAAAGCATGTTTACTCATAAATATCGATATTTTAAGGTTATTATTAAAGAATTGTACTTTTCTGGAGTACGCATTTGTAGAGCATAAACATAACGAGGAATAATGTATTTTTGCTTCAAATGTTACACTATTCAGCGGATTATGATTTGAATTTCGTATTCACGCGTTCCCGTGCTTTTGGTTTTATCATCCGATGGTATTATATAACTATACGCGAACGACACACGGACGGGGAACGGGGGAATAGTGTAGTGAGTTGCCACGTGATCTCGAGACGTAAAAAATAAATCTTTCCCGGTTGTGACAGATAGAGGTTATTCATGTTCGATATATCTTTATAAATACTTCATTCGTCCCGAAATCTTAGGGAAAATAAAAATTCGAATTTAAGATTACTGAATACTCTTTAAATATGTTTTCGTTAACACGAATTCCTGCTAAATCTATGATTTCATCACAATGGTCTTTAGGTGATTCTTACATCAAACTTTACGTCGTAATGTTTTTCATATTTTTTTTCACTGTCTTGTCATGTGATAGGCTGTTCTAGGTTAATGTCCGCTGACAAAACTGATGGAACAGAAAGTCAACGATTAAAGGAATTTCGAAAAAAACTTCGTGAAAAAACTCCAATCGGTATGCCGAATTTATAATGAAGATAGTCAGTGTAAAAATCACCCTTTTTCCAACGTCTTTTATTCCAATTGTTCAGTATCCTCCTTTTTTTATATCTGACATTTTTGTTTCTTGTATTGCGCATATTGCTATTAATATTGATAATAAAATTATTTGAAACTCAATGTTATTAACTCAATTTCCCTCAATTTATCAAAGCGGAATGAAATTTGATACGTCGTTCTGTAAGAGTCTGAGTCCTGGGCTCAGAATCAATCCGGATGATTTGTTTTTCGCTCTTTGGAAATTGTTCAACGGAAACTCTAAAAGTCAGCATGCATTTTTTTTCTTTTCAACGCTTCAAATTTTTTTATATTCCCCATTATACTTGTTCTTTTGATGGTGATTGACTGTAAAAGTCAGCTGTAATCCTTGAAGATTAATAACTGATTACTATATTGAAATCATGTTTTTTTTTCTCAAATTTCAACACATTTTGAAAAAAAAATTTCTGTAACTCGACAAATTGTTCACAAGCTCAAAAGTTCTCAAAATATGGTACGACAAATATTGTACCGTCTTTATCAATGTGAAGCAAGTTGAAACAATTTCTGTCAGAATTCTAAAAAATCATATTCATTTTCCTTCATTCGCCGGTACAGCTGAGCTTTAAGAAAAAATTTGAGTATAACAGATTTTTGAAAAAAGAAAGATGAGCAGTTGTATTTTTAGTATAGAAAATTCATAAAAATTTCATGGCATTGTTCATTACTTTTTCCACATGAAAAAAAAAAAAAAAAAAAAAAAACAGTTTTTCTTGCCCTTCGCTATCATGGTTTATGTTTTGTTCAGGTAAACATGGAAATGTTATCGTGCGACACATATTTTCTAATTTGTGATTTTCTGAACAGAGAAACTTGAGGAGCTCGAAGAGGGAAAACATCCGTATCAAGAAAAAGAGCCGCTGGAAGCCTTTCCTGACAACGTTAATCCAAAAACGGGTGAAGTCGGTGGCCCAAGAGGACCCGAGCCAACTCGTTACGGAGATTGGGAGAGAAAGGGCAGAGTTTCAGATTTCTAATCGACAATAGTATTTTTTAGTAATCGTCAAAATGATGAATTTTAAGATCTCAAAAGTGTAATTCTTTGTTAATAATTGAAAAAAATATTTATCAATCCTAGTGGCAAAACCTTCAATTAACCCAAGACCATTTGCTCTGAAACGAGGCAAACGAACATTTGAAACAAAAAAGACATCTTTTTGTTGAGTCACTTTTTTTTTCGTTCTTTCATTTGGCAACTTCAAGGTAATAGAAAATTAATTGACTCTGCCATGGCATCACGTAATTTACTGATGAAAATGGTGTCAACGATAAGATCACAAAATTTTAATACAGGTAAAATTGAGTTAAATCGCTTAATTGTAAACACTGCATTTTCGAGTATGTATCATCATAGGTCTCATCAGTCACGGGCTTGAAAATAAGATGGAAGCAGGAAAAACTGTTGAGTCCGAACGGATGAAAAAATTTCACGAAAAATTGAAGCTGGAAAGCAACCCCAGTGCGTTGACCCCAACAAATTATTACCAAAGATAAATTAATTTGCTGTATCGCGTAGAGCATACTTTTTACCTGATGAACAATCAATTTGGTATAGTGAAAAAAATTTGTAACGTTTTTCAAACAAAAAAATCGAAATGTCAAACAGTTGTTTTTGCACAGCTTTTTGAAAAAGCTTCTGTCCAAAATCAAGGGAGAATCTCATGCAATTTTCCAGCAATACTCGTTGCTTCAAAAAGTCCTGCATTAAATTAAATCAGTCTCAATTAACAGGTAAAATGTATTAATCTCAAGATTCGATTGGTATTTTTTTTTTAATTCAGGATAATAATGAATTTGAATAGGCCCAGGGACACACGTGGATGGCATCATTATGGTTGACACTGATTCAACGAAAAGCGAGGGAACGACAGCAGCCGTCGACGTTGACCCAACTAAATGGGGGGATTGGCAAAACGGGGGGCGGGTTAGCGATTTCTGATTCAACAATAACACGATTTAAATGATATACCGATTTCTTTTCATTCTTTTGGTTAATGTTTGAAAAGATATACATAATATAAATTTGTATCCAAAGTACGAACGAAATGAATATTCTGTTTATCTAAAAAATAAAATAATAGGTTTTATTCAGTACTTTTCCAAGCACCAATATTATCTGTGTGGGCTCTTACTTTTTTTTATTAATTATTTTTTATTTCATTGATTAACTCGACGTTACCCTATTTCGGAACAAGGCATCACTAAAAACAATTCCAGTCAAGTCGAAATTGGTTTATTAAGTCAATTTCGATTTACCCGCAGAGATTATATCGGTACTGACGCACTCAATTTTATTTCGAGCTCGTTCGACTCACCGATGAGTGTTGTAAGCTGAAATTAAGGTAATTCTCGTGCTACCTTGTTTATTTATAAAATTAAACTCGCAACGGATGTAAGATATTTTTTTTTCTTAGAACGATACAATTTTGGACGAAAAATTTTGGCTTCATTTCTGCACTCGAGATTCTTACGCATAGAAACATCGTCAGATCGAAATTGTAAGTCGTAAACGAAATAGAATATTTGCCAAACTATAGCTAAATAATTTTACAACTAAAACGTAAAAGCCACATTGATTTTATATTGAAAATATGGCATTTGGCGTTAGTATCTATAGTACAAGCTTCGATGAGAAATATTTCAATTTAAAGACGGACGTTCACTTGGAAAATTCCTGATTCACCCTTCTTTTGTGCTCAAGTATTTTTTCAGTTCTTGACGAAAGCTTACTTGCACGAGAACTATCTTAAGTATTAACGCGTATTAGTTTTGAAATCGCCTAAATGATTTTTCAAGAAAAATCGTCTTTATGGGCGAGTACGAAAACTGTTTTAATACAGATGAAAGAGAACCTGAATTGGAGCATTAACGAATTATGCGATTTTGTTTTTTGAGCTCTGTACTATGTAAATATTGATTTTCTGTACAAAATATTCTGGGTTGCGCTTAATACGTGTCACCTTCATCAATTTTTACCAGAAACATAAAAATCAAGAACTTCCTAGATTTACATACAATCACCTACGTACAATTTAAAAAATGTTTTTGAACAATCGAGTTGAAATTTTTTTGCGAAAATTGAAAAAGTTATGAGTACCAAAATTCAATTTATGTTAAAAAACTTGGGTACACGTGAAAAGTGATTATATAAAAATGAAGAATTTCTTTGGTTTCTTTGTTTCAAAGACTTCAGCTTTAAAGATTTCAACGTTTCAGAATATTTCGTGTACTGAACCAATATTTTTGTGCTCAAAAAATCGTTTCATAACGTCGAGATATGTGTAACGAAACATCTCAATAGTTTGAATATTTATTTTCTCTTTCTGGATTCTAGAACAAAAAATTATAAAAATCACTCTTCTTTTTTAGGGTTTCAATTCAGATTTTCTCGTTAAATCATCCAGCTTGATTTTAGTTTGGACACTCAAAGACTGAACTGAAGATATTTTGGTTGTAACTTTCGCAACTGAAGTTTGCATGCAGAATGTCATACCCGTACTGATCGACCAACAATTAGGATTCGTTTTTCGTCAAGTAAATGCTTTCTTCCTTGTTTTTTGCGTCAGCAACGTCACACTGATCAATGTCGCGCGTATCACTGACCAAATTGTCTATTATAAGTCAATTATGGTAATACAAAATATACCGATTATAGCTCGTAACATTGGATAAACTATAAAGTTTTATTTATCGCTAACACGTCGCGCATCATCATATTTCGCAACGTCCATAAGGCGTTGACGACGTTTCCATGATTTCCAACACCGTTGCCCAACCATTCAGCGGGTAATTTTGAGATGTCAGATATTTGTATACTCTCGGGATTCGCATTCATTTGTTTGTCCCAGTTAGAAATGTAACGATTTTCAACGTTCAAACCTTCGATATATCTGCAAGAAGAAAAATTTAATCAAACATAAGAATTTAATGAGCATCTGGGTACTTTTCAAATTGAATAATACAAAATCTTGTAAAAATTTTCAACTGGTACATGATAATTGAATTATGAAAACAGAAAATATATGGAAATAACAACAAAATGAAATATTATTTCATTGTGTCAATGGGCACAAAATTTCGAATTGATTTGGAAAGTTCGGACATATTTTTATTCATCTTGTAGAAATTATAATATTTGAACGAATATCCTGAATAATATTAAGATTCTCAAGTGATTGGAGTAATTCTTAGACTAATTTGACTCACCTCAAATATGCATCCGAATGCAAAATTCGGCTAGGTCGTGGAGGAACCGCCACGAACAAAGGCTCAGGCTGCTTGACCATGGGCACATTAGTCGTCTGCGTTGCTGTAGCAATAGTTTCTGTAAAAAGAAACAAAATATAACAAAATTTAACTACGTTTCTTCAGTTGCAAACACCATTAGCAGTGGATGAAAAATTTTGAAACTCACCGGTTTCCATTGGTGGTAATATAGTTGGACCTTTCGATGGCATGTAATTTCTGTAAATATGAATGCTCATTATTATTTGTACCCTTAATTTTTTATTACTACTTCATTCGCAGCTCCTAGACTTATTTCACACAAGATACGTACTTGCTTCTTTCCGACGGTGGTATAATACGACCGTTTCCTTTTAAAATGTGCACTTCTTTCACGTGTCGAGCCAATCTCTGTACACTCGGGAACGGGGGTACAGCTTTTTTCGTTCGTCCACAACCGCGCCATACACATTGAAATTCTACGTCTAAAATAATATAATCCATTAGTAATTTGTAAATCGTAGAATCCTTTGGAGCTCAGGTCATTTTTATAAGAAATTATTTCTCATCACTGCTATCATTCGATTAATAAATCAGAATAATCATTTGATCAAGGGTAGGAGTTAAATTTGCAAAATCTGCAAAACGAACTATATCATTTGGAATTATTTTCTCACAATATTCAATTTCTGTGATCCATTTCGAAAATTGACTGAGTCTTGCACATTGATATTATTAATCCATTAGAACGAGGAATCGAAACAAATGATATTTATATTTTCACATACGATGGAATCGATTTTTACCTGGAGCAGCGTTTGAAAACGATGCCTGTACATGGCCATTTTGTTCAGCAATGCAGTGATCGATGCAATCAGTCATATCTTCGAACTGCCAATCACAATTGTCCCAGCAGCACTCGAACACTTGATCTATCGGTGTCCCAATAATTGCAGCTAGTTTCGTTTGACCTCCGTCTTCGTTCATTTTTACAGCTCTTTCCTCCCAAACTTGTTTCTCACCCGCTGGTAATTTACGCCACTGAAAAATGCAACGACATTAAATCTTTATATTTTTTCTCTATAACTCAAAACTCTATGTTTATAAAACGCTTATCATCTTTTGTAACATTTTTTTGTTTATTCCCGATTGAATCCGTACATGAAATAAATTTTTATCCTATTTTTATTTTCTTTCAGATGATTATTAATAAACGTTTTCATCGCAAGCGATGATTTTGATCATGATAATTGTCTGATTTGAAAACTCTCAACGAGTTTGATTCCATATTGGTTAAAAATAATAATTTATGTATTCGTGCCAATTCCATTTCATAACGATTTTTCAACACTTAGCCGTTCTCAAAAAATCTAATAAAATTCAGCGATCTTTGAAATTTTATCAACAGTGATATGCGAGAATAAAAATTATCGAAATTATTTAGAAAATCTTTCAAAAAACATTTTTCAACATATTATCATTTGATCTTGTTTTTCGTCGTATAAAACGAATTTGATGATTTTTTCAAATATTGCTCGTTGTTTCCAAATAGCCTATTTTAGTTTTATCCAGAAACTTTATCAGAAAAGAACTTTACCAGAAAGTTGAAAGTTTTTTTACAAAAATATGATCCAAGTTCGTGTAATAATTAAGTAATATTATAAAAATATTAATAAGCATTTGGAAAAATCACCAATTTTATTTCACGTAACGAAAAAAATTGTTCTTATCACTTGTCAAAGAATATTTTGCCTAAAAAATATGTTAGTAACTTTTCATAATTATTATTACTGTAATGAATGTTTCTGAGGTTAAAAGACGACTGAATTCCCTTAAATTTTTCATCCAATTAAGAACTTTCGGAATTCAGATCGAGTAACATTTTTGAGTGAGAAACGTGTGTCGTTCATCCTCAACAGAAGTTCAGAGCGCAGTAATGTGGAATAATGAGACATTTCGAAAGAGGAATATGGTGAAAAATATGGGGAGAAAAAATGTTTCGTAAGGATAAATATCGTGGTTATCACGATAAATCCATAGTCCTCTTTGGAAACAATTGTTAATAGGAGAATTAAAAAAACGAAGCGAAAAAATGGTTTGAAACAAATAATAAATACCTCGTTGCCAACAATTCTGCTAATCTCTCCAAAGGTGGATTCAGGATTGTTTTGCGTAATGGTCGTTCGCATTTTACTCGAATATAAAATATAGCCCGTAACTAATTTCTTACCGGTTGTTTTCTAAACAGAAGAAAACACAAATTATAATTGTCGTTTTTTTTCATCATTCAACATTGGATGTTTTTCGACACAGCTATCTTTTTATAAAGCGCTCTTCCTTAATTGCCAATGTAGATTTATAGATTCACAAAAACAAATTTTTCAAAATGATTAACTGAAAAAAATCAAAAATAAAATCAAATTAAAAACAAAAAAAAACAATAATTGAATTGTGACACAACAAAAAATATGCTGGCATATTTGTGTAAGAAAAAATAAAATAAAAATCAAACTCAAATTGCGATAAGGACAGTAGGTGAGTACGTACAATCATCATTTTTTTTTTTTTTTTTCAATATTGACAATCATACCTTTTTCGTCGAAACTGGCGTTTGTGTATTGGAAAGGACGGGCTGAGCTTCGGTCGATCCTACGGACGGTGGACCTCCAGCATCCATGCTGTCTTCACCTACGCCTACTCCCATTCCCACTCCTATGCTTAGGACCTCAGACTCCAGTTTCGGAAGTAATGGCGATGTTTCCTACACCATTTACATTCAATTGTAACCTCTTTATTGTTTTCGCCTTGACGGCCCCGTCAATTCATGCCGAATTTTATTTCGAGTACACAGTTCCCTAGGGTACGAAATATTGAACGATTTTTTTTTTTTTTTCAATGTTTATTAATCCGATCTTGAGATGATTGAAAAAAGCAAGCGACGTTTTGAAGAAGACTCTAAAACGCATTGAGAGAACATCGATACAGCCATTTTTTCGAAAGTTTCGAGGTCCATATTTTTTTTTTCATTTTTGATTTCGTTGAAGCAATTTATTTCGATATATTTCGTTCCCAAAAATACAAAACTCCAATTTTCGAAAAATTCAATAAAATCCAGTAAGCATGACGGCTCCCGATCAATACGATGCTACAATCTTGCTAAATATTTTGGGAGATTTTCTGATTCGTACGAACCTTTTAAATCAATCCCAATATTTATTTTCTTATCTGTATTATCTCTAAAAGTTCATTGGTCTATTAGAATGCAACGAAATTCTCTTTTTCACACACTCATTTTTTTCCAATTGCTACAATTTTATGAGTCGTTTAGCTTCAACAAGCGCGATCAATTTTCGAACCCAGAATTTGCGTAACATTTCAACAATACTCGAAAAATGAATCCCGTTGCAGTCCAACGATTCTGACACGTTATCAAACCACACAATAGACCAATAGCTTGTGAATGAGGTAAAAAAAAACAACACAAAAGAGGAGTTTAAATATGCCGGCATAGAAAAAAGCATGCATAAGCACAGACGAACAGAGTAAGTCTAACATTCAAATCAGCTTTGTTCTTCACACATTGTTTTGGTCACGAAACGAATGTTAAGAATATTCGAATGAAAAATGATGTAAAGCAGAACGTGCTGAACAATAATTTCAAACCAAGTTCGTCAATTACTGCGCTTAGTAATTATACTAAGAGTTATTTATAAGCAGTGGAGAATGATTATTTTTCAGACAATATTCACGATTACTTTTGCCATAAAATCATGTGCGAGAACTTTTTATTTTACTCCAAATAGTGTTCAATAGCACAGACGAAATTAAACCAAAAATGGTTTACATTCACTGCCGCTGATTCGAGGCTGTATCGTTGTCTGAAACTGTTTGAATTCTTTCTTTACAATTTTGATCACATATTCATGGATTCTTCAAAAACACGTAAAATTTTTTTTAGCAAAAATTAGATCAAAATATTTTACGATGGAATAAATAGTGTACGAGGAAAACTTCTGACTGACGACCAGCGTGCTGGATGGTGTATGAATCAGAAATTCGAAAGTTGAAAGTAATTTTGATCTGGAACAGTGCTATAAGCAATTTTATCAAAAAACATTTTTCCTGATGATTTTTTCCAAGTTTTTTTCTTTACTGATCTTAAAGAAAAAAGAAAGTTATATCGCCTCATTTTTAGTACAGTTGCTGGAAAACGATCTATCGAATATGTATGTCACTGGTTACCGAAACATTGCAGTCGCCAATTTGAAAAGGATATTTTTGAAAAAAAAAAAAAAAAAAAAAAAAAAACCTGTCCGCATCGCTGTACACTTTTTCTTCTATTCTTAGATGAAATAGTAAGTATTTTCTTTTAAATTGCCATTATAGCACAGATTTCAGAAAGAAAATTCAAACAGTTTCAGATTTATTGAATCCTATAAGTCATCTCGAAAAAAAAAAAGAATTTTAGACAACAATACGCGCTTAAAGTGAAACGCGAGGGAACCCGCTCGTTATTAGTTTCAAAAAATATCAAATAAATTACCATTTCAAAATGAGCTGTGCTGGGTACAACAGATTTGATGGGAGATCGAGCCTGAGCGATGTCGCTTGATACCTATAACATATATTTAAAAGCAGGAATAAGCGTTTTTGTTAAATAACAAACATGTATTTGGCAGATGGAATAGTTTGTTGAATCGGAATTATCATTTTATGAAATGAAAACAAAAAATGATGCTGATGGTTTTCTCTGGTATGGGTCAACTGATCTTCGCCCCTGCCTTTCTTTCTCCGTACTATTCTCCGATGCAGTTTATTTTTCCAGGTTTAATCAGGAATAGGAAAAGTGAGTTGGATTTCGTGAATTTTCGTCCACCGGTGCGGACCAGTGGGCTTCTCAAAAGGGTTAAGTGCGACCATAAAAGTTATCACAATTCCCCTGTTATTGTCACAGTTTAAAAAAAGTACCTTAGCAGGATTGATCGGCCTCCGGAAGAAATAGATTTCATCCTCCATCACCGCTGACGTATGATTGAATTTCTTAAGACCATCTTGGATTAGCTTCTTCATGAGATTCTTACTCTCGTCGTACGTAGATTCACAAATAAAAACGTCGTCTTCCGGAATTTCGGTTGGTCGACCTGAAAACAGTTTTTTTTTCGAACACATGAAACTTTCTCAAAACTTTGAGAACAAGTGACAAAATGTTATCATCGAACTGAAATTTACACAGTATATTTCTCTACGTATACCGGATATGCCCACCAAATTTCATATCGATCGTCGCCACTGTTTTCGGACAATTAATGATAGAAAAATCACTTGGTGAACGACAATTTCACGCAATAAATAGTGATATGAAATGTTTAAAACTTCTTGAAAACAAACTGCTAAGCCCACTGCTGCAATCACGGTGTACAAAACTCAAATGATTCGTCTACATCGTTTATTAAATATTAAAATTTATTCATTCGAAGAAAAAAAAACAATAAGTTCTCCCCCCATCGACCGAACGTGCAGGTAAAGCAGCACTCGAGCGGCAGCCCCACTTGAGTGCTGAATAATGCGTCTTTTTCCATTATTATGCAAAAATTCTCATATCTCAAAAACTCGTCACCGTTCCGTTAAGATATATGAAGTTTTGTTGCAAGAAACTGCATAAACGGTTGTGCACGCTGGGAGAGAACCGCTGACAGTGTCGCCAATCATAAAAACATGCGCGGTATTGAGTAAGCAGTTGTTACCGAATCTATTGAAATATTTTTGAGGTCAAACACCTTCGTAAAATAATCGTCGAAATGACAAAGACAAAATATTAATTATTACGCAGATGCAGAGATAATGATATTCCTAAATCTTCGACTTGACAGTTATGGCAGAAATTGGATTTTATTTTTAGGCAAAATATTGCTGTGTAATGGCTGACACCTTGAACAATGGAATCCCCCCCCCTCCCGCTTCCTCCCAAAGATGAACGATACTTTGACGTAATTCCACTTCGTGACCGAAATAGAAACGATATTCGATGAATTTGATATACTCACTGCATATATATTCTCCATGATCGAGAACAGCACACTTTCCAACAATCGCGACGATGGGATGCGTCCCATCAACAGTGGACAAGAATAATTCTTGTTTGTAAAACAATTTTGTAGGTGCGTGAGGAATTTCTGGTGGGGTCAACAGCCAGGGTCCTTTGAAATAGCATTTTCCGCTGTAAGAAAAAATCGAAAATATGTAGTACGTGTAATTTATTTTCGGATGTTGATTGAATGAAGAATTTTGATAAAACTCACTCCTTGGTCGACCATATTGAGTCAATTTGCGCTATTTGTTGTCTCCCTCCATCAGTCGCGACGTATACAAAATCACCGGTTTTCGCAGGTCCCGCACATGTGTTGTATTGCTCGTAATAAGTATTTTCAGGATCGTCGGGGTTGAAGATCACAACGTTCTACAAATAAAAAATGAATTTACCGTTTTTTGAACAAAAATACATGATTTTTTTCACGTCGAATGCCAGTTCATCAAACTTACAGGCTTCTCTTTTTCAGTCAACTTCTCTCCTTCTTCAAGCTCGGCAATTTCTTCCTTATGCTTTTCGAGACGTTCTTTATAGACTGAAATAACGCGTTTAGGTTCCAAAATTTTATCTCTCGGTGTAAGCCGAAGATGATCGGGATCGAAGTTCCAAACTTTGATTTTTTTGAAAGCTCGAGCTTTCGTCGAGTATCTCGATTCGCATACGTAGACGTCCTTATCCTGAAAGCCTTCGGGAACCATTCTGAAGTAATCTTTGACGCTGAGAACGCTGCACCTTCCGGCGACTTTGGCAAGTGGAATTGCGACGTGCGCATCGCTTTTGAATAATTCTTTGTCGAGAAACTTTCGTGAAGCTACGTGATACGTTTCGCTTGGACGGTAGAACAAATTGCCATAGAGCATTTGTTGACCCTCGGCGTTTGTCCATAGACGCTCGATCAAAACGACGCTGTATTCCATACCACGCTCCGTTGGCTCGATGTAAGCGAAATCACCGGCTCTGTAGACTTCCTGGTTGAAACTCATCGATCCTGCACTGTCGTTCGCACTTCCACCTGCCAGTGAATTCGAGTCCTGAAAGAATTACACATTCGTCGTTATAATGCAAAAACATATGAAAAAAATGAGCGAATATTGATTAGAATCAAAATTATTATTCACTTTTGTGTCGTTTCCATCGCAGCTTTCTTCTTCGGAAGGTAAAGACAATTCTTGTTGAAGTTTAATGCGTTTCAATTCCGAAACTTGTGTTGAAAGATCCAACAGAGTGTAGTTAAGTGCAGGTGAATGAAGAAGATCTCCGCTGCGAGTAACTTCGTCTCGTGTACGAAGGAAAAACGCTTGGAGCTCAACGCTGTCTTCAAAAGGTTGAGAATCTGAACGCGAGAGCTTTCGTGCTCTCTCCAGACACGAAAATACATCCTCTTGGAAACGATCCAGTCTTTTGTATACACCTCTATCGAGTCGACGTTTTATTAAGTCGAGTGATAATCCCCTCGCCCTGATAGAAAATCAGACAGAACAATTCATCATTTTCATTTTGAATGAGTATTATAAAAAAATTCAATGAACTATGAGTATTATTTCTATTTTACGTAAATCTGGTTCATCCAAGAATACAATTTGGTAAAACTTTCGAGTCTGGACTTTTTCCAACTGTAATAAGAATTCTAGCGAGTTTTTCTTTCATCTAAAAACTGAGAAATAACAGCGATGCAATGTTGCGCCACGCTTCCAGTCCAGAAAATGAAAATTTAAACAAAAAAAATCAACTCCACGTGTTCTGCTGTTACGAATCGCAGATTTTTTTCAACATCTCTACAATATTGCTAAAAAGTTCTCCAGAAATTTCACCTCCATGACTAGTTTTGATGCGTATCGTAGATGAAAATTTTTTCAAAAAATCTTTTTTCAAAATTTGAATTTTGTCAACGAAATTTGAATTAAGAACTTTGGTAGTCACTTATTGACTTCATAATAGTAACCGGATGGAGAAGGTGTATTTTTTAAAAATTACTTAAAAAAAGTGAATGAAACACACTTTCCAACGATAACTGGGTCATAGGATAATAATGATATACAGTAAAAGTAGAACAAGAATAAATACTTTTTTCCATCGATAATATCATGCTCCGGCAGTTCTGCCATTGAGTCGGAATAGCATCGTCCTTCCTCATCCTGATGGTTGTACAAGGCAGTAAAAATGGTAGCTAAAATTTCTTGTACAGCGGCAGCGACATCAGGTACGCTTTCTTCATCTTCGCTCAATTGTAATTTTGTTTGCAACACCAAACGTTGCAAGATTAGCGCGTCCTAAAAGAAATTTGACGAATGAGTTCCACGACGAAAGTTTGTTTCGCGAGTCAAGTTGGCGAGAAGAAAAGCAAAAAAAGACATAAACGTATTATCCATTGTTCGCACATTATTGCAAGCTTTGGAGCCCGGCATTATATTTCCTTCGGTCTTCTTGCTTTTTTTTCTAAATTGTTGATCAACTTCGTTATCACGAACAATTTGAACCGGACACGAACGTATTTGTTTACGCCTTTGAACGCTTTGTTTACGTTGCTCCGAATGTCGATACATACTGGGGCACAATGGAGTACTCATGATAACAGTCAAAAAATAGGCTCAGAGTTTTTACGTCATATTCAACAGGAACGCCTTTCTTTTCATAGTAACAATCAATTTTATGTACAACTTGGATCAGTGAAAAGATCACTAGAAACTTGAAAAATATCTATAAATCGTTAATCCGATTCAACAAATACCGAAACTTTGCTCCGCGATCGGCTTTCTCAACGTAACCTTAAAACTTCAATGGAGAACACGATCACATAACGGGGAGCGGGGGGAGGGGGGTCTCGGTTCCGTATATCGAATAGCGGGAAAAATTCAAATGTGTTTGTGAACCCTTTTCATCTCAGAAATTCGAAAAATGGCGACAACCGATCTCATAATATCCCAGAGAATCAGTGGATCCCAATGATTGCCAATTCAAGGGGACCAGTCACCTAACGCATTTTTAATTTTCGAGTTTGACATTGTTTGACACGGTTTCGACAGATTATTTAAAAAAAAATTCAGCCCATTCAGGACGATGATAAAAATGGGCTAAAACTTTTTTTTTTATCGCGATCGGTGTATAAAAATTTCACTTTAAAAATTTGTAGTTGTTTCTCTCGCACTCACGGTGGCGAGATACTGATTGAACGCTTAAAATGAGAACCCGAAGTAAAACGCTAAAAAAGAGTCTAATTGTTACTTTTTTTTTCTCTTGGCTCCAACAAATCTTACCAAAAATGTTGGCGTCTCTATTTCAACGATAGAAACAATCTTTTTTATAAGAAATGATTGTTTTTTTTTTTTTTTTTTTTTAATTATCATCTTCTATGCGAGATATAGATTCAAAAAATTGATTCAGCCATTCCTTTAAGCCATTCAGCTGAACATTTTTTGGGAAATTAAGCTTTTCGTTAGTTTCTTAATTTGTTCAATTTATGATATTTAAAACAAATTTAGTTCCACATCGAAGGTAATTTCTTATTGCTCCATTTACAGTGGGTATGTCGCTCGTGATCGCATTCTGGTTTATTTAGGTTTTCAGCTGTTCGATTGTTTTCTTTATTTGCTCGTAACGGGACAACAGCGAACCTGGATATTTGCTCGCGCAATTGTAAGTTAATGAAAAATTTGTGTTGATCGTGCTCATGCTATAAAACGATCGGACCGACCTTGTATATCTGTGAATCCGGCTCGTTGTACTTGCAAGCGTTATCGAACATTAGTATGAAATCCGAGACTAATTCCTCCAAATTTTCATAGCCGTGATTCTTGAGAGTCGAGGCAATTTTTTCCATGTTCATAGGTTGTTTGATAACCTCGTAATAATCCGGATATTCATTTTTGTTTGGTAATTTCATGAATATTAACGATAACTGACGTCCCTTAGCGTCGTGATAATCTTTTATCGTGTCGTACATCGTACGTAATTTTTGGAGATGAAGAGGTAGTACTTTTTTCGGCCTCCTGAGAAAAGTTAACGTTTTGAAATTTCATCATTTTCAAAAATTCAATTCAATATGTGTTTTGCATTTAAACATATTGTTACTCGATTCAACGTACCCGACATTACGCGTTGGAGTCGATCCAGTTGATTTTATCGACTTTCCGGTGTCCGGCAAAGGACCCAGCTCTCTTACTTTATCCATCAAAACCCTTTCTAACGTATTTGCATCGTCATAGATAACTGAACATTCCTCGTTGTATTGTCGACAATTGTTAAACATCAGCTGAAATCAATGGAAACTGCTTATATTTCTGCATAAAATCACATCAATTATTTGCTCAATTCACTTGGCTGAATCTCGAAGGAATTACCGTTATAATTATTTTTTGTCTATATTTAAGTTTATTGTTTAGTTCAATAAATAAAAAATTGCGAAAAAAAGTGCTAAGTTCAGCGAGGGGTTGAATATTGCTTACCTTGAAGTCCTGTATCAACTCGCTTTCGCTTTGGTACTTTTCTTCTTTGATGTTACTTTCGATGGTCAGCATATCGATGGGTTCAGCAATGACTTGATAATAGCTCGGATACAATTTTCGAGACGGTTTTTCCATAAAAGCTAACATTGGTTGACGGCCATCTTCGGACTAAAATAATACAGAGGACGTGAGTAAAAATGTTTGAACGAACAGCGTTCAATATGGAATCACGTACCACGTATTCCATCACGCATTTGACTAAATTGTATAGTCTTTTTTTCAATGGTATATTGTCCTTGTATTTTCCACGTGTGAGCATGAGAGAAGCTCGTTTTAGGAATTTGGGCTGCTGCGAATTGCTCTCGGATTCGCAATCGGAATCGGAGTCCTTGAACACGTACAAATAATTGTTGAATGTTGATAAAATTGAGAAAAAAAAACTGATAATCGATGTGAATCATGAACCAATTTTACCTGATCAAACTCCAAGAGCTCTTGAACCTTTTCTTGCATTATTTTTTGCAACTTTACCGCACACTTGTATAACCGAGAGGTATGAACATTGTATTTCTTGGCATTTTCAAACATTATATTCATGTCGCCGGCAACTTCGCTCAAAGTCCCATATTTTCCTTTCTGAAAAAAACAGTTGAAAATTATAAAGATGAAACTTGGTTTCTCAATCGTTGCATTATTGGTTTTATCTTTCTATTTTCTCACCTTGATCTTTGTTCGAATTTGCAAAAGAGATATAGGATTCTTGATCATCTTGTAGTAATCCGGATACATTCTCTTCGATGGCAATTTCCAAAAATATTCGCTTATCCTCACTCCTATAGGGACATTAATAGTTCTCATCAACACAAATAGATTGTAGAATAAAATATAAATATTAAAAAAACAATTATATAACAAGTATGTCAATGATTGGACAAAAAAAAATTAATTTTATTTATCGCTTTTGTTCTGCAAAGTTTTGTAGAAAAAAAAGACTCTGAAAGTATGTTATAAATCAGTTACAAAAAAGTTCTGAATATTGACATCGACATTCGTGAAGGAAAAATGGACAACAAATACCTTGACTATTGGGTACGGTCCGTATCGTTTGAAAAAGCAGCCACTGCGGATCATCCGCTTCATTTTCTCCAGGATCGTCCTCTTCGTCGTCACTTTCATCATCTTCATCCGGCAGCGAAGCAGTTTGGTTAATCAAGGATTGTGCAATGCTTCGGTTGCCTCTTTTGCTTCGAGTGGAAGGAGCAGTTATCAGTTTGGACATTGTAGAACTGAGATTGCTGCTTTCTTGTTTTCTCGACGAGGATGCTATGATTTTTTTCAACATTTTCGCATCTTTGTATATTTGCGAACCAGGCTCGTTGAATTGACACGCGTTTCGACACATGAGCAACAAATCGCGTTCCATATCGGCCAGACAAGTGTAAGAACCTTCCTGAATCTTTCTTGCAATCGTTTTAAGATCAACCGGTGTCTCGATCACTTCATAATATTCCGGATAAAGCTGGATGATGAATTAAAACATATTAATAACTTTCAACTCGTCAAAATTCTTGTGTCGAAGCCTCGAAATCCTCTGAAACCCGTGTACAGGGACAACAAAATAACTGAACAAACCTTTTTTGATGGTTTCAACTGAAACATGATGTGCAGCGGTCTGTTGTTGTCCGATGGATCAACAGCGGTCATGATGGCAGTAAATAAATCCTCATAGGGTTGCATCGATTCTTCATCAGGATTTGTCGAACTTTCTGAGGTGTCCTCGGCATCTTCTTGCTTCAATGCAACTTTCCTTGCCTGCAAACATGTATAAATATCGATAAATGGACAACTCGATAACTTGCTCCAAAATTCATTAACATTCTTATACTCACGAGTCTTCCAACTTTCAAAATAATCTTTCCTTTAGGCTCTATTTCTTCGTATTCATCCATGATACGATGTTTAGTATTAACACAAAGTTCCCACAAATCAGTCGCATCTTTGTATTCCGGTGATGTACGCTGTTTAAAAAAAAAATCGATTGTTAATTGTAAATTACATTTTATTTCAGACTTTCAGATCTGTGATGATAGTGAGAAAACAAGATTTGATATTGATTTTTAGTACAAAAATATGTAAGTACCATATAAAAGGCCTTTGCATTGGCGACCATTAGTTCAATGTCTGCTGCCAAATCATCCATGTTACGATACTCATCGGTCTTCAATTTTTGCTGTACTTTGAGTAAATCAATGGGATTCGAAACAACTTCATAATATCCAGGTTCTTGTCGACGTTTCGGTACTCTGATAAAAGCGTCGCACAAAAGTGTTCCATCTTCTTTCTTTTGGTTACGAATAACATCGTACAATTGTTGGCACAAATCACTCTGTAATTTAAACAAAACAGAAAACTGACATGACTGAATTGTAACAGCGAACCCAAAATACAAACAAGTTTCATCGTGAACACCGCTAACTTCAGCTCGAAACTCAATTTGGAGTTCGATAGTTTGCTGCTGTTTTTTTTTGTCAAAGACACTTGTGAGGAAATTTTGGTACTAAATCTCATAAAATAGTGCTTTTCAACTGAACGTATTTTGGAACGAAAATCTGTTGAATCAACACCTTTGCATAAAATCAGTATGCAAAGATGCTCAAAGAAAAAGGTGTTTGAATGTTTGTAAGTTTTAAGTCGACCCACAGAGTCATTCCCGAAGTTACAACAATGTTGAACAAAGTCAGACACAAAATAATGTTGATATTCCAATCGACAATGCTTACCGGATCCAATTTCTTTCGTCTTTTGGCCGGTTCCGGCTGTATATCATCGACATCGTCTTCCGTACCTCTACTGGCTACGGAAGATGTTCTGCGTCGTTTGTTCATTTTTTAAGATAATCTGAAAACAAGTACGGATTAAATATAAAATAAAAATAAAACTCAAGTGCTTATGTGCACGAATTATTTGTACAAACCCAAAGAATCGTTTTTTGCTAAATAACAATGAAATATATTTTTATCACAGATCCATACTCAGAAAAACATGCGCCAAGATCATTTTAAAGTTGATCACTGGCTCTAATTGAAAAAAAAT
This sequence comes from Campoplex capitator, assembly GCA_037576405.1. NCBI lineage: Eukaryota > Metazoa > Arthropoda > Insecta > Hymenoptera > Ichneumonidae > Campoplex > Campoplex capitator. Next base: position 170,074 of record JARBWI010000032.1, on the reverse strand, counting down.
GTCCATTTTGTAGTTATATTTTGTTCAACGATTTTAAATTCATTAATAATAACTGGAAATCAATTTATTTCGATTTCGTTAGCGTAAAATCGCAAGTCACAACAACTCTGAAAAATTGGCAAAGGATTATGGTTTATGCTAAAAATTTATGAGCGTGCTTGCGTGCAAACAATCGAAAGAAAATCAAAACTCGACTGAGATTGAAGACAATAAATATCCGAGCTTTCATTTACGGATTAAAAGTAAGTGCTCAAAGCAATCGTTGTCATTGAAAAAGATTTTGAAAATATTTGACGAAGCGACTTTGCACTGAAAATTGCCGCCATGACGCAGCCAGCATATGATGCTGTGTGCGAGAATACAGTTTTTCCTCTTAAATTGATGAATGTACGACGCCTTAATTGAGAACTCTTACCTGATGTAAACAATTGTTATGTCAAGTCACATATGTGAACAGGGATCATCGAGATCTCTTGTACGTTCCTTGAAAAAAGTGATTTGTCGCTTTTATTCACCCGTCAAATATATAACACAATTCGTTTTGACGCCATACTGCCGAGTGCACCATCGACAAAACCAATGAGTATCGAATAAGTCGTAGAAAAGATAGAGCGCAAAGCCCATGAGTTATTTGGGAACCGTTAAAGTAGGAAGAGTTTTTATTTTGGAAAGATGGCGCTGAGGTTCGCAGTCACCTTTTTTAAAATTATGTACATACTTGGTCGTTTTAAACAATTGGAAAAAATGTAGAAGCAAATCCATTTTATTGACAAATTTGTTTTCTCATATTTATCAAGAATATATATCTATATATTCAATAATTGTTCAGCTTTTTTATCGGTCGATCGATGATAACGTCATCTCATGAGTTTTGGTGACGTTGGAAAACGGTCCAAAAGAAAAGCAGTGCGCAATATACTTGTCAGCCAATTTGGACCATTTTTGTTTCGGAAAAGATGGAGTGGCGATTGCGCATTTTGCTTCTCCGACAATCATACAAAAAACAACAAAATCGATAATTCAGGCAGGCAACATACCTCAACCTGATATTTAGTTTAGTAACCAACCAAAAATACCAGCATATTTCAGATACTTTCTAATGATATAACAAGCAATCAAAGATGTCAAAAAGAGTAGAATTTTTCAATGCGGAACACAATTATTCGGACTGCATAAATTCCAGATTACGAAAAATCGATTCACGATCAATTTTTTTTTTAAACAAAAAAATCTGACATTCCGATCAGGATCCCTAGCAAAAATTAAAAGCTTCCGGATTTTACCGCTACGAGAAAGCGCCACGTCGGAGGAGAAATCACCGCCGAAAATGAATGATCGTCGACTCCCGGGCATTAGTTTCTACTCTATGTTTGGGTGAATCACGTGGACTGACAATTGGACATAACCTAATAAACCACTGTAGAGGAGTGAAATTTCCTAACCTGAAACGATTATTAACTGTCGAAAATAAAATCAACGCTCATTTTATTATTTCACATATTTTATCGTCTCGCAACAGGGACAATTAATCACGAAAATGCCAGTGATTAAAAGAGTCGTGTAAGATATTAACTACGTACTTCAACAATTCCTACTCCATTTTTCGTCGCATGTTTTTACAACTTTGCTTTTATTCAAACACATTCGAAATTATTTTATTAGGAAGCCGAAATCTCACAAAGGGAAAAAAGCTATAATAAAACGAAGTCCACAATTAATAGAGGAAGCAAAACAATTACTATGCATCAGAGGATCCAACGCTTCCATGTTGGTCAACGATTGTATGAAAGATTTGGTAAATATTCGTTCATAATCCAAATATTGTTTATTCATTTTTATGGAACTGCATAACTTTTCTAATTATCGAGTCTGAATTACTACTGTTGGGTTAAGCGGTTAGTAAACAGAAATGTTTTGTGTAGCTTAATACGTTATATCGTTAAAATTATTACTTCATGATTACAGTATAATCTCAAAAAGCCAGATGCTCAAATGATGCAGAAGAAAAATCCGATTCGGCCGTTCGAAGATGCAACGCCGATCGAACAGTTTTCTCGTAAACTGAATTCGCCGCTATTCATGTTTGTTTCGCACAATAAGAAACGTCCGCACAATTTAATAATGGGTCGAACGTACGAGCATTCGCTATTGGACATGGTGGAGCTTGGCATTGAAAATTTCAAAAGTCTGAAGGAATTCAAAGTCGACAAAATATCCGAAGGCCTAAAACCTATTCTTATATTCAACGGCGAACTTTGGGAAAACAATCGTGAATACGGAAGAGTGAGAAATATATTGGTCGATATGTTCCAACGGGATGTTATTCAAAATATCAGATTGCAAGGCTTGGAGCATGTGATAAGCTTTACTGCTGCTGAAAACAAAATTTTATTGAGGAGTTACAGGTATGAGGAATAATTTTGCAGCAATACCAAATCATTTTTTAACTTTTTAGTTTAGTTTAACTAAAAATTATATATATCTTGGTGAAAATCCATAAGATATTTTACAAAAATCAGATTTAAGTACTTCAAGCTTGAAGCAATCCAATGGTTTGGGAAAAAAAAACGATTGTCGACCTAATTTTTATGGAATATTGAGTCGGAATGGAGCTTCCGGCATCGGACAGTGTTTAGAAACTTTAGAGATGATTAATTTATGAATTTCTCAGCCTTAAATCAAGTCACGTGAAAGATCTCTACTACGAATTCGATTTTTTTCAAAAATTCTATTTAAAAAATAGAACGATTGATTGACATGCTGTATTTGCATTTTTATTTATTTCAGAGTATCGCTGAAAAAATCCGGTACCAGAATTCCTCGAATAGAGCTTAATGAAATCGGACCTTCCGTAGATTTTAATATGAGGAGAACACAGCTCGCGTCCGACGATTTGTTCAAGCAATCTTGTAAGAAGCCAAAGGCATTGAAGGAACAGAAAAAGAAAAATGTGTCGAAGGATAAACTCGGCTCGACGTTTGGACGAATACACATGGGAGCACAGAATATCAATAGTATTCAAACTAGAAAATTGAAAGGCCTTAAGAAAACATTGACCGAGAGAAAAGCTGAGAAAAAACGAAAAAGTTTGGAGAGTGCGACGGAAGGTTCGAAAAAAGTGAGAATCACGAACGGCAATGACGATTAATCGATTTTCTTGTGTATTATATGAATAAATATTTATTTGTTCAGAATGTAATGAACCATTATTCACCGGGCAGCAGCACCTCGATCTTTGCTCAATATCCACGTTGAGGTATTTTTATGATCCTAAACAAAACAAAAAAAAATAATCAGAAACCACCTTTTTTTTAATATTTTAAATAATAATTTTATAGTTACTTTAATTGTAACCCCGGAAGCATTGAAATTGTTACGAGCTTCGTCACAAATTTTTAGTATTACTGGATCCTTAACATCCTGATTTAAAGCTCTAGCTCGTACAGCGCATCGAAAGTCCACAAAGTTCTGAATAACTTCGTTCAATTGATCTGCGTATCTGACTGAACTTTGTCTTTCGGAAAAACCGAAATCCGAAAGAATTTTGCTCACGTACTCAGCCGCTGCAGCGATACAATAAATATTTTTGCTTCCAGATTCTCCGCTTTTTATCTGTCGAACGATGAAAACATGTTAGAACGAGGCTTTTTTTAAATGTAAAACAAAAAGTTAATCAACTCACCCCAGATTCTTTCAATGTTTTATTTACAACGGTAACGAGCTCTTCGATTGCAAACAGCGCACCTCTTGTATCAAAGTCGTCTGCCAAAGCTACATAAACCTTTTTCTTCGTGGCTTGCAACGTCTGGAGAAAAAAATTAACGATCGGAGGAATGTTCCAGGAGTTTTAGAAATTTAAACTTTTCCAATAGTTTTTATTTCGCTACTTACGTTAATGATCAAATTTTCGTCTATATTTGCCACTGTCAACCGTCCGGATACACAATTCTGGCAATCGCCCAAAAAATTTTCCAACTTTCGCAATATTCCTATCGCGCCTTGCATTGTTTCATGGGAAAATTCGATTCCTAAAACAAGAAATTGTCTTTTTAAATGATGGACTATTTTTGAGAATATTCGTTTAGGAAAGGAATGAGCTTTTGGCAGAGATGGAACTTAATTTTTTTTTTTTTTTAAGCATCTGCCTTCGGTGTATTTTTACTGAAAATATTGAGTGTGAAAAATTCTAATAGTAACTGAATTTCTGACAAGATGATCCATAAAATCAAGTTCTCGGTACTGTTTTGAATATTTCGAATTATAATATTTTCGAATACAATATTCAGGGAGTAAATGAAAAAATCATACGAAATACCAGTTCTGTAATGTGTGAGGAGACAAAATAGTCGAAATTGATTGGTCGAGTATGTTTTCAACAAATCACGAATGCTGATTGTATTTTTTAGACTCTTGGACATTTTTTGGCTCCCTTGCAGGTACAGATGACCGCTGTGTAGCCAATAGTTGACCCATTGATCAACACCATGGTAACAACATGACTGAGCTTCCTCATTTTCATGGTGAGGAAATAACAAATCTATTCCACCGCTATGAATGTCTATAGAAGAGCCAAATATGGTACTGGAAAAGAAGTAATTTATTTCATTCCAATAAAATTGAGCTAAAGAGCAATGTCCAAATTATGTATACTTTGAACCTGGCAATCGCGCTACATTCTATATGCCAACCCGGTCGACCACGACCCCATGGGCTTTCCCAAAAAGGTTCTCCGGGCTTTGAAGCTTTCCACAATGCAAAATCACTCGTCGAATTTTTAACGGAGTCTTCTTTGCTTGGAAATGCTTTGCACAGTTTACCATATTTATCAAATTTTTGTGTGTCAAAGTAAACAGACCCTGAAAATAAAATTTTTCAACTCGAATGGAAAAAAAATGTGTGGATTATGGAAAACTCATGCGCTTCAATTTTCAATCAACTTTTGTGTACTTGAAAATTCATGGAAATATGAAAAATCTTCCCAAAAACTGAAAAATTTTTGACAAAGTGACATTTGCAAAATCGTTGTTTAAGCCGATGGGAAGTTTGGACTTGAGAAATATTTTATGCAGGAAATTCAATTTTTTTGTAAAAAAATTTAGAACTAACGTGGCTATTTTCCATGCCTATGTTAATTTCTCATTACTTCAGGATTTCTCGTGATGAATAATGATAGTTACCATCCTTGCTGATATAGGCAGCATTTGTGGCTAAAATTTCCTTAACAAGATGAATGATTTGTGGAATATAATCAGTGACTCTGCAGTACGTATAAGGTGGTACAACATCCAACAGTTCCATGTCTTCAAAAAATTCTTTTTCATAAATTTTGGTCAACATTTTCCAATCTTGTTTGGATTCCAAGGACCGTTGAATTATTTTGTCGTCAATATCAGTTATACTCATAGCAGTTATGACATTGATGTTGAAGAATTGTGAGAGTATTCTTCTAATGATATCAAATCGGACAAATGTGCTGGAAATCATCACAAGAGAATTCAGCCGAATGAATGACAATAATTCAATACAAAAAACCAAAGAAACGAGAACAAAAGCATAGTAGCAACAAAACAAAAATGAATAAAAGTGAAACAAAAAATTTATCAAGTTTTCAATTGAATAAGTAGTGAAAAAATAAAATAAAACATAATGAAAAGTGACGAATAAATGAGTTTTTATCAATTTCGAGATCGAATGTGTACCATGCATGTCCGATGTGAGCAGAATCATACACAGTGGGTCCACACATGTACCAAGTAGCAATTCCATCATTTTTCAGAATCAATGGTACTTTCGACTTTGTTATTGGATTATAAACTTTGACATGTGTCATGAAACCATCTGGTTCCAGCCAGCTGGAATATTGTCGCTGTAATCCTTCGTAAATCGAACGTCTCAAGGTGGAAAATGACTTGAGATTTACTAATCTCATCTTCACTATTTATACAAATGTACAAAACTATTGAAAAATTGTTTATTTAAATCTACTAAATTATATACCGCTGACACATTAAATTGAAACGAATTTTCAGTGCAAAATCGAGTTTTGTATTGAATGATTGATCCTCTCTCTGTTTATGTTTACAGTAACACAACCTCTAAAACCGGCCGGCACAAATATTCAGAAGTTGCAGCGATCATGCTCGAATGTGAGAATTTCGCGCGATTTTTGAATATTAATTTCATCTTTTTACCGATTTTTTTTTCATTAAACAAATCGAAATTATTAATAATTTTGGGATTTACGAAAAAATGGATTTATTTTTGCGTGTATTACGAATTCGCGGATAAAATTGACGAAAAAAATTCTTAATTAAAAAATGGTGCGAAACAAGATTTTTTGATGGATTTGGATCCGATTCGATGAGACGGATACACACGCACAATTCAATAACAATCAGGAATTAATTGTTTGTTGCCAAGGAAACAATCGCCAACGGTAAATAAGCTAAAATAATGACAGACCAGCTCCGCGATTTGGCATTTTACGAATTTATGACATTTCTACATGTCACTTAAAGTAAATAATTGTAAATAAACAAAATTTGAATATTATAGTTGAAAAATAGTGATAAAAAAGAAAATACAGTGAATATTTTGACACTGTAAAAATGGCGATGCCAGTACTTCAGTCTCGAGTTCTTTACGGTTTGAAAACCGATGTTGAAGGGAACGTGAATTATCTCAGTGACACGGAAATAATTTATCCCGTTGGGAATGCTTTAGCATTTCATAATTTTTCTCAACGTCGGCAACGATTACTTCGTTTGCCGGACAAGCATGAAATAAATATTATTGCTGTCACACCGAACAAGTGAGTTTTTCGAAATGAAGATAATATTTTGAAAATCCATTTGAAAAAAAAAAAGGCGGGAATGGAGCATTCGAATGAACCATAGTGTTACGCCTATAAGCACCAGTTTAAAAAAAAATATTTTTGTAAAAGAATTTCAAAAAATAAAATATTAAAGATTTGAAAGAATCTGAGAGTCCTGGTCCAGATGAATTAATTTTTCTTTTCGATCTTCGGTCTTGAGCCATTGTCGCGTTTCTTGATGACAAAAAATTAAAAAAAAATTATATTCGAATGATTGTTTTCAAGTACCAAAATCTGGAGTCGATGAATTTTGGATAGTTTTCAATTTCTGTATGAATAAATTGCTCCTGTGGTCCGATTTTATTTTCATTTTGACAGAATATATTTGGACGATAATAGTAATAAACTTTTATTGTTTTATCGAAGGAAATACGTGGCTGTTTGTGAAGTTGGTGAGAAGCCAACGATAAATATCTACGATGTGAATAGTCTGAAAAGAAAAAAGACATTAGGAATTCCATACGAAGCGGCAGGAGTTACAAAATTCAACTGTATTTCATTCAGTCACGACAGTCGTTGTTTAGCAGCGGTAACAGGGGAGCCTGACCAAACGATGCTGTTTTATGCCTGGGAAAAGGGCAAAGTGGAGTCGAGCATTAAAGTAGGAACTGCGCAAAATCCTCAATCGATCGTAAAGTGCATAACTTGTAATCCCGGTGACAGCGGAGTTATAGCGTTGGGTGGTCCGTACGCTTTTAAATTTCTGACGGTATCAGAGACCGTATGGCGACCTTACGGTTTCTCAAAATCAGAGAATCTCCTTGTTTCCTCGATGGCTTGGCTCAACACCGACAGAATATTGGTAGGAACTTACGACGGGCGAATTCTTTACCTGGAAAACGGTGATTTAAAAAATATTTACAAAATGACAGAAACGAGCGTGATGAATTTGAAAGTGCGCGAAGAATATGTCCTGGCGACGACGACGTCGCAAACCAATTTGGAAGATTACAGCGACGAGAAACTCTGGCAGAACGACGTTCGAAGTTTGGTAGCGTTTCAACGTGGTTTCGCTTACGGTTTTGGTCCTGGAACAGTCGTCGTTTGGGAGCGAGAAGGACAGCACAAGCTGACGAAGAGACACGTTTACGTAGTACCGCCGCGAGTCTCAAAAGTCGTGGACGAAAGTCTCTATCGCATAAACAGCATAAGTCCAAATTTGAGCAACGACATCCTCGTCGTAACGACCGGTTGGTCACAATTGTTTTGTGCCAAATTGTGGGGTCCGGAAACCCTCCTCGACATCGAATCTTCTAATTTGACGACAATGGGTCAGCACCTTCACCACGGTCCGATCAGCGATTTATCCATTTGCGCATGGAAATCAGTTTTCATGAGTTGCGGCGAAGAGGATCGTAGCGTTAGGATTTGGGACTACGAGACAGAAAAATTGTTGCTGACGAAACAGTACAACGAGGATGTTTACTGCGTAGCTCTTCATCCCACCGGGCTCTTCTGCCTCGTCGGCTTCAGCGACAAGTTGCGATTCATGAGTATTCTCATGGACGATCTTTTAACCGTTCAGGAAATATCTGTCAGAAATTGTCGCACCGTCTCTTTCAGTCAAGGCGGTCATCTCTTCGCAGCTGTCAATGGAAACATAATACAAGTTTACAGCACCGTCGGCTTCACCAATCGTTTTCTTCTCAAAGGACACACAGGGAGAATAAAAAATGTAGTTTGGTCACAAAATGACATGAGACTCGTTAGCATCGGGAGCGAAGGTGCGATGTACGAATGGGACATGAGCAACGGAAGGAGAAATTACGAAGTTTATCTCAAAGGAATTAGCATGAACGACGTGGCTCTCACCGCCGATGGTACGATGGCGTATTGCATTTCGAGCGACAATAAAATTCGTGAAATAAAAGAAAGCTCGATTATTCGTGAATTCATGATAAACGAGAAAAAAATGTTGGTTTTGATAATGTCGAAAGACGATTTTGGCATGTTCATCGGTTCGCCGGACGGTTTAATTATTTTTTTGAGATATCCGATTCAAGAACCTCTCGATACGACGGAATTTCATGTTCACTGTGCCGATATAACGAGCATGTGTTTATCGTTCGACGAAAAAGTTCTGGTATCCGCTGCTCAAGATGGCACCATGTGCTTTTGGCGGGTAGCCAAAAGCGAGGGATTGGCTATGGAATTAACTCGTACCAATGAGATTCTCATTGGCCAAGGCGATTTGGAAGACAAAGTCGAAAAGATCGAAGAATTGACCGTTAGAATGCGCGAATTGGAGACCGAACACGCGTACAAAATGAGACAAACGGAGGTTCATCAGAATGAAAAAATTCGGGAAATTCATCAGGGCTATTACGAAGCGATCGAGGAATTGCGCATTAAAATCGAGACTCTGCAGGAAGAACGTACCAACGAGTTGAACAATATCAACGTGGACATTGCGAGAATGAAGAAAAGCCACGAAGAAGCTATTCGTCTAATGGAAATGAATTACGACGCTAAATTAATCGAGGAATACGACAAATATCGTGACTTCGAAGAACGTAATAATCTTATGAGACAAGAGTACGAAATTGAGATCGAAAAATTGCAAGAACAAAGAATACAAGAGCTGGAAGAATTGAAAAAAAATTACGAGCTACAATTGCACTCGAAAAATTTGCAGCTCGAAGAGAGCCACGAAGAAATCGCTCATCAAGCTATCGTTCACGAAGAGCTTAAAAAACAAATCGAGGACGATGCCGATCGTGAAATCGTCGCTTTACGCACGAGCTACGAGGCTAAATTGAACGAGGAATCTCGCACGATTTTGAAACTCAAGGGCGAAGCTGGAGTATTGAGAAACAAATTTTTTGCTACTCGCAAAGAAATCGACGATCTCAAACGTCAGCTCGACACTCATCACTCCCAACAGACTCAGACTCGCAAAGTTACCCATGACCTTGAAAAAGATGTGCTGGATTTGAAGAAAGAAATAACGGAGCGTGACGTCACTATTCAAGACAAAGAAAAACGAATTTACGATTTGAAACGCGACAATCAGGAACTCGAAAAATTTAAATTTGTTCTCAACTACAAAATTCGTGAATTGAAGAGCCAAGTCGAGCCTCGAGATCACGAGATTAAGGAGCTGCGCGATAAGATGAGTGACATGGAAACCGAATTGATAAATCTTCACAAAATAAATGTCAGTTCGGAGCTTCAGTTGCAAGAGTTGCGAGAAAAATTGAGAGGTGCGAAGCGCTCGAGTGAAATTGAAATTGCAAAAAATCGTAGGACTCAAGGACTTTTGCGAAAAATTCGTGTTGATTTGTCGATGGCTGTTGAATCGATACAAGATCCAAATTCTTTGAAAAATGCTGTTATCCAACTTCACCAGCGTTACAGCGCTGACGCTGGATTTTCTCGGAATCGCGACGAAGATTTGAGGACGCAATGCGAATTCGCGAAGCAACGTGATCAGCTCGAGAGAACCGTTGAATCTTTGAGAAAACAAGTTTTTCGTGATATGAGCGAAGATGGCAAGAAAGAAGGTGACAAAATGATGCACGAAAACGTAGAATTGATCGTCGAGCTCAACGCACTGAGAGAAGAATTGAAAAAATCTCGTAAACATATCATCGACATGGAAACTTTGTTGGGACTGCGAGCCATCGATTTGACTCCGCAGGAAGCCAAAAAAAAATTGTCCGATGCTTGCCATGGCAAGGACGAAATTGAGAGAATGTACAAACAGAAGATGCACGATTGTGAAAAATTGGTTGCAACTCTTCAGGATGATATTAAAAGATTGTTGAGCAAAGATCTGGCGACGCAAGAAAAATAATTTTTGTTTATCGCAAAGAAAAAGTGAAAAGCAGCTTTTTTCTCGTTACTTTGAGTCATTTTTTATGATAAACGTCCCAAGGATGCCTACGTTGTAAAAAAAAGTGAAGATCCGAATGATTTTTACTCAAAGTTTCAATTTTAGTGAAAAACTGTATTCGATTGAATTTTCTTTCTTTCGCTTACAGCTTTTCGATCTTCGTGTGCATCTTTAAATTTGCACCTTTTTTCTCAAGTTTTAGTGTCACGTAGATTATTGGAATTTCGTATTTAACGTAATAAAAAAAATTCGAACTGATCCTTCAAATTTTCAGTTTATTTTCTTACGATATAATATTTTGGACTCTTTCTAACAAGAATAAATAGTTAATGTAAAAAACCGATTCATTCCTCAAACTCGAACAGGGCACATGTTTATGACCAGGACTAAAATTTCATGACTTTTAAGGATTTTTAGACCAAGGAATACGAAAATTTTCAAAATTGAAATATTTCCATTCGGCTCTTTGAAAAAATGTGGATGTTGTACGCCAACAAAAAATACACGAATATTAAAATGTTTATAGAAAAGAAAACTCAGTTCGCGAACAATGAGATTTTGAATAATCTATAATTAGGAGTAAAAAGTTGTATTCCGTTTTTTTTTTATTCACTTGAATTTTTCAGATTTTTTTTTCCTTTTTTTTTCATAGTTAGACATTTCTAGTCGACATAAATTGATTTGTCTCGTCGATCTATCGACATAATTAGGAAATTGGGAAGTTTTCAGAAAAAAAAAAAATCAGGGAGAGAAACAAACCTATCTTTGATTTTGAACAGATTCGAATTTTTTCAAAATTTTCATACAAAATGATGAAAACTGCGAGGACCTCGTAGAAATCAGGTTTAATGTTAATTTTTCATGACTTTTACAGGGCTCAATGTAATTTCATGATATTTAAGGTTCTTCATGACTTGTCAGGTCGTTAGACACCCTGTCGTAGCGATGAAAAATGAACCGAAACTAAAATAAGTGTCATGCTCAATTTCATTTTTTATTCAACTAAATTTCGAAATAAAAATAGTATTATTCGAGTCAAACATTTGAGCACTTTGAAAAGTTTTAATCAGCAATAGAAAAAAAATTCTTTATTTCGAAATTTATCGTTAATTTCGGTTGCACGCTGAGTTTTTGATCGAGACGAATCAAATAGAGAAAAGCGGGTCAGTCAAGTTATTTGGACACGGGAATATACGTTTTTTTTTTTTTTTTCTCACTGTCAGCGGAGTTGACACGACGAGACAAAGGAGGTCAAAATTCTAGAAGCGCCGATTCATCGATTCTCATTTTTCACACACAACTTGTATACGCGACTGAATTTATGCAAACGTATTCAGCATTCGTTAATTCTTCCATCAACTCTCTTTTGCTAAGTGAAACACGAACGAACGTATAGAATGTTCGATTCTGATCACACGTACGAATTCGTAAAAGAAAAATAAAAAAAATATTTATAAATTCGTTATAAATTAAGTAAATGAAGTATACGTAAAAGTACGTAAAAGAAATTTTCACCATTGAGGAAGGCGCGAGTGACCCGTTATATTATAAATACTCATTGTACAAAAGATTTAAAGAACAAACGGCAAAATGGCTTTGCGATTTTTCGGATAGTTGGAGAATTCTTTTTTGTAGGCTCGATGTTTTCCCAACGCCCAAATCGTCATTTGATAAGCTCCGGCGAGCATGAAAAGACCAGCTGTAAAAAAACGTTCGGAAAGAACAAATTGAATGCCAAAGTTCATTCGACGATACAGAGAAATTGAAAAATTGTTTAAACTTTGTACCTGGAAGACACTTTGTCATGATCGTGAAGCCGATCCAGCTGCCGACCTCGTAAGTGTAATTTGGGCATGAAACGAAATTGAATAGCAAAGTGAGCGGATTGCCGGTGGGTACAGGAATTTTCCTAACCGTGGTGCCTGGCGGTCTGAGGTTTCTCAGAGCTAAATGAATGCTGAGATTGCCCAATTCACAAATGGCAAAAACTGCGAGACCGACGCACGAACAAGTCTGGCAAGGTGCTGTAAAAGCCGGATGATTGACGTGATAAGCTACGTACATCGCGAACAGCCAGTAATAAGAGCAATTTTTAAACAAATTTCTCAATGGCATCGTCGCATGACTGAAACGATGAACGAACAGAGTCTCCAAAAGTCGCTTCGCATAATGTATCGTCCAACAGATCGCTGCCCAACTGTGGAACAAAAATAATTCGATTTGTGAATTTGAAATTTGTGATAAAAATAATTAACGACGAAAATAAATTTGTAAACTATTATTTTTGTGAGATATATAAATTGATAAATCAAAAATAAATTAAAGTATAGAATTGAACTCCAATTTTACTTTGAGGTAAAAAAATATCAACGATGAAATAATAATAAAAATGATTATTGCAGAATGTGAATAACGCTTGAAAAAAAATAGATAAAATTAATTTTTTTTATCAGTATTTGCTTCTTGATTATTACTGGATGCTAGATTGAAAAAAAATAGCTCGATTACAAAATAATGTGACAAACTTACTGGACAACTGGTTCCATAGAATCTGAAACAGTACCATAGAAAACCCATGGTCTTTGGTAAAGCCATAGATAAACAAGCATCGGTCCGGCGTATTCAACGAGAAAAACGGTTTTCCATCCGATCTGAGGTCCAAGATCTTTAAAATATAATTTGGATCCAGCCCTGAGGCCTAAATTTTTGACAGTTTCTGAATCGGACAACGATTTGCCCTTAACATCCAGTCTCAAACTCTGTCGTCCTACGTAAGGAGCTTTCTTCTTTTTGAACAATTGTTGTTTTATTTCTCCTATCGTAGTGGTGGGATTGGCCTGAGCAATATGTTCAAAAACAGATCAATTTTCTTGTTCGAAATTTAAAAATGAGACAAATATAATTCATTTGTTTTGCAAAACATGTGAAACGAAGCCGACGTGTTTCGAGGATGAATTTAAATTGTTACTTACACTGACAGTGCCAAGGGATTTCGAACTTTTTCCAATAACTTCGATCTGCAATAACACAATTTATTTAAAATCAAAAACACTTTCATTTTTCAAAACTTTCCACTAACTCATTATTCGTAACAACGTAAATCGATTATTTTACCTCCATTATGATAATAAAGGTGAGGAGAACTCAAATCGACCTTGTCGTACAATAATTCCGAAACGTCTGAAGTCCACTTGCCACTGGAATTCACTGGAATGAGACGTAATATCAATTTTGATCGCGAGAGGCGCCACTTCCGAGGATCACGTGACTTCTACAAGTGACGCTCGCCAATCTATCTCGAAGAATCGAACAGCCCACATTTTTTGCACCTTTTTTTCTTTTCACTTTCTGCGTCGACATTCTTGAGCTGATGATTAAAAAAGCAGCAAAAAAAAAATTGCGAATACGCAATTTGCCTGAGGTATCGAAGATTTGTATTCATGCAATTCACTCTTCAATTGATTCGAGCTTACTTCCGGTCTTCGGAACGGAATTATAAATATGGCTGTTATATGTTTTAACAATTATACGATTCATTTTTTGAAAATTCAATTAAACAATTTCAACGTTCTCTTGTTGACGTAAAATATGAGAAAATTTCAATGTTATTATAGCAGAAATTCAAAAATTGAATAAGATTAAATATTTCGAATCCATGCTCATGTCTGACAAAACTTGAAATTATTTTCGTTCCGTTTTATTATTATTATCATCAGTGTCATGTTTGACCAAGTCATAATGGAAAGCAATTTATTCTGATAAGTCATAAAAACGTTTTTTTTTTCCACTCAATTAATTGCTGAAACGAGATTTTTTGTAAAATCTTTCAATTCGCAAAATTCTTATATCGATACTTGTTCGAGGTTAAATACATCGAGAAAAAATGTATAATCAAAGAACCTTTGACCCTCATTGCTGCGTCTTTGAAGAAGCACGAGCATCAAGTTGAGGTTAGAGTAAATTTGTGTCCCGTAAAGAGAAAAACGTAACCAAGGAAAACCGGTTTTTTCGGCAGTTGAATTTTTTTTTTCGCTGTAAAATGAGTAAATATGGATAGTGACATTGTTGCGTTTGAATATACCGTCACCATTTAAAATTCAATTCGAGGTGTGAATATGCATAAATGTAAACAGAAAGTCTGGTTTTCGAATTTTTTTTACTGTCAAAGATCATGCCGCGGCGCGTCGATCAACTACCTGCCGCCGGGTTCATTAACTTTTTATGAAAGCTACTTGTAAATGTTTTTTCTTTCGTGATTTTTTGCAGACTTATCGAGTCATTTCGCAGCTTTGTCGATAGTTTCTGAACGTTTGATGAATTAAAACATTTGTTTGATAATATTTTTTAACAAACAAACGATACAAAGAATATCGTTAAAGTCGCGACTTTTTAAAATTCTGTTTCAAACAAACGATTTCGAATCTATTTTGGCATTTGGAAAAATCAAATATCGGACTAATAAGATTCGAAAAGTTGTGGCTGTATAACGAAGTTATTTTGACGATGACATTTTTTTTTTTTTTTTATTGAGAATGTACAGCGTACATAGAAGTAGAAAGAAAAAAAAATAGAACAGCTTTAGGACATCTGTCCCATCTAGCTGGGTTGACGATGACAGGGGTGCCCACGCGAGATGGTGCCATCTCGCGAACAAGTGTAAAACTGTAATGGCCGTCGTGTTATTCGCGGTGTGACAGTTCAAACGTACGCGTAAACAAATATTTTGAAGTTTAGTGTTAGTTTTTCATCGTGCGATTAAAAAGTGTTCGTTCGTTTATCAACAATGGGAGTCACTGTGTAAGTATTATGGAAAATTTGAGATGAAATTAAATCTTGAATATTCACTTGACATAGCGTATTATCAACGTTTCGGCGGTCCACGTTTTTCTGATTTGAGGTTAACCGGAAAAAAGCTCGAAGCCCTTCGATTGTAATTCTTCATATGCAAATACGAGTAATTAGTTTCTAATGAGTTTATAAATATATAAAGTTGACGATGTAGAATTCAAATGCTAGTGAACGAGTATAAAAAAATGCGAACCTTGAATTATCGTTTCGTAAAATAGCGTCATTCATTTTTGGATTTTTTTATCAATCTTTTCGAGTACGATATTCACGAATCACGAAAATGTAAAGCAATTTTATCATCTCTATTGAAAGCTTCTCCAGTCAAAATATCAGTTTTTAAAACATTCAATTTTTTGGTTAAAATAAAAATATATAAATGTTGCTGTAACTTTTTGTATTATTCACAGCCTGCAACAATTCCCCATGACGGAAAACCGGACAGGTCCGCAGACCATAGAATTCCTGACAAAGAGGGTTTCGGCTCTCGGAGCAATACAGACTGGCCAATTTTTGGTTGACTGCGAAACTTATATATCCGTTCCACAGCTTGGTGAGTACGTTATTTTACTTAAAGTGCAACGAGTCCAAGGGGATCTCGAGCTCAAAGATTTAAATGAAGTTCCGAAGTCCCCGGATGGCACATAAACCTAAAATAAATATAACACAAATGATTGGATCCGTGAAAATTCATGTATAACAGAAACAAAATTTTCCTTCGTCGAACGTGTCGTTTTATTTGACAATAATATATTCGTATATATGATCTATACAAACACGCAACATTTTGGTTCCGCCAAGACGATTCAGCGTTTCGTACAAGGACACTGTACTTTGTTTCGAAGAATTTCTAATTTAATCATTTTACATTTCTGAAGTTTGCATCGATGAGATGCGATGAATTTTCTTTTTTTTCCCCAGTTAGAAATTTCACTTCTCTAATATGCTATTTTTGTACATAACGAAAATCGAATTAAAAATAAAGATAGACCATATTTTTCATTAGAACCGGCACAAATTCTTCTGCCATACCCGACCAAAAACTTTACTCTTGGACCATGCAAATTTTCGAATCCCTTAATTATTTCTTTCCACATCTAGTTTCGATGCGTAGTTCTCTAATGAGATTTGAAAAACTTGAAGCCGTTCCGTACTTTGATTTTGGAAGAGAATCTTACTCAGGCGCAATAAAAGAAAGAAAAATTGTGTCGCATCGCAACGATGCAAACTTCGATATCATACTTTGCGTTATTTTATAATTACAAGATTTACCCATTTCGTTATCGTGTTCTTAAGTACACATTCGAACCATTCTCTCAACGATCAAATTCACAAAATCTTTATTGCACTGGCACGGACAAAAAGTTTAAGAGGAAAGAAAGAAAAAAAAAAACTTTGCTCGCTTTCACACCTAGACCGGCGACACTACTTGTTGTGCTATGTACTCGTATGCACACGTTTTCCTCTTTTATTTCTCTTTCTCTCTCTCTCTCTTTCTCCCTGCATTTTATCTTTAATCGCGATTAGTTTAGTGTCATTTTGACATTACAAAAAAGATCGAAGAGATCTCTCGCACAATTTTTATAACGTGTGCAAGCAAGCGGATGAGCATTTTTTAGATTTTTTACTTTACACTAAGGAAACAGATTTTATATCGTTTTGGTGTTAACCTTAAAAAGTGGAGCTGAAAATGCATTTTTCAAAAACCTGCATATATACATATCGTTTTTTTTTTTTTTTCTTAATTCGTAGTAATCGATAAAGCCGAAGAATCGGTAAAGTTCGCCGGATTCTCTCGTTCTCGTCCGATTACGATTTAGTCATTTTGCTTGTGTTTTTTTTTTTTTTTTAATTTTTTACTTTTTTTCTTTCTGTTTTAAATGAGAATCGATATATACGCGATCTAAGAAAGGTACAAACACACTCTACCGTCTATGCATCATTACAAAAATATTAAAACTAGCAAGCACAACTAGGTGTATATAGGATCTTTGTAAGAAATCTCGTTCGCACTTTTATCTCGTGTTTATACACCCACACTCTCTCGTACTTGCCCCCCTCCCCCCTTTCTGTTTATAATGGTGTTATTGGAAGTTGGAATAAAAACAAATCTCTCGCGTATGAAGTGTGTATGTCCAGCACACGACTTTCGCATCTCGATTTTATTTTCTCTTTTTTTTTTTTTCATACTCGTTATTTTATTTTCTTTTTAATTTTAATATCATAAGAATAATATTTATTGTCGCGATTTATATCGTTAAGTGAAATCACCGAGACGATTGCTCGATGAATTTGCTTTTTCTTCTTCATTTATTGTCCGAAACAGATGGTCGGAAGATTGCGATAGGAAGCTGAAGCGTAACGTAAACAAAACGAAGGAAATTGATTAGCGCAATTTTAAGAAAAAAAAAAAAAAAAAAAATGACTTTCGTCATTTTCTTTGCTGTATGTTTTTCGTTTTTTTTTCTTCTTCCGTTGTTGTTGTTGTTGTTTACAATTATTAAATATATTTAATACAATGCAGTAGGTTATTTATTTATTATTATTATTTTTTTTCTCGTTATCCTCTCTTTTGTTCTTTTATCTCACTATATTCACATTATCTACACGCGCCAAGATCATGACCTTTGAACGTACATTTCTCGCGTCCTTTCATTACTTTTTTTTTTCGTTTTTTTAAATTATTTTTTTATTATTATCGTTATTATGTTTTTTTTTTTTTTTTTTTAATTTATTTTCTCTTTTCAAGATTCTTAACGACCTATTTAGTAATAAACCTTCAATTCACGGAAGTGCACAGTGCAGATTTTTTTTGTTTCTCACATCCAAACGACTCGACGCTATTGCGATGGTGTTAGAGTCTGAATCGTTGCAATTTAAACGATAATTTATCACTTATTTATTTCGATCAATACGTATTTATAAATGTCAGAAGTTTTTTTGATGCATTTCTCGATTAATTCAATAAAATGGAACAATTTTTTTTATTTCTGTCTAAATTTTCACAATACGAGGAAAACAAACGAACAAAAATTCTTTTCGTTGCATCCCAACGATTCAGACTCTATTACCATCAATTTTTTTAAATTATTTTTGTTTATTTTTTTTTCTCTGTACTGGGGCAAGAATAAGGTTCATGTATATTTATATATATATATATGTTTTTAGAGCCATTGAGCATCGAGAGTGACGCGCCCTCAGGCTAAAGTCGATATCTTATCAGCTCTCTGAAATATCGTTTTTCTCTCTCGTTCTTCCTTCGTCTCTAATTAAGTACACAATTTTAGATTTTCGCTATGAAAAAAATGTGAGTTTTTTTTTTTTTTTTTATCGTTTCGTTCCTTTCGTACATTATATTGTCAGATATGGGCAAGGATATGACTCAACGACTCGCACGATATTCACGTATATATTCATCTTTTGTTTTTGTTTTTTTTTTTCATTTTTTCGCAATTTATCTTGAAACTCGATCGCAATAACGTGTTCGAAATTTCTGTAAATCGTAAAATCGTTCTCGTCCATTTACAAGTAATCGATATTATCGCGATCGAGATTTTTCGCAACCTCGCACTTACTCACTCTCTCTCTCTCTCTCTCATTCGCTACAAACTATACAAAAATACAAAAAATAATTTAAATTTCGAATACCTCGAGACGTGTGATGGCTGAATCGTTCATCGTCATTTTTACATACTTTTTTCTTTCAAATACGTTTATACTCGTGTTTTTATCCAAAACAACATTCGTCGTGTAGTCTGTTTTGTTTTATCTTCTCGATAACAGTCGTAGAGTTTGGCGCATTCTCAATAAAATTTCGCTCCATCTGGCACCATTAAAAAAAAAAAAAAAATAAAAATAAATAATTGCCAAACAAAATCGTATTTTCGAGACTATCGCTGCTTCCAGAGAGTACGAACAATTCGGTGAGTCGAATATCTGTATGCCACTTTTGATAACTTCATTTATAAACAAACCCAAACTGGACACGTTTCCAGAAGAAATTCATCGAAAACGATAAATTCGATAAAATTTCAATAAAAAATACTTTGATATGTAAAAATCTTTGTAGTTTTGGCTCATTGAATAAAATGAATCGCAAAATAAATTGAAATTTGGAATTTTTCTTCATAATTAACGTTGATGCAAGTGTCTGAGTAGATTGGAAAAAACAAGCAAAGTAGCAGAAAAATGAATCGTTGGTTAGAGAGCAAAAGCGTTTGAATCGATGATATGTACAGGGCAGATATTGCACCGAATTATTTATACTCGTTAACTATTCGATTCGATTAAGCCACGAATTATTTCGTTCTTCAAACAAATGTGTATTTATCTCTTGACAACTCGATGACTAAACTAAAGCTCTTACTCGCGAGTTTGGCAATGATTAGTATTGTCGATATTTTTGTTGTTTTTGTTGGTTTTTTTTAATCCGAAGAAACTACAATGAAATAGATCATATTTATATTATATAATATTACGACGATCGTAGACAATATACATGATTTTCAATGTTATCTCATTTTTATATACGAAATACTAAGCTTAATATCTATAAATGTATACGTTATTATTTCGCTGCATATAGATATATATAAATATCTATACGTCGTATTGTCGTTTTGTTGTTGTTGTTGTTTTTTTTTTTTTTGAATCTTTCAATTAAGTCATTAGCCCGCAATTGGTGTGTGAGTCATTCGTTAAAGCCTTTTTTTTTTCTTACAGAGTAAAATCGTTTCGTTTTTTTTTTATTCGTATAGAAAGCACGATGAATTTTCACATTTCTCATGTTCCACATCAATGTTTCCTCATCGATGATTCCGCCTCTCATCAATTTTTTTATTTACCATCGAGAGAGTGCTCGATGTCAGGAAAAATAATGTAAAAAGAAGAAACATTAGGTCTGAGAAATGCAAAATAAATCGAGCGATCGTAACACCGGTTACGAGCTTCTCTCAAACTTCTACGATCGCATCGTAACCTTTCAAAATTAGGAACGATCATTGAAGAAAAAAAAAAAAAAAAGTAAACGAAAAAACGAAAAAGAAACAAAAAATTGTCGCATCTCGAAAGGTCCCTGTAGATTTATTCGACGAGGAGTTAAACCGTTCGAAGAGTGGCCCGCGTTTAAGGATCCAGCTCAACGTCCACTTCTATTTGTATATATTTATATATATATATATAATTCATCGTTTAATTATTATGCTATTTATTTTAATATATACACATTTATGTAATGTATATATGTATAATTTTTTGATCTCATCGTTCGTACGATTAGAGTTCAATATTGTCGTGTTTACATATTCTTTTTCTTTTTTTTTCTCTCTCTCTCTTTTTTTAATTTTTTTTAAATTTATTTTTTATTTTTTTCAAGGAAGGCACGATGTATGGAAGTTCTGCCTTTCGCGATCGAGCGAAATATATATATATTTTCGTCGAATATGTCACGAGAGTCCCGCGATTATTCAATGATACGAGAGAAGATAGTAGGAAAGAGAGTGTTTGGAGTTTTGATGCGCTATATAAAGAAAAAAACATAGAAGGGAATAGATTCGTTGAATTCTGATCGGTTTTAACACGACCAGTATCTTCTCTCCTCTTGCGTTGTCTCGTGAACATATTTCGAAAAAAATGTATCGACAACTTCCGTCGCTGCTAAGCCGTTTGCTCGATTCTCTCGTTATTACATGATAAGATTTACGATAGAGAAAGGATAATAGTAATAATAATGATAATAAAGAACGAAAAGTAAGGTCTGGACGCAACAAGGATTTTTTGTGAGCACGAATGAGCTCGCGAACGACCAGCGCTCGTCTGGTTAATTAAAAAAAAAAAGAAAAGAAATCAATAAATATCGTAATCGTAGTTGGATAAAAGAGGATTTTTCTCTTGATTGTTGGAGGTAGGCATCACAAGTAACACGTTTTGTAATAAATGAGAGCGAGGGTATCCTTGCCGTAAATTCTGTACTCTCTTTCGTAGTGAACTCTACCGGGTATGTAAGATTTTTCGCGATAACCGCTCTCCAAACCGCTCGATAAGCTTTTGTAAAGATTTAAACAATTGTCTTCGGATTCATCTTCGCTGTTACCGTGTCTGGGTCGATATTTCTCGAGGAGATAATCGCTCGAACGAAACGAGCTGAGGGGTATACGAAAATTGGTGTCTCTTTCGAGTATCCTTTCGATGTCGAGATCCGTTAGATCCTGCATACTTTTTGGATAAACGCTACGAGCTCTTGGATCCCCGATCAAACTCGTGGAATAATCATCGCCCGGATATCTCGATCTGCCGATACCTCCGGAGCGTTTTGGTAAACTCGAATAGAGTCTTGGACCCTCGTAACCATTTTTTTCAATGTCCCATTCGGCTGCTCTTCTCGCGAGATTTTTTTTACGACCACGAGAATGCCTCTGCTCGTATTGAATACGATCGAGTCTCATTACGGCGTGTGATTCCATTCGGACATCGTCCTTTCCTCTGTATTCTCGAACGTCGATGTTTCGATGATATTCCTCGATTACACGAGTTCCCGTTGCTAATTCCTCGTTGCTAATCGTATTCTCATTGATGTATCGGCCGCTCGAATCGTTTCTCAGCTCCGTAAAACCACCGAAGGCTCTGTGTTCCATTAGATCTTGATGATTTTGGATATTGGACGTATTTGATCTGATTTCTCGACGATAATCGCTGCTCGGAACGATCCCGTTACTCATGACAGGCGGAAATCTTTCGTTCGCGTTTTGTTCGCCGCTTCGATTGTTTATCGGACCGTAGGTCCGTATAAAGTTGCCAACGTTACGGCCTATCCGGCTAGTTTTCTTTACGACCGTATTGCAATAATCGGCTATTCGGCGACTATTATTACGGATCGGCGTTTGATAACCCATGCTGCAACCATTTGGTTTTGGGTTTCTCGGCGCACGGGAATTATGGGGATCACCGGGACCATGATAATTCCCTGGACCACCAACCGACAATGCTTTTCTTGGCTTTCCCACGTTAGTTAACCCTCCGCCGAGGGAGGCCTTGTACTACCGAGCTTGAGCATAATCAGGATTCATCTCGTCCAACTGCTTGCCCTTGGTCTCGGGTACGCAGCAAACTACGAAACAGAGACCGCAGACTGCCATTGCAGCGTAGAACCAGAACGCTCCGTGAAGACCGAGTACCTGAAGAAAAAGATTGTTACATTTGCCTTAAAACTCCAAAGTTCCCAAGTTCGATGGTGTTGGAATGAAAGCTGATTAGGAAAAGAAGGTTCCAGAGACGTGGAAATTCTGATGAGAGAACAAAAGTTTATCCATACCTGCTGAAAGTCCATAAAGAGTTTGATGCCCAAGAAGGCGCAGAAGTAGCTGAAGCTAGTGCTTATGCTCGAGCCAAGACCGCGATACTCGAGAGGGAAGAGCTCGCCAATCAATAGCCACGAAATTGGCGATATGCCCAGTGCGAGGGCTGTGGTGAAGACGAGAACGCATAGCAGGGGTATCCAGTCGTGTTGTCCCATCACGGTGGTTGTCTGGCTCTGGGACATGGAGTTGTAATAGGCGTAGCTACCGAAGCCAGCCAAGGCCAGGGACATGAAGACGGTGCTTGCTATGAGAAGCGGGAGTCGGCCGACAATGTCGATGAGAAAGCCTGAATAAACGATAATTACAGACAAATTAAGATGAAGCAACGATAGTAGAAACGATACTTTGGCTTATCGCGGATCTTTCGTGTATGAGAGTTAACAAATGTTGCAGCTTGCATGCGGAGAAGGGTGTAGAAAGATTGTTTGAATCTAGTACCAGTTTTACCGGTACACGATTATATCCAGAAAACTTTTATACCTAAAGAGGATATACGACGTACCTGATAGCAATGAGGCGAGTAGCTGAACGAATCCAATGGCTATCGTAGCCCCGTGAGGATTCATGCCTCCGAGTGTTTGTCGGAATATCACGACGGCGTAGTAATTGAAGGCATTTGCACCGGAGAATCGTTGAAAGAACATTAGACCACATATGATGGCTACCGGCTTGTACAGCCGCGGCGTAATTACGCTATTTCTGAACGAGAGCTCGTACTGTTTTGCTCTCGAGGCGAGGATGTTTGTCTTGATGACCTGTCGCGGGAGTCAGGTATAGAAAAGACGACTTTGCGTTAATGACCATGCGCTCGTTTTATTCTGGTTAACAAGAGACGCGTGCAGCGCTCAAGCCTCTTCAACATTTCGCATTAATCATAAATCCAAGATTTTTATCATTGAAAAAAAAGGGTAAAAATCTACCTGAAGCTCTTGCCTGATGTCGGCCTGTGGACCTCGCAGCCATTTCAAGCTACCCTCGGCTTCTTCGTCCCGTCCATTCAGTACCAAATAAGACGGGGTTTCCGGTATGAAAAGTGTACCGACGAAGAGCATAGACGGAGCTATTGCAACCAGCCAAGCGCTCTGCCTCCAATTCAAATAGGAACCGGCGATGTAAGATAACAATACACCGACCTGACTGACAACTTTGAGCATAGCCGATAGACAACCCCGTATTCCTGGCATCGATATTTCCGATATGTATACCTGGGCCACTATCGTTATCAAGGAACAACACAAACCGCCAATGAAGCTCGTCGTATAAACGAGTTCCACGCAAGGAGCCACACCGGTAAGTATCCAAGCTGCTGCTAGTGGCAATGACGTAACTCGAAGAGCGAGTCTTCTACCTCGACGCATTATCCAGTCACCGGTCATCGCACCGAACCAAGCTCCCAGCATCGATAAAGATGCAACCCAGGAAGCCTCTTGCTTGCTTACCGAGAAAGCTAACCTGTGAAAACAACGTTGTTGACGTGATTGATCGTTATGTATTATTGATAATTAGTCGGTGTAGAGATGCTGCCAGGATTCAAGTACTAAACGCTTGGCTGAATACACTCATTGGAATATTTAATTGATTACTCGTCCAACGGGTCTTCGATGATGCTTCAACCAGCTAGTATCTACGGTTTATTAAATTTACTCATCCTTTTTATATGAACCGTTTGTTCGAGAGCGATACCAAGATTCAATGAAAAGTTTATTCCAAAGGTGACGTAGGTCGTGCCAAAAGGTCGTCGTAAACGATATGTTTGTTTGTATACTTAGCTATTATGGAAGTCAGCAAATATAAAATGAGCGTCAACTCTTCGGTGAATAAATCAGATAAGACTTCAGCCGAAAAGCTGCTAATTAAGGATCACAAATACTTCTTCTGGCTAATCGATGAACCTCTTTCAACTGTTATCTTTTTTTTTTGTTGATTTACTCACCATGTGTCGTTGGTCGTGTGATAAAGATGGGGTGGTTGGGTGTCGAGTATGGAATCGAGAGCCGGTGATGTGTAGCCCTTGGCTAGTCCCGACGACAGTGTTCCCATCGAGAGCGCCAGAGTCGCTAGGACCTGTGACCAAAAAATTGCCAACGACTCAATGACATTTTCTAGGCTTTCATGTCCCCCCCCCCCTCTCCCTTTCCTGAGTTATAAATATCTACACTACAATTTCCATTCTAAGAAAAGCTTCTCTCGCAATTCCCTCTCACTTCCAGCTCGTCGCTATTCTCATTAACCTCGAGACCGTTTATCGCTTCTCTCTCATTGCTCTTTGCGCTCTGCGTGCTTCACCGATGCTCCATCTGCTCCACATTCAGATGCAACATTGCCAGTAAAGAAACGAATTAATTTCCTGACTCGCACGAAGAAGCAAAACGTATTTTACCTATGCATACGTGAACCTTTGTCGAGCCAGACTCTTACGGTATTTCACTGATTTCATTCGGTTTTACACTTGTTTTTCTTAACCTTGATACTAACAAACGCTCAAGCATTCGGACGAAACTAACTTTAATCGAATTATTCAATATTCTTGAACGACACACTTGTGAGGGAAAGAATTTGTTCTTTCTTTTTCAACCAAACCATTCGAAACCAAATAATTTTGTTCGAAACAACTGGGAAGGCTTCATTCAATTCTCAAACATTTTTCTAGGCCTCCAGTCCCATAAAGCACAGAGAGAGAGAGAGAGAGAGAGACAATTAGAAGGAATCTTGTTTCGCAGTCACCTGCGGTGGATATTTCGAGTTTAGAGGTGCGAGAAATTCGTATCGCGTGTTCTCGCAGTGGACAAATTGCGAGTAGCAAATTGGAAAGACCGGACCATTGCATGAAGAGCCGAGAGGTGTATATTCACCCTCGCTCGAGGAATACTAAACATTTCATGGAGTGATCCTGTGCTCGGTCTCTCGTCGATCGTTCCATCTTTCTCTCCGTTTTCTGTGTACATATATTTTGACAAGCATTATTTTATCCCCCTTTCCCAAGTGGCACATTGCCCTATACGTCTAGAGAACCCGGTGGGTATTAGTATTTTCGCCAGGATCCGTCCTTGACGAGAGACAGAGAGAATACTACTTTAGTATGTACTTTGTTGCTGAAACGCCGGACGACAATGGATTTTACCTTTATATTCATTATTCCTACGATGCTGCGCGAAACATCTTGAAATTATGACATGCCAATACTCCGCCTCATTCCGATGCAAAAGAAATTTCTTAAATTCCATGTTCTAATTGCTTTGCAAATTTCAAAACTTCAACGCTTCATTTATCTCGTACAGAATTCAGTAAAAAACGTTTCCACTTTTACAGAATTTTATTGAGCAACCGGACAAAATTTCTTTTGTTTCATCTCTTCTTCGAGCCCATTTGGCTTGCACTTTCCTCCCTGCACTTTTTCACTCCGTTTCTACAGCTCAACCGATTGGCTATCGCTAATTCGTTAATAACTCATCAAAGCCGTATGGGAGTAAGAAATGAATACGAACGTTTTTT
Organism: Campoplex capitator; assembly: GCA_037576405.1. Lineage (NCBI taxonomy): Eukaryota > Metazoa > Arthropoda > Insecta > Hymenoptera > Ichneumonidae > Campoplex > Campoplex capitator. The sequence goes on along the minus strand of JARBWI010000032.1, from coordinate 143,673 downwards.
TCTTCAAAACGTCACGATTCACTTGGCCGGTAAATCAGTTCAAGATCAACGTGATTTTTAATCAACATAAAACCTGTTATTGTAATAAGTTCGAAGAAACGAACGTTTTAAAAATGTTAATAAAAATCTGCAAACTCAATAAAGATTTTTCAAATGTCCCGTCTTTCTGCTTTCTCTCTCTCTCTCTTATTCTCGTTTATACATACCTCTCGTGCGTATTAACTTATGTATATATACGGATAATGCGTGTTTCCCCTGGCGCCAAAGCTCTTCGCTCCGTCCCCTATGGAATACATTTCATGGCTCGAGTTACCATACCGGATATGTATCTCTATATTCAGCGCGTGATATATCTTTACATGGCCGATACATATAGCTGCCGTTTGCCATCTCCTCCTGTCCGAGAACATACATTCGGCGGCTCGTCGCGTCTTTTCTTTTTTTTTCATTCTTGCTGCCTCTTGTTCGTTTCTCAATGAAACGATTTCTGAATGTTCGTTTCTCTTAATCCTATTTTTCGCGCCTTGAAAATCGCGATTATTATTGATCCGTCATCATACAGCTCTCTCGTGCGGCTACGAACGAGTGAAGTAGAATTTAAATGAATCCGAGAATTTCGCTCGTTACGTAAAACCGTTATTTTTATTCCGAATTTACCGAATCGCAGAAAAAATGAAATCCCCTTCGATCGATACGACCGGATGAACCAGCATCGATAATTGGATTAAAACTCTTGTGAAACGAAAAAAAAAAAGACAGAAATGCGAACCCTTTTTGGATTTCCGTAGAACGATCGGAGGAAGACACACGAACCGAACCGATACATAAAGCAGTGTCGTGTGCACCTGTTGTAAATTCTGTCGATATTTCATCCTGAGCCCCCACGCGCGTCCTGTGCAGAATCGAACCACCACCGGAGCCTCCCCCTCCGTGAGCACATACATACCGACAAATCGCTGTACCGATATAACTTATGGACACACATCCACGTATATTCATTTATGTACGAGCTGTACATGCTGCCATTTTTATACCTTGAACAGTACAATTCCTGATATGAACGATCATGGCATCTTTTAGCGAAAAAAAAAAAATTTTTTTGTAATTTCAACTGAAAGATTTGGTATTTAAAAAAATCGTTTTGTTTGTACTAAATTTTAATTTTTATAAAAATTACGTCTAGTTTTATACTGAAAATGTGTCGATAGATTTAATAAGGCTATGGTGGCGACAAATTTTTCTGTGATTTGTACTATTCCATTTCGAAATTCAAAGAGAGAGAGATCAATTGCTGTTTTTGAATAGCATTAAAGTTCTCGGAATGCCATACTTTTTCTATTAGACGTATAAAATCTTTCGAACAGTCGTTCCGGGCGAATTCGCCCCAGGGAGAGATGCCTTTGCACATTTCCTCACGTACTTTACGCGTAAAAGTACATGCAGAAACGTAATATCGATTCTTCATGGGTATTTTCTCGGTAAGAGAGTCTGGGCTTATTGCTGCGATGAAAAAAGAAAGAAGAAACTTTATAGAAATAGTTCGTAGCCGATAAATTGAAAAGTCTCCGATATAAAGCCTTTGCCACTGCGGATGTTTATGAAATTCCTTGAAGCGTTACTCGCCTTGATAATACTTGCCAGACGAAAAAAATTTTTATCTTTCAGACGCGTGAGCTGTTTGAATTATTATCGAACGATGTTTATTCTCATTTGAATTCATGAAATGTCATCGTCAACCGTTAAATAAGTCGCTTAATTATCAACGTCAAGTATTGATAGAGAGATAGAGTAAAATTCGATTAAACCACGATGCCAGATTTATTATCCCTAAAATCATTCATGTCCGGTCTCTCAATTTTTGTTTACACTCGTAGCGGTGACAGAACATTGATAGCTCTGATCGATGGTCGAAGCCATCGTTTTAGATTTTTCATCGAAACGATTTTTCAGGCTCGTGAATTCAAATCGTACGTTTTGACAGCTCCGAGGCTAGCTTTTTACGCGTCTTTCTAGTAAATTCACTTTTCGTCCGATTCGTTATTCACCATAGAACTTGGTCCATTTTCCAGAAGAATCGATTTCTTTCTAATCTTTCTATAATCGAACTTTCGATCGCATTCGACATTGGAATTTAAAAAAAAACTGAAAAAAAAAAAAATGTTCAAAGTGCCTCGTCGTCGCTCGACTGTTTCAAACATAATCGAAATAATTCTCCCGAAAATGGCTTTACCCAAGAGGCTCTAGAAAGTCAAATCAAGGGATTCTAGAGCCAAGGGTCAAGCCAGTATGGAATTTCTCATATATATAAACAAGTATACATACACATTAATATAACGTACGACGGTAGTTCGGAACGCTCAAGCGAGCCAAGAGAGCACGAGAACTCTCGGGGCACAACTTCTGTAATGACAAATTCCGCGTCCCGTTGTAACGCGAATCATGGCCTGGGAAAGATGTACATCGTTATATATGCGCACATATGTCTGTATACGTGTATGAGATCGCGTGTAGCCTCTTGATGTCATATAGCGTGATCATTTGCTTGCCTCCTGCTCTACCCAAAGCGTTGCACAATAAGTTCTCTCGCAGTCTTTCTCTTCCTGCTCTGCTTTTCTCTTCTCTCCATCTTTCTCCAACTCCCAGCACCAGACAACAAACGTACTACTCTAATAACCTTTGCCTACCGTAAATCACATACACTAGAGTACAAAAGTTCGAAAACGTCGAAAGTAATACCAAAAAATGAGAAAAACGTTTTCGTTTTAACAGTTATTTTCGATCGCGCTGTCAAATTCGCTGATGCTCGAAGGTGACAGTTCCCGCGAGATTTTTATTGTTCAATTTATTCAGAAAACTTTTATTCCATATTGATAAAAAGAATTTCATGAATCGAGTCATAGAATCGATGAAACTGATCGATTATCGATCGTTTCGTTGATCGACGTATAAAATAAATATTTTATTAATTTGAGAGAGCGAATCCGTGTGTTTCGAAACTTTTGTGCGCTAGTGTATATTTCTCTCCTGTTCATTCTCTTTCTCAGCCAGAGTTTTGGTGAATATCCGTTGAAATTCTCTCGCAGGGATCGTGTGTATATAGAAACGAAACTTGGCGAAGCGTTCGCATGCTTCGAAATATATAGAGAATTCTGCTCGCTCGTACCTCTCTGTGTGATACGATTTTACACCAGAGCTGCGCGGGGCTTCGTGGCACAATCGTCACGTATATATACCGATTCGAGTGTGTGTCTCACGTACCGAACACACGCGATAAACTTTTTACCCTTGATCCCCGAATCGGCGAATGACAAATTTCTCCCACACCGAAGTGCCCAGCAACGAAGCAAAAATCGAACGAGTCTGACAAAATCTATCGATTTTCTTTACTTTTTTTCATCTCAACTCATTCGTACCTGATCATTGTGAAATTTTGGAGCAAAAAAAAAAACAAAAATTTCCGATGAATTCATGCAGTTTGGATAGACACTTTCTAAACTGGATTTTTCCTAATGTCTTATTCGTTCGAAGGAAGAGCCAATAGAAACAGAGACTATTGAGCAAAAAATACGATAAATGTGACGTGAGAATAGCGAATTGAGTTGTAAAATGAATTTTAGAAATACTTAGTTTCCTGTGAAACGACGTACTTTCGTGCAATTATGACTGGTGCTCTTAGGAAAGCTCTTATCACGTTATCAATGGCGAACTACTCAATTAAATCGACGTTTAATGCAGATAATATGATATATATATATAAATCTGAATGTGCGAATTGGAAGAAGGATTGAGCTGGATCGTTTGCATTTCGATATGGACCAAGAGCCAGCAGGCTGCGTCGTTTTCGTTGATTTTCCATCGTGACCAGAGTTTCTTGATGAGCATTTTCGACTTATTCTCCTGCTCGCGATTCCGCGAGCGAATCTAAAAGGTCCAACTTGGGCCACTTCGAATCAAACGTTTTACGCCCGTCTGTTCGAAAGGAATGCTGCATTCTCGCAAAACTATATATATATATACCCGTGAATACGCCTGCTCGGCAAACTTTGGATATGATGGAGTTCGATGGAAATTTGCGCCGATTCGACACACATCTTTATCGTTGTTCTCGCCCGCTCATAGTCATCCCAGATTCTCGCTTCCTATCTCTCTTTCTCTCTTGGCACTCTCTCCAACCAATCGCTTTCTTCTCGTCGTTTCTAAACTGGGCCATATTCTGCACTCCTACCAACGAAAATGGGCTTCCGCTATGTTCATATACCTACAGTTATACTCTCTCACACTCCAGTTAAAATCTCCATTCCCCCCACTCAATTCCGATCTTCGCTCAACACGCTAATTTAATAATACCGAATTAAACTCATCGAATCATCGCGGATTTTCAGAGTGGGGTTTACGTTTGAATGTTCCTTTTTTTTGACGAACGCAACGAAATGAAAAGTTTTTTTTTCGAAAAACGAAGTTTCGAGCTGTCAGTTTTTTACAACGAGCTTCGAAACTGATGGAAGAAAAAATCTTTTCTCTTTTTCGACATTCGTATCAATTAGGACGTAATTGCAAGGATATTAGAGAAAATGAGAGTGAGAGAGCGGAAAGGTGCGGAAGTGGCGTTAGATCAGAGCTCCTGTGGTGGTCAGGCACACACACACAGAAAGCGCCCTCTAATTTGCCACTTTACCGCGCGGTTTCAATCGCACCCGATAGCCATTTTGCTCACCGCTACTTTTTTTCTCTATTATCATCAAGAGAAAAATCATTTTTCGGTAATGATTTTCATAGTTTCCTGGAATTCGGTAGCACTTTGATCGCACGGGTTTATATTCGAAGGAGTAGAAGGACATACCTGAGACAGGTGCTGAGGTCTCGTAGCCGTCGAAGTCATGTGCACCACCGATGCTCGCGGCATTCTGAAACCGTTGTCACCCTCTTCCGGTACAGTCGTCACCTGAAACGTGAGAAATCGCAACCGTTAATACACACGCTAGCTCTCACGGTTTCGTGCGTTTTTTCTTTTTTTTTTTTCGACGTATTCTTCCCCGCACCGGAATTCGATGCGGTCGACCTTTTTATAATGAGACTCATTTCTTCTCGGTTTCTTGAATTAATGTAACAAAAAAAATTATAGTAATCAAAGTTTTTTTTTTTCCTCAACACTAAAATTTTCTTTGTAGAAACTACGTTCTAGAAAAATGATTCAAAAAAGTGTATAAAAAGTGAAATTCACGTAAAATTAGTTGAAATGCAGGCAAAATTGGAGAAAAGTTGAAAAATCGTGAGCTGCGATTGAGAAATCTTTCACGAATATCCATTTTCTTTTTTTTTTTATGTATTTTTCCAAGTCGTTGCTAAAAGGGTGGGGAATATATATTGAATAAAAAGATTCTCGATAGCACGCGGCTGAACTCGCGCGAGTGCATATATTCACGAGGAGGCAGGCAAACGCGACGAAAGGGGAGATTCTGCGCTTTGAGGTGTATTTTTTCGTATATCGCTTCGACATTTTAATAATCGACACGCCAAAAAAGCGTTATATCCTTGACAGGACTGTGCGCGAAAGTGCATTCGTGTTCTAAACATGTGTTATATAGTTAATTGGAGATTTCGCAAGGAGATAGGGAGGAAAGTGAGAAGAAAAAGGAAGAGAAGGAAGAGAAGGTGTGACGTGCCGGGAGAGGACTCTCAGGATCTATAAACGAGATAGAGAGCGTCTCGGTTGAAGTATGAAATACTATTACGACTATATATACATATATATAGATATATGTAAAGGAATGTATGGATGTGTATAAATATATAGGTTAAATTTTGCATCGTTGGTTTCTTGGCGCATCGCAGCCATCAGTGATCATCTCATACCTCGTCGTTTCTTCACTTTGAGCTCGGCGTATACTCTCTTTCGCTCCGTTTATCGATTTCGTATAGGAAATATATACAGCGAGCCATCCCTTCGGAGTATCGTGCATCGAATAATAATTTAATCCACAAAATAACGAATTATAATTAAAAAACTGGATAATTCGTATCTGCAATTACTTTTTTTATTATTCGAATGTCAAAAACATAATCGATGAATCTTCGTTGGATCAAATAGAAAGTATTTTGTGATCTATGATTCGAATGATTTTGCACGTTATTGAAATCCCTTCTTGTTCCTATAGAATTCAAACGAAACTGGATGAAAAGAATTTTATTTCTTTTGGATCTTTCGATTTGAAGAGAATTTCCATAGTTTTAATACCTTCGAAGCAGTCTTATGTCGTCTCTCGAAAATTATCGTTAACAAAAAAATGTTGACAGTTGCTCGATAGAATCATCAGGATTTTTTATTCTTGAGAAATATGAAACTTGCGGGTCATAATTTTTGGTAAGTTTAACAATTTTCTAACTATTACCACGAATGTATGCGCTCGGAGAAAGAGAGAACATATGAAAAGATTTACACACCCATGTGGAACATGGAACGTTTGATCTCATGATAAATGCCTGTCCCATTTGTCTCGGCATTAAAACACTTTGTCTATCCCGCGCTGCGAATCTCCATAATATAACGCAATCGCTGCACAAAACTCCAGCGAGTATAGGTGCGTTTTATCACGTCGCGAAAATTACCGAGCTCAAGGGTGTTTATTACATAGCTAAGTACATATATATACGTATATTTATCAAAGAGCACTCCCTAATAATAGTTGGTCTTTGGACGGCGTCTCGTCTCTTCACGTCCCAGCACATCGACGTGGATTTCTTGCGAGAAGCTTATGTCCTCTGTCCTTCTGAGTATAATCACGAAATGGCAGAAGAAATGTACGGACGTGTAGAGAAGAAAATCGTTCTTCGTATTTTCTAGGAGCCTCGTGCCAAGAGAGAGAGAGAGAGAGAGAGAGAGAGAGAGAGAGAGAGAGAGAGAGAGAGAGAGAGAGAGAGAGAGAAAGAACGATGGAGAAAAAACGTATAGAGATGTGTCTTCGTCTTGTCTCGTAGAAAAGTGCAGCTCAGTTTCGTTACTCAGGGCATTGGAGCTGAGAGAGAAACAGATCTCTCGGTCCATACGAGACGTTGAAAAAGATCGAGAGACCAGTCATCTTTTCTTTTTGCTCTGAATGCTTTCTTTTTTCTTTTCTATCATTTTCCTCGTGCGCTTTTATACAAAATGTACACCGGAAGTTGTTCGTCGTAACTCAAAATCACACCGTCCTACCTTTTTCCATCGCGTAATTTATTATTTCTTGACACTTTTCGTGGTGAGAGGCTTAACGAATTTTTTTTTTTCCTTCTTTCTAACGGATCAACCTGTGACCCGAATACATCCAGCAGGAGCAGTCGCAAGAAAATGGAACGAAGAGAGACAAATCGAAAAAATATGTTCGAACGAATGGATACACATTCCTGAAACTTTGAACAATTTTTGTTCATTTTATTTGATCGTTTATCCCGTATTAAATGAAATAAATTTTCGAAAAATTCGAGGCACAATGCCACGTTCATATACGAATGACAAGAAATTCAATCTTTTTGCAAAGCTTTCACAATTCTTTTTTTTTCCCAATTCTGCTCTCTTCAGCTTTCCCATTTTTTCCTCTGATTCGTACCTGTATCTTCGTTAATATCTCCAACGAATATATATACGCGACAAAACTGTTCTATCGATCATTCCTGCCGGGAGTGTCAACGAGATTAATCGTCCGAGAAAAAAAATGCCACCGCTCGCGCGTTCAAAGAGCAAGATGAAAAAATAAGTAATGAAGAGAGGAGGAAAGAAGAAAAAGAGAGAGAAAAAAAAATCGTAGAAAATGCAATCTCTGGGTAGGCCGGCGTAGCAACAAATGCGGCAGAGTCGGAGATCGGAGGTGGTAGGAAAATTAATTAAAAGAGATACAGTAAAAGTGGGCGAGGAGAGAGCTTGCCAGAGATAGAAGGACGATATATAAACAGACGCGTGTATATGGATGATTATAGATCTTTTCCCAGCGTGCATGCAGCTTCCCCGAGCGTATTTATTCGTATAACACACACATATATAGCCACCGAATGCTCTATATATTCAAATCCCAAATCTAATCCCGTTTATCCCGGCTAACCGTGTGGATATTTTAGCGAGGGGGTTTGAGAAGCAGTTGCTGGTTGAAAACGAGGACTCCCGCGCCCAGTTGAAGCTTCCCAGGGATATGAGTGTTAGACAACCTGCTTTCTCGCGATGCAATCGCGACGCTTTTCTCCTTCCTTCGATGTTCGCGAATGTTACGCCATTTGATGCCAGCCAAAACCACCCCGTACACTCTATTTCTTCTCGTTAATTTCAATCTGTCGCAGAAAATTTCTTCTCCTTTCGCCCAACTGACTCCGTTGTTCGTTTTCAAAATCTTCGAATCACAACTTTTTTTTTTTTTGCAGAAAAATAAAATTGCGAGCATTTTAGATGCCGAAGAATATATTCAAAGTGCTCTCGATTTCGGGATTTTCATTGGAGAAACTCGAATCGAGTTAGAAATTTATGACAAGAAACTTGATGAATATCGATGCAAAAAGTAGTTTACACGGCACATTATTTTTGGAATAAAGTTATAAAATAGTTTCTCCCGATGTATACTATCTCGAACTCATATATTTCTGGTCAGATCTTCGTAACTCTTGTTCACGTTCTCGAAGACAGCGCGTTTCAACTAGACTCTGTCTCTTCATTTTTCTTCTCTATTTTCTTTTCTCTCACAGTCTCTTTCTCTCTCTCTCTCTCTCTATGTATACGAGAGCACGAGAGGATTCACCGCCGGCTGCGAGGGCCGTGTCGTCTCGTGTATTTCGGTATTACAGCCCTCTCCTCCATTTTCCTTCTCTCTTATTCTTTCTCTCTCAGTATTTATCCCTACATTTTCCACGACCTTCGACCCTCGTCGAAGCAAAAGTTCCCGACCTCGCTCACTCGCCATCATCTCTCTCCCCGTTCCAGACGCATTTCAATTTTCGCGAGATTGACTCTTATATCCCCTTTTCTCGACATTCATATACTCTCCGAGTATACGTTCAAGTACACGTATATCTTATTTACTGGCTTGTGAGATAGAGATACACGTTAAACGCGAATTTCGATTCATGGTCAGTGATTTTCATCCACCTTCACAATTCCCATCATTTTTATCTCGATAAGAAACACGTCAAATTCGAAAATCACGATTCACAGTTTTATCCAAAAATTTGATTTTTTGCACTGAGAAAAATGAATTTGTAAATTCAACAAATTTTTTGTTGCTTCAACAAATTTTCTGTTGGTTCAACAAATTTTTTTGTTGGTTCAACGAATCGTGGCGAACAAAATAAAATTTGTTAACCCAAACGAAATTTGGTTTATTCAAATACTTAATTTTTCACCACGATAAAAATATCGTTGAATCAACAAAAGTTTTGTTGAATCAACAAATTTAATTTGTTCGCCACAATTTCAAATTTTTTTTTCTCAGTGTGGGATTCTCACACAATTTTCATCCAAATTGCAGTTTCGTAATCGATCATCGAAATCATTTTCCAGTGACAAAATTTCATTCAGTTTGTGAAATATAAACGACTTTCATTTTCTTCTCAAATAACTTTGTCCAAAGATTGCATTCTGCCCATAATTTTACTTCTTCTTTTTCAATATCAGCGTATTCAGACACGGAGACCAGGATAATCCTGCTCGTATTTTCATTATTTCTGTATGTACCATGGAATTTTTTTTACCAATCATCATTCTACATCATTACGTTCAAATACTTTCTGCAATTTAGATCCGATATTTTCTTCAATTTCCAATGAAATATATTTTCATAAAACTTTCACTGTTTTTTTTTTTTTAAATAAATTCTATTCAATCGTATAGAATTTAGTTAATTTATGCCTGAAATTTTGTTTCATTTTCCAATGAAATGTATTTTCATAAAACTTTCACTGTTTTTTTAAAAATAAATTCCATTCAATCGTATAGAATTAAGTTAATTTATGCCTGAAATTTTGTATCATTTTCGTAGAGTGTACTCCGGAGGTAGCTTAGTTAACTCAAAATGGTAGATGATCCAGGAATATCCTGGAAAGGATATTCCCGAAGGTTGAAATTCTCTATAATGTTTTCATTGGTACTGTTTAATTAGGCGATTTGGAGGCTATACGTGAAATCCATGGAAATTCTATGCTCGAGTCCTTAATTCTAGTATTATATCGGAGGGGCAGTTCCGGATAATCCTCCTTCATATATATAAATATATACTACATATATATTCATATATATATATGTAGATGTGTGTAGTTAACGATGATGATCCGTTCGGACGTTTCGTATCCAAGAGGCTCGCTCGGCAGAGCAGCAGCAACAGCAGCTCGGACCCGTCGAGAGTATGACACACACTCTCGGTGTTGTCGAGAGAGCCCCTCGCGCGCGAATCCTCTGCTGGACGAGATAGCCGAGAGGCGCCACACACAACGGTTCAACCGACCGATCAATGCGGACTGGCTAATTAATGCGCGGTTTTCTCTCTCTCTCTCTCTCGCATTGACTTTGACTCTATATGGTCCACCTCATCTCTACTTGAACGGCATTTCTATCTCTCCCTCGTTCCATGCATACTCGATATATATGCTTTACGAATGATTGCATTCGCGTTGAAACTATAGTGAGTTTGAGCTATCTCAAGAGAGAGAGAGAGAGAGAGAGGAAAAGAGACAGAAATGTGTAATTAGCCCCGAGCTGCGATCAGTGCTCGGCTCGAAAAATCAATATGCATATATGCATCGAAAGAGTTATCTTTTCAAAATTATCCTGATAATTATAGTGGCAAAAAGACAGAGCAACGTGACAAGATTCTTTTATTTATCTTGATCAAATTTTGTTTCTATGAAATTGATTGAATTTCCTGTGCTATCGAACGTTTTTTCTTTTTTCATTTTCATTCAGTGGACAATTTTTCAAATTTCAATGGTATCGGTACAATTAGGGTGTCTCCTGATACATGTGTTGTCCAAATTCATGAAGGAATAACAACTCGATGGAACGAGTGACGAAATTGGATCAATAATTATCAATAAACGTGATAAGAAGTATCGGTACAGCTATACGAGACTATGGAGAAATGATTTTTGCTCGTTACATCGCAATATCGCGTTACTTGTGTCAGAATAAGTTTCGATTCGAACGGTTATTGAAACTTCTATTTATATTTCTAGTTTCGTATTCTCTGATATTTTATCGTGCTCTCACACTGGATGAAAATTCCACAATGATTATGCGACCGGGCTGTATAAAAATGGAAAAAAATAAAAAATTACAGGCCAAACGTATAACTCGGTAAATTACATTTGTTTATCTTTATGCTCATTCGGATAGACCGAATGGAGATTGAAGTAATCTTGAACCGAAATAATAGTCGTTAATTATAACCGAAGTGTCCTCCATCCTCCTTTGCTATCGTCTTAAACTCACCGAGTTTACTAGTCTCCTTCTCTTTTAGCTCGTTCCCCAGGGCAATTTCTTTCTCAACAGGGGGGAGCAGGGGGGTGGGTTAATTCTCCTAATGAGAGTGGAACCTCGTTTATGGTCTCTATGCCTTTCGTATATTTATACGCGCTTACAACTGCATTTCTAAGGGGTTATACGAGACCCTTGCGTGTTTCTTCTCTTCGTACAACTCTTAAACGTGGATCGGTTTTCCCAATTTCCTTCTTGACATCGAGATATATCGAATTGTTTTCTTACCCTCTTGCATTTCTAGGCAATCGTCGATTCTTCAGCACTAATCAACTAACATGTGTAAGCTTTCTCGTACTTATCAGAATCATCGCGACGAGAACACGAAATTAGTCGCGAATGAAGCTTTTGTTTAATTGACGATAATATTTGTTGTTTCGTTCAATCGTTTTTCTACAACTTTTACCCTGATTCTGTCAGTCTAGACAGACGAAAAATGCCTAAAAAATTTCTGCTCGTTCTGATATTTCGAAAATTGAAACGATGCAAAATTCAATAGCAGAAAAAAAAAGAAAAAAAAATGAACGCATTCCGGAACACTCGCGCATAATCTGCGACAGAAATAAATCGCATAGAGTTGTCTCTCTATCGCGAGAATCAATTCGCAATGCTCTTCTTGCCACGTCGCGGATTAACTCTGTCACGTCGATGGAGACCTATTTTTAGATATAGACGAGGCGATAGCCCAACACTCGACGCGAAGAGCGCGCAATACACTTTGGTCTTGACTCTCTTTTGTCCTGTTGGTTATTACTCGAGTTTTATGCATGTACGAAATCCGCTAAAGATCTGCGTCCGGCGTTCTTATTAACCGCGATTTTGAGCCCTCTGCGTTAAAAGTTTTTTAAAAATAATTTTCGAATTTTTCTAACTCATCGAAATCTTGAAACTTTCTATAAATACTCGGTGCTTCGTGTGAACTTAACGTTAAAAGCGTTTATTTATAAATGTAAATAAACGATCGGACGTTCTCACGCGCGCGTCATACGCAGCGATTTAATGCTATTTTTATTCGATAAATCCTCCAATTTTATCGCTTCAAATTTATGAATTCTTGAATAACGAGTGAACACGACGATGATCGAGTTTTGTTTTTTCCAAGATTTTTCTCAATGTTCTGTTTTGTATTTTCGATCAAACAAATTCGTGAAAAAAAAATTTTTTTTTTTGCGAATATTTGTTCGAGGAAGCTCTGAGCTTTATGATTTTCCCCGGAACGACAGTTCCGCACTCTCGAATAGTCTGTTTCCTGTGAATTTTTTCTTTCCTCATAAAAAACGAAATTTATGCCCGCTGATTTATGAAATTCACGAAATTTTGTTTCTTCGCTCGAAGAAAATTTTTCTGATCTCATGACAGAGAAAGTGTGAAAGCGGAATGAGGTATAGGTACGCGGCTGAAAGTAAAGAGCAAGAAGATTCGACACGTTTCTCGATGTAAACGTGTAGAAAATCGTTTTTGCATTACCGAGTCTCGTCTCGTCTGGCATTCCCGTCCGTTTTTCTTGCTTTTCCTCTCCTTTCCTTGCCAGGATTCGCGCCCGAGCAAATATTTGACACATGTATCTATCGCGCTGGTCCGAGCGAGCACACGATATACGCGCGGGAGATGATTCCCAGCATCTCGGGATTTTTCTATCCGGAATAAGAGGAATGGGATAAAAAGCCCCGAGGCAAACAGGGTGGATCGGACTTTTTTTTTTTTTGCTCTTTTTTCATTTCTCCATCCCGCGCAGTCTATTCGCGAACTCTCTGTCTCAAGACTTTTTTCTACACCGCACGACTCTTGCCTTCATTTTCTTTTCCTCCTATTTGTCGATCCGAATCTTTCTCCATAAAACGAAGAAAGAAACAACAAAAAATTGCAACAGTTTACACGGTCAATAAACCTTGTTGCTCTTTCTCTCTCTCTCTCTCTCTCTCTCCCTTTTTTTTTCGTAAACTCTGTACACACAGAGCTATTGGTACAGAACAGGAGAATGGAGACGCGCAGCCCTGATTTTAGAACACATGAACGTGTACGGGAATATTGTATGGTAAACGTGGGAGGAATAATATAGTGGCAGAGAATATGTACGAGGGGGAGTGGATGGATCAGCTGGACCAGCAGAAGCAGCTCTCGTCATATACCACCCATGAGCTTTCGCATAAGCACACACGCACGTAACATGCATATTTTGGGCACTGATTATTCCCCTCGAAGAAGAGCTTTTAGGCAAATTATTTTCTAAAATATTGATACACACGTCATAAAAAAAATGAGATAACAATCAGAAAACATCGATTTTGCTGCTGCCTCTGATTACCAGAGAACAGAGCTCTTCATCGACGTTGTTTTTATTTATTTTTTTTCGAGTTTTCAATTGTCTCTACGAGTGCGTCGAATTCGACGAATTATAAAATGAACCGAGGTACGAATTATTCAGTTTTAACCGTCGCTACAAAGGTTGGATCCAAAAAATGATCATTTTGGGGGGAGGGGGGGGGGGATGATGGAACATTTTTGTAGAAATTCACTTTTGTAAAAGTCCAACTTTGTATTCGTTCAAATTCATGTCGTCTCTGGGAATAAGGGAGTTTTGGTGTTGAAAACGATTTTGAAAAAAAATTGAATTACTTCCGGAATCTAATTGAGTCTCTCGCAATTGAGCAAGTAAGCTGGAATATCGAGGCTTATATTTGTGAAATATGAGCACAATCATTGGATATCGAATGTTGGAAGTTCTCATCAAAACCGTGCGAAAAATTGATATTCGTATTAAAATTTGAATTGGGAGTGTAGCGAAACGGAGTAATTACTTAAAAAAAAAAGAAGGGCAAGGGAGTTTGGTAATGTTACAATTCGGGCTTCCTGGGCTTATATATATTTCCTCGTACAAATGTGTTTATGCCTCGTGGATATATATGTACCGAGGGAAATGTGAATAGGAAACGACACAGAGGGAGGGCCCGTCCTTCCGGTTCATCATTCCTCGTCGCTACATTTGCTCTCCCACGAAATTACTTATCAAATCGAGCGCGCGCATATTCGAAGTTCGATGCTTTCTCGTTTTCTCTCTCTCTCTGCTGGCTTCGACAGCAGAAAAACACAACGAACCGGAAAGAGGGGTTGGAAAATTAGCACGAGATTGGAATAGTTTTTTTTTTTTCGTCGGAATAAAATCAAGTTCGTTCGACTCACGCATGAAATATTTCGAAACATTTTTTTTTTTCATTTTCTACCTTCACCACGAAAGCGAATGAACGAGCAGAGGAAAAATCGAATCTCTGAAAATTCATACGCACGTACGCGCTTTCGTTCGTCACAGAACTCGTTTTGAATCGCGCGTTTCTTTATTCCTGTCTGCTCGTCCGTTTGAACTTTTCACGAGGCACAAGCTGCTTGAAAAAAGGGAGTGTGATCCGGGAAAGTGGCTCGGAATGTGATCTTTCGGCTGCACCTCTTCGTTCCCAAATAAATATTGTTTCTAAAAACCGTTAACGGATCAAACTGCAACAAAATTTGTCAGCATTGTTCGCTCAAACGAATATTAACTCGTCTCGAAAACATTTTGACGAGAATCCGTGCGAAAAAGTAGTTTATTCGAAGCGCTGCATTGATGAAAAATTCGATAAAAACTATTGACTTTTATCGCTGCTCCGCGGCAGCGTGAAATTTATAACTGGATTGATAAAGTTGCAGCCTGCTGTGTACGTGTATCTCGTTGGGACTCTCAAACTTTTTCGATGTCCTGCTCGCACGACCCCGCGCCCGATATTCTCATATTCATTTTCGAGTGAAAGAAAATTAGAGTTTAAAGTAGAGTTTGTTCTCGAGGTGAAATCCCCTCGCCTCGACCTCTACCGCGCGTTCTCATTGTTCCACACTCTTATTACACTCCAACGTACGTATATATGTGTGTATAATATTCACATGTACGCACCTATACATACACACATTCGTACAAACTTGAGAGAGACCAGAGAACGGCGCAAAGTTGAGAAATCAGCGCGTTATCGATTCGAACTCTGACATTGGCCCCCGCAGCGGTGCACTTGAGGCCCGTTTTAGTGCACTCCTTCTGCATGCTGGTTCTCACTTCTCTTTCTCCTCGTTCCGTTTCACACGGGTTCTAGGTCTTTCGAGACTGAACGAATGGAATTCGGTTGAAGAAAAAAATTTAAAAAAAAAACAAAAAAACAAAAAAAATTCAATAAATTTCGCTACAGAAACTCAAACATGAACTAGACCTTTTAGAAAAATCATATTGTTTTATGGAATTATCGAATTTTTGTTGTGTATTCAACGAAAGTTTGAGCAAAATCGAAAATAACTGGGAAAATAAAATATTTTAAAAATTTTTCACTAGAAAGGTCAATGGGTCAGATCAATTGGGTTTGAAAATTTAGCGAAAGATTTTTGTTTTTTTTAAATTCAATGTGATTTCGAAGAAGAATGAGAAACACTGGTTCTTCGGGATAGAGATATAGAAAAATGTGTGCATAAATGTATGTTTTGTAGTGGGAACTATACACATGGATTTTGTGTAGTATTCAAAGGTGCAACCCTTTCATTAGCGTGTAGGCCACGCGCTCCATTATGCCTAACAGAACATCTGATTCTATTGTCGCAGATCTCTTTCTCTCTTTCTCTCGTTTCTCTACTGCAACGACGAACAATGCAGGCTCTAGGAAACTGTGTGGATCTTTCTCTCTCTCTCTCTCTTTTTCTCTTTCTCGCTCAGTCGGATATACAATGTGCACGAGGCCCTTCGCGCAGCAGTGTCACGTGTTCTATACATTTTCACAATTATTATGTCAAAGTGCTCCAGAAATTGGCAAATTGCATGAATACATCGGTGCAATCATGTGTGTATTCGGTATTGCTCTCGTCATCGAGTTCCGTTCTCTGCAGCACGTCATTGAACCGTTGATTTTTCATTGAGAATTTAAACAAAATTAGCTGGAATTCGCCATTATTTTATTCGCATTTATCCCCATTTGATATTTTTTTTCTCGAACTGAATAATCGAGAACTGCACGATTCTCTGATTATTGCGATAAACGAAAAAAAAAAATGACGAATTTCGCTCGTAAAATTCCATTTTTTCTTCTAAATATTCGATATTTGGGTCAAAGTCGATTTTGCGCGTGTCTCTTTTATGCTCATTTTTGTATAGAGGACAAAAGTGGAAAATCGAGTATTATAATTCGTGGAGGATAGTCCCCGATCGCGTCTTGGATACTTATTTAGACGAGTTTAGGTCAGCGGGGCGAGTGAAAGGAGAATTTGGCCATGAACAAAAGCTTCGGTTTATACGAGTATGCAAAATTATATTCGGAGCAATTCTATTGTTCCCAAATTTGACCTCATTGTAGGAGAAACCAAAATAGAGTCGAATCCTAGAGAATGTCGTCCGGGTATGTCTGCCGCCGCTCAGGTTTGGCACGTGCCCGCCTCTAATTTTTCATTTTTTTTTCTTCCTTTTTCCGTATTATTTTTTAAAATTCTTTTTTCAAAATCATGTCAAACAATAATAAGGGTACCCTGTTGACCCTGTTAACTGGGAAGCTGATTTTTTTTTGCTCTACAATCTCTCTAATCTCCAAAATATGTTTGCCTCGTACCAATAATGCCTTAATTTTTATTGTCTCCATTCTTTTTCAACTTTTTGTCCCTTGCTCGTGGAGAACCGGCGCGAACAGCCGGATATAGGCAATGACGGAAATCTTCAGAATCACGTGGTCCAGCTCACAGTCGCGCGCGCGCGCACAAATTGTATTCGATCGGGAGACAAATCGCCAGACGATGGAATGGCATGCTTCGTAAAATGTACAAGGATTTCTAAGTCGCGTAGTTCCACTTGTTCATTTCGCTATGAACATTCTTCGATTCGATGCAACAATTTTTCGGTCGTCAGCCATTTTCAATTTTCAATTTATTTGAGAAAAATGTTGAAGTCGATTATGAGAACGGGCGATAAAAGTTATCGATGAAAAATGGCAGGAAATTATGAAAATCAAAAATGAGGAGAAACTGTATTGACGATTTTTATCTTAAATCGATTCTAAAAAAAATTCCCGATAAATTCTCGTTCAAAGAAATCGAATTTTCGGGGTAATAAATAAGATAAGGGAGAGAGCAAAGTAAGAATATATATTCGTCGTTTTATTTTCAGCTCGATTCTCGACACAAATAATTCGAGAGATCGTCACATATTTATAATTAAAATAACACTTTTAGGATATAAATGAGCCAGCTGACTAGATACGAATACATTTTCCAGGTTTTATCTTCGAATTAACATACAAAATGGAGATAAAATTATGAATTTCACTTCAAGGAAATAAACAAGATAACGGGGAGCGAGAAAGAGCGCGAGAAAGTGAGAGGACGAACGAGGAAATATGCACTCTGTTATTAGACTTTTATCTCAAAACACATTATAAAAATTGAAGCGAGAAATAATTAATTCAATTTTTATTATTAGAAAATAAAAAAAATGGAGATATCGTAGACAAAAAACAAGGAATTTATAAGCACCCTTCTAATCTCTCATTTTCATGTCCAAAATAATTGTTTATAACGACGATAAATCAATGAGCAAAATGACATTTTAGGAACTGAACATAAGATAGAAAAAAAAAAACAGGAAAGATCCGGAGGAGAGCAGAGATAAGACGCATTTCGAGTTAACGTCAAATGTCACATATTGATGTTAAAAAAAAAAAAAAAAAAAAAAAAAAAACTGTATATAGAATAACGAGAGCCGGACAGACTCGTGGATCGCTCGTGCCGCGCGTGAGTTTTGTCACAATAGGGATGAGCACTCGTCGAGTGATACTTCCGACAAGGCTAGCCACTACTGAAATAGATTAAGATCCTCGTCATTGTAGCCGTTCGAGACGAGTCGGCGAGCGCTTATACGCGCACGGAAAGGCACGTTATTTCAGAGAGAGTACGTGACATCACACATTATTCGACATTATCCCATCTCCCTCCCTCCCCCCCCCCCCCTCCTACTTTTTTTTTCTTCCATCTCGTACATTGAACTTAAAAAGCCGACACTCGAAGCTCCGGGCATGAAGAAAAACGTCAGATACGATGTAACGAAACGATGAAAACAATTCATAAAAATTTTTCTTTCGAAATAATATTCGTTGCACTGAAAATGAAATTTTGGTGAAAACGACAAAATATTTTATCGTCTCGCAACAAAGTTTCGTTCCGGTACGAAGAAAAGTTTTGTTGTAATATTGAGAATTTTGTTGGACGAAGAAAATTCTTTTGTTCGATAGGTGCAACGAAGGATTTTAATATTTCGAGTCGAAACGACAAATTCCGAAGAATTTTCACGAGAATCGTTCGACCATTCAAATCCTTTTAGCCTCATTGTCCCTTTTTTTTTTACCGCAAATTAACAGAGTTGCTTGTGAGACGTGGAAAAAAAAATATGAAAGAAAGCACGAATGTTGAATCCCGATAACTTTTGCTTTCTTATTTTTTTTCGAGCCTGTGTGACCAGTCACGTTTTTTTTTTTTTCGAGTTGACTGACTAATTTCGTGTCTTTTCTCGTGGTCAAGAGCTCATCGAAGCCTATCGATCCGTGTAAGCTCTTCGACCGATCATTTCACGTCTCGAAACACAGTCTCGAATGGAATTTCTTCCCTGTTACTTTACTCTCAAATGCCCTGGTCCACAGGGCGTTTTCGGTCAAGTGGAATCATCACTGCTTTTAAAAAGGAATGAAAAAAATTCCAGCTCTCGAGTCTAAATAAAATTCTTCTTCTCCTGTTACGTATTTTCGTACGAAAAAACTAATTTTTCCAAAAAAAATTGATTTCAAATCTCCTTTTTCTTCGTTCTTCAATTTCCTTTTCGAATAAATATTCTACGATTTTAAAAATTATATTTTTTTTTTTGGCAAATTTTGACGTTTTGTTCTCTCCTAATTATAATAATGAGATCGTTCCATTATACCGAGCTTTATTCACCGAAAAAAATACTGGAGTTGAGCATGAAGCTCTAACCCTTGTCCAAATATTACTCCCCTCGATAGGGAATGTTTCGTATACTTACGTATACGAGCCTGAGGCTGTATGCTCGCTGTATATATGATTTTGGGATTGACAAACGTATAAGCGGCCGGTCACGGTATTCCGATTAGGTATATATACAGAGCGAAGGGTTAGTCTACAGACTGAACCGTTTGGAGACCGATCTAGTCCGGTAAACAAACAAAACTTGCTGCAGACGAACTAAAATATGAAAAAAATTGGATTTTGTCAACGGTTACATCGAGCTCAGTCGAAACGATTGATAATCGCGGTGTTGATAAAACGAAGTTTCAACGCGAACGATAAAAAAGTGTTAAAATTTCGATGAAATTCAAGATTTTTGCTTCGATTCGGATTCGCTCGGATGAATACGAGCTGCTGGATTATTGGAGAAACAAATGAATTTCTTTTGTTTTTTATTTCTTTCCAAGTAATAGAAAAAATAGGAGCGCGATGACGAAACGAAGTAAATTTAAGAATGCCGGTGTCGCGCGCATACAGCTCCAGTAGTTCGCGATCGCGGACGTGCTCGATAGGTGAAATTTTTCGCAAAGGCAAAAGAGAGGCTCGCACCAGCTGTTCGGAAGTCAGCCGGTTTTATGGGGCATTAAAACGAGACTTTTTTTTAGCCCGTATCCTTTCCTACCACCCTCAAAAAGTGTATGAGCCAGTCAGAGTCTGTGTGTGTGTTTTTTTTCGAGATTAAAAAAACGAAAGAGAAGAGGCTGAATCAGCATCACTTTCCGCTCTCGTTTCGTTTCTCTCGCACTCATCATCCTCGATCTGCTCATTTCTCCGCGGTGGCGTATACGTTTTCACGGCGTAATCGATACGGCGTCGACGCTCGTACCTTCCTTTCGCAACGTTTCATCAAAGAAACCATCGCCTATATATATAATATTCGTTCACGAGACCGAGAGAGAGAGATAAAAAGAGAAGCAGAGATTTATGCCTCAATTATGCGCAATTTTTTTTTTTTTTCTCTTCCGATTCAAACGACTCATCGGACGTAAGAGGCCGCTCGAATCGTTGCTGCATGTTGCAACTAAAGCTCGTGCCCGCGTCTAACTCTTTAGGGTTTTACGAGCGAGAAATATACGAGGTCGAGGTGAAACAAAAAAAAAAAACAATAATACTTTGCCAATATTGGTCTTACAAAATGAGCGTTAATTCGGTTAAACTTCCGACAATATTGCTCCATTAAAGCCAGAGTACTCCGATGGTTTATGAACAACTGAACGTCATTTATTTTTCACTCTATGTTTATATGCGCGATTCTCATTCACGTTGATACATTTTTAAGTGCATCAGTATGAAATACTTTAATCGGATAAACCTTCGTATTTCCATTATTTATTTTTTCGTTTTTTTTTTTTTATCTTCTCCATCAATTTTATTCACATTTTCGTCCGAGTGAAAATACCTGAAACTAAAAACGGTGTGGGACCGAAATTTTGTACGTTTCAATAGGAAAATTTCATTTGGAATACTCCCGTTGGGAAATAATGTTTTCCCGGAGCTTTTGACTCGTGTGAAAAATGGTAGAAATAGATGTAAAAAAAAAAACAATAGTAAAGACAGAAAATGTGTTGGGCTCGGAGTAGGAATTGATGCAAAGAGATTTTCGAGGCATAAAAGTAGTTTGTTGTAAATTGAGTAGAGTCTGAGTACAATGTATGATTTAAGGGGTGGCTGAACTTAGTCGAGGAGGTGCAGCAGCAGCAGCAGCAGCGCTCGAGAAACGTCACATAGCGTGGGCGATCACGTGTTCGCTCGTAGATCAATTTTATTTATAGAAATGATTTCTATTATTGTATGTGAGAAGAAAAAAAAAAGTGAATAAATGATAAGTCGAGCATTGAATAAAGTGGAAACATACCTGTCTAACGATCGAGTAGTTTATTCACTTTTCAACAAAACAAAAAAACAAAAAAATTGAAACTCTTTTATTATCGTTCGTGATGTGAAAGAAACAATCACATTCTCGTTCGATCATTCGTGTCCTTTAGAGTTCGCGCAGTGTATGTCCTCTCTGCAGTCAGGATCGATCTTTCGATAAGTCTCATCGACATTTGTCACTGAATTCACTCGAGTAGATCGTGATAAATGATTAATAAACGTTGCTTCGATGAGGAGGAGATGAGAAATAAAAAAGGGTGGAAAAAACGAAATCAAAGGGCTCTTGAGGTTTTCTCGATCTCTCATTTATATAGACGATGAAACGCACGCGTTAAACAGGCCCGTATGTCCATACACGATATATTTAATATGTTTATATCTTCGTGTATAAATATATACATGTGGATTATTCGTAGCTGAGAAACTCGAGCGTCGTTCGTGCATTAAAAGACCTCGTTATTTCAATTGGTATGATTAATCGAAACGAGATGGATGCTGTGTGCTCCTCTCTCTCTCTCTCTCTCTCTCTCTCTCTCTCTCTCCGTTAACACCACTTTACCATTGAAAGAAATTAATCTTTCTTTCTCTCTTATTTTTCGTTATTCTTTTCATGCACTTCCCCCGCGATCCTCTCTCGGCTGAGTAACTCTTTTATCATGCACTCTCCTCTACCTATTCTCTCTCTTTTTTTTTGTTCTTTACATTTTCTTTCTCTCTCTCTCTCTCTCTCTCTCTCTCTCTCTCTCTCTCTCTCTCTCTCTCAATCCGACGATTTGCAATCAGTGACTAAGTACATTCGCGATGACAGTCTCGTCGATGCACTCGCGACTCCATTCCAGAAGAGTATATCGATTTATAAAAAATTTCATCAATTTTCACCTTTTATTTTTTTGTTTTTTGAGGATTCACCATTTTTCACGACATTCGACAATGTTATTCGGAGATAAAAATAAATATATTTTTTTTTTTTTCAAATTTCTTTTTTACACTCTTATTTCGATCGTCAAATCTTCAGGTATTTTCGAAACTCTCGCAAGGGTTGATGCGCCGGTTTCGATCGTTCGTACACGACCTTACACTCTGGTGACCATCGCAACACTGAGCTCACTTGGACTCTCTTGCCTCTCGTGAGCCATGGGGAGCTTCGGAGTGTCCCGCGCTCTTGCCACAGCATGTCGATCTTCATATATATATAGATATGTACTAGTTTCTAAAGCTGTGTGCCGAGTCTCTTGGTGGTTTCTTTCTCTCTTCATCCCAGGGCACACTTACCAGTCCTCCACGCACGTGGACCCCGGCAAAATACACGGGTACACACGCACGAGAATTTATGCCTCCCCCCCCCCCCCCTCCCTCAGTCAATAGAAAAGGGACGCACGCGCGTCGATCAAAGATTATAATAAAATATATGTATAATGCCATTGGATTTTTAGACTCTCAGCTTTTCTCTCGTGCATCTTTCCACTACGAGTACTCCTCTTCCTATGCTCCACCTCCTTCTCTTCCTTCTCTCTTATTCTTTTTCTCTTTCTCGAGCAAGAGACCGGCGTGCAATGCTTTTTTTTTTTCTTTTTTTTTTTCATAGTGCCACCAAAGATTGAGGGTGGAGCAGATTACGAGAATGCGAGGAATTCCATTCGATTGCTGTGCAATAAGAATATTTGAGTTTCTCGAGTCACTATTTTTTTTTTATGTATTGTGACGGAAATTTTATTCTCATTCAACCAACAACGCCACAAAAGTCGTTCTCTCTCTTTTTCGTCGATTTTTCCCGTGGGCGCCAGTCGCAGAGCGACTCGACGACGAAGAGAGAGAAAGACGGGTAGCCGGCTAATTTTCAGCGGGATGGGCGGGGTGACACCGAAAATAATCGTAGAACACTTCTTTCCAACTTCTTTCTCACAATCATTCAATTATTATTTTTTTATATTGTCTTTTCTATTATACAGAGAATGCGCGGAATAATATTATATTAAATAGAATTAAATCTTAATCGCTCGGGATAAATGAAAACGAACAAAAAGACGTTAATCGCGTGTCTCTAAGAACCGCGGAGGGAAGAACACGAAACCACTCACTCGAATATCACTCTCTCTCTCTCTCTCACACTGATCGGGACCCTGCACTTCCACACAATTCTAACGCGAGCTCGTAGTCGTATTTGCCGTGGGTCTACTCATCGGCGAAACGAAAAATAATCTATCGACGGTTGTTGAAGGATAGATTGATGCAACAGTATCTTGAATTTATTTCCGAGCCCCCGATATTCGGTTACTCGGCCGAGCTTATTTTTGTTATAACGCGTTACCGTCCCGATCCACTCGCACAGATTCACACGCACACTTTCACTCGATTTCACACTTTTTCGCGATCTTACCTCCGGGCTACAACCTACGTTAACCGGAGACAATTATAGGCGACAATACAATGGAGATCTTCACATACGGCCACGCTTTGATTTTTCGATAAATTAATTTTATTCGCGATCTGTCTCACTAGGGCCGAGGATACGCGAGAATTTATTGGCGATACTTTTACACGAGGAAAAGTCGCGGCGGCGACCGAGTTTCTCGAGATTTTATTCGAACGACGTTTTATTTACTAAATTTTTCCCGCGACACAAATTTTATGTTATTTTAATTAACGGGATAAAACTTTAAATACAATAGAAGCTCAGCGACCAAATCGGAAAGCGAAAAGGAGACGACTTACGAATTTCTCGGTTTGTGACAACGGAACGTCCGTCCTGCTCGATACTCAGCGAAAATCTCCCGAAATCGGGAATCGTCGGTAGGACCGTGGGCTCTCACTCCTTCCCCTACTCTCGTACGAATATTCTCGAAGTGATTGACAGGTCCGTCGCGTGAAAAATTTATGCGAGCGTGAGACGGGGCCCCGAAAGATTTCGATTATCGGGCACTTTACTAACTGTAATTATTTTTACATTTTTACCCCTAGCTCGACTATTACATCGATGAAAAATATGACGGAACCTGGATTCTTTATCTTCGATTATTAAATGCGGGAAAAATCCCAGCGACGATAGTTCGAACAAGAAAAATTCTACAGAATGCGGATTTTTGGTGTGACGATGAGATATCGAAAATCGCCTTAATTACTACCGCCCTGATTTTTCAAATCGGGATTGTCCAACGATGTTAACTGGCAATCAGTTCTCGAACTTTCTCGAATATTCCGTGATTCGAATTCCTTCCGATATCTCCCGTCCTTCATCGACGAAATTTCTTTGAACGAGCCCGTCTTCGTAATTTTGAGAAGCATAGGAGGTGACCATACGTATGAGCCCCGCTCGAAATACGTGTTATACGACGATGATTGGCCGGTACCTCACTTCTCATCTCTTTAGAATAATTAACGGAGAATTGATTCGACGATTCATTAGATCTTTCCGTTGGATCATCCGTTGTCCTTCCGCTCTCCGAAATAGCTCGACATGAAAAAAAATATTATAATATTCGGGACGCCAATTAATATTAAATTCCAATTAAAAATTATCGCTCTAGATAAGCCCTGTGAGATCGTTGCGTGGCCGGAGTACCGAGCAAGAGGAACGAGCGCGAGTTTTTCGCTCGTATTATTTTGAAGGGACGGTGTCAATAAAAAAAACCGTCACAGTATCTATATATAGTTTTATGATGATCTCCGATTGATTGATTGCGCGTATTATTCTTCGGGGATTTGGTTTTTTCGGGAATTTGGTTCTGAGAAACAAATTTTTTTTTTTGTGTGTTAAGTAGGGAGATGTGAATGTTATTTTTTTTCTGGAACTTTGGCGATTGGATGGATTTGTCTCGGTTTTGACAGTTATGAAATTTTCATGGATATAGTGTTTTCTGAGTCGCGTTATTGATTAATTTATTTTTTATGGGAATCGCCAGTTCTATTGTTGTTTAACGGTTGTAAATATGGCTCGTACCACTCGGCTATTGAATAGAAATAACTCATTTTTTGAGTTTTTTTTTGCAACTTTTTTGTGCAGCTTGATTGCGAAAGAATTGAATTGAATACGAAATTGATGAAAAATTGAATTTCGTTGATAATTTTATTTCTCGAACTGAAAGTCAATCGCGTGCTAACTCAGGAGGCTCGATCCCTCCCGATTTGTTGGTCCCAAATTCGAGAAAATGTTGAACAAAAAAAAAAAAAAAAACGTTTTACTCCGAAATTTTACGAGCCAACGTATCAGCTTGAGTTTTCGAGTCTTCATTTTCCTCAAATTCTCTATTCGATACGCGTTAAAATCATGGGAGATAAAAAAAAATGTTCTGTCCGACAGTGAGATTTGCTGTAAAATATGCGTAACATATATTTATGCGAAAGGATTAACGAGACAAGAGATTATTCAGCAATAATCGACTCGTTGAAAAATTATTGGGGTATCAAGACACGAAAGTTTTTGTTAAATCCGTTTTTTACGAGATTTTTTTTTTTTTCTTTAATAATAATCATTAACGATAGAAAAAAATGAAACTCGACGATGTGTGATATTTCGAATAAATAAAAAGAAAGAAAAAAAATATGGAGAGTGTCGTTTTAGTAAAACCGCGTAATTCATTCGAGGATTATCGAACGTTTGACCCTATCTCTCTACGTAACTTTCCTACATACATATTAAATATATATTTATCCATATACAGACACACATATATGTTTATAAACATAGATATTTGTGCTAGAAACGAGGAGGACTAAGCCTCGTAAGAGCAGAGAGTTTGCGAAGATTTTACGATCTCCCAGGAAGACTCTTTCGAGGCTATAGACATCAATATACTCATATTTATCATCCGCGTATGCATATATTAAACGCTCTACCCATCTATAGTTTGGCTCTTCGGGGCTAAAAGCCATGATAAAGATGGAAGGAAGAGGAAGGATTGAGATGGATCGAATATAAATGCAAATCTTACGAGCAGTATGTGTGTCTGTGCGATTTTGCGAGAAAAATAATAAAAAAAACAAAATCATTATATATATACGACACAAAATAAAACAGAGAGATATCTTCTCGCCCCGTGTCCCTTTTGATGGGCGCGGTTGTTCGCGGTAAAGATCACTTCGACGAGAGAGTTACACACCAGCATTCGATCCTGCATCCCTCTCTGGTTGCTGCTTTTTTTTTTTTTTTTTTTTTTTCCTTGTTCGTTTCGTCGCGTTCGCGACGTCATGCAATCGCTTTTTCGTGCCCTCTCACGCTCTTACGAATACTCACAATAATATACCGAATCCATAATTTATTCGTGATAAGCGTGGCCGATCGAGTGTAAAACGACGAGCGAAACGAATCGTTACGCCCATACTTTATTATACACATGTATCCAATGAGAATGAACGAAAAAAAAAAAAAAAAAAAAAAAAAATACAGATTGATACGAAGCAATACACGCATTAGCTTTTACTTTTTTACTCGCTCTACGAGATCATTGAAAAATATATTTCGGGTCTAGAGACTCAGAAACTCCGCATAGTGTGTCGTTGGTGATCGTTGATGCTCGCGATTATCACTTTTTTCTTTCTATTCTCGTCATAAATTTGCTCGCGGATTTGTGCTAACTCGGGACAAATTATTTCTCGTTCGTGTCGACGGTTTTTCGGTTTCTACTTTTTCAAATTTTCTTCCTCAACACCAACTTTTGGGTTTTATGATTAATTCGATGGGAGTATACATCAGATTGACAAAAATGTATTCGATCGATTGCTGTAAAAGGAAATTGTACGAATGAACATTTTCATGAAAATAAATTAACATTTTTTTTCTTGTCGATTACGAGAAATTTTTTGAGACTAGTCTAAATTGTGAAAATTGCATGGTTCCGGTGAAATTTTATTCCGAGACTTCGTAGATTAAGATTTTGTTAAATTTTTTAAGATAAAAAAAAAAAAAAATGGGTGTGTTTCATTAAAATTTCAATGTGTTTGAAAATTTTCATTAAGCCTCACATAAATCTTACGGGGTCGCATACTTGAAATTTCTGTACAGTTATTTTTAGGCAAAGTATGCAAATTGAATATGTACGAGTTGGATTTTTTTTTTTTTTTTTTCGAGACTTCAGGTACGAGAAGAAACTTCATAATTAGTCAAATGTTTTATCGTATTAAGATAAGCTGAGGCGTGCAATTTTTTTTTTTTTCGAGCGAATTTGACTGTATAATTTTTTTTTTTCGTACATAAAGCAAAACCGGAAGTCGAGAAATTTTTACGGACTCTTAAAAATCTTTTGAAAGATTCGGTACTCAGTTTTGACGAGGTGGGTGGCTAAACGCGAAATTTCACGGTTCGCTTTTGTTTATTCTACGCTGCTGCTACGAACCGACAATATATCTACAAAGGAACGTCCAAAGTAAGAGAATGAACGAAAAAGAGATAGCGAAAGAGAGAGGGAGAGAGAGGGAAAAAGGAAGAGTCGGCTAAACGACCAGTCCAGCGACAAGATAAACTGTTCCTCGAGGATTTTGCACGTGTCAGCGCAACGAAGGCTCCCTCGATTCCGAGCATCTGGGGGTTTTCCAAAAAAATTTTTTTTCCCCTCACACATATCTCAATCTCACTCTCCGTTGCATTCTTTTATTTGCACGATTTACTGTCCGCGAGACCATCCCAAAAGGACTCGAATATATTCAGCACGTGTTTAACAGCTCGTGCCAAATCATTTTCTCCGGATATTCAGCCAAATTTATCAATCAAAAAAAAATCTTATCTCCATCGATAACCAGTTGTATAACTTTTTTTTTTTTTTTTTTTTTTTGCATATTCTTCGCGATTTCAAGGCCTTCTTCGATAAGAATCTCTGCTGCTTGTGACCCAAAAAAATACGCTTTTCATCTACCGCCCAGATTCGTCTGATGACAACATTTTTCTTTTTTTTTTTGGGTTTCGATATTTCGATTATTGCGATCGGTGCACACTTTTTATTCGTAGAAGATAATTCATGAAATTCTTTTTTCTAACCAATGAAATTTCGTTTTTTGAAATAAAAGCATAGAAATAGTTCAATTACGATATAAAAATAATGATTCAAAACTAGGTGCGTTGACTTCGGAATTTTTAGTTCAATTATAGAAAAAAAAATTCTTTAAAAATGCTTGAATTTTTGGAAAATTCATTTCTCGTCAAATATTCTTCATATTTTTGTATTTGACGAATGAATTTTAGACGATTTTTACAAAGCCCGGTTGGTCTCGACTCAGAGATTCTTTTCTATGCACAATCTTCTAATACAAACGGCATCTACAAAAGCACTCGGGTGTGGTCATGGGAAGTACAGGTGCATCGTTGAGTTATGAGGGAGGGATCTAATAGCGAGGGAAACAACATAGTCCGTAGAATAAGCCTCGGGGGATTTGTGAACGAGATTCCAGATAAACTTGTTCGTTAACCCATCAGAGACTCGCCAACATCACTCGGATTAGTCATTATCTTATATTCATCATAAATTCAATTTTTGTTGGTTTTTTAACACTTGAAAAAATGTTTGGAGTGTAAAAAAAGAAATAAAAATTTTTTTTTCTTGTAGATCTTATCGATGATTATTTCTCTGCACTGCATTAGTCTCTTAGAAAAATTAAAAAACAAAGCAATTGAACTATTGCTATTGCATATAATTATGAAGGTTCTGGAATGTAAAATTTTTAAATATTTTCCATAAATTCTTTCATTTCCCATTGGTTTCGTCTCATCCGTTCTGTCAGGCTGTATTTTGGAAAAAAACGTTTTTCAACACTTATTTCGTGGGCCCTTTCGTTTCGACACCTTGACGAAATTTCGGCTCTCTTTCTCTCTTCGAAGATCTGAGTGCAATTCTTTTCCCCTTGGTAAAGACAATATTTTGAGCGATAACATCTCAAGATGGTACTTTTGTAGGCATGTACTCGTGCAAGCAAGAGAAGGAAGAGGGTCCTCTCGATCGTGTAGTCAAGAAAACACACACTTTTCATATTTTATCTCTCTCTCTCTCTCGCTCTCTCTCTCTTCTCGTTTAAAAGCGTTGCTTTTATCCAACGTGGATGCCCATAAAGGAGAGAAATAAGGAAGAAACTTTCGAAATGTCTCGTTCGCTGTCTTTTCATATGGAAAAATCTGAGTGGCTCGTGCCCGTCTCTTAGCATTTGTTCATGTAATGTTTGATTTCATTTCTCTTTTATTTGTTTCTTTAAAATAACGCGCAGTTATGGTTCGAGAGGACAGTTAAGCAGCTATAAGTGGTTAAAAGTGTACGGAGGAAATGAAATGACGAGAAAAAGTTGTTGCTTCTCTCCTCGTGTCTCTCCTCGTTACGCTTCTCTTACTCGCTGATGAAGAGGCAAAGATTCAAAGAGACTCGTCGACGTACTACGTATACACGTTACTTTCTTATTTTTCTTCTTCTTGCCTCACTCTTCATCCTCATTTTCTCCGACCACTATGTAGCGGGATTTATACACGTGTGACCGATGAAAAGAATATTTTATTCCAAAGAATTTTTCTCTTTCACGTTAAAACTCTCACCTTACTGCTACTGATGTATAAAAATATTTTGAAAATGCCACATAATATATCGACTAGTTCAAGCCGATTTTATACTCGCCCATCGATACACAGAGCTTTAAATTATTTATAAAAAATGATTAAGGAGTTTCGGTACAAGCGATACAATGTTGCCATGCTAAACCATGTTAAAAACATAAAAAATTCCAAAAAGTTCAGAATTTTATGAAATTTGATGAAAATATTCTTTAGTGCCAAATTTGACGATACAAATTTTTTCAGATTTTTCTTCTACACAGTTATCGAGTAATTGAAGACTAAAGTTCACGCGTATAAGCATAGCGTTTCCATATACATATATAGGTATACACTTCGTGCATAAGAAATATGCTTTAATGCGTAATTACGTGATAACTAAGTAGACGAAAATTTTGAAAAAAATTGTGTCTTCGTACTTGATGTTGAAGAACATTATCACCAAATTTCATTAATTTCTTAACATTTTGCCTTTTGTATCGAAACTCCTTAATCCGAAAAGTAATTAAAAAAAAATTCTTTTCGAATCGATCATATTCGGAATGAAGATTTGAAAAAAAAAATGGAGACGAAATATATTTTTGATATTTTATTTTTATTATAAAAAAGATGGATGATTATTTTGATCAGTCGTCTGTTGCAGACTCAAATTCTGCTTTACGGCGACAACGGCTCGAGTGGTCTTGGAGTAATTTTGTCTGATCTTGGTACCAATTTTCGGCAGGTTAGGGCCTCGTTACCTCCAACGTATGTTGGCATCTCATTGGTAGCGGTGCACTTCTTTCTGATGCAAACCTACGACGACACAGGCATCATTGGTACATAATATTTTTCAAGTTTTTTTTTCGATCCAGATCAATCTTTTTTAGTCTCAATTTTATTCAGTACACGCGTTTCGATTCTAAATACCTTGTTTTCCCCGCACTTGGTTCCCTCAGGAACTCTTCCTCCGGCCTGTTTGAAGGTATTTGACCCTTTTTTCACAGCGCATTGTATCTGCTGGGAACATCTTTGTTTGTTTTCCGGATTTTTCGTACTTATCTGAAAATGAAAATGATAAAATTCAGAGCTTTGTTGAAACATTGTTCATTCAAGAATTCTCGTAAAAGTTGAAGTTTACAATCAACAGAAATGACATCTTAGTCGACTCAACTAGGAATAAAATTTATTTCCTTGTCTCGCTTTAGCTTCGAGAAATTATTTCCTTCCATTCGAATATTTCAACATTCATGATCAATCGAAAACTTTTTTTTTTCTTCGATTTTTAAATACAGCTTTTTAGTAGATTCAAATAGTTTTTTTTTCTGGCTGATTCTCTCAACAAGTTCGTGGATGCAGTTCTTTTGATTATAATTTTTATAATAATGTTTCAATTGTCGAATCATAGAGACAAAAATGCTCACCGAACAAACACCAGCAAAACCTTGATCGACACATTGTTTTTGAAGAGTCCGTACTTTTGATGGATGGTCCGCCGCCTGTAAAATTCACAGTTATTTTATAGATACAATTGTCTATCTACGAAGGATACAACAGACAAATCTAAAGTTAGAATTATTCACCTCACTGAAGTGCACACAGATTATGACGAACGCCAGGCAGACGACTACGGAATATTTCATGTTGACCATCCTGATGACCAAAAGATATCTAACAAATAGGAAGACGAATGAATCACTCCGTTGAACAATGATTCTCGTTGCACACAAGTTTCCGAGCACTGCGAGGAAAAAAACGTTGAATTTTCCCGATGAGGCTTACCTTTCTGAGGTTGCTGGTCGCGATTTGATAAATGTTCAACTGGATTTAGTTTACGAGCTTTCCAAACCAGCTTATATAGGGCAGATTTTTCCCTCCACAATCTTAACAATAAGCTACGTCTTTTGCAGCTGTATAACGCGTCGAACGAGAAATGACGCAAACCTTATGAGACACTGACCGATTTGTTATGCCTACATAATTTCTTTTATTGTTAACAATAATATCGATCGATTATCACTGTCCAGTACGCATCTCTCGAGAGTATTATTTTATTACGAGGCTCGTGTTTGTTTGTTTGGGCTCGTGGATTGCGAAACGTTTTACAAAAAATTCGAAAATTACGTAACTGTGATAGAATTTCAAAAAATCGTTGTAATTTCGGAAAGTTTATTCGAAATTTCATCATATCGAGACAGTTTTTGGAAACAAAGAAATTTTCATCGTGGAAATTTCTTTGAAAACAAAAAGTAAATGTTTGTAATAAAAAATATTGGTAAAACTGCGAAAAAAATAATCGAGATTTCATTTGCTGTATTAGGATACTTCGAAAATAAATTTCTGCTCCGATTTCAGTTGGAAATGATTCGAGCCAGGCTTGGAATAATTCGAATAAAAATATTTATCGTTCCGATTAAATCGCTCGATAATTATGCAATAACTTCTCGAGATTCGTGTTGTGATTTGAAAAATAAAAGCAGGCGAATACGTCTACGAATTGTTTTTATAATATCGCATTATCTAATTTATGCGTTGATCGTACTCGCGCTGAAATAAAATTCAATCTCATAATTTAACAACATTTTTCTTAATTAGCCAGCCTTGAAAGCCGATTACGTCTTAACAGTTCGCTGTTCTCTCGACACTTGAACAAACAGTGCTGGTAGTGGATTGCAATATCGAAGATTTCGAGTGTGGAGAAATTTTATTTTTCATAATTAAAAAAAGAAAAAGGGAATGAAAAGTATGATTTTCAGGCGCTTACCCTTCATATTTATTGCTTGTACAAACGCAGCTCGTCAAAAAAAAAAAAAAAATACAGTTTCGTATAACTTGTGTGGGAGTGATTTCATTTTTTTTTGTTGAGTCACGTTTTGTGTCAACCCGCTTACTACCGGTAAATCGTGCTCGAAGACCTTCTTCCAGAGCCCTTATTCATTTCTTTATGCTTCCCTTTCGCCGTGTATCATGCTTCTCCATCTTGCTTTTCTCCAAAGTTTCTCCTCGTCAAGCCCACGTGATTTGTTACCGCTAAGCTACCGAAACGTGCGCGAAAATACGTTGGGATTAAAAGTCACTTATTTTTAAGAAACTTTTCATTTTTCAGGGGCTGGGGGGGGGAGGGAAGGGGGGTGTTCAAAATTTATTTTCGTTGCTAAGTTTTTCATACGAAGGCCTTTTTCGTAAAGACCATTGCTACTTGTATCGAGAAATTATCGTTTTTTTTTTTTTTCCATACAGAAATTTGAATTTCAATCGTCTAAATGTCAAGTTTTCTCGCCGGAATTTTATTGAGAACAAACACGGTGTGTTTGTTTTAGAAATATTTTCCGAACGATTGTCTTTTTTCGTGCAAGTATTCGAGGCCTGAAACGAGACTTCTGGAATTCTCGATAAAGAATCGAACCACTTTTTAAGAGAGGTAAAAAAAGAGGAGAGAATAAAAAAAAAGAAAAAAGAAAAATGTAGACTATCGAAACTAAGATGCATACAAAGATTTTGTCCTGGCTTATAGTTCCTCTTGTCCTTCTCAAACCGAGTGGAGAACCCATAAAGAAAAGGTCTCAGATCCAGGAGGACACGAGAGCTTCGTACTGCGAGTTAGGCCCTTACGTTTATCAGGTTTGTATATAACAGAGCCCCCTCTCTCTCTCTCTCTCTCTCTCACACGACGTGTAACTCGAAGAGCCCTCCGCGGACCTTCGACTTCCATAAACCAATATAATGATTTCGTGGAATACATTTTGAGAATCTCAAGTGAGACGGAGAAAGCAGACCTATATTCGATGTCCTATATTTTCTGTAAGTTTCGTCTAAATCGCCGTGTGTCGTCCTCCCCTTCCCTGCTCCTCATTTCTCTTTCACTCACCATCTTTTTTTCCGACTCACTCTACGCGCGTAAACGTATCGTGTATCCCCCCTGGATAAACACATGAGAGCAGGCCTCTCGAAGACATAATTTCTCTGGCTTTTAGTTTCTTGCACTGTACGCGGCGCTTCTCTGCATCTAGGCATTTAAAATCGGGCCTCGAACCTACATATACAGGGTGTCTCAGCATCAATCCTCGTTCCCGTGAACACTTGAGCTTGGTTTCAAATTCCGGATCGAAAAGTCTTACCACGTGCTTCGATGGGACTCTTTTTTGAAGAGATACCCAATGCTGAGGCTGTTGCAGCTCTTCTATGAGGCGATTGCTGACGGAACGGTTGGACATAGGTCCACACTGGGTAGGACTGATCTCATAGAGAGGATAAAATTTTGCAGAAAATTTCCATTAGCTCATGCACTGAGAAAAATGAAATCGTAAATTCAACAAATTTTTTGTTGATTCGACAAATTTTCTGTTGGTTCAACAAATTTTTTTGTTGGTTCAACGAATCGTGGCGAACAAAATAAAATTTTTTAACCCAAACTAAATTTGGTTCATTCAAATACTTAATTTTTCACCACGACAAAAATATCGTTGAATCAACAAAAGTTTTGTTGAATCAACAAATTTAATTTGTTCGCCACAATTTCAAATTTTTTTTCTCAGTGCTCTTTGGCAGAATTTTTTGAGAAAAATGGTTCTCAAAAATGGGATTGTTCTTCGAGAAACGTCAAGGCCTCGCTGCATCACTCTTGAATTTGGGTTTATGACGATAAACTTGGATGATAGGACACCCGGTATAAATAGGTCTGTTTGAAGTTAAGAATTGTTAGCCAACTGGAGGAACATCTCGAATGAATATTAATCGTTCGTTTGGGTTCATAGCAGGGCGTATTACAGCGATGAGAGGTCTGGAAAACGTTCGAATGAGCGTGGAGCCTCTCACGAGAATTATAATTCACCGACGAAATGGCAGTTGCTCAATGTTGTTACGGACGCGGCGAATAAGTATCAGAAAATGCATATTGTCCTGCTGCGTAAGAAGAATCTTCTTGCATAAAAAATTGATCGATAGTAACGAAAACGAGAGAGGTTAATCCGCTCGATTTCTCGGCTGGTAAATGATTCCTCTCGCGTTCTTCTGGTCCCTGGAAATCGACGTATGAACGATCAAAAATCGTTCCTCTCTTATTACCGAATTATTGAGTGGCGGAAAGATTGCCAGACGGAGAGCGAGCAGAACTCGATATAAATAAGTGCACATATACAGGCTTGAACCCCACGTATAGATATAAATACGTGAATAAAAGTGAATGTACGCCCACGCATTACGTACGAACACGAGACTCAAAAGCCGGGGGTTAGTCCCATCGTATTGGAAATCACGCAATTTTACGCTCGTTAAACCTAATGTATTTATCGTAAACAATTTGAGGCTTTGAACGCTAGCGATTTGTTTGGGAAATTTAGCTTCGCGATGAATTTTCATGATCGTTGTAATTTCGTTTGAGGGGTGGGGACTAGTCAGCTCTTTCAAAAAAGCGTTTTTTTTTTGCATTTTCTCAAAGTGCAGCATTTCACAAGTATTTTCTGAAAATTTTAGACAAATTGGAGCATTATTTATGAAGATAAATAAATTTGAACACAGCCGCCTCTAGTAGGTTAGAGTAGATAGAGCAGCTATGCGCTCGACGATACGAAAAAAAATCGCTTCTGCTGCAGCTGCTGAGGCGCAGAAAGGCTCACTTCACGGTGCCGGAAAGGATGATTCAATGTAAGTCTAAAAATATTTTTTTTTATCTGCATGTGTCAATTGTATTTGAAATTTTAAACGCATTTTTCTCGAAATCACGTTTGCACAGTCGCTGTAACTCCGGAACGGCTTGACCGATCGTTTTGAAATTTGTATCACTTATTCTGTACATAATTGTCTCCTGGATGGACGAAGGATTTTTATCGGTGTTGAACAGTTTTTTTTTATAACTGAAAATATAAGTGAATTTTTGGTCGAAAAACAAGTCTTGACTTTGAACATCCGCCATTTTGTAAAAATTTGAAATTTCCGTTAACCCTTCTGCCATCCTGGGCCCAATGTGATTCACTAATGATCCCCGTTAATTTCTTTGGTTTCAGATGATCCAGTGATGAGCAGCGGTGATCACCGCGAAACACCTTTTTTTGGACCCCTCGCAGACTGACTGCATCTCGCTTATTTATCATTATTTTTCAATGAAAATTTTACTGTAACTACCAGAAATATTGATTATTCATATGGGAAAACATTTTTCACTAAACAATAAAACCTGGTTGAAAAAAATCCCGAAAAAAGCGTTTTTTTTTCGGTACAAGTAGCCCTCACTCCTTAACTTTATTATTCGGATTTCATATATAGTTGAAATAAAGAAAATGAAGAAAAGTGTGTGCGTTGCGGTCAATTTTTATTTGCCGACATATATATCGAAACGAAAAGATTGCTTCATTTATAGTCCTCGCGGATACTAGACTGCGTAATTTGAACCGCGAGTTTAGAGCTTCCGGAACAAAAGAAATGGCGAAGCTTCGTCGCGAACGACTGCACGGGCCCGTTATTGCTTTCGGTAGAGAAACTAAAGAGAATTCGATAGAGCACTTGTGCACGAGAATAGTTGATGTGTGCAGCAACAGCAGGGCACCGATGCACGTGTATAGTACGAGCAACGATGTCTGCATCTGTAACATTAAGTATAATACTAAACCAGGCCTGCATTCGTTTTTTTCTCTCTCCCATACAAGCTTCTCTCTACTCTTTTTTTTTCTCCTCTACACTTTTTGGGGACCATCCGTAGTTTCGGAATCGACCGGAAGCTCTCGCGTTGATAGTATGCGTACTTCCGTTCGATTATTTAGTTTTTCACACTGCAGTCGAAAACGCGCCAGGACTTTTTGTCTTTTTTCTATTCTAATTGCTCGATCGCGTCTATCTGTATTTGCCTCGTGGCATTCTCGCCCTGTTCAAATACGTCACGATGACACACTTTTTTTAAAAACATCTTTTTTTCTGTCCTATCCTCGGTGTCAGTGAGCTCGTTCTCTTTTACAACCGACTCACAATTAATAACCGGGGAAAAAAAAAAGCAAGCGATGTGTTGAAAAAATAAACATAAAAATTTAGTGTTATTACACCAAAGGTTCGAAGGGCAATCTGTACTTTCATTTTTGCTCCTAATTTTTCGTCATTAGTCTTCCGAATGAGATAGAGAGAGAGAGCTTGTGCGCATGCTCTTAATACTCGCAAGAGGAGTTTTTCACGCCGAGGAATGTGCATCGTCGCTATATAGACCGTGTTAAGAGCGAGAGAGAGAAAGAGAGAACGAGAAAGAGTCCCCATGTGTCTCGCTTTGCAAAGTTGAAAATATCCAGACCACTGCTCTCTCGTGTTCACTCTCTAACTAGTGGCGGAGCTGCAGGCGTGGCGCATTATGTGTCTTTTTTTTTTCTTTTCTTATACTCTCTTTTCTTTTTTGTTGTTTTTTTTTGTTTCTTTTGGTTTCGGCTCGTCCCCGGGCGTGATGCAGTCTCGAGCGTGAAATGACCTATGCAAAAGACGTCGCCATATATATATATATATATATATATATAGGAGGGTAGAGAAATGCACGCGTCGTCGTACCATCCACGAGCAACACGAGATGTTTTGCTGTCTATGGTATGCAAGAGTCTCGTGGAATATCGCGGGACTCTCGAGGAACCGGGAACACCCCGAGAGTCTCTCGCGAGCAACGAGCGATTTCACGACTATTCATTCTCGGCTAACAGGCCTAAGACACGACGGGGGACACACCATTTTTATTTTACTTCATTTTTCCTCTTTTTCTTTGTGTAAATCTCTGACGGAACAAGGTCGCGAGTATCGTCATTTTCAAGGTTGCTCACTACTATTTAAGAACACTGACAATTTGCTCGAGCCTTCACCGAGCTTATCGAATTCGCATTCGAGAAATCGTTGCTCGATCATTCGTTACTGATTCCTGATAAGCTCTCGATCCGCCAGACATTTGTTACACTTTTTATTCATTTTTTCCATTCCAATTTATTCACCATCTGCTCGGTAATACTTGAATTTTTAATTCCTCGTCTCATGGTCTTTGTCATTCGAATAGCAGCTCTGGAATCTTTGGATTCAGAATTGTCATCGGATATGATGAAATAGAGAAATCATTTGTTTAATTTTATTGATCGCGTTACTCAAGCAGTTCAAACGAATGAACAACAATTTTATTATCAGTCGAGTCTTTCAAAAATTTTATTCGTTCCTATACTTCCTCTCTGTCAATTGATAAAACAATCTTCTCTGGCGCTCAATCCAAAGTGCTCGGTTTCCTTGTGGGCGGTATTCTCAGATCCTCCATCAGACGTCGTATTATCGAGTGAACAGGATGTTTTCCCTCCTGGTGACAAGTGTCTTCTGTGTAAAGTTAAGAACGCTCGTATTTATACGGACTTGTGGGACCACCGAACTCGGGGTCGAATGATCCCGAGAACAATTAATCCGAAGGATTTCTGCTCTCTCTCTCTCTATCTCTCTCGCGTAATAGCGGTTCTTGTTGAGGAAATACCGAGTGAAAAACCCATATTATATTAAACGAGAATCCGGAAAGCCAGACAGAGAAAGAAAGAGCGAGAGAGAGAGAGAGAGAGAGAGAAGAGGAAGAGAAACACGAAAAAGAGAGAAAGACATCTGACAAACTTCGATTTTTCGAGTACCATCCGCGTGTCACCTGCGTCTGACGTGTCTACCCGAAAACTCTATCGCTCTGTCGTTCACAAGTGTGCCTTTCTCCTCTTTTTCCAGCCCCCTCGCAATACGCCCTCCTTCCCACCTTTTTCTCATCTCCTCGTGGTCAAAAGCCTGGATGAGTGTGTCTCGCCCGCGCTTTTCTTCCTCTTTCACTCGAGGATGGGAGAAAAACTCAAATCCAGAAGTGTTTCTCGTTATCCGTGTACAAATCTCACGAGAGAGCTTATATTCGGTTTTTTGTCATATTCTGCTCTTTAAAGATCGTCAGGAATATTCGTGAAACAATATTGTCGGTCAACGATCATTCGAAAGCATAAATTTTTTGTTTTTTTTTCTCTTCTTTATACGAAATCTCGCCGTTTTGCGTTTGGAAAATGAGATCAGATACGAAGATCGTGAAAAAAATAATGATTACGAATGAAAGAGTGCAGCGAGGTCGATACTAATTTTTGGCGATAGTCCAACGATGTTTTTTTCCAATTTGGCCACATCAAGCAATCCGGTTGATGCCATGTGCTCGGTCCAGACTCCTCGGGCGCTCAGAGTCAACATCTTCATTAACCTTTTTCGGTGTTCTTTCCTCCGGGTGGTGGTGCGTGACTTTGACGAGGATCGAATAATTTGCCTTCACGCGGGTTCTTCCAAACCGCACCTTCTTTCGTAAACGCTTGGGAGGTCCCCGCGTATTACGAACATTTTTACGTCAAAAAAAAAACAAAAAAATTGTTCAAAATTGGTGATAAAAGAACGTTGCATCGCGTGAGGTTCTCTACAAATTTGTATTCTTACTTCGCCATTTATTTTTTCAATTCGGAGAGCTATTATCCGTGGAATCATTGAACACATTCTTCAAAATGATCTTCCTAATGTTCTGAAACTTTGCAAAATTTATAAATTTAACAATTCATGCATCTTTTCGTTTCTCTAGACTTTTTTTTCACACTTCGTCAGCCCTGTTTCCACTAATCCTATGAAACTTAGCAATTTTGGGACAAATGAGATAAAAATAAGTAACGACCAAACCTTTCTCGTTCGACTCTTTCAACAAATTCGAAACTTTATTGCGCCGAGCTACATAATTGTTTTTTCGTATTCGATTTCAAAGGGCCAAATCTCGAAATTCCGATAACGGATCATTCGTGAAAGGAAAACTGCAAAGAAGGTCGTTTCCATATGCGAAAAGTGGACGGGGCCCACGAAAGGGGCGAAGTAAAAATGGTATTCGAATCTGCTTCGTTCAGACGATTGCATTCAATGTCGAATAGCAGTATCGTAAACACTTTGATCTTCGCTCAAGAATATACATGTAGTTGTGACCCAGAGGCAAAATCCATGTTCGCAATCTCCCCTTTTACCATGCTCTGTACAAGCTAATGGAAAATGTTTGCCAGTCTAGTAATCCGCAGCAATAACGAGAGGATTTTCCATGGATACTTCGTATTTACACGCTTCGAAGGATATTCCCTTTTCCATATGTATTACGTGTTCTTCTATCCAATCAAAACGAGCGTTTTCAGATTTATACGTATATATATATATCATACGCGGAATTCGACGCACCATCGTCCAAGTTTGTACAAGAGTACTCAAACTCATATTCGGTATCATATATCTGAAGAAAAATTCACTCTTTCATTTCTACGTTTGCTCGGTTCGAGGCAAAAGTGAATTTGATATCGTGGAACGAAGAGAAGCACTTCGTTCCGGTAATAATTATCACTTTTTCGATCTCGATGCAAGTATTTTTCCACAAATACGGTCATCGCAAACTCGATATTGAATCTCCGCTCTTCGGTGCAATTCCAATAGAACCGAGAACTTTGTGTTTTGGAGTCAGCTTAATATCGATCGAGGGCAGTATTCAAAAAATTTTGATGTCATTCTGCCTGTGGATCCTAAGAAAATCGTTGAAGATTCATTTTTCTCAAATTATTGAAGTTTGGTGGTTTAGTTTTACAGTGTTTATTTAGGAATCGGATCCTTGAATTTTTACGCTAGGTTTTTCTTGCTGCGATAGTTGGTCCTGATGGACCACAGGTTGAGTGAGCAAGAGAGTAGAAAAAATAGGAAAAAAAAAAAGAGGAAAGAAACAAAACAAAGTACCACACACGCTTTTGTGCGTCCCCTCAGACTTGGCGCCGGTAATAAGCTCGAGGGTCGGAATGACGAAAACGCGTCTCGAGGGCCACCCTCGTAGAGCACCAAAATCACACATCGTTCTCGACCCCTCTCTCTACTTTTCATCCGGTCTCCTTCCTTTCTTCCTCCCTTTCCCCGCCCCTTTTATCGTTTCTAATAGGGCTTTTTGCTCCTTCTATGTATCCTGCATCTTCCGTTTTCTCGCAGCTAAATAATAAAATTCTCTGCAAAAAGTTTTTTTTTTTGTTTCTCTAATTGCTAAGCCTCGTTTCGCTATTGCTACCAATAAACATTGTCAGCTGGTGAAACAAGGGTGCGCTGCCAAAATAAAAATCATTCGAGTCACGTTTCTCCGAATTCCTGGCACTCCAATGATCCTTTTTTAACATTCCCTTAATCTGTAAAAAAGAAATTCCATCGAAACTTGGTCCTCGAAATTGTATTTCAAGACTGAAGTACAGAATCTTTGTATCCGATTAACGTTCCTTCGGATCGAGTACTTCGATAAGGGAAGTTCAATCCGTCGAACGAAGATGAATTTCCTTCTACACGAAGAGGCCTTAACTCCATTTCAGAAGGATTCATTTCTTTTCAACCATTTCAAAAGGTTTTCGTTAAAGACTATTTGTTTCTCATATTTATTTTTTCGACTCTCTAACGAAATCAACATTTTCAACGTCGTAACAGTAAAAAAAAAAAAGAAAATAAAAAAAACAAATCTATTCGTCGTTCCGAAACCGTAATGAGCATAAATCTCGGTCTTGTCGCTTGAGAGCCCTTAAGAATAAATGATCTTGAAACATCTTTTCAGATCTCTCGCCAAGGCGTCTCTTATTTTTACCAACTCCAACGAGAATTATGAGGGAAGACGCCTTATCTCGCGCGATGTTTCGCCGCTCGAAAGTCCGGATTTAACATAACGTATGACGACTTGTACAATAAATATAACCGATATTGTTTTTTCTCTCTTACATTCAACAAAAGTCCGGTCGAGATGCAGCTAAATCCTTCACAAATCGTTTTCACTACGCTCGAGTGACTGAATCACGAGAAATAAATTGTGCGTTTCTGTATGGGTATAATAACATTTTTTACACAATCATTTATTCTCACTCACTCTCTCTCTCTCTCTTTTCATAAAGATAAATATCCCCGCGATGACTATTTTCGCTCCGAACGTAATGATCAATCATCAGACTTCATCCGAGTGAACAAAAGTCAAGAAATTTTCCATACAAATTGAATTACGCGGAAATGATAATGTTCGCGTCATCGATACACTGACTTTATTATTTAGAAATATAATTTGCAGTCGCATATCGGTTACTGAAATAGAACAGAATTTTTTGGAATCTAAAGATATGAAGAAGCATTGTATATCCCGAGTGCATACGTTTTTTAAAGAGACAAAATTTCCGAGTGGCTAGAGAGATCGCGGTGGGCGGTGAAAAAGCGTCTTGTATATATGCCGAGAGAAGGCCGCGGCGAACGCCACACGCGGATTTCTTATATTCTTCGAAGTTGCGAGGAGCCCAGTCCGACAAATCTAATAAAGGGGTTATTTTACAAATCCCCTGAGGGCCACCGACGTAAACGCGTGTAGAAAGAGAAGAAAAAAAAAAAACGCTGAAAAAACGAAGGAAAAAAAAAGGAGAGCGAAGCTCGGACGTTAAAGCAGCCATTTGGACAAATTGACCTATCTGAGCTCGATGCTTAAGGGCATTTTGTCCCGTTCGCTCGACAATTATCAAATTAACTTTATATTTATGATCGAACCTAATATCCGACCGGTGTGTCTAAAAAAAACAGACGACCAAGCGCTCTATCGTATATCACTCCTTTCGCTTCTCTCTGATATCGCTCATTTATTTTATAACTGCAACGAACATCCTCATCGTTCATCATTAGGATTCTTTTTTGTCGTTTAATCGCTTGTATTTTTCGGAGATTGGTTCGTGTTCTTTGAATCAAAACCATAAGAATAGCGGTTGAAGATGTTATCACGAAAGAAATCACGAATTATGCCAGTTCCATTTGTTTTCATCCTCCTGTTTCCACATTTATGTTAAAGCTCCTATCCTCATTGGAATATTAAATGAATATTATGTTAGATAAAAATTTTGTTTCACATTTGCTGATCATTTTATTGGCACACGTACAGCAGTTGTAATGAACAAGTTGTTCAGTATTTCAATGAAAATGTTAAACCACGACGTTGCTGAAAGTTATTTATTGTTTTTTGAAGCGATTTTATCGCGATTATCTCGGTCCTCTTTGCACGGATGGTAAATTTCAATATCGATAAAAGTGTTTTTCGATGCGTTTGCAAAATGATAGTCATCAATATTCACGGTTGAAAAATGTCCACTCATCAAATAGCTGCTTGTATCCGAGGAGAAATAGGAAGGTTACAATTTTTTGAGTGGTGTTGGAAGTGAAGGGACTTTTTCGATTTGATCCGCTGGTGACATTTTCAATTCTCTTTCGTTCGTCTGAAAATTTTAAGTAGGAGAGATCGTCGGGGTTTTCAGGGGTGGAGGAGGTGGAGCGCGTTCGATGGTTTTGATGCTGGAGACTACTACAGTGACAGAGGGAGAGAGTGGGAGAGAGAGAGAGAGCTCACTGGAACACTCGAGGCAAATCCTTTAAAACGTCCTGCCAGTTAGCGCCGGGTAAACCGGAGGCTCCGTAAGCTCCCACGAAACTCACCTCTGACGAGCTACAGATCTCTCTCTCTCTCTCTCCCTCTGCCTCTTCGCAGCATCCTTCTCAGAAATCAGCTGAGAGGAAGCCTTCGATCGGCGAGCCTTTCAAACTTTATTCTCCCCTTTTCTTCAGCGATGCCCTTTTTTTTATCTCTTCTTTTCTTGCTCAGCTTTTTTCTTTATTTTAAAAACCCTCTCCTGGTAAAAACTCTCTTACACGTGAAAACAGCAATCCAAATAGCAGGCTGAAACGTTCGATCATCAGCATTGAGCGTTGTTTCCTCTAGTCGCTCAATTCCCATTCAAAACTCGTATACGTATATCAAACTCATTTGTTAAATTCATAATTACGTTGCCAAATACGGATATGTGGGTCCATTCAACTGTCGATTTAAACCGCATAAAGGAAAAGAGAAAATTGAAACTTCAAAAAGCATCCCGAAACTGTTATATACATCCCAGCAGGGAGGGAGGACAGGGCGGAAGAGTGGGAGGGGGAGGGGGGGTCGAGGGTTCCAGAGGGTGAAAGAGACAGAGGATGCGGAACGACAACGGCAGTGCGACAAATCCACGACAGCGGAACGAGACCCGCGAATTTTCCGACCGTAATCCCACTCTTGGTGCAATGTGGAAAGGGGCCGAAAAAAAAGGAGTGAAACGGGGCAAGAGCTGAAAAGAAAAAAAAAAAAAAAAAAAAAAAAAGAGAGAGAGAGAGAGATGAAGAGAGCGAGAGAGGGCACGTAGTAACAGAAACCGGGAGAGCAGTTTCACCACACGTGCGCATACAGATATTCCGTTTTATATGTGTGTGTGTGTGTGTGTGTGTATAATCGGGTAGGTTACGTCAATATAGATATAAATTTGTAGAAGAGTGCACCAAGCGATTCCAGCAGGGAGCATCGTAGCGAATGAAAAGTTGAACATTTTTCGCGAAAATGCGATGACGGAGCTTGTGTGTGGATCGTCGAGAAAAGGCGAACGTACATATATATTTATGTCAGTTTGTATATATATATGTGGCTGGTTGATTGTGTTTGTATAAGATTGGTTGAAGGGCGGGTTGTGAAAAAAGGGGAGAAGAACTGTGAGGCACAGGGAGGCAGAGAGAGAGAGAGAGAGAGAGAAAGGGGCTGAAGGAGGGCGTTGAAAACGAAGGGGTGTTCGAAAGATCGATTTTTGGAGAACGCAAAGTGGAAAGAAAGAGGGAGAGAGAGAGAGAGAGAGGATGAGAGGCAGAGAGTAACAGAAGCTCGCTTTCTTTGTAGAAATAATTTTTTTTTTCTGTACCGAACGAGAGGCTGGAAATAAATGGGACTATATTTCTTACAATTGCACCAAAGGGTCCGAAAAGTCCCTATCTCTGGTCGCGAATACGGACCTGCTGGTGCGGAAAGAAAAGGAGGCAAACTCTCTGCAAAGTCCCGGGAACTTGAGCCACTGTGGAAAAAGAGAGTTA
Source organism: Campoplex capitator (assembly GCA_037576405.1). Lineage (NCBI taxonomy): Eukaryota > Metazoa > Arthropoda > Insecta > Hymenoptera > Ichneumonidae > Campoplex > Campoplex capitator. The sequence goes on along the minus strand of JARBWI010000032.1, from coordinate 98,812 downwards.
TAATATATAAATGAATAGATGATATACAGTTATATATATATATATATACGTTTGAGGGTGGATGGGAGTGAAAGAGCGAAACGGCGAATCGTCGCCGCAAAAACCGATAATTAATTCGGTCTCTTCTCCGGACTCTTCCAGGCTTCCGTTGTCCCGTAGAAACTCGTAGAGGATGCGACATTTTATTTTTTCTCTCGAGTTTCTCTCTTTCATTTTATTTTCGAATTATTCTCGAAATCCATTCAGTTTTCGATTACTTCATTAGTTCGCGGACACCGGAGTCGCGTTTTCATCTTTTACAATGCCAATCTCTTTTGTTGAAGAACGTCGAGTAAGTTTAAATAACTGGATGATGTACAGAATGTTTTTTTAATTTTTAATCAAACGATCTTCCAGTCCAAAAACTGTGACGTACCCAATAAACAAAATCACAATTTCTTGAAAATTTATAATTTCATACATTTTTCTAGTGCATAATTTCAGCCGAATAATCGGTTGAGCGAACTTTTATAAATTTGCAAGAAATTATGAATGAATTCGTTTGGTAAATCGTATATTCGGTATTTTTTTTTTTTTTTTTACTGTTCGTTTATGTTTGCTACATATTATACTCTCCTTATCCGAGCTTCAGTGGTTACACATTTTGCGGTGTTATTCACGATCGTGGGATGAGGTGCATGAGTAGAGCTCGCTGGGATTTGGGAAGAAAGCTCGGCTGACCGCGGACAACAGCATTGGTTATATAATACGTATCATATATATATATATATGTATAAATATATAGAGATCGAAGTGATCTTCGTGCCGGTACCGATGCGGTGAATATACCGTGTGTTCAGTGGTATAACGTGATTGGAGCTCTTCATGTTGTAGAGACGAAGAAAGAGAGAGGGAGAGAAAAGAGGAAAGGAGAATTCCGATTCTCATCCCGAAAGCTCACTCGCTCTTACGTCGTAATAAACGTCGCTTGAGCCTTCTACGAGACTCAAAGCTTTTCGTGGCTGATCTTATCGATCCACCTGTCCCGACTTCCTTAATCGTCCAGCTCGATCGCTTTTCTCACTCTCCAGCTCGTCCTCATAAACCATATGTATCTCTGTATATGTATACACATTCGAATACGTTTGAAAAGAAAAAAAAAAAAAAAAAAATCCGAAAGATTTCAGCACGCCAAATCTAAATTTATATGTTGAAGAAGGAGATCCGCGAGAAACATTTAACAGTTTTAGACATTACCTCAATCTCGACCGCGATTCGCCGAAATAATAAAACATTTTTCCTGAAAGCACTAAGAAAAATGAAACTTTTTTTCAAAGAGAATTTTCGATGAGGAGCGATGTACTCGATTTCATTTCTCGTTCGTTTGTTTTTAGATTTCAGTCTCGTTGAATTTTTATTTCGCTAATGTTTCTTACGGCTTAAGCTTCGAGCGTTGATAAATGTTTTTGCACGGGATACAATCCTGTTAAAGCCCCGGAAAAAATATTCGAAAACACGAGATCGTCCCCGGATGTTTCAATCTGTTAGCACGTACGGGACTTCCGGAAATGAGAATCGATCGATCGTTCGCCCGTATATACGCACCCTTCCCGAGGGTTGATCCTCGTTTCGCGTCTCTCATGTCTTTTCTCCACTTTTTTCGAGGCCCCGTTCCCTCCTGCTTTTCTGCACTTTGTACATCAGAGACTAAAGAGCGAAGGCGGCTAAAACGTATACGGTAGCAAAATTTTTTAGTGCTTTTTTTTTTTCTCACCAACACCGAGAGTTTTCGTTGCGGTCGATGGGTAGAATCAGCGAAATAAATGACTGGAGAAAGAAGAGAGGGTAGAGAGAGAGAGAGAGAACGTTGTAATTTAATCGACAAACTATTTAGGTCAGTTTGCAGGGGGTCGCGAGGTGGACGAGATTAAGGGAGAGTCGAGCATCATTTTGTGGCTCCTGCATTATTATTATTATATACGATCGTGTGATTGGGGTGGGCACAAACGAAGGATGAAAATGGGTCGACATTTTATAATGTTCAAGTTGGCGCGATGAGGATCCAACGCGATAGATGTAATTCTGCGTAGTAATATTCTTTCTTAATTTTAATGACGAATCAAATATTTTTCGAAACAGTTTGAAGGCGATTCTGATTCATGAGGTAGTTGGAAATTTGTTTTCGTTGATCCTTAGAAAATAATCGGTGAAAAAAATGATTCATTTTGACGAAGGGGCAATATATTAAGAGATAACGCGTCTTCAAGACAGGTATGGAGTCTGATGATAGACTCGTCGTTCCGGAGAGTTGTCATTGCGGAAAGTTAGTCACCGGAAAAGTTATTATTCGGAAGAGTTGTTCCCAGAGAGGAGGTTTGTATTGTAGTAGGAGAGTTTTTCCGGAAGACCTGTTTTCTGGCAGACTTGTTCTTTGGCTGAGTTGTCGCGAGAGGGCTTGTTTTCTCGTAAAATTGTTTGCTGGAGTATCGCGTCCAAGGGAGAGAGAGAGAGTGAATCAGCGGAGGCGAAGAATCCTAAGTATGTCATCAGAAAGGTCATGAAAAAACTATATTTCGGTTGTCAGGGATATTAAATAGACAGAATGGGACGTGGGACAGAAAAAAAAAGAATGGGTCAGAAGCGAGATACGGTATGAGGGTAGAAAACAAACCGGAAGTTGGATAAAATCATTCAATTTTCCTCGGCTATTTAATAGCCAGAAGTTCTCGTACTTCTCTTTTTCGATTCTACGTTCTTCGGTCCCATTTCTTAATCATTGATCGTAGTGAAAAAAAAATAAAATTGAAAAGAAAAGAGATAGGACTGGGTTCCTTTATTGCGAAATCGAATTCTAGTCAGGAGCGCAACGTAACTGTGTTTTCGCAGTCGTTGCATCTCCCACCCGGTTGATTTTTCTTTCGTTTTTCACGGTGTTTCGGTTAACCTCGCCCTTTACCTCGGTTACCCCAGGCACTCAGCCAGTTTCCGTCGTCCTATGTAGAGTAGGCTTTGGTCTTCACCGTCCTGGTCGTCGTCGTCGTCGTCGTCGTCGTCGTAGTCATCTTCCTTATTGCTACGAAAATCGAATTTCTCTTGCCCGGAAGTCTCGTGAAATTGTGTCTCTTTTTCCGATATTAATTTTCTCTTCTCTTCTTTTCCTCTCTCGTTCTCTACGAGAGAGAGAGAGAGAGAGCGAGAAGGGACACGCTGTTCATCATGTTTCGGGGTCGTACTTGCGATCCGCTTCGTCCCTTTACTCTTCCTTCACTTTGCAAAAGTTCAGTGAAAAAAAAAAGATATGCGCCAATAAAAGTTACTTAATACAATATAAAGTAGAGAGAATATATGGGCTTCTTTCGGTCTTGGCAACCCGAGCGTCTCTCGTTATTTTACCATATTTATGACGAAACCATCGTAAATATGGTAATACAAGTAATTTAATGTAGTTCGCGCGCAAAAGCTTATGTCCTGTTACGTTTATGAGTTTTCGTTTTTTCGTTTAGATGAATTATCCATAAATCATTGGAGACGATGGTGAAATTTTATTGGACTCAACGTCCTCTCCATTTCCAATTTCATATTCATTCGATCGTAATTGATGGTAATTATTATTTTAGATTTTACAGCAACATCGATTTAAGGGATCAAAATCTTTCAACGGTGTTGATTGTCTGATTTGAAAAAAATAAAATGGCTGTAAACTTATAAAAGTGAAACTGTAAACCAATTTTGCACTTTATCGAAAAAGTATGAAACTGTTTGCATTCCGACAACCTGAGCTTTGGCATCATTTATATTATCACATAAAATAACGATCTGCTCCGTAAATTTCACTTTTGTATATAGCCTGTAATTCTAAATTTACATTCGATATTCTTTATTCGACGCGGACATTTAGATCGGGAAAACTTCTGATACTAAAGAAGCAATCTTGTGGGGATTCGAACGAGAATAAAATTTTGAAATTTAGCTCGATCATAATGTTGGGAAATTCGATTTTTTGTGTGCTTCTTTGGTCCTGAGGATTTTTATGGCTGTGATTTTTTTCAGCAACATCATTCTTTCAGTGACATATAAATATTACAGATGCGTCTTCGTCACGTCTTTAGGCTTTAGTCTCTTCGATTCCCCGACACCTCTCTCTCTCTCTCTCTCTCGTTTGGTCCATGCCAGTGCACTTTACCAAAGTCTCGAGACACGGTGTGTACGACCTACATTTTCGCTCGAGCGGTCAATATTCCCGGCCTTCTCCTCCGCGAATCATCTCGTTGCCGTTTATACCGCTATCCTCGTCGTCGGCGTCGCTGTCGTCGACGTCGTCGTCGTTGTTGGGGAACGTTACTCGCTGCGGACGTTAAACCGCCTTTCGTAATTAGTAGGGTAAAGCGGATGCCGGGCAAACCGCTCTCTGGAAACCCAAGGCTCTCTCTAGACTCCCTGCCACCGAGAGCTCTTCCCCTCTCTTGGCGGGCGCTTCCTCCGCGTCTTATAACGCGCTTTGCGAGAGAGCCCCGCGCTAGTTTGCAAAAATTACGATATTTTATATAGATATATATATATATGAATATGCGGCGAACGTTTCCAAAAGTTCGCTGCTAATTGAAAGCTTCAAACGGCAACAGAACCGTGGAAAATTACGGAATTGTGAGGAATTAAGGGAATCACAAACCACAGCATTTTTCGATATAATTGCTTCAAAATTTTCGCCGTAAATCCCACCAACTTTCGTCTTTAAATTACGCCCAAAAATTATACGAATCCATGACCCAAATTTACTAATTGAACGTTTGGAGAAATAATCTGATTTCGTCTTATATCTTAAGGGGTGAGGACTAGTCAGCTGTTTCAAAAAATTGTTTTTTGCATTTTTTCGAAGTGCTGCATTTCAAAAGTATTTTCTGAACATTTTATACAAATCGGAGCATTATTTATGAAGACAAACAAATTTGAGCGCAACCACCTCGAGTAGGTAAGAGTAGATAGGAAAAAATCGCTTCTGCTGCAGTTGCTAAGGCGCAGAAAGGTTCACTTCACAGTTCCGGAAAGTATGATTCAATGTAAGTCTAAAAATATTTTTTTTTTTTATCTGCATGTGTCGAATTTTTACAAAATGGCGGATGTTCAAAGTCAAGTCTTGTTTTTCGACCAAAATAGAAAAACGAAAATAGTCGAATATCCTCAGAGCGCCATTGGTACAAATATGATAAGACAGGCAAGTTATAATATTTCATCGAAAAATAAGGTTTCTCACGGAATGGTAAAAAATTTCAGCATCGTGTATTACTTTTTCCTTGAAGATTGGAAAACAAATACACGAATGGTAGATTCGGGATCCTCTCTCGTGAGCCAGGGGGTTGGTGCGCAAAGAGAAATCTTGGCATTTTGACCAACGTGAGATTTTCTTTGCTCGCTTTTTATCTCTATATATCCTCTCGTCTTCCTCATTTCACCGGAAGCCTGTCTCGGTGCTACAAGCTCTCTCATTTCTTCGAAAAAATCTCTCTACTTCAATCGAGTTTTCACTCGGATGTAGTACGTACGCCTACACGTACATGTGAAAATAGTATGTGTTCTTGAGGCTCGAGGATTCGAACAGATACGAAATAAAGAAAGAAAGAAAGGGAAAAAAACTTGTTCCGAAACCTCATATCCCCCGTTTTTCGACGTTTTCCATTGCATCTCGCCCTCTCGAAATTGAATCCGAAGAAAATTTGAATCTCTTCGAAATTCTCTAGTCTGTTGCTCCCTCGACGTCTCAAAATCTCTACGTTTCATACACATATATCTCTCTTCTTTGAACATATATTCACCGGTGGATACACGTACACAAGTATCGTATTTTCTGCGCGACAGATATAAATCATTCTTACATAAAGGAGAAAGTTGTTTATCACTATCCTTGCAGTTAATCTCTTCAGTTCCCCCTGGTCCATCTATAACCAAACTGAAAAAACGTAGTTTCCTATTTTTTTTTTTTCCAAACTCATTCATCCTCAGAATCAGTTCAGGCACGTATCGATTCGGAAAAACTTGAAACATATTGCTTCTTTTTCATGAATCTGACACTGTTCAGCACTATTATTTTTGACTGCTGATTTGTAGAAAGGTTAAAAAAGAATTCCCTCACATTTTTACAGCTCGAAACGTGCACGAACATCAGGGCGTTTTGAGATATCCGAACGACGACAACTTCGACATTATTGAAAGAAAAAAATCGTATATTTTCATTCGCAACATGAGGGTGTGAAATCCCGAATTGCAATAATCCTATACAAATATCCTAAATGCATACTTTCACGTTTTCAAAACACCCACACACACGCAGACGCACGTATTTATATACATGCACAGAGGCGGTGTATACGAGAGAAGATCTCGTTGAGTGGAGCAGCAAAACGAAGACTGGAGGTTAGTGAGCCGGTACGAAGAGACGGAATTTCGTGAAAAGCACATCGTCTAGCGAGCGTACCAAAGTGTCGACGACAGAATGTTGAGAGCGAAACAGGATCTCGAGGGATTTCCTTCCGTATCAATGATATAAACAAGTAAAATATATTTTCGCTGACTGGTTTGACGCCTTCGCTCTACTATTTTTTTCTTCCGTATGACGTCTGAGCGAGTACAAATCGGAGGAATTTGTAGCTGGAACCTTTGTCTCAAGAGCGCCAAACTTCCGGTTTAGAAAAATAGAAAAAAGAAGAAGAAGAAAAAAACATTAATGCGGTTGGTTCTTGTCGCAGGCTCGTGCTCTGTGACTTTTCTTATCGCGGTGCCTCGATGCAATCCAACGCAACCACGCACGCTCATATACCCACACACCATATGGCCGCGGGATGTTAAATCCGCGTCGGTTGCACGTCGAAAGATTAATCTCACGGGGCTTCTGGTTCTCCACTACAACTGCTATGACTTGGTATATCGGACATGATAATTTCATTCATATATATAATCATATACAGATGCACATATATGGGCCATTCTACATTCAATTAATTTTTCCATTTATGTATTCCTCGCATCTGCTCTAATTTGATAAGAATTCTCTCGTTGGAAAAATGAGACTTGAAACAGCGTTCTTCTATACTTCTTGGAATAAAAACGATGAAGAGAATCTTTGCACAGTCGCAAGAACTGTAAAGACTATTCTGTCTGTAATTTAGAGATTTTTTAAAAAATATTCATTTCAAATCACTTTTTGATATTCAAGGTTTCGAGTCAAAGTTGCTTTGAGTTTCAGTATTTTTCCAAAATTTTTCGCAACGATGGTGTCAAAATGGAAATTGCTTTCTTGCTATCGAGGGCTCTTTTGCTCCGCTCTGCGAGCTTTTCGGCCATAATCGAAAATGAAAATAAATTCAAAAATTGTTTATCTTTGTATCGAATCGACAAATTCGTGGTGTCAAACGCGAGAGAGTGTTGTATGGAAATGGTACTCGACTGGAATGGCCCGTACCAAGAATATTTACAGCCTGGTTTATCGAGTAGCTTGCATTTATTTCCAACACCCTCGATCGTAACGTGTTCTTGTTCTGTCGAGTAATATGTATGCGCGACTATAAAAGTTGAGGCAGAAAATGTATCGCGGTGTGGATATATATGCGCCCGAGAAGAAATCGAAGATTCCGTATGTGTATTATCCTGACGAACTGAAAACCGGAAGCTTATCTTTTCCTAGCTTCTCGTCGTCGGTTTCGGTTCGGCAATAACGCGCTATAAATATAGTACATCACTGATAAAATTTCGAACGAGCATAAATAAAAAGATAATGTAGAACCTCAAAGTATGCTTATAACTACGATAATTCTTGCTTCTTTTTAAATATGTTTCGGTATAAATAAACGTACAAATATATACGTAATAAACGATAAGACGAGTTTGTTGCAGAACGAGAGACGTATCTTTGATTTATTTCAACGTATCGAAGTGGTATTTTTTTGAAAAATTGATGAAAAATGATAGGGGTGGAAAAAGGCTGGTTAGAGAGGGAGAAGGAGATAAGACGAGGTCGATCTCGAGGTGACCTCGAGATCGCTGGTATAACACGAGGAGCTGAGAAACTAGAGGCCGAGGATCAAGCCGTGCCAGAACCGATTGGCACGCTTACCGATTTATCGTTATCCGATAATCCTCCACCTCCCCCATCCCCCCCCCCCCTCCCCTCATATACCCCGAAATTATGGAGTCACTTTCTCGGGATAGGACACGTACCGACTCTGTAGTAAAGGAGAAACGGCTCTAGGAAGATGGAAAAGCCAAATGAAAATCGTAACTGGATATCAAAAGGGTTCACAGACGATAGTTTTTACAGTCGTTCTCAGCTCTCGAATATGCGAAAGACGTGAGAAGTTTTTTCAATCTCTAGCTTCTTGAGATATCAATCAAGGACCAAAGGGATTTCGAAGAACAAATTTTACGAACGTATTTTAATGTATTTTTTCGAAGATTTTTCAACTCTCTATCGAATCATTATACAAAAGAAAGCGTTTTTATATCTGCGATGAAGGTGCCTGTTTTTTTTTTTTTTTTTTTTTTTTTCAGTACGAAAAGCAGTTTAGAACCAACAGTTTTGGAAATTTCTATTTAAATGTATGAGGCAAAACTTCATAGATACTTTCAGTAAAAACTCTCCTGAATTCGTCTCGATTTGAGGATCTCGAGAAAATAAGGAGGAGAACATCAATCGTTGGGTCTTTCGCTATTTAACCTCTCAAAAGTAACTTGCTAGGATACGAGACTGTTCTACCTATACACGAAAGCTCTAAGCTCGCGTTCGCTAAAGCTCCCTTTTAATGTTCTCCAGAGTTATAACGAGGGCAAATTTCTCTCTCGCTCTCGAGGCTTTTTGACCCAGGCATATCAGCTTTCTCGAGGGATATAGAGCTTTTTCTCTTCTTCTGTAGCTCTTGGCACGTTTGCCAGCTCTCGAAATTTCCCGCTATGCGTCTGCATGTTCGAATCAATCGGGCCAGCACTTAACCTCCATCAACATTATATTTCATCATTTTTATTAGATCTTTAGATTATTCTCTTCCCTCCATAAGCCTGATAATTCATTGAGCACGGCAAACATTGCCTAAAAAAAAAGTAACCATAAAAGACTCGTACCGAGTACCAGCCCCGAAAATGTCACTTGATTCATTCTTTCTTCTTCAGATCTCATCAGATTTATATCTACGAAAACTGTCTCGAAGTTTTCAACGTCCAAGTACAAACACACACGGAACCGGAACTTCATTTTTCCTCGTATTCGCAAATGAAGAAAAAACATGCTCTCCTAACTCGTACAAAGGAAAGCGATTTTTCTTCAAGTGGAATTCGATCATCACTTAGTTTCACCATTCACGAATATAAATCATTTTCATGCAGAAACAGGCTCGATAAAATATTCATTTCAAATTAACGTTCGAGTCAATTTGTATTGAACTCTTATATGCATTTCTACTAATATATACATGTATATCGATATTTATATAAATCTTGTTTAACACGTTACGTATGCATCGTGATCCTTCGCCATCCAGGATGAGTGAAAAGGTTGGTGAGACACGAATTCAAGAGTGTAGATGTGAATCTGAATCTCGCCTGCCTGCGTTCCATAGAACATACAATTACCCCTTACCCTTTGCTTCTCGATATACCAACTCGGAGCACAGCCAGCTGTCGCGGTAAACTTAACCCTTACAAGTTTGTGGGACAATCCGTTTATGCATATTACAGTTATATAGGTGACACTAGATGCACCTACTCCTCATCCTCGTGTGGTTCATACGACTTCGTCGTGTCTCATAAAATATAATGACGTTACGCGAACAAAGTTCAAGATTACGTGTCGACCCACACACATTCGATCTTTCCGCAAGAAGAAATGAGGCTCCAACCGCCATATTACTTGACTTTGTACATAACTATTAACGTTAACACCATTATACCATCGAAATAATCAGGTTTTACACTTTCAATATTAAAGTGCTATTTCACGCGTGGGTAAAGAAAAAATAACGACAACGACGGATAATTATTTTTTTTTTTTCAATCAATTTATCGTAACGAAGGGTCGAGAAGAACAAGCCACCATTTTTACTGCGTCAGCATTCGCGAGCTGATCTCGGACTAATTTTCTTTGACCACTCTATTAACTCGTTGACCCATTCTATTCGAGGCCCCGCTCTTTTTATATCGTCGTCATTAGTCAAATGGGTTTCCGCGACAACGAGAGTTCGGAAGAAAAAAAAATAACGATTTTTTGTGTCTTTATAATTACTCATCATGTCACTCAAATAATAACTGTTATTTAGTCGTTATTTTTGCGATGTGATTTGACAAAAAAAAAAAAGGTTGACGTTTACGGTAATTACTTGCGGGTTTGTTCGATTGAGATTTTCTCTTTTATAATTGCAACGTTGATAACGAAACGACAAGAAACTACGGCTGGTCTGTTCGAATCGATGTAATCGAAAAGTCCATTTTTCCTTCCCGATGCCTGGTACATAATAGTGCTAACACTGTTTAGACACTTGAGAGCGTTAAATCAATTTACTCGCGAGTCCGACAAACTCGTAACACGGGATCGAATGATATTAGTCTCTTTTGCTTTCTCTCTTTTGCTCTGACCAAGAGAATACACGCTCTTGTCCGTATGCTTTGAACACATCTAAAGAAACGTGCTGTGGCAGGTGGTCGAAGTTTACTGGGAAATGGTATCTCTCGCGTATCGCGATCAACGAACCGCGTCAACGGAATAATCCGCAATTCCTAACTGCATCATTTTTAATGACTCGAAATTTCTCCAACGCGCGCTACAACGTTCAACTCGAACGCGCGCGCCGGTTTATAGCTCGAGAGTTGGGTAAACAAACTTCCTGCTTATGGGACTCTGGAAGAGAGTCTCTCGCGAGTGCTGGGCTTTTATACCAAGTGTCTTCTTTTGAAGAGAGACCACCCGTAATACCGACACGAGTCACGAGATAATCTGCTTACCAAGAATTTTTTTTTTCCCCTCCCGATTTGAGAGTACGTGTAAGAAAAAGTGGAAGCATTAAATCTCGGATTGAACGTATGTTGCAAGAGGAAAAAAATTCTCTCTGAATTGAATATCAGCCCGAGAATCTCGTGGCTGAGGATTCAATCTGGAACGTAAAATCATCCATTAGCGGCTGGATTCTATCAAAGAAAAGTGTTCTTTCCGGGTTTGTGATAACCCAATTTTTTAAGGATAAAAAATGAACCCGTTGAAAGGTAAAAAGAAGCATGGAGATGAATGAAAAGATCGTTAACTTATAAAAATATTTCGTCTCGCTATTCCTAAAAGTTTTTGCAAAACTCGTTGATTCTTTTTAACCCCGTCCGCCCTGCCAGCTTTTCTCATGTATACCGTAATCACAGCCATAATGGGATGAGGTGAAAGAAAAATGAAAAAGTACATTCGACCGAAATGTAAATAGGGAAGAGAACAAAAAATTCGAGGCTAGAGGGTGTTGAGGGAAACCGTGAATGACAGAAAGAGAGAGAGAGAGAGAGAGGACTAAAAAGCAGGGGAATTGAGGAACACAAGAGCTGTGTGCGGGAGTAGTACTCCGTGCGACACAGAGAGTGCGAGAGGACGACCGCGGCCGCGGCTGACTCCGGGTTCTCTATGTGCAAGAATATGTATGTGTGTGTATGTGTGTGTGTGGGTGGGTCGATCGGTATCTAGGTCGCGGGTTTTGGCAGTAGTTATATAGGTTGAAAGGTATGCACACGAGAACGAGAGCGAGGGAGAGAGAGAAAACAAAACCCATCTACCAACCCCCTTTCGAGCCAAACCAGTTACCAACCCACTCTTTAGTACGAGTATAATCAAAATTACTGTAACCAATGAGGAGTCAGAAGCACCACAACGATAGGTGAACAGAAAACGAGTTAAAAAAATTTCCTTGTCATGAGTCATGAGTCGAAGTTCAAAATCTGCAATGTCAAAAACCGCGATAGAAACTTGTCGCAGAAAAATTTGGGCGAGAATTGGGTTTAATGTGGCTCTTGTTTTATTTTCTCAAGTTGAACGAATCCGTTGTACGCAGGCTCGAAGCGGGTTTTAAAAAAAAATTACTAACTTCATTTAGTGCAGTTATTAGGACTCCAGTGCAGTGCAAGCACATGTGAGAATCGTCTTAAAACTTTGGTTGACGGTTATTGACTCTGGGAGATTCTCTTTTTTGGCACGCTATGCAATATCCCATTTCTTTTGTGAGTCAAATGCAATTTTCTTGAATGACGCTTGAATCATATGCCGCTGGGGCTCGTGGGCTTTTTGCCTCGTGGTCACCCCGCGAAAAGACGCGGTTCTCGTCTTCACACAAGGCGACTGAGTGCATTTAGAAACCTTCGAAGCTTTTTTCGTTTCACTCTCTCTTGGGAAGATTGCAGAATCATAAAGACAGCAACGAGAACTGATGGAGAAGCTCGACTAATTCCCGTCAACTTCTCTGACATTGTGAAGAAAGAGCTAGTTCGCTGGATTCGCATTATCGTTTTTCTTTCAATCCTTTTTGTTTTCTCTACTCGTTCGCTGCTGACAATGATAATACATCAAACGCTACCACAAGATCATGCAACATCCTCAGACCCGAAAATACTGAGTGAGAATATGCATTTATGAAGGAATTTCTCTACAGAGTCTCTATGGACTTTGGTAACTGTCCAGATTTCGTATGCTGGTCACTCGCTCTGACATATTTCTCCCAGCGAGACACGCTCCCCGGCTATTCTTAGGTCTGTACAACAGATGTTTGTTCCTAACATCACGCTTTCTACAATGTCCCGCTGTATTGGTGACATTGTGTCTTGACTCATCAGCTTTTGGATTCATTATTTTCGATTTATGGCTACCATTACAAAAGCCCAGCTATTTCCTTATTCGTAAACATAAATCTTATAAATGTCGGTTCATTAAGAGACACACCGTGCCTTATTTTTGAAAGTCGCAAGCATTCTAACGTTGTTTATTCCAAGCCATTTTGCTTTTCAGCCAATGTTATTTTTTTCGTCTGCCACATTGCCCCCATACATGGAAGCACTCGATCCAAGTTGTTTACTTTCAGGGTAGTTAAAATCAGACGAACCAAGTAAACTCGTTCTCTCAATTGTTAGATGCCCAAGAAAAAAAATATCTCTTTTTCCCTCCGTATAGTGAATCCGCACTAGAATTTAGACTCTTGTGTCAATCGAGCGTTTACCAAGCTAATTTCTCTGTATGGTCTTCCGAAGTCAAACGACGAGTCTCGACCGATCAATCGACTTTGAACGAGTTGTGTTGTTCGACGTGGATTATCAATGGCATTATATGTTTTACTGATGGCGACGAGAAACCGTTGAACGCAGGATAATCAATTCAAAGAGGAAACTTGAACGCAAGTTTCTCTTGTAACACTCGAGATACAAGCCCATTGATGTTTAATGATCATTTATACGGTGGCACGTATCAGGTATACAGATTGTGGACACGGTAGAAACATGAACTTCGATATGTATATATATATCCATGCATGCATGCATCTGTGAGGTGAGCTTGGTAAGTATAGGCAAGCTGATGGTGCCGCTCGCTGGGTATATCTACCCGATAAGGCTTAGCCTTGTTAGTAGAGAAGGGCAAGCAGGCGAGATTAGCTCTTCCCTACGTTAATCCTTCTTCTCTCTGTCTCTCTCTCTCTTCAATTAAAATCTTTTGTCGCTCCTTTCTGCAGTGAGACATATAGTTCGGTGCGATCGAAATTCATTTTCCATTCTTTTAGATTAACTTCTTGATTACTTGATTTTCAAAATGCATTGTACTCGATAAAGTATTTCATTCGAATGCTATCATTACCGAGTGATCTTCAGGACAAAATCCTACGGGAAATGAAGAAAAGATGATATCGCATAATTTTCTCTCGCAATGAATTCATTCGAGAGCTTCATCATTTCATATCTACCAATCAACTTCTCTGTGTAAGCTCTCTTGTACTTGAGCTGGAAAATTTCATTACCCAACGCACATATCCAACTCTCTCGACCTTTTCGTTTCTCTTTTGTGAGAAATTCTCGAGAACGTAGATACTATAAAATATTTTTTCTTGTGTGAAAGGTTTTTAAACCTCATCGGGAAACACTTCTCTTGTGTTTCTGCTCATCTTCCAGCAGCAGGAAATAGTTCATCATGTTGGATATAAAAGGGTAGTAAAAATGCTATTGGATTAATGGACTTGGCCATGTGTAATGGGGTTGATCATGTGCAGTCATGCCTATTCAATGTCTTCAGTATTAAAGACTGTTCGCCAACGGAAATGTGCTCTTTAAAATTTAGGGCTTCGTCTATGGGGCATGTAAGATCGAACTTAACAAATATATTATTTGGATGCTAAACGTTACAAATTGGAAAAACCTTTACACACATTTAAATGTTACTTCTCGCAACTGAAACGAGAAGCTTGGAAAGAAGTTTTGACAACGATTAAATAATTATTCGAGTTGGAAGAACGATGTAGAGACGAAGAAACGAAGAAAAAACTGGACTATAAGGAAGTCCAGTTTCGGGCGTGCGAGACAACACTAATTTCGTCAAGTTTTGCTACCTCCAGGTTTCTCCTCTCTTGGTAGCACAACCCTTGAGCGAAGAAAGTTCTTCAGTTTCTCAAGAAAAAGTTGTTGAAGACTTAGAGGGGTAGGGAAAGGGTTGGAAAGCGATAGTTGAGGAAAAGTTGAGGCAGGCTGCACACCGCGGTGACGAGAGAGTCGAGTCGCAAAAAGAAGACGGACCGGGTAAGAAAAGAGCGAGAACAGAGTTCCTTATCGTTAGTGAAACGTTGAGAGGTCCCTTCGACTCCTTAAATTGGACGATCTTCTCAGCTCTCTTTTCCATCATTCTTTCTCACTTTCGTTTTATCGTCTCTATCATTTGAACCATCTCTTTTTCAGGCCTTCTCCTTTGCTCGGTTTCTTGGCATGATTTTCTCTAATTTTTCTTTCTCTATCTTACGTCTGAGCATTTTGTTCCTCCGCCATTTTCTTTCGATTTCAAGTTCCTTTTTTCTCGCTCCTCCAATTTTTCTTATCACCACCTCGAATTATCTCGTTCGCATTATTTATATTTTTCTACGTACTTTTCCCGAGCTTTGATGCGACACTAATTTTGTCGCCTAAGTCCATTCGACGCTCTTAATCTTCTCGTCCGGCCTCTGCGTTCTCCACTCTCTTTCTCTCTCGATCTCTTTTAATGTTGCTACTATCATTGTTTGTATAATTCTTTGAAAACATGCTAATTTGGACATAAATGAAGCTATGCTACTAGATATTTAACTTCGCGACGAGACTCCATCGCGTTTCTATAGATATATCAAATCAAACAGAATCTAATTAAATCCTTTCCATTTTAATTTCTTTGCTCTTCCCGATTCTAATTCTTTATTGTCTCCAGAGATGTTATCCTCGCTCTCTTCCTTCGAGATCCAATTTTTTTTCCATCGTCGAGTTATTTTCTCTCCTTTTTTAGCAAGTCTATCAATGATTTTCTTCTCTCTTTCCCATCGTATTATCGCTCTTTCTCCGCTTCTATTGAAACTTTCGACCATAGAGCACATTGCCCTTTCGTAGGAAGAGGGAGGGAAGGAGGAAGAGAGCGAGAGAGAGAGAGAGAGCGACTCCGAGGGATAGTGTATTACAGTAAGCCCTGGTTTCGAAGAGACCGGCGCACCGTGGGGTCGATATCCAAGCACTTTGAAGAGCAGTTGCTGCACCTCGAGAGCACAGGCGGAGGCTTTGCCGCACCAGCAATGCAGTCTGCTGCAGGTTCACGCCGCGCTTATCTATCATGTACCGGTCTCGCTCGTTTCTAACAATATAAACTGGTCGTGTGCGCCTGATGCACCGGTGCAACCAAGAGAAGCGGAATAAGCAGTCGCTCCACCTCATCTCTATCCTGTATATTCAAATTTTCATTCATGTTTATTTCAGCATCGCTCAACTTCGATAGCAGTCTCATTGATTCGTTTTACCTTCATTACAATTTCAATGATACAACACGTTACCGAGTCAATTATTGATTCTCGCTAATGACTGCTTTGCCATCTTTGATTCATTCGTTCGTTTTTATCGTCGTATAAAATAGATTTTAACGATCGAATACTATGTTGTTATCGCTCAGAAGTCGATGAGTAACTGAGCCAACAGGTTATTTTTTATTTGATGTTTTGCTGATTTTACAAACTCGTATGGACACTTCCAATCTTATCGCGGTAGAATGAGTTGAAAGGAAATGTTTGTATAATTTGTTTTTCGAAATAGAATTCTGTCTGTTATTTTGCATACGCGAGTGTTGCTTTGTGGCAGGGAATAAGCGTTTCCCTTTCCTGGACCTTGGTCTTTGGCACAAGGGTTCATATATGGAAAACCATCCTTGGAAGGGTCAATACATTTTTAGAGAAGAGGTCAGGGACCGCTCGGCCAAGACTGTCTTTACTCGTATGTTTGATTTTTTTCTTTTTTCAATATTTTTACGGTGGACTCTTCTCTTTGCTGGAAGCATAAACTCTGAGAGAGTCCCCAGGCACTCTTTCTTTTGCCATTTGTGACTTTAAGAACCCACAGTGGCTGTCGTCAAGATCGTACAGTTGTGCATTTTCTTTTTTGTTTTGTTTTGTTTTTTTTTTTTTTTGTTTTTTTTTTCAACTTCGTGACCGTTCGTATATGCACAAACACGTATATGCGGGAACTTCGAAATGGCCAAGACGGGTGAACACCCCCGTTCGTTCTCGAGACACTTTGCGGCGACGAGATGCATAATTATTACGAGCCAAAACGTCAGCCTCGTACTCTCGACACTCTCTCACTGTGTTCTTCTGTGTATTCTCTCTTTCTCTTTTCCCCTCACTTCGCCCCTCTTTCACTTGCTTTCTCAGTCTAGGCCCGCTACTGAAAGAGTTGAAAGGACGCGAAGGTAATTTAACGCGTATATACGACCCACCCCACAAAGCATCTTTTATTCTCGTTGAGAGTACGCTTCTCATATTCCCAACCCCCCTAGCTTCTCAGTCCTCGTTGCTGTGATAAAAAGTGCAAAGCGGATATAGGAGCCTTTGAGTTTTCCCGAGAAAAGGAATAAAGGGGATGCGGAGGGGAAAAAAAAGAAGAAAAATGCGAGAGAAAAAAAAAGGGAAAAGAATTTAATCGCGAGATCCGAATGAAATTTTATCGCTTCAGTCTCGGTCGACGCCTGCAGCATCGTTTTTATCTTTTTTTTTTTTTTTTTTCCTGCACTACGTATACGTTTTTATGTCAAACGATCCGCACATGTCACGACGTCAAGTCAAATTTCATCTTTTTTTTTTTTCATCGTCCTGGAATGATCAATCGTCGAGGCCTATGCCTCGCGCACAGATTCGATTCTTATCTACGCGAGAAAACAAAAAAAATTGCCGATCCTCTCAATCGTCATCGGATGATTTATCGCTAACATTTTACGCAGATAGTTCTCCCGGGCCTCGAGAAACCTCTCGTGCGCTACTTGACACGTATCCTCTCGAACAAAACCGGAATATCCTAACGAGATTGCAATCTCGTGCTTCTAGATCGATTGAAAAGTTGTTGAAATCTTCGTCGAAAGTCTACCCGATGCTCTCGAAACGCACTGACGTCTTGTTATCCAATTTCGTTTGGACGGATTAACGGGCTATCAATCATGAGAGATGCGATCAGCTTCTTCGTTCTACGCCACGCTAAATCTTTGATAAGTGACAGAATAGAGGTCGACTTAACACTAGACAAGTTCTTGTAACTTTCTGTTAGCTCGAATGAATGCATCAAAGATGAATGCATGTTTTTACTTTTTTCATCCGTTACTATGGCCGACTTTTGCAGTCGCTCGGATTCGATTACTTTTTAATCAATTACTCGTAATAACAATCCTAATGAAATGAATAATACCAGTGCAAAACGTACATTCAGGTCGATCTCGTTCTACAGAATGATAATAATAAAAAAATACTCACGTAATATTTGTGCTGCAGAGACATAGCTTCTTTCCTCCCACCGACACGTAGTTCTTGTTAAGAACCCAATGATGATATGTTTTTTGGTGACGATGATGTTCAGTCACAAAAAGCTCGTTCCTCGAATCCCAATTATTACGAAGCATCAGCTTTATATCCTTATTTTGTTAGCTTACTATTATTATTTATTGTCGTTTGAGTTAACCTCGAATTTGATATATCTCAGGACATTGTTGAGCTTCAATTGAATTGGTTTGATTATAAATTCATCGGTGTCGCAGTGCTCCGCGTCGATTTGAAAGAGAAGTTGTGTCCCGGGCATATAACTTCCTGCTGTTGGTGTTCCCGGTGCTCGAGACATTGGGATTTGTCTGATGTCTCTTTCATCGGGATTCATTCCCGGACTCTGTGGGACACGTATTATGCACTTGGTCGTTTTTGTTCGACGCCAGCTCTGTATTGAGAATGAATGGAAGAAAATGTATACGCTCTTGGTAATTAATATTGCGAGAGGACTTTATTGTTAACAGGTAGCTCATCATTTTCAACTCAAGTCCCTCTATTGTATAGCTTTGGTACATTTATGGATCTGGAAGACAAATGTTGAGAGTGGAGGCAAGAGACTTCCGGGTCGTGAGTTCGCGACTGTGCTCTATCACAACCTGATGTGTTTTTCCCCTCTTTCATCGTATTTTCTTCTTGTACACGCGTCCGCCCGCGCGGGCGCGCGCGCTTACCTTTCATATAAATGCTAATGCATTCTCCGACCGTAATTTTGATAAGACACACCAGAAAAGCCAAGTGAGTGTGACGGAGAATAGGAGAGTGGAAGAGAAAGATAGAGAGGACGAGAACGGGCGGGGGGAAAAGGCTTCCAAGGTAGACCAACATTTGTAACCGCGACAGTCAGGGCAACCTGGGTGTACCTTATTCCATACACACAGTGCTTGTAAGCTCCGCAATTGTGGTTTGTCAAACGTGAAAGCAAGAGAGAGAGAGAGAGAGAGAGAGAGAGAGAGAGAGAGAGGGAGAAAGAGCCACGTTATCGAACGATCGCGTTATGGTCTCGTGTACCCTCCATGATGAAGACGATTATCGTATAACCATACATGAGTGTATCTGCTTTCGTAGACATTCAACCGTTAACACACTTCGATCCTCTAATGAGAACGGTGTTAATAACAATTTTCAAATTATTAGGCAGCCTCTAGTCCAATCACCGTTTTCCGATAATTATCTCGTTCTTCCATCGAACAAAAGCTTCATTTATTCAGCATTATTTTCCCTTTAGGCCAAAAAAGTATTCGAAGGTCCGACCGCATTGGTTTTTTGTCGTTTCTCAAATTCCATACCTACGTATGAGCATTCGGTGAAATTTTACTGGAATATAATTATGTCATTCCGCTAATCGTTTGATTTCGTTTGAGAATGTGGCTCTGGGGAAATGACTCGAACTCGAATATCTTAGGATGAAACAATTGATTAATCTCATGAATTCATCTGTTCCATTTTCCAAGTTTGACGGATACAGAGAGTCCTTGGTTAAGTTTCGGACAATTAGAATTACCAGGGGCCCAGATAACGAAAATCTTCCGGCTAAGATTCTGGTGGCTAATGGAGAACGGACGAGGAGCTTGCGATCGCGTGCCTCCAGGCTCCAATATTCTATGGTTCTCTATAAATGTATATACATATAGAGATTGAGGCTTTATAAACGGCATTGTGTCGGTAGAAGGACTCTACGAAGCATCGAGCTATAGTTTCCGGTGTCCAGCCATTGTTCTTGGACTTCTCCGGTGGGCGATACCATGTCCAGAGAGATAGACAGACCCTATCCTTGTACATAGACTGAATATTATTTATATATATACATACACGCATGTTACTGGAGCAAGCTTCCAATATAGTTTACGAACACAAAACCGTGTAGATGTAGATTGTTAAAAGCCAAAAGGGCGGATTTGAGTTTTTTCTGGGTTCATAGTAAGGCTCCATACGCCTTTGAATCATTATCGATTTAATCTATATCGACAAATGTGTATGTGTATATATATATGTGTATGTATATATGAAATCGCGTTCTGGCAATATATGGGTCTCCAGCGTCTCACTCTCTACTGTCTACGCGGAGGAGCAAGTCGCTGCGATGGACAGCCGGCGATAACTCACGCGCATCCCACGTGCTCCTGAACCTCTCTCTCTCTCTCTCTCTCTCTCTCTTACCCTCTTGCTCTCTTTTTCCCTTTATTTTTTGCGAATTTAATTTATCGAAATACATTCTCTCGCCGTCTTTCACGTTCGTGCCCACCGAGAGTGCTTTTTCCTCTTGGTGTGCCTCACCAACCGGAAAGATACCGAGCTCTCCTTTTCCTCTTTTTATCATTACTTTTATTTTTTTTTCTTAATCTCATTCCCTCAGTCTGAAATCAAGGTGACGATGAAATCCTCGATCTCTCCACGCTGCTTTTTCTATATCTTTGTTTCGTTCCGTAACCTCTAATGTATCGGTATATGCTAAAATTGCATTCCGAGATGCTTGTGAAAGAGATTCGAACGAACGTTTTTGTCTTTCTCTTTCCGCCTGCTACGTGTGTGCTCTCTCCGAGGCTATCAACATATTTATACTTTTTCGAGGATTAAAGTCAAGGTATTGGTGAATCGTCGATCACTCGAATTACTTTTTCCTTGGCTTATATTTTCGTTATTTTATCATCATATACAGCCTGCATAAAATCATTTTATCATCTTGAAATTTGCATCCCGGGAATGTGTACTCGCCGCGCGCTACGAGGGTAAATTGTGACAGTGAAGCGAATCGCGGTTGAATATAATCCTGCGGAGCTTGCACTATTGCAACGTTTACAGCGGAATATAAGCTCGCGTATCAGTAGAGCATATCAACGTATACATACGTTACTTACATATGGGCATAACGATGTGGTATTTATATGACAAACTTTAAAGCGTGTGGCAGTTAAAGTCCACGTGCATTTAAAGGGTCAGAGTGAGAGAAACGATCGATTCGATGCGGTAGGTAATAACCCTTTCTTCGTAGCCCTCTCTTCTGATGATCTTATACGAGCCTCAGACGCGTTCTCTTCTCTCGCGTGAAGCAAACGCTCTCTATCTCTGCCTCTCTTTCCCTTTTTCTTCTCTTTCTCTCTCAGTACAAATGAATTATTGGCCACGCACCTTTTACGCTTTCAGCTCGTCAATTTAACTGCATCAAATTCTCCTACGCCCTAATCAAAATATACCACCACGCTCATACGTCACTCCTCTTAGCTTCCTCGCGGCTTTATCACACTTTTGGCATATTGAATTTACAGCTAAATAGAAAATAAACGTGTTTTAACAGTTGCTCATTCGGTAATGCCTCGGAAACTCGAGCTAAGCATTTAACGTGCTAAAAATATGACTTTTGCATTTGGAATTGTATCGCTCGGGTATAAGGTGATTGGCACCGAGCCCACGATAATATTGAAACTGAAAATCGTTGAAATGTAATGGTCGGTCATCAGGCTGGAGAAATAGTGTGAAATTACTTAGGGTCGAAATACCCTTGGTTTATATAAATATTGCATAACGGTGACGACATTTACGTTATTGAAATATATACGAAATGTTACTTTTAGTATTCCACGATTTTTATTATTCACACAAACGCGATCACGAAGTAGTTGAAACTTTTTTGAAAACAATTCGACAAATAATTGGTTGATCAATGGACTAGAAAAATTTCGTTCGTCTCCAATGCTCCAAGTTTTATCGGGTTTTACAAAAATGTCAAAAAAATACGAATTGACAAGGGAACTAACGTGAAAAAGTAATGCTCTTGGAAAATTCATTGATTGCTATCGGTGACGATTCTGTCGAGATGGAAAAAAAAAGGAAATTGAAATTAATTCCTTTTTCGGGTCAAAATTGGAGTGAGTAATAAAAATTGAATATCCGAAATACTGTCGGTGGACATGGCTGATCGATGAGCGAGAGATCGACTTCATTATATTGCTGCCGATATTGTGATGCACACACAAACACACACAAATAGAGGCGAAACTTTGGCGATTTTCTCATTACGAGAGCGACAAAATACCCCGGGGAAATAACGGTTAGACCGCGCGCGTGAGAAATTCCCAGTGAAGTTGGCACACGACAGAGAGAGAGAGAGAGAGAGAGCTTTTCCACCAACTACTTTCACTCTCTCTCCCTCATTTTCTCGGCTTTAATAATCCGCGAGAGATATTGCTTCTAATTATCGAGAGTTCGCACGCCCTGTTTAATTATTATCGCTCGGAGGCTCACTGCTATAGTCGTTATTTCAGCGTTATTCAGCGAGTACCGGGTCGCATTCAATGTGAAAGATGATAAAAAAAATGTCTAAAGCAGAGAAAATTAAAAAAAAAAAAACGGCTGGTTTCAGGAACCAATTTCAAAGCAACCCGTATCTCTCTCGCCTCTCATCTTCAACGAAAATAAAAAAATAGAAACTCGAAATTGTAAAAATCTTTAAGGGCCCTGTTACGACAAGCAGCGTCAACCTTCCGGCTGTTTTTACGATCGAAAGAGAAAAAAGCTCCCGCACAAGAGCCAAGAAAACATCTTCACCGCGAATTTAAAGATGCTTATGACGTGCATTGGCTCCGAGAGACGACCGGCTAGAACCCTCCGTGTATACGACATTCGCGGTCTATAGAGTCCCCTATCGTACACACAAACATCCGATTTATCGTTTTCATTTCGTCTGTATAAGTGTATTCGAGCATGCGACAAGTAAGTACAAAGAGAAAAAGACGGAAAGGTAGACAGGAACACTTCAGGAGTGTGCACTTACTGAACATTTATTGTCTCTCTTGCTACAAGGGATATCTCTTCTCTTGTAAGATCGCGCATTGACGAGGCACCACCAAAGCAAATTTACGATGCTTCGCTCACCTACGCATATAACATTACGTTCCCCATATACATAGCTATATACACGTGAAATTATACGTACCCATGACCCCCACCCCCCTCCTCCTCTTCCCTACCACATTTTCTTGTCTCACGTGAGTCCATTATTATTCATGGCATCGACCGGCAAATCGCGATTTGTTATTGCTTTCCTCGCATTATATATCCTTAGCATTGAATCTTCTCTCTCTCTCTCTCTCCCCCCCTCTTTCACATCTTCTACTCTCTTTCTTATGCTCCTTGTATATTAGCAGAAGTGCAGCACATTTAACTTGCAAGCTAGTCACGAGTACGCGGGATATATAAATAGCTCGGATGAACGAGTGATAGAAACGATTCAGCTTGTCTCTCCCATGTCTCCCCCGTATTTCTGCACGTTTTCGAGTCTCGTTACGCACTCTCGGTGCCCACACCATACATCACATATAGTGCACATATAGTGTTTTATATATTAAACAGTCTACACCTCTGGCATCCCTGTCCCCTTCATCCGTTAAATTAACAACCATCGTTTCAACTTTATCCTCACGAAAATCCTACTGCAATCGCACCAAGCCTTTTCTCCGGAAATCTTTTTCTTTTGTCTAGAAAGAAATTCATTTATCGACTTTAAACCGTTGTGCTTTCTTTCTCTATTGATGGAGAAATTTTTTCTTTTCGGTTGACTCTTGCAAAAATCACTGTTAATCGAATGCTCGACGAGTATTTATGAACTTGTTTCCTCGACTCTGGACAAAGTCTCACTGGAATGGAGAACTCGAATTGTTCAAATGATTCAAAAGCTTGGTGAATGACTATGCTTTTTAATTGGTTTTTCCCAAACTCGAGGATGATACACATTTGGAAAAAAAAAATAAAAATAATGCTCTTATGCATAGGAATTTATGATTCTATTTAGATATGAAAAAAAGGCTGTTGTTGGTAAGAGATTTGAATAGGTTGGTTGAAAAGTGTTGAAGATAAATTTGTCATTTTTTGTGGATTTTTCATGCGTAACATCTTAATCTCTGGATGTGAAACGAGACGAGACCCATGAGACTCTCTCGTTACGGACAATTTGAGAAATTTCCCGGTCACGTCAACTCTCCGTCTCACGACTCTCGTCGTTCTTCCTTCATCGTTCTTTATCTCATTTTGCTTAATTCGTTGTTTTCTTTTTCGGAAGAGCTGTGTTTGTTTTGTTGCTGTTTTATTTTATTTTATTTTTTTCATATGTACTCTTCTTATTCGTAACTTCTGCACGCTCTGATAGTTACCCCGTTTGAGCTTTCGCCAAATGTTCTCTAGACACGAGCCAGCGAACGCGAGCGTTGTCACAAGCGACGACGAGATACGATTTGTAACTCGTATTTTAGTCGTCTTTTTCGTTTTCTTCTTATTCCTGACTTCCTTTCCATACGTTCAACCGTTCAGCCAGAGTTTATATAAACACTGAAAATTTTCTTCTCTCCTCGGAGATGAAGATATCTATGTGAGACCGTAGAGGAGTAACTCGTATTACATGCATCAAGCGACGAGACGCGTGTTCAATGTCTCGTCGTACCGCATCCAACTTGCGATATAATTCACCTTATATAACTGAAAAACATCGAGGAATATTCCAACTTTGCTGCAACCCTCGACATTTTATCCCGAATTTGTAAACTTTTCTTGCAAAAAGTTGGTTGTAAAAGGACGAAAACAAAAAAAAACAAAAAAGCAACAAATACGAAACTTTCTTGACCCGAACGATTAACTCGTTACAATTAATTAGAATTTCGACAGTTCGATTACCAAACTCCCTTTCTTTCGCACTAATGAAGCGCGAAAAAAAAACTACATGTTCAAAGAGTCCCGAAGAAAGAAATATTTTGAAGAACTTTAAGATCGAGGATACCGGAACTGGTTGCTGGGTTACTCGAACTCCACCGAATACGGGGGCAAGTTCTCTCGCGGTCACGAGGGCTTCGGGTCGGGGTCGAATCCCCTCTCCGATGATGTTCCAAATGTGTGTTTCTTGTACGTACTCCAGTCTCTGGGTTACGGGACAGTGTGTCAAGCGTGTGGTGCAGTGAAAACAAACTTCTTTTATCAATGAAAATATGAAAATAATACTTTGGTAACGAAAAAAAAAAACAAAACAAAAAATATGTTTTTCGGAATAAGGAACCAGGAGGATTTCTAAGTGCGTGTGGGAGTGCGAAAGTGGTGCGTGTGTGTAACTAACGCGGTGTGCCAAGGAAAATCAAGGGACTTCAGGGGTCCCGATCGGTGGCTAGACCCCACGCTGAATCGCGGACAACTGAACTGCTACCCCTCGACCGCTGCTTTTCCTCCCGATTTTACTGTCGCTGCTGCTGCTGCTGCTGCTTCGTGGCCCGTTCGCTGCTGCTGGTACTGGCAGTGCGCGACACCCTGCGCAAAACTACCCTTGCACCATTCGCGAGCATCCCCCCGCCGCCCCCCTGTATTCCCCTCGTTTTGTGCCTCTCTGCGCTACCTACCTATATTCTCGAAGCCTATCAAGCAAAAGGGCATGAAAGCCCATTGCCCTTGATGTACGAACGGCTGGATCGCGTCCTATCGCCTATCAACGATTCACATTGTGTACATCAGTAGAGATAAGAGTCTGACAGTCGTTGACAAATGAACAGTGACTGGCAATCGCTCGAATCATTTCTACTGGATGAAGAGAGACACGCTTGTGGTTACAAGCAAAGTTTTCACAATGCCGATAACTGGGTAACCTTCGTACACAAAATGGCGTATACAGGTTAGTGTGGTGCCAAGAGCACCGCAGTATACCGAGAACGAATTCCACGATGCGTGAGACAAAGAGAGAGGGTGGAAGGGAGAAAGGGGGAGGGAGACGAAGAGTCGAAAGACTCGGCTTGGGCTGTACGGAGCAAGACTCTCTATGTTTATATTTTCTTCGGCCTCTCCGTATACTCGTGTCTAATGAGGATAGATGCGTTTCGAAGTCATATGGTTAGAGCTCGAAGTGGGTGAATCCTATTTCTACATCCCGAATGAGATATAGGCTAGGAAAGAGCACCTTTGGGAATAGCAGAGATGTACAGCTGTGCGGATACCAACTCTGGCTTATCCTAGGTTAGTAGTCGAACGAGATTATATCTAGTCACGATAGCGGACAAAAATCTACCCAGTGGCTTTGACATTTGAATCCCGGAGCTGGACTCCCCGAAGCAGGTTTTTTTTTTTTTACAAATGCTATAAATTTTGTCACTGCTGATGGTACTACAGGTTTAAAAATTGTCGTATCGACGGGTCATATTTTTTCGAGTTTAATATTACATCTTGTTTATCCTCCGAGTACCACCGGTATCCTTGTTCGTGAATAACTTTTTTTTTTCGTTTTTTCTTTTTATAATCGTTCAGTCCAATTTGAGACTCCTCCCTAGAAATATGTTGTATCTTCGTTACGATGATTTTCAATGCATCTTTTTTTGAATGCGATTTATCAGGGTACTGCTGTCTAGATTACCGGAAGGGGAGATTGAATTTTGATTAAGGGATCAATGTATCTGTGGCCATTGAATTCAGGGTCATGTATACCGGTGCACACCTTTCGTTTTACGTGTATAAAGGTATATAGAAAATGCTTGGTGATTTTATGCTCATAAAAGGGGAACAAACATATGCTACTTTCGCCATGAATGAGACACAAATTGTCGGACAATATAAGCCAATGGCTTCCGCATCTCCTCATCTCGGGTTTGATAGACTCCATGCATGTGTGTATATATATACACATGAGAGAGTGTGTGGGTTCTCGAACCACGTCCCCATATGGTTCGATGCACGTACAAGCGAGATGCAACCTTTTAGAAAATAGAGGGTGAAAAGGGAGGGTCGTTTCGTGGCGTATTTACATTTGCGAAACGCGATACGAGGGGGGAAGCTGAAATCTCGAAATATTCAAACCCTCGACGCGTGCCCGATCAGCGATCAACGAATATTTTGTGGCATTATTTATCCTGCCTAGATCGTTAAGCAAATTTCAAAGCGGAGGGTTGATGCTCGAATGAAAATCAGGGATCCAGAGTATTCACATAGAAAATTCAACTGTTTTCGAACTGGTGGCTGAAGGAGAATGAATGAACGCTCTTGAAAATAAAAATAACTTTCGACTTCTTTTTCTCCGAGTAGAAAAAAAATTTGAGAGAGAAATTGTGATAAATCGACACGGACGTAAAGTGGATATAAAGCTTTTCTCCGATCTCGCCATTTTTTTTCACAAACTTTTCTTCCTCGAAAGAAGGAAGCTCGAATGAGATCGCGATGGAAAAGACGTATGAAGCGGTGTCGAGAAGACCAGCGAAAACGATGAAGAAAGAGTCGTCGCAGCTGGCGAATTGATAAAACGATCACAAATCTAACCGCGCATCAAGAAACCAGTCGACTCCATTTATTCTCTCCAGTTCTCTTGTTTTCAATCATCTTTCATTCTCAGCTCTCTTTCTTAACGATTTCAACCACCCAGCCAACCGAGATGAAAATTTTGAAAATTTCTCGTTGTTATCAAATTTTCGTTTTCATATTAAAAATATTTTTTGGCAGATGGAATTTTGACACTATCGGAAAACCAACGAAAGCCACAACAAAAATGCTCCATCAAATCCATGGTAATTCTCTTCCAGCTACACAGTTCAATCCTCGAATGAAACTGGGCGAAACAAAAATATCAGCTCAAAGAAATATGTCAATAAATTGAACGAAAAATCAATGACAAGTTCTGCCAAGTACATAATAAGGTTAAGCATCATCGATATGCTCCCAAGAACGTTTCACCTTAAAATATTCAATGCCGGTGAAATTTGAACGCTATTTAGTGTCATTAAGGTCGTACACGATATATAGCGGTGCGAGAAGGTTGTAGGGAGCAGTGAATAGTGCGGCGGCAACACCACTGGTGCAATTCAACCCCTTTACGTTTCGCATCCGCACATGTACTCCGTTGGAATTCTGGTGCATCCCTCCTGAGAGCTCGTGGAGTTTCCACACAGCTCTCTCTCTCTGTCTCTCCTGCTTCTCCGGTGGCTAAATATCGTGCCTCAGCCGTTGCTCGTCCTGCTTCTTCTTCTTCTCCATCGGCTGCCTAAGCACGAGAGCGTGCAACCCACTGAAAACTCTCGTTGGAAGCACCATCCACAGTTATACATCGAACAGGAGGAGGGCGAAGCAGAAGCAACCCTCAGCCTCTTGCCTTCGGGTATTTTCATGCTCATATATACACGTGCCTTTCTCCGCAAATCCGATTCATTCGTATCCAATTAATTTTCAAACTATTAACGACCCGTCGATTCTTCCTCACCCTGAGTGTTCCGCCCCCAGGCCTTTTTTTCGCATCATAAAATGTGGGGCAAAGTGAGAACAAAAAATAAACTTTTTGTTTCGTAGCCTCATCGACTGGTTCCGAATCGAAATTCACTTTGGCAATTTTTCTTATATATAACCGAAGAATGTGGGGAAAAATAACATGCCTAATGAGAAAAATATTTAAATCGAAAAAAGAATTTAATTGGAAAGGTTGAGCCAACGATTTTCGATCGTAGGCTCTCTATCCGAGATGATCCCAGCTTTGAATTTTCTTTTTTTTCTTAATCTTCAATACTCTCCACGGAGCTACATCCATTCGATTTGGTCGGTCAATCCTTCGATGATAAAGGCTCGATCATCAGCTTACATTAAAGCACATCGACCACACATCGGATCGTTATGTTTTTTTTGTTTGTTTTCTGAATCAAGGTTGAGCGACGAGCTTGAACATATCTTGGCTAATGGAGCTGACGCGGCATGAAAATCCGTAAAGAAATGCGAAATTGGAAAGATTCGCGTGGCATTGAACCGTTTGATGCTCCTTAAGAGAGGTCGCACCCTGTTAATTCTATAAATAAACGAGATTTCAGACTGAATTCGTGGAAATAAGGCAAAAGATCGAGTATGTCGCGCTTTCGCGGGTTACACAAGTATACGAACATATATGTATATATATATTTGTTTCTATACATATATTAAGTGTGAAGAATTTCGGAACGAAGCAATTTCGGGCGGTTTCGTTTGGAGTTCGAGACGAGAGTGAGAGAAAGAGAGAACGAGAGAGACCGGTCTGAAATAAAGCTGCGTGTGACGCCCCTCACGTGTTTTCTAACGCGATATACGTGTACTTACTCCAGCTACATCTTACCTGGTCGTGCTCCCGAGACGCATAAACCAGTTAATCTCTCGATACTTGCCGGATTATCCACACAGACCTATACTTGTCTGTACGCACATTCACGTGTAAACCCAGAGACGAGGAAAAATAATGCTATCGCTTCGTGTACGAAACATCGTAAACTTCAACATTTATTCAATCTGTATATATGTTTATAGAGAAAGAAAGGGGTGATGATAATTTGGACCCCTGCTGGTTATTTAGTTTTCTCCAATATCTCATAGACATCCACCGCTATCTTGTTTAAATGATCGTGTCTACCCGTAAATTCATGTTTACATACACCCATAGCACTCCGACGAACATTTTACAATGTTCATTCCTATCTCCTAATTATCTTCGTATGTTTACATCGCTTATGAAAATGCGATCGTAATTCGGATTTTAAGTTTTTATCAGACAATTTAGCTAAATCCTGGGCTTGTCTCGTTTCAGTCCATAGATCGGGATACAGCGTTGCAGGAAATCTTCGAGTTGTTTCCACACCTCGGTTCGGCTCTGTTCATTACTTTGGGAAAATGATCAGTCTGAAATGTTTTGATTTTCTTCGATTCCTGTGCCCCATCTAGTTTCCTTTAATTCTCAGAAGATTATCTTGCAACTGGGAACTAAATGATGGAGGCAATGACAACGTGGGGAGAAAGAAAACGCGTTTATGAGGCTGCACTTATCCTTACAAATTTGTTTCTCAAACTGTGGATCGAACGCTTTGATAGCGTCACCGTTAAATTTCATAATAATCTACACGGTAAAAGTCACAAATTGTTGGTCCAAATGACCACTTTTCCTTCTAGAAGCATACGAGTGAATCGTTGGAGGACATTTTTCTAGAAAGAAAAATAAAAATTGATGTATAACCAGACCGTTGGAGCGTGGGCGAGAAAGAGAGGAAAAGATTGTTCGAAGTAAAAATGAGAGAGAAAGAGAGAGAGAGAGATAGAGAGCTGTGCGAGCGCGCCAATCTCGGCAAGCTCAATCGCTCAATAAGGGGTCCAGGGGGATGGCAAAATAAGAGGAAAAAAAGATGAGAGAACAGGGGGGGGGGGGGGCAGGAGGAACTGAGTGAGTAATTAATGGCCGAGTGTACATCGTGTGTGCTCCGAGAGTGTCCTCATGATAAAACGCGCCGCGGCGAACTCTCTCGCTCACGCATGGCTTAACCGTTAATACCCTCCTGATGCATAGCACACACAAACGCACACACTTATGTTCGTTAACACGAAAAAAAGCTGCATATCATTCGACGACACACGAGCTCACATCGCGGACGCGCGCTCGCGGCCGCGGAATTTATTCGTAACACGTTTCGTCGCACTTTTCCATGCGCGAGTTAACATTTTTATAACTGCATCGCTAGTACGGAGATAATGAGAGTCGCACGGATCTCTCATTACGATTCGATCTACCGGATAAAAGAATCCAAAGCGTGCACATTTTTGGGATTTAATTTTACTGCTGCGAGCAGATTTAATGACGTTTCAATTTATTCCAAATGATTTATTATTTTCTTCGATGTATTTTCTAACCGAATGAAATCTTCGTGCACTAATATTTATTATCAATATCGCTTACGGGAATTATTCAAGCCTCCTTAATAATAGTACTCCCGATGAAATTTTCTAAATCACTATGATTATGTTTCGATTAATTTATAATTAGCGCGTCCTAGGTAACAGCCGCCTTAGGCTCGCTCGTTTAATTTATTCTATATCTCAATTTACATATACTCTCTCTTCCGTGACTCTCATTATCGTACTCGCACCCACGTCTATTATCCATTCAATAAAGGGGGTGTGTACGCATTCGTCTTTTACCATACCGATTAGTTTACGGTTATATCCTTTCGCGTGCGTTTTTATCATACGCATAAATAAGAGTTTTATCTCGATGCGCGTGTCTCGCAATAAGAGCCAACCTTCACGAATATTCTTCGATAATCCTAGTAGCATGGAAACTTTATTGACAGCGAAGCTTTTGTGCAAACTGTGAATCTTCGAAGCGCAAACTGAAAAAAAAAGCTCCCGTTTCATCGTCGCTCTCAATTCTGAATGTTTGAAATTCGATCACGTTGTACGAGTGATGCGGAATTTCGCATTGGCCGATAGCAACGAAATTTCTATCGCTTTTTTTTTCTTCGTTTCACGAAGCTCAACATTTATATGTGTCATCTCATGATCTCATGATTCTCTCGCGAACTAGCAAAAGAGTCGACTTTCTCTAGTTTTTACGTATGCCGAATGTCTCTCAACATATTATATTCCATCATTTTTGTAATTTTTTTTTTTTCCATCATTGAGGACACGGATCGAGGGTCATGTTTAATGCAGCTCATCGTTTCGAGCGGAGAACCGGTAGGCATTTGAATAAATCAAAAGCTTCGAAACGAGAGATTTAACGACTTACAATTAGCAATAATTATTCGTAATGAAAGTTTTCATAAATAATACGAGAGCCTTTCTTTTTGGTCGATCGAAGCAATAAATATCGTGTACGAGGAAATGATTTCATGTTTTTTTTTTTTTTTTTTTTCATTTGAAGGAAAGACATCGCGTCAGACCGGCTCAAATGCAGACCCAGAATTAACGCGCAATGGATTTTCTGGGACGGACTGATAAGCAGCTTTGGTTAAATCTGTATGCGTATTAGATAGCTCCTGGAAGATCCCCAGCCTCACGTACAATGAGAATTCTTGATTCAACGTGTAATTGCTCACTTGTTACGTGCATACGAGGATGCTGTTTGAACCTTCGCTGTTCTATGCCGCATGCTTGTATTCTTGCCGTTATCGAAACACAGATGCAATCGTGTAACGTTTGCAGCACACCCTTCCAAGGCTCAAATGTGGCCCTGCGAGTCTGATCTATCTTTCTCTCTCTCTCGCCCTTCTTCCCTCGTTGCACCATATCGCAATCCCAGACGTGCCACAATGCACCCGATGCGGTATGCGGCATACGTCTCGTTTCAGGGACGAACGCATACACGTATTCATTGTGTATTTCCGTCCCTCGTGCGATCCTCCTCTCCCTATAGCTCCTCGTTCCGATGGAAAATTTGAACGGATTATCCTCACCAAAAATTTAATTACTAAAAAATTCGCTCTTTTCGGATATACAATTTTGTCCCAAACATTTTATAGATCCTTCCATTAGCATTTTTATCTTTTGGTCTTCGACGAAACTGCGTCGCGAGCTAACCAATAATTCTAAAACTTCGAAATTCTATAAAAGTATATTATCATCCCGTTTTACGCAAAACTCCCATGAATTTTTTCTTCCCGAATTCCACAACTTTTTTTTCCACCAGTAGGAAAAAAAAAGACTTGAATTCCACTCGGAAGAAATTCTTATCAGATTTTTTTCCATGTGATACCTAATTAGTCCAAGAATAAAACGATGTCGCTTCAATTTAGAATTTGGCTATCGTTATCTCGACGTTGTTCCATTTCGGTCAATAAATCAATATATTTCGACACGGGCCTAAAATTAGTCGGCATAAAACTGTCGACGTGTGAATCGGTCGCCTCCTCGCCGTGGTAATTAAGAATTTTGTCATTTAACGCACTACATCGAACGTATAAGAAGAGCTTGAGAATGGACCGTCGACATTTGCATGAGCAAGAAGAGCCAATCCGTGTAAACGAGAGAACAAGAAAGAGAGAGAGAGAGAGAGAATAACACACAAGAGTTACGTGTCTGCTGCGTGCCATCGGTGTGTATGTGTATTATAATTTAAGGGATTAATAATTCATACGTCGGTCGAGTTACTCGCGTCCTCGCAGTGATACCCTGCCATTAGTCGAGTGTTCGTGTGTTGCCGGACTTCGCACCCACGAATACAGACACACGTGAGCTCGTCTCTCACTTTCGCTTCACCACGTATCATTTTCCTTTATGTGGATGTGCATAGAAAGGGAAAAATGAGTGACAATTTGGACCCCTGTTGAAAATCAGATTTTACTATTCTCACTGCTCATTGAAAACAACAAAATTTCTCGAGATTCATCCTGTGAGAAATGATGAATCGGCGATAATTTTACGAACATCTCTGTAAACATTTGTCGTCGAGAATTTTCGCATCATCCAAAAACTTTTCGTTCAAATATATCGATTTAATA
Organism: Campoplex capitator; assembly: GCA_037576405.1. NCBI lineage: Eukaryota > Metazoa > Arthropoda > Insecta > Hymenoptera > Ichneumonidae > Campoplex > Campoplex capitator. The sequence continues at coordinate 65,553 of JARBWI010000032.1, read as the reverse complement.
ATGATGAATTATTTTGTGTCTCAGCTCGGCCAGAGGCCCCCTTATCAGCTCACAAACGATAGTGAATTTGAAATTTGGTATCTCATGCATAAACCTACGATTAAACTACTAGAATTTCTTTGTTCCGGACCATTTGTAGCCTCCGTTCGAAACTGCTCTCACCAACAATAAGGCTGGAGTCGAAAAGAAACTTGGCACAGATAACAAATGTTTGAGGCTGTGGAAACGTGCGATAATAGACAATGGGTATTAAAAAAGCGATGAAACTGCGTATTTTGTTTTCAAGAACACAATGCGGAGCCTCCTCATGCAGCACGATGCTTCCTGATGAATTAGTTGATATCACCGCGTACGTGAAAATCTACTGAACTGGTTCGGATGATTTTTAATTCCGATTCAGAAGCTGAGTCCCAAATTCACAGCACCGTTGCTCCGGATCGCTCAAGTGGAGCAACAGTACAGTTGTTATTATCGTTTTGCTCCTCATTTACTTACATCGACACGTCAAGACCATTAATTCATTATTTTTTGGTAAAATAGTGAAAAGAAAATAAACGAAAGTGGGGTTCAAATTATCACCATTTATTTTGCGTGCATGTTTACGTAAAGATTTCACAGATATATATGTGTGTGTGTGAATGCTGAAAATGTTCTCGTCCCGCGGTGGCTTGAATATGCTTTTCTCCCTTTGTTACATATATATATATATATATGGAGACGTATACATATGTATGTGTGTAGGTTATGAATATTCAACGAAGTTCGCACACCGTACGTTTGACCCTTCGCGTATTAACCGCCCCCGGGACTTATGAAATTCATTCGGGCGCTCACGGATTCTCCTCCTCTGATGAGCGTTCGCGAGTCGACGCCGCAGCCTCCTTCTCTCCTCCTCCCTCTCGTTCCTCCTTTTCCATCCTCTTTCTCGTGCTCCGATTCCCTCCTCTTTGCCGCGTTCTCACTCTCGACTTATACGGATTAATCACGATCGATCTTTTCTCGCCAACACGTTGAAAAAACGTTGCCCGCGCGCTGTCAGGAATACTCGAGACTCTCTTCGCATATTTATGGGTCTCTTTGCACCGAGCAAATCTTTTTTTTTTCTCTTTTTTTTTTTTTTCGTTTCTCTTTCACATATGATTCAAATTGATGGTGCTGCTCGCGAGAGTCTCTCGTGAATTCTCGCAATTTTCGTTGCCCCTCTTTTTTTTTCTTATTTATCCAACGAGTTTAGACTTTTGTTTTTCTTCTTCTGTTTCAGGCGTTCAAAGAACCGTCCATGTCCTGCACAATTCCGAACAACCGGCCTCGGTATTCGCCGTACTCGAGTCCGGATCCAAAGTCATTCCGCTCATCGCCGACGGCCTCTTCGATCTTCTTATGCTCAAAATTGCTAATTATTATACCAGCAAAAAACAAACGAAGATCGAATGCAAGGGACCCAGATTCGAAATTGGCGACTTTTGCGTCAAACTTGGATGCGTCACTATGAGCCAAAATTTCAAAGGAGTTCTCGTCGAGGTATGTTTTGCTCCTTTGTTTTTCAATTTTAGTAATCTTGTGCTTTCAGCATTTTATTCTATTAAGTATCTCAATAATCGTCGGATTGGCACAACGATACATCGTTTTGACCATTGTTACTGATTTTCATGTAAAATTCAATACGACTCAGATAAGAGACAACTGGTGACTGGTGAAAAGTCATTCCAGTCATTATTCTTTAACAATTCTTACAAAACTATGGGAAAATAGTCGATTGTTAGTGAATGTTTAAATGTCCACGTCAATTTTGACCGAAAGGTACGCCGGAAATCTTGTTCCGAGCAGTTCACACGTCACCGTAAAACTGAGATGTACTACTTGATATTTTAGACGTCTTGAACTAGAAAAATGCAACAACACAAATTTTATTCTTTTTCCCACGCTCCAATGAATCCCGCAATTTTCTATTCCGTATTTCAGCATGAGATTGACTTCATAATTGTATGGATGCGCGTTGCATTGCTTCTCGTTATGTAGATGAAGATAAATTAGAGGAGAAAAATGTGAATAACAACTGCGTTTAGAATAAGCTGATTTCGATAGCTTCATCTTTCGGTAGTTCAATCTACAATTTTTTTTTCCTCCGCCTGTTTCGCCGGGCCGATATTCCGCATTTTTTCGGTTTAAAGCCTCACGGCTCCAATATCTATCGATCGACGTATGTATATGCGTCCTATCAATATACGTGCGAACGTGAGCGAGAGAGGGAGGTAGCGAGGGAGAGACAGATAGAGAAAGCCCTTCAGGCACTGAACGAGTTTCGACGCATTTATTTTATTTCATCCGATTTTTTCTTTCTTTCGTCGCCTTCAGGCTCTCCGACACGAAAATATGGCTTTGTAATTAAAAGCGAGTTTTCTCCATCCCCTTGTACAAACTTCTTCATATCTCGACGAGGCAAAAAGAAATAACTTTTTGGCCCCCCCCTTTAAAAAAACCCTCTCACTTCATCCTCGACGTTTACTTTTTCTTTCTTGTTTTACTTTTTATATATCCCTTCGTTTTTCTCCATGTATATAAACTTTCACCAGGGCTTTCTTTCGTTTCCTGCGATCCTTTCGCTTCTCGACTCGTATAGGGGCTGAGAAATTCTTTCGATGACACACAAAACGCCTGAGCTTTTCAGATTTTTCTCGGGAGTTTCTCTCGAGTATCGTTGGATAAAAGAAGAAGAATGCAGCTCGAATCACATCTTTGATGCTTAAAAAATAAATCCAATAAATTTGTTCGAACGAAATGACTTGGGGAACGAATTTTTTTTTTTTTTTAATAACTCCAATGGCCGAAGTTCGAGTTTTTCGTGTATTGACTAGAAAGAGAGATAATGGAGAAGCCCGGAACATAGTTGGATGGGATTTAGATGCACCCCGGGCAATGTCATAAGAATATATAATAACTTCCGGCGAATAAAGTCGTTCGATGGATGATGTTGGCGATTGGGTGATGAACAACTTCGTACACAAGTATCGGGAAGCGATCCGCGCTCTCTTGCGGACCGTACAGGGATAAAAATGTGCGAAAGCTTACGGAAACTTCGTGTACATCCGTTTTCTTGCTTTTTCCTTACTCGTCGTCCATTTTTATTTCCCGTTTTTCCGCCGAGCTTTTTTTTCCAATTCCATTCTATTTCCGGTTCGGCGGGGGAGATCGATGCAGGCGAAAAACCGGGAATGCTGCTACTTCAAGACTCCTTAACTCTTGCTTCTTTCATCCTCGATTCGCTTCGCTCGTTTTCCGATGAGGGATGAGTTTTAGGGAATGGATAAAAAAAAAGAAATAAAAAAAACGAAGGAAAGACGTAGTAAAAAATAACGTGGAATACACGAGTGGAAAAAGAGGAGAGAAGCCGATCTCGGAATGTTTCTTCTACGCTCGCATACGAGTCTGGAGAATCCTTGGACTCGTTTCTGCTTCGATTTTCTCTGTCGCTCTGCACCTCCCCCCCCCCCTCTCTCTTTCTCTATCCGTTTTTTCTCCTTTGTTTCTTTTCCTCCTTCACTACGAACACCAGAGAAAAAACTTCCAATCGGGATACAAACGGGACACTGGATCCTGAAAAGACAAACAACGTTCGAGGCTCGAAAGAGCAATGGAAAGGGTTGGTCGCTCGAAAGGCAGAGGGGGGAGGTAGAGGGTCAAAGAATCGTCCCTGTAGAGTCAGGGCGTAATGAGAATGTGCAGCTGAAAGAATCGCACACACAACGACATATGAAAGTACAACATTGACCAGCTCTGCGAATGCTGGAAAACACGAAAATCTCTCACGGTGCAAGAACTCGAACGAACAAATCTAACGAAGAAATAAGCCACCCGTAAGATGCATGTCGCAATCCCACATCCAGCATGTTACTCTGTTTATACAAACTACAGTTCCATGTTGAAGATTCGTCGGGTTTATTTCCAATGCAAGTCCGTGTATACTGCGTGAACGCGGCCTCGAGGCGTGCCGAGACTTTTCGTCACCCGGGGTTCTTCTTGTTCCGCTGGATCTTTATTCCAGAGCACAGGCACAGATCGTGGACATGTAAATCTCGACGATTCTTGGCCCTCGAGCTTCGAGAATTCTCGTGGGAATGTTTGGCTAAAAGTTTTCAATGTCTACAGCATGTAGCGACACTTTTTTTTCTCCTTCCTCCTCCCTGGTAACATCCAACGAAGAGTTTGTCTCGTTGAAGTTACAAATATGTATGGCCATTTTTCGCATGTCCTTAGGTGGAATACAGACCCTGCGTCGTACCAGGAAGTGCTTGGGATCTCATGAGAGAATTCCTTCAAGGGTTTCTTGGATCCGGAGTACCCAATCAGGCACCTCAGTACCTTCAGAATCGCATGAACGATCTGTATCAACCGATGGATACCATACAACAATATTTGGAACATTTTGGTCAGTACAGAAAAACTACCGGAGTCCTCTGATTTTCTCGACGAATAACAGAGTCCAGGAAGCTTCCATTTCATCCAATCATTGTATCCTCGCAATCCATGTGATGACCTGTCATTGAAATATTCAAATAAAATTGCGTCAAAACTTGAAAAGCTTTGACTTTTTATTGGCCTCAACAACTTATTTATAGGATTATGGAAAATAATGTTCTTTCATAAGTCAAATGAACAGAAATTGAATGACATTTTTTTAAACGCATTCATGTTTTTTTCAATTTCATCACGTCTTTGCTTCAAATTACAAATTGATATTTTTCGTGTACAATTAAGCGGTGGGGTTAGTCAGTATTTTCGAAAAATCATTTATTTTTGTTTTTTAAATTTTTTCAAAGTACAGCATTTCAAAAGTATTATCTGAAAAATTTAGACAAATCGCAGTATTATTTATTAAGATAAACAAATTTAAGCGCAGCCACCTTGAGTAGGTAAGAGTACATAAATAGCGGCAACTATGCGTTCGACGGTGAGAAAAAATCGTTTCTGCTGCGGCTGCTGAGGCGCAGGAAGGTTCACTTTATGGTGCCGGAAAGGATGATTCAATGTAAGTCTAAAAATAATTTTTTTATCTACATGTCAATTGCACTTAAAATTTCAAACGCATTTTTCTCGAAATCACGTTTTCAAAGTCGGTGATCACTGTAACTCCAGAACGGCTTGTGAACACTTTTTTATAATAACTGAAATATGAGTGAATTTTTGGTCAAAAAATCAGTTTTGACTTTGAACACCCGTCATTTTGTGAAAATTCGGAATTTTCGTTAACCCTTCGTCCATCCTGGGCTCAATGTGATTTACCTTTGATCCCCGTTACTTTTTTTGATTTCAGATGATCCAGCGATGGATGGGCAGCGGTGATCACCGTTAAACACCCTCATTTTTTGGATCCCTCGCAGACTGACTGCATCTCGCTTATTTATCATTATTTCTCAATGAAAATTTTACTGTAGCTACTGGAAATATTGATTATTCCTATGGGAAAACATTTTTCACTAAATGATAAAACCTGGTTGAAAAAAAAAGTTTTTTTTCGGCGTTACAAGTAGCCCCGACTTCTTAAAGCGACAGACGGTAAAAGAGTAGTCGCTTGAATCTGGTGAAGCGATAGTCTCAGTTTACGGTTCATCGTTGTCAACCGATTCAAGGATTTCTTTTTAGTATCCGTTTTTATCGACTGCCAGCAAATGCGATCTTTAATTCATCAGCATTCGGTGTAATTTGTCTACCGTCGATAATTTGCCAACTACAGAAATTTTTCGATGCCCTATGAACGATCGATAAATTAGATTTTTCAGATTCCTCCTTTACCGACTGAACGACGATTCGAAATCCCCTGTTCAACCAGATCCGAAACAGGAGTTTTCCTTTTTTGAACTGAAACCCCTTCGAAACGGTTCGACCGCGGGTAAATTTAATCCAACCCCCGAGTAAGAAAGCGTTATCCTTAGCCATGTTATTCGAGATATTCTCGTCAGATGGTGATAAGAGTTTGCAATTCTTCTCGGTTTACCGGAGAGTGTGTTGCACCCGGAAAATGGCGATATCTGTTGCAGTATGCCATGATGTTTTTACACGTCTAGACTCGTGGTCGCGTCAAATCCCACGTAGTTTTAACCGTGCTCCGTAGTTTAGATATATTTTTTAGTATCACATGAATCATAGACAAGTGCCTCGTACGTATATGAAGAAGTAACGTAACGCCCAGCAGCAACGAACTAACTCACAATTAGTCACAAGAAACTGTATTTTTACTTTCGAGTGTCGCGAAGTGTTTGGAGTTGAATGCGAAGAGAGGAAAGAGAGAAAAAAAAAGAAAACAATAAGGATCCATCGAGAAGTGAGCTACTCTTGGGAGATTTTTTTATCAAGAGAGGTGAGAGAAAAAGGAAGAGAGAGAGAGTTCTCACTTGCATGCTTGTTCAGAGGGACTCAGCAAACTCTCGAGACCGGTGCATGCTGTGTGGGTCCTCGATTACCGTATTTGGACATACTTGCAAGTCTTCTTGCAACGATATCTTATCCTTGTTTTCTTTTTTTTCTTCATTTTACTACCTTTTAATTTCGTAACACTTTTATGTTCAACGCCGTTGAGTTTATTCGCTCTTGTAAAAAGCTTATTGCGAGTACTGGGAAAAAAAGAAAACAATCTTCGTGGCTCGTAAGATAATTTTGATACTTTTTCATCTTCGTCATTAAAAGGATTGTCCGGAACTTATTTCAGGGAATCCACTGAAATCGTCAGGCAATAAATAAGATAATCGGAGGGTCTCGGGACAGAGCAAGCGTCAATTTTCTAAAATAGTTTCTCGACAAAAACATTTTTAATTGATCATTTCGAGCTCCAAGGGCGCAAAACGAAATTATTGAATTTGCAGCGTTATTTAACGGGCATAACTGCATGGCTTTTTCATAGAAGCTTATGTCGCTCGATGCTTAAATCTATTAAAACCGAGAACTGGACTTTTGATGCCGGAAGAAATTCGCAAACGACTTAAACTCGATCAATTTTATTCTTTATTTCCACTTACATATCGTGGGCGAATAAAAGTGTACGTTAGCGAATAAAATTTCAGTGAAATAAACTTGAGAAACTCCTGAAGAATCACAAATTTACGAGACTCTAGTACGTACTTCGTAATACAATTTTTTTTCCGATTCTCCAACTGCTATTAAACTTTTACAACAAAGTATAAAACTTCTTAACGATCTCTTTTATTCTTTTTGTTTATATAATTCTACAAATGCGCATAACGAGCGAGACAGTGTCGTTGGCCACATGTGCCCACTCCTCACTCCCAATTATCGTAAGTTTTTTCAACCGCGATGATTATGCCCGACGACGCGATCGCATCACGAACGAAACCATACCAACGATATGTGGGAGAGAAGTTTTTAAACTGTATTTACGTTGAATATGCAAATGGGATTTATTGTGTCGTTATAGAGCAGCAAAAAAAATGTTTCTCTCACTGATAAAACAACCGTGAGAATTTTTTCCCCAACTACATCACTTTATTGAGTTAATTATTCAATTATTAGTATAAAAACTTGATCAATTCATCACTCAATTCGATCATATTTACAGCGTTTTCATTTTTTATTCCGTTAGTTATTTCAATTTAATTAATCTTCGAAAACACGTAAATTCTGACGAAAGAGGACGAATTCCTCCGTGTTTTTTCCCCTTCAGTCACACGATGAAAAAAGCTCACGTGCAGGCTCTGAAATCAAGGTTTTTTCTAATCCGCACTAGCTCAGATAAAATAGACGCAGTTTGACGTATGTATATTAAAAAAAAAAAAAGGGTGCCACGATGTGCATTAGTCTTCACGTGTCCTAGAAACCCGTTTCGCAAAGGAGAAATATGAAGTCTGTGTCTTTTTACGTGGATATATGATATACGTGTGTGTATATAGCGCGTACTAAAACGAGTCCGACGACGATATTCGAAGTCTCTTATTTCACGAGGAGCAAAAGCGTGCGCTCTGCGTGAGAGAAGAAAGGTACTTTTTCTCCAAGGTACGTTTCATACCGTATACAATTATATTCGCAGTGCCTCGCGTCATTCGGGCTTCGAGAAAACACTTCGTAGAAATCCACCCACATTCGACTCGTTCATTATCAACTGCTTGCCTTTAGAGGACTCATTCATTCAACCTGAAATTGACGATCTGAGAATGCACCGAAAAAACTTTGTTTCCTGTCAGGTTTTCATCGTTATTTTCATCAATAATTTAGAATTCGAATTTCCGGTTCTAAAGTTTCGACAGGTGCTGGAAATACTTGACAGTCGACCGGAATATCGCGAACTCTTATTTTCAATAATAACGAAAGCGAATAGTTATTAATAAAAAATTGGAACGAACAGTAGCTGAAGGCATGCTCGTAAAATGTATTTTTCACTCGTCAATATTTTCGTTCGCGAAGCTCGAATTCGACACGATTCTCATCTATTTTCAATTCCCTCACTGTCATGCACGAAATATCCGAAAAATCACAGTTTTTTTTTTTTTTTTTTTCCTACGATGACGTTTATGAAATGGAATAAATCACGAGATATGGTTTTTACGGTCCATACGGATGAATTTATTGGAATTTCTCGGATAAGCTTCTGACGTGCAATGAAAATTCACCGGACGTTATTCAGGGCCAGGGGAGCGGAATTTTTCTTTAAGAAATCTCGCGCATCGAAGATCGAAGTAAAAAAAGAAGAGTCGTGTGAGTGAAACTTTGCCTGAGGTGTGAAAGAAGCGAGAGGGAGGGAGAGAAAAAGAGGGAAATATGGGGAAGAATTTGAGGGGAACGTTGGACACGAAGCGTTACGGTGTTTTGGGTACAACGCTCGTAAACCCCTTTATATTTAGAGCACACATAACTCGTTAAATACATGTAATCACGAGAAATAAAAAAAGGACGTAACGTGGAAAAATATCTTGATAAAATCGTCCAACTAACGCCCTTCTCTATCTCACCGATGGAGGAACGTACTGGGACGAAACCCCATGGCGAATTACGAGGAGATTGAAAATTTCATACCGCAGAACGTACAGCATAAATCTTCTCTCGATCTATATACATAGAGCTTTGCTACTATATAGAATATATAGGGGCCATATACCCGCGGAGATAGTCACCTAACGATCGATTGAAATGTAAAAGCAGGCGCCAATAGTTTACATCGTGTACACTACACGAAGAGACATCGGTTGTCTCGATGTGTCTACATCACTGGCTTCGATGTCTATATTTACTACAGGCTATTCCATACTCATCGTCCGAAATGGGCGGATTCATGGCCTCCAGAAATTTTTTCTCGGAGCAAGCATACGCGATCGGAAATAAACGTTACGTGTTTTTTTTTTGCGTTCGATTCAATTTCTCATTTGGCTAACAGTTCTGTAGTTTCAAAGTACTCGAACTTTTATTATTATCGAGAAAAAAAAATGGGTTTCAGATACACCTCAATAATCGTTAATGTCGTCGAGTTATATTATGAAATTAATTTTCCGTTGGATTTCGGACCCATCTCATTGAAACGCAGAGGAATGAATAAAAAATAATTTTTTATTGAAAGTTGGAAAATGAATATTCGAAATTTATTGGAGAGCTTCAAAGTTTAATAGGCAAATTGTAAAAAGAGAGTTTGTATTAAATTAGAAAAATGTTATTACATTTTTCTTTGCACGTAAATTTAGTTCAATAATTTTGAAAATTTCTTGTCGGTTGCTACGAATCGTGAAGAGTAATGTACCAAATAAATATCTATTCAGCGTCGATTCGTGTCCGAAAGCAGGACATCTTTGAAGAATTGTTTTTATGACTTCCTGTGGCCGTTCAGTTGTTCTTGACATCGTGATTTTTTTTTCTTATTCCTTTGACCATGAATGAATTTTTCCTCGGGCGATCGGTATTAGCCACAAATTCTCCAGGAATCTCGATAAATGTCTATACGTGAAATGAGAAAGATATATAAGGTGGAGGTTTCTGGGTAGCGAGACCACGTACAATTCCGGCCTGTATGGGGCGAGATCGAACGAGCCGCGAACGACGAGATATTCGTATTTTAGTCACGAGCACGACACGGCCAGTGCATCCGGTCGCATCTTCCGCTGAATCTATACGTACAGAAATTTTAACACATACGTACGAATACAGATATCTGTTTGTAGAAACAATTATAGGAGGACTTCTAGGTTCATTCGAACAGGTCCTTCATCTTTGATTATTTCATGTTATGTAGTGTTGTATATTTTCTTGACATAATTTTTTATTTTTTTTTATTTAGCTCGTGTTTACAGATATATCAATGCTGCAAATGTATGACTGAGTTCTTCACCAGCCATGTAAAAACCGCGAATTTATTTTCCTTTCTCTCTCACTCTCTTACTCTCTGGGTCGCAAGATGGCACATAAAACGCGCCAAGCGGACAGGGTCAACTCTGCTGATTCTTCTCGAGCACAGTCCAACGTGGTTGTGTGAGAGCTTTTGTCCCTTTGGCTGCTCTCCGCTGTTATGTCTTTTCAAGCCCGGGGTTTCCACTGTTGGTTCGTGAGATTTTAATGCAGTCGCAATCCGACGATCTAAACACGCAATGCTATTCCTATCGAGCTATTTTTTTCTTCGAATATTACATCGAATTTTGTTTCTATGATGACTGTTTGCTGTTCACCATCGAGAATTTCGATATTCGAAAAAATCGGAACGTAATCGCGCATCTAGTTCGGAGCAAAAATAAGCCACAGACATATATATATTTCAGCAGAATTTCAATGAGAAAATCGGAACGTAGGTTTGATGGATTCGGGTCAAGCTTTTAGGAGTCAACTCTCAGCTATTGATCGATCCCAAAATTCCTCCAGTTTCGGGTTCGATGGAGAACGAGTGAAGTATGGGAAAACAGTGGTGACCTCTGTTTCCTTAATGCACTGGATGCTGTGATGTCTAACCGTTCTCAAATATATTTTTTGTTCAACCGAAAAATAGAAAACAGTAAAGGGAAGACGCAGGCTGCGAATAACATTTGGGTCAAACTTCTGATTCTCAGTTGTTAATCGATCCCACAAAATCCTTCATGCTTCTTATCTAAGAGGCTGGAAATGTGTTTTTCAGAGCATAAACGAACACCGTTGATCTTTGTTTTTTGATATGCTCCGACTGTTGTGACCACAAGTCGTTGAGGAATGGAGAAACGTTCCCGAGAGAGGAGAGTTCTGTTGAGATGATCGTGGACCGACGAAAACTGTCGTATTCCGGCTACGAGGATGTCTCCTCGGTGAAACAGGTTGTTCCGGCTCTAGTCGAATGTTTCGGTTAAGCTGACAAGGTATATTCATTCCACATAGATCCACGAAATTATATGTATTTCACGGAGTGAAATTCTCTTCTCGTTGGTTGGTTCTCTTGGCATGTTGCATATTTGGGGGATCCGTGTCGTGACCAAGAAGTCTTGGCGGCTGTCCCGTCGGGATAATCCTACTCGGAAGGATTCCCTGCTCTGAGATCGACGCAAGGAGAACGAATAAATAAAAAAGAAACAAGAGCAAAGAGCGAGAGAGAGTAAAAAAAACAACACGAAGAAAAAAACTATCCACGAATCAAAGGGCGTCGCTGCTGGCTTTTGCTTCTTTTGTCGGTCTTCTTGTAGCTCGACCCTCGTCTGTTACCCGGAGAGTCGAACCTCGACTCTTTCGAGCTCTCGCACGAGTCGACCAACTAGCCCAGTTGCCATTCCGGATGACTTTTTCTTTGAGCTCTTTTGCTCTTTGCTACCGAATGCTGCGTTCCATCTCTTTCTCTCTCTCTCTCTTTTTTCTCTCTTTCTCTCCATACCAGCGCATTTCAGTTTCTTTATTCGACACACCAAAGAGGATTTTTGCGATTCTCGATTCAAATGTTTCGTTCTCGTTGGACAAGCTATATAACATTTGCTCTATGTTCTTGGTTTATACGTATACATGTAACTTTGACCGATTATTCGTAGCTCGTTGGTGTCGATTCAACCTCTTCTTTGTGCTCCTGAATAAATCGTACAGATTGGCAAAAAAAAAAAAAAAAAAACTCTTTAAGCACATACACAAACCCATTCAACGGCTCGGAGAAATGTGTAGCCAACTGAAGAAAAGATAGGGGCAGTTGAGAGGGTTTCTCGCGGTGAAATGGATCTTGGCGAATGTTACAAAGGTCCTCACTCAAGTGCCAATATTATGTGTACCGTCATTCCTACGTCAGTGCTATGTAATTTGACTTTTGGACCTTCCGGAAACGGAAACGTGTCACGCACGAAAGGTCCAGACCGGAAGTACCGTTGGTAAAAGAAACATAAAAAAAAGTAATGGAATTTTTTGATAGTACGTGGGGCTTATAAAAGATTGAAGCTCTTTTAAAACAGGCCACCAAGTGAGAGAGTCAGTTTTGTACATGGAGACTTTCGTGCAAATAATAAAGTAGATTATCATAAATTCACGAATAGAGTCGGGAAAATTCTTTTTCGCTAATTAGTCTTACGAGAGAGATGAAAAGAAAAACGAAACAAATAACGAAGCTTAATATCTTTTTCGACTCGAATGGCAATTGACATCATGCCAAAGGATAAGCCGGTTGCTGCAATCCTATCTGATCTGTCGGGCTTATGAAGATTCTTTTTTCAAAAATATACAAACGCCGGATGCAGATTGAACCTACAAACGAACAAACTTTATAATTGTTCAAAATTTCATTTCATATGGGAACTTCAAAGGTCGGAAAACATTCTGGGTGTAAAATGGCATAATCGATATTGGAATATTCAGAAGTTTATTTTATCGGAGGATTGATTGACCTCGCTTCGGATATTGCACGATCACAGATCGTAACTGATCGAGACGCTATTGTCCTTTCGTGGAGGGTATTAGAAGTCGCAGGCACGCAGTAACCTCATACAGTTCGATTACAACACGAGGATCTTGCTCGGTAGCTATATACTTTGCTCTTCCGTATGACGCTGTGGAATGTTATTGCAAGCACGAACCAAATTCCAAGCATATAAAGGAGAATGGCGATGGGTGAGCTCAACCAGTTTGCGTCCCTTTCGCGTTGCATCTCTCTGCCTTCGTCTTCACCATATAACTCTTTCGGTCTCTATCTCTTCCTCCGCAGAACATCGTCTTTGCCAGTTTTGCCAGCAACGTTTAATCAAATGATTCGCGACTCTCGAGCGACCCAAAACTTGATACTTGAGCGCGCGAGTTCCCGAATTAGAATATGAGAGACGAGAATTCGTTATTCCCTTGTGAAAATATCGTTCCTGATATTTTCCACATAGTTATGCATGTGTATACATCGAGTTATCTCTCAACTTTTGCCCAATTTACTTTGTACGTTGTTCCTAACCGAATTACCCTCGTCGAAATAGTTTGGGTGACTAATTCCGATCGCTTGATCATGGGATTTTCATTTTCTCTATCTCGTAAGAGGCAACGATTTAATTTATTGAACTTTATTTCCATTTCATAGAATATAATGCTGATGAGAGAAAATTCTTGACTCGAGCGTCGTATTCATCAACCAATTGTAATTAGCTCGATATTGGCTTTGATTCCGATCAATTATTCGATTTCACTCGAATCATTTCTACTACATTCATTTTATAATCTCTCTGTTATACTAGCTCGCTCTGGATTTAGTACGCGTGACCTTTCATTATTTGTCGCCGATCGATATGTCGTTTTGGGAGATAATCTGTTTGAAGAACTCGCGTCAAAAAACAACTTCGATTTCGAGGGTTTGCACTCGATTCAATTTCTATTTGATTTCAGCAGAAAATGAATGACAATGGAAAAATAATATTGATGAATTCATCGTAGAATTGATTATTTCGACTATTTTGACAGCCAATTTGTCCAGTCGAACCGCCGTCGTAAAATAAAGGTCAACCGTGCATTTTGGATAAACAGCCTTTTTCCTTTTATTATGTTGGCAGGTCCACCATGAGTGTAGAAAAGTTGGTTATAAAAGTAATGAATCTGATTAATCTCGACAACGGTGACTTAAGTAAAGAATCGCTCGAAGAAGATTTCTTTGTAGAAGAAAACAATTTTCTACAACAAAGTCGATTCGAAATCGAAACAAAAAATCGTTGTCTACCAAAATGCACAGTTGTATCCCCAATCGACTGAACTACATCGGACCGGAAATTCTGTCTGGAATCTGAGTATACACTATCGACCATTCAACTTTTTGGACAGCCAGTATGTTTGTTTGAAAAGAAATGATCGTGGCGTGACTGACGAAGACATCTGCATCGAGAATAAACATTTGTTGATGCCAGTGAGTCATTAATCCGGGGTTCGGTCGAAGCAAAACGAAAAGTAGCCCATTGCCGAAAGAGTCAATTGAGAGAAACGACAAGGGGGGGAGAGTTGGCTATTGTGCGGCTAGGATATGAGATGAAACTCGTGTCTGTGAATCAACGATTCTGACACACGAAGCTACGAGTTAATTTCAAGCAAATCGCAAAAGCTCTGGCTCATCTCACACACATATTTATATACTTTTGGACTACGTTGTGTATTTGACGCCGGATGCGGTGATACTTTTGTATTCAACGCGGGCGATACGAAGCCGTGGAGAATTCTTACTCTCGAGAAGAAGACGCGTCACCATAATACGAAACGCGCGACGTTACGACGACGATCGCACGAGCGAAACGGAGGGGAAATACCGAAATTACAAAAACCTCCATCGCCATTTTTCTCTCCCGGTGCAACCCTCACCGATATGACAGTAGCATCTTTTTGCATATAATGGGCGAACCACCGCAGTCGCGCGAAAGTTTATTAAAATCGCGAGGGCTTTTCTCAACGAAGAGAGAATCGGGAACGACGAGAATTTTTTATGTTCCATAGTTCCCGCGGGGAATTACGTACCAAGAAAATTTGCATAGATAGAAAAAAAAGCGTGGAACAACTGAAAAAAAAAAAAAAAATACTTTTTAAATAAATCGTCTCGTCTGCAAATCAAATTTACCGGACTTTTACGTTTCTTTTACAAGCGGATTTAAATTAACCATTTTTTGCAGAACCGTTTTGAGACTGTTTTCTGAATAAAAAAACTGGGAACGATTTCCATTTTTATTTTTTTTATTTTTTGAAGAGAGTTGAAGAGTTTTTTTTATTAGATAATCAAGCCGTTCTTATTGTTTTTACAAAATTATGCTTCGGACTCGTTTTTCTATAGAATCTCTCTAATGAATAACATGCACGTGTATCTGAACGAAAAAAAAAAATGCATCTCTCAACTCAACGCGATATGTGTATAATTATAGGACGAGTGCCTTGACCGAGTCTCACGCCCTCGCGAAAAATTCTTCTCTCTCGTCATCGTTTTACATCGTATGGCGACAGTACGCTACTCGTGAGTCTCAATTTAGTCGGATCTCTTTGCGTATGATGCTTGACGATACGAGCGGTGCAGCAAACGAGGCCGCAGCAGTAAAATTACGAGGGAGAGAGATTGGCATCGGTAACAATTATAGTCTGAAGGAGCGAGAAAATCATTTGTCATAATGTTTGTTATAACTATGTACATAAATTCATGAATTAATAGCTTGGGGTTGAAAAACCAAAAAATATTTTTTTAAATTTTATTTGTATCATTCGTCGAGCATCATCAAAAATGATTATTTGTCGAACTCGGTCCTGCTGTTGTCCGGTAACGTAATTATTTTTCTTCGGTCTCTCCTCTTATTTCGATAAATCTTTGGGAACGATAACAAGAAAAATTGAAAATAATTTATTCAGATTTATGTCACCCACGATATTTGAAAATGATTATATTTTTTCAATGGATTTCTCGCCATAGAATATTATTATTTATTTATTTTTTTACAATCTCTTCCGATTAGAATTTGATGACTGTTTGATTTTAGATATCGGACTATCGTTTATTAACAAACAATTAATTTCTACGAGGAGAAAGATATATTGCCATCGACCGCAGTATATTCCTCGTGTATATTTTAGCTCGTACACCAAGTGACGTAATGCCGAATGAACGCATAACGCGCGCCAAGTAACGATAGAACAGTGCACCAGAGCATCATGGTCTGTGCGATGATGTCAGAGCCGAAAGAGTAAGCGCATTATGAGCACGGACCACATAAGTGGAATTATTACATTTATCGTCGAGGAAACTTTTGTGCAAACATATATTCGTTCACATGTCACATGTAGGAATACGTTTTGTACGTGCTAATTAGTACGCGTACGAATATTGCTCATATACATTTGAATCGTGTGTATGCACATCGAATACGAAAACGTTTTCGGTGGCATACATGAATGGAATGAAGTTTTCTGCTGTAATTTCGATAAGGGGGCGTGTTTCATGATTTTTATTGGCCAAAAAAAAAGAAAGAATTATCGACAATAATATTTTGTTTGAATCCGAAGATATTTTCCTTACCTCACACTTTTTTTTCAACTGTATAGAAAAAGTGTTTCAATGACATAACTAAAAGCATGAACTGTGCCAAACGAAATGATGCTGCCAAATCTTCAGTATCGTTTCAATCCTGTAAAACTCGTCATGAAATTTATACACTCGCTTTTTTGAGGCTTCATACATTTTTCACAAAAAGTTGCAGTGCCGCGTCATAAAAAATTCCGGGACATATTTCATCTTGGAATTTAGCAGAGCTGCTGCGGGGTTATAATTCCTGTGAGAAAATAGAGTGATCTGATTATAATGAATGAATGAACGAGAAACGGAATGATAGTGATTCGTTATAAACAATGAACGTTTATGAATGAAACATGACGTGATCCGGTATTCGATAAATCATCGTCACTTCAATCAGCGACTAAAGCAATTTTTCAGTTTCTCTACTTTTATTTTTATTTTTTTCCTCATTTTATTTTCTTTCCTACAAAAATTAGCCTGTAAACTGTAAGCCATTTGTTACATGAACGATTCATTAAAATAAATAGTACAAAGTTATGGTGAGCATGAAGCGAATCGCATTTGCAATTCATGTATAAAAAAGAACTTTTATTCGAAGGCGGTTCGAGAGACGAAAAGAAATGATGGTGGGTGTGTAAAAGCTGTTTCTATATATAGTTGAAACGTCGTTGGGGCTGGTCTCGTTGCGAATAATATCGCAGACGTTTCTGGTTGCTCATTGCTGCTACTGCTGCTGCTGCTGCCGCATTCGTGAATACCATGGTGGCTCTCAGCCTTCTCTCATATCTGGTTCAGGCTCTCTTCGAGCTTCCATCTTTTCGACCAGAGTATTTTCATGCTAAACGACAATGAAAAATAATGGTACATGCTTTGGCAATCTATATAGGAAAATACTCGACGTATTGACTGCTAGAGTATAAAGGAATGAAAAGCTCGGGATCGGACAACCGAAGCATCGAAATTTACGCCGTTTTGTCGGTCAGTAGACACTTTATGTGCGCTTTAACGCCACTGAAAACGAGAGGATTCAGTCAGTTTCCTTCTCGTTGTTTTACGCGCGGCTTTCTCATATTAAATCCTCTGTGTACGTGTGCTTTAAAGCTCTCTCTCTCTCTCTCTCTCTGTCGAGAACACAACACGAGCACCACTGTCCGTTTATACCCCGGGCAAATAGGTATGCAGTTATTCTGAGACTGCCCGGGGTGAATGCCCACTTCTCGTCTTTCCTACTCACACTTTCTCCCTCATTCTCTCTCTTACTCTCTCAATCTTTTCTCCGTTTTCCCATGTGTTTCGCCATACCAGAGACCGAAGCTGCGAAAGCTCTTCTCTCGTTATCGAATGGGCTGACCCTTCAGGAAATACCGCGAGAATGTTTATTGCCATCATTCACGAATATCTGTTTCTTGCGGACGCTTTCGTCGAATCTAACCCAATCATTACCGCTGTTGACAACGTGCACGCATCCAAAATTCGGTCTCATTTTTCATCAACAATAAATAGACATTTTTTGGAGAAATAATCATTTTTTGGGATTTCTTTTTTTTTTTTAATAGTTTATTATAAATTTAAACGAGTGTTGAGAAGTATAGGCGAGAACACCTAAAACATCAGGATCATTGTCGTAGGAGAAGTTAAATCGATTCATTGATTATTTATCGTATTGAAATCGTTTAAAGTTTCTATTGGATTTTCCTAACTATTATTTATTTATTCATTTTCTACCTCTAGCTCGATCCATATTATTCTTTGTTTATTGAGAATCGTTCTTCCTGTATCATAATGTTTTTTCTCTATGCAATGCTAATTAATGCAAACAAAGCGTATGTAAATTTATCGAAACCGTTAGGAGGCTCAGGGACAAGTTTTTCAACGATTCACAGTGATCTCATTGTTATTCTACGCGAATACTCGATCGAATCATGCTCTCGCCACAAATATTTTCCCCATCAGTTGAGAATGAGCAGGAAAAATGTATACAAAAAAACCCAATTGCAGCGAATGACAATGTCGAGGAAAAAAAAAAACAAATAGAAATGTGTAATTTTAGTGAGGCAACTTTGCTCTCTTTTTGTTCCACTCACGATGAATCTTCAACCGCACATAATCAACGCGTGTGCGGTTTTATGCTTTCGTTAATTTTTTTTTTCTTCTTCTTTGCGGTTGACTAATTTCATCGAATCGCAAATCATATGACTAACCGGAAATACGCCGAAATTCTATTACTTTTCGGGCACTCGGGAATATTCGGTAAACTCTCTCGACACTGCTGCGGTGGTGAAATTTCGCACGTTCTAGGCGCGAACGTAAAACATTGAGCGTTGGAAGAGCGGTTGCGTTACATGGATATATCCACGAGGAATTCTACCACAAACTGTCTGGTATTCGACACATTTTTTCCGTTGTCCAAAAATTGTCAATCACTCAAAGTAGATGATGGCTTAAAGACGAATTCGTTCATCAAAGCTGGTAAAAAATATTTGAATAGCCGTTCCGAGAGAAATTGGTGGAAGGATCGTAAAAATGTTCCCGAGCAACTCTAGAAGCTGATGAAAGATTAAAGAATAATAATAACATTTGATGTCATCGTTGAATTCTCGAAAATGAGTAAAATTACAGTGGAGAATACCGGAAACGTTAAATTGGCGAAAAGTGTAATTGAATCTCAAATATTTCATCCAAATATATTGAATCAAGAGCTGATGGGAAAATTGGAATGGAGAAAGATTAAAAAAAAAAAAAAGTTTTAAATAACTTCGACAGTTGATTCGTTCCGGAATATTCCATGCCTATATACACAGCTCATGATTACTGAATTTCACCAATTTATCCAAACGGATACCAAGAGTGTCTCGAATCCGAGCACGAATTACGGCGAATTTATTGCACATATTACTCGTCGTATAATATATTTTGCACGACCCATTTCCGCTTATGGAATTTGATCTATATATTCAATAGATATAATACAGAGTGAGTAGAATTAAAATTTATCAGGCAAAACACTCCTCGGACACAAACGTGTGCGAGTTATTCCAGAATTCGTGTGCGTCTGTGTGTGCTGTGTGTATGTGTGTGTGTGCATAGCGAAGTTTTCTCGCTTTCGGACAGGAGGGCGTAAACCTATAGCCGAATAATTTCCGGAACGATCAATGGGGCCTGTGAATTATATCCGTTGTTGTTGGCCGTCGAGAGAGTTCGCACCATCAGCGTGTAGTTAAAATTTCCAACTTGCATTTAACAGTGTTAATTTTGTGCCAGGATACCGAATGAACTCGTAACACTCGTACGTGTATACAGTAATAATGAAGATAATAACAATATTCATCATTTATATTTTAATATCGTTCTTATAAAAATGTCTCAATGAAGTTCCGGTTACACGCTCGACCAGTGATCTCTGAAAATAATAATTATTATCCTGTTCGCGTGTTGAATCCCTCGAGCTCGAACTATTATCGCTGTATTCTTCAAAATGAGTTTCAGGCACGCAGATGCATCAAGCTTATCCTCCCACTATCGTTCGTTCAACGATTATTCGATGCTTTTGTAGATCTTTCGTTATTTTTTACTCTAATCCATCAACCTATTCATATTTCTGCTCGTGTTACCATTTTTAATATTACTGTTAAACGATCATTATTACTTCAGAAAGTAAATTGATCATTTTTGCTGTATTATATTCTGCTCAAACGCTTCTGCTTGCAATATAAGCATAACGATATGATAATTCATTGGAAGAATAAAGTGTCATCTTCATTGGACTGTAATCCTTGGTTGGTCCGTTTGTTCGGTGCACACGCGACCGGGAATCAATTTTCATTAATATATTTCAACGTCCGCTTCGATATTTAATTAGAATATTTGAACGAAGTAAAATCAAATCGCCAGTGGAAATTCACCGCAAAAAATAATCTAATTTCAACGCAAATTTGCTTTTGTGTGAAAGTATTCGATTGGAATTTAAATATCAAAGGTTGAGATAACGAAATCAACATTTTCTTCGATAAAAATATATAAAATTTACGGTCTTTTTCAGGCGGATATAAATTTACCGACCGTCAGTCACAATCCCATTGTTTCCAAACGAGAACGTTATATAGTGGCGATTAAAAAAAAAAAAAAAAACAAAAAAAAACATTTTATATCTCCGGTTGTACGCACGATCGACGATCGTTGAGCACAATATTATTGGGTGGAGAAAGAGCTGTTAGGATCGGTGAAGCTTAAAGCATTATCACGATTTGACGAGGAGTTCCTATTCTGTTCATGCACAAATGTGTACATTCGCTCGTTTATTTTCTATGGCGCTAGCTCTTTTTTGTATTCCAGACCATTACGTTGCGAAAATATTACGTGATGTACGATAAGTAAGATTAAACTACGCATAGACGATTGCAAAATCAAAAGTTTTTTTCGCTTCCGCTGGTTTCATATTTGCACAAAGTTCTCTTCTCTTTCTCTGCTGCGTGCGGCTGTTCTTTTATACACATACGTACGTATGTGAGCACGATCGTCAGGGCCGGTTTATATTCGATATTTCGATGCCGTTGGTCGCAGTCTGCCCCCTTCGTCTGCGAGACTCGCCCGACCGAAGTGAGGGGCACGCCACGAATTTATGGGTTTGTTAAACCTCCGGTCGATCCGAGTGGGCCTGAACGACGTATACGCGTCGTCCAACCTTCGTTTGCTCTATACTATCGAGCCGGGAAACTCGAGCTCGTAGCGTATCGCACCCGCCGCACTGATTTGTCGCGGGGGCAATAGTACATATCCTACATCACCAATTCCAGACTCCTGGCGCGATAGAACGGAACAGTAATATCAAGCCCACCATTCGCATCCTCCCTCCTCTCTCCGCAATCTCTGCGTCGCAGCATCCAGCACACATATGCTCCGAAAGTGACGAGGAAATCCGTAAACGTTGATTTTCATCGACTCACTTCGTGAGTATCCGCGCTATTTCATCCAAACCTATATTTACTCAAGGTAGAATTTTGTATCGGAATTTCGGAGCTTTCGATCCAGCCCTGGGGATTCACATTTCGATCCAGTGGCTTGGGGATTCACGTTTTTTTTTTTTTTTTTTTTCGTCCGTATTCAACTGATCCACGTACTTCATGACTTATCAAAGCACGTTTCTGAAACAACCTATTTTTTTTTTTTTTTTACTTTCCCTTTGGTGTACCGATACCCAATGAACTTTCGAAGAATTCTGTCAGGGTTTGTTTGCGCCGTACAAACAAACCTTGTCAGAGCCAGCTTTTTCATATTTCTCGTATGCGTATCTCTATCGCTTTCGTACTGATATTTCGCAACGCCTGCTGTGATGATGGAACGACAGAGAGAAAATCAAATATTGTACATCGATTCAACGTCGAAGTTAATAATCCTACCAGAAAATTACTCTGAATACATTTTAGAACGTGAGCTTATGATCAACTGTGTCAAAATTAATTTGTACACAAATTCAATCGACTGCAATGACGCCGAATTCGGATAATCAATGTTTAGTGATTCCTCGCAATTTGTGTTATGCATTTCCTCTTGTCATTTCAGATGATTGGGATCATCGAGAAAATGAAAGATTTCGTAATTGTTTAGAATCCAAAATTCGAATTTTTGTGTAAGATTTATAAGTTTTCATTTATGGAATAATTTCTTGATTTCCACTTGTCTGAAATCATTTTATTTCACCAACTTCGATTAGATTTTTCTCGAGATCTGACCCAGTTGATTAAATTATAAATTTAAGTACACTTTGAATTTTTAAATAAACATTCAAGCCTAAAGAAGTTTGTAGAGTTTACTCGAGTGATGCATTTCGGTTGACCTATCACGGGTTAATTATTTGGAAGAAACGGTGGAAAGGAAAGTAACAATAATAGCTTTGTTTCTTTCAACGGATCCTGTTACTGGCTGTGTGTTTTATTTCTGTATAGTTTCCCTCCCAGCGCTCGAGTATAACGTCATATGTATTTTCGTGACTGACCACGTCGCCCTCTGGCCCAGAGCGATTAACGACTGGATGAAGTGGTTCACCGAGAGGCGATTACTCGATGACGAGTTTCGTACGCTGCGCTCAACTATTTTTAGTGTACATAATCTGGCTTGCAACGCCTGCAAAAGCAGAAAGGATGTAGAGATCGAGTGGTTGTGTTTAGAGTTGAGTGCATTGATTTCGACCCATTTCCAGGTACCTCGAAACTTTATCCGGCTTATGTAAGCTGCGCTCGTATATGCAGCTTCATATATACAAACAGTGCAGTATCTGTTAACCGTGATATCGTTATTTGGACAAATTCCTTCGGTCGTAGCCATCTTGGTCAGTACGTATATTCAGCATTACATCTGGCCGATCAATTCACATTCAACGTAAGACGATCTTGCGTCATTCGTGTCATCGTCAGGCGAACGACTTTCGCTGTTGCCTTGTGAAAGAAACTCACTTACCCGGATACATGATGTTAAAATAATTTTACGAATATGAGCTCTAAACTGGCAGATGGGTTTTTTCTAACGCGAAGAATTTTGGATGGATCAAAAAAATTGACGATCAAACAGATTTGATTGGAGAAAAAGAAAAAACTTGAAGTTGAAAAAACATTGATTTCGTATAACGGCGACTGTTTCGTTTTATCCGTTCAACATCTGTCTTTTGCTTACTTATTTTTTGCCGAACGATGACATAAAGCGCTTGACTTACTATGGAGACTTCCATTTTTTTAAATCTAGGGATTTGAAGATTCTTGTCAATTTTTTTCATCCTCTCGAAACTGGGAGAGAAAGAGTGAAGCGAAGAAAGCGGAAAGATTATCGAAAAATGTCTTTCCAGCAAAGACACTTTCCGATAATGAAAACGAAGTATTCGACGGAGGGTGAACGCTTCAATGACTATCGCCGGATGGACTTGATAAGACCGCCTAGTCGCGTTCTCTCTTCGTGCGCTCGACTCGACGGAGGGGAATGTATGAGTAATTTCTTCTTTTTTTTTCTCCATATTTCCATTCGCCGCTACTTGGTTATGGAAAACTCTTAGAGCTTCAGCTCCCGGAAGTCCTCAGTCTCAAGGAATCCGAGTCATATCTTCGTGAAGGTTGAAAATTTAAGAGAATAGAGAAAGTGTGAGAGCGTTGGCCCGTGGATAAGGTGAAATATCATTAGTTAGCATTAAGTGATCAGTCGTTGATATTCGCTGTTCTATTCGATGCTGATCGCGATTCGACTGCCAAAAAATATATGTAACATCGATTCAACGATTGAGCGTCGAATGTTTTTTTTAATCAAAGTCGAAAGGTCATTATTTCCAAGTCAATATTCATTCAAGTGAGAATTGAAGCGGTCTCTCAGCGGGAATAAAGAAAAAAAAACGGCAAATGCAGAATCGATCGAACGAATGAGATATGTTCGATGGGTAAAGTCTACTCGGCAAAATTCTCCGTTCGTAGCTTCGAGTCATGAGAATTCTGCACGCGTCTGATGAAAAAGCAGCCCGACGGGAGTCAAGAGTTGGAAATGATGGAACCAGTGAAAAAGAGAGAAGGATGTCAGAGGGCAAAGTTGGAGGAAATGTCCCGAGAGATGATACCTGATGGGTGTAGAATATTACAGTCTGAGTTTTCAGAACTTTACTCAGGAAAAAGGATTAATTACATGTTTCATCGAATAATGTATTAGTTGTCATGAATATTTCATAATTGATCGTTGTTAGTTATCTTTATGATTTGTTAATTACAGATGATGAAAACTGATTAGTTGAAGAAATCGTTTTCAACTGCAGACCTACCGTAGATTGAACCACGTAACCATTAAACTTCTGTCACAGTCGAATCGATGCTCATTCAGACCCAACTTCCGAATTCGATTAAACTTTTGCCACAAGCAGACCAATGCTTATTTAATATTAAAACTTCGGCGAATGGCAACCATCGCTTATCCATTTCTTCGTAATGTGTATTTGTTTATTTTACAATAGGTAATTCGAATCGTAAAGTTCTGAATCCTTTGACTATAGGTAGAGCCTACTGAAACCAGTGTGAAATGAAGAAGCCGTCCTAATTCGGCAGGCGTCGAACAGTGTATATGATAAGGTCACGAGATAAGGGCAAATTGTGTTCTGCGGCCTTTGAAATTGGTATCAGAAAACAATTGGCATAGAAATTGGTACTTGTGCCTTCAAGACGTTGTCGCATTGGATTTAGCTGGAAGCAACAAACCGGATGATAACTTTGGCAATGCAAATCGTTCATCCGAGCCCGGATGCGTAGCAATTTCTATAGCGACCCTCGTCTCTCGTTCTTGAGAAGGGGTCCTTCACTTTGTCTGTCCCAAACCTGTACGAAAGTTTCGTCAAGTTCTCGAAGGAAGGAGTACATCATTCGCCTGAAGCGTATAGAGGACGAAGGGACGAAAGAGAATCGGTCGAGAAACCCGCCAGAGATGTTCATAAATACATCTGGCTAACTCGAGTAACCCTTTCGTGGATGTTAGAACTACTGGAAAGCCCCGCTCACACCAGGGGGTTTATTGAATTCCGCGGAGAATCGTGCGCCAGAAACTTCACCAACATCGCTGGGTATAGGGAATCCAATGTCTATGTGCATTATCATGCAAATTCATGCGGTAAGGATGGAATAATATAAAGTTAACTAGAAACGTGATGAATTTAAGTATTTACGCAAATCTCGTATGCTAACGATTTTAATTTACATTGGTGGATTTACTCGTAGCGACTATTTTGAAAAGATGATATTTTTAGCGAGGGTCCTCCACTCGAGTACAAACTAGAATATCCAATTAACAGCACACGTTTTGTACAGTGAATCACTATGATCGAAGTTGAACAGAATTGTGAAGGATTTCCTTTGGCCTTTGATCGGCCCGATTATAAACACGCTGACATCAGCAGCAATTTCGAGTGCTAAACCGTTCAACTCCGCGCGAATTCTCTCGCGCGGAGCAGGCTCTCGCGGAAAGTGCCCTTTGTGATTAAACAAAAGTAGGTTAATGTTGTTGGGACGCATGGACGATGTAGCGGGACTATGTGACATCCTGAGACCCCACCGGGTCCGAACAATGGTGAAGCCGGTACATTGTTCGGCTCTAGCGTTATCTGCTGTCCGATGGACGCTTTTGCCTCCCTGTACGCATGGCTTATGTATTTACATATATACAAAACATATACGAATGCTCGATATACATTTTTCATTCGTACATACCAAAGTTGTAGCCCCTCTAAATTCGAACCTATGGTCGACGTTGCTTCAGCGTGCCCGAACAACAATCGAACTAGGCGCAGCACTGTTTAATTGCAACATGTCGTATCGAGCTGTCGTCCCGGGCGTGCGAGCGCCCAAGGAGTGCCTTCTTTTCGCCCCGATGACCATCCTAATGCACTTCTCGGACTCTCCGCCATTCTCATACACTTTATACTTTCTGAGATCGTTAACCTCGGATCGCATTCGAAAGAGTATAAGCTTTCTTTTATCACGTACCTATTCTTGAAGATTTAGAACTTTGAATAAAGTGACCAAGCCTTTGTTCAGACCTCAACTGAATTCGGAACGTCTTTCTCTTTTTGGATTTTATATTCGAATAATCGTAAAACGTAAATAGGCGTTTTGAAGTAGAAAATTAAAGGCTCACAATGCCCTCTGACATGGTCGCAGGGGTGCAATATTAATTGCAAATTCACGAGGCGTTCTCGTTAGGGCTCGGCGTCGATGACTTCCGGTGTTCCTGGTAAAAACTCTCGGCATCAAAAGTATAATTGGCAATCGGGGAATCGAAAATCGGGGTGTAGACTTACGGGTGCAACAACAGAGAACGAGAGATCTCGCGCTTCGGTGAGCGATAATAGCTCGAATAAATTTGACCGAGTGAAACGTAATTACGGCTTACGTTGTGCTAGCGAAAGGAACGTTTGGCTTTAAAGGCTCGAAGCTCGGTTCGCTGCTCCCTCGACCAACGGAATTCTTTTTTTTATTTTTTTTATTTTTTTTAATTCGTCAAAAAATACGCTGCTGCGTCATAAGTTTGCATATATGTATATATCGAGGACAGATATCCCTGCGGTAATGCACAGTCGTTTATCTCTGTAATACGTGAATGCCTCCGCGTGAACCTTGAAGAATAGTCGGCGCCAGCCAAGAATTTGCGCACATAGCCAAGCACGTAACTATTACTATATAAAGAAGCTTAGGCTATGTGTGTGATTCGAGGGAAGAACGACGCGAGGACTTTGTTGGCGAACGTGACTGTCCGGGAAAAGACGACAGACAACCGACGCCCGACATATAGTCAGAAAGAAAAAGAGAGAGATAGAGAGCGCGTGTGTGTCAGCAGTGGTACACACTGGACATCGGTCATCAACCCGTTTCCTTAGAAAGAGCACGATATTGCGTGCCCACTTCCATTTAACCCGGTTAATCGGTCGAACGCTTGTTAATTCTTCCACATCAGTCTTCGCGGCTCTTTTCCTCTGATCATTGGCGTTATTCCTTGCTCTCTGAACAATATATTATTCGGTTCTTGTTCGTCAGTACTTTTTCCAGCATGAAATCAACGGATGAATCTTGGATTGATCTGGTGTCGTACAAAAGGTGACAGTCTCTGGATGTAATGAAGTTTTCAATTACTGACCAAGAGAAATGGTGGAGAAAACTGTGGCAGAAGGACTTGGACACTAGCCTCAGAGATCATCGAACGTTATTTCGTTCATAGTCCAGCGCAGAGAGCGAGCCGAAATGGACGAGAATAAAATCGACTCTCGATTCGCCTGAATATCGAGAAACAAATACTATAGAATATTCCGCACAGATTCCAGCGTGTAACGATTAATACGTAGAGCCATAGTGAATCGTACTAGCAGATGGTGCACGTCGCTTCTGGACAATAGATTCGAATTTCGAACATACCAACGATCATGCTACTGGATCTCTCGGATCTCCGCAGTTCTGATGCTGAAGCTCAGCTGCATTGATACCCGAGAGTGCATCGAGCTCTTGGGGAACGCGAGGCTGCAGAGTGCAGGCTTGCAAACGAATTCCGGTATAAATAACTTCAAGACCTGCAAGACTCGGCTCGCTGCACTGTTACTACTCTGCCCACTTGTACGCTTATACTTTATATATCTTTTTGGACTCATATACGTGTTCTTCTTGCTCGTATAATTCGACCTCGTCGTGAGCTAACGCTTACTGCAAGCTCGAATCTCTGAGACTCGCTCGAGCAACTATTCTGACGAAACTGGAACTTCGGTAATTCCTTAAAATCTACTTTATCAATGTTATCAAAAGCTTGGTGGAGAACAAACGATTCTACCACAAAATTTGAACGGTACATCCAACTCCTCGTTCCACTTTCATAGAATTTTTACGAACAAAAAAAAATGAACAACCTTGCGATCAGCGTGAATCGTCACTTTTTTTCATTTTCAACCGCCATGATGTTTGCCGTTTTTATAGAAGGCTTTCGCTTCGCTCTCCCTCTTTACATGTTTGGCGAAGGTACCTACTGTTTACATTAAATATACGTATATATTGGCACGCTAGAGTTATATGTTTACACTGGCAAACGTGTGTTGTCTGATGTTTGTATATATTCACTTCCTATCCTCTCTACATAGCCGGATCTTTTTCACTCCCAAGCACTGGCCTCAGGCCAGGATTAGTCGTACGAACCGCGCGGTAAGCTTTTGCAGCAGAGGCGCCACAGTCGTCTCTCCCATACTACAGATTCATTCGCTCGTGTATAAAGCATGGTCGATATTGATGTTCGACCGAGTTGATTCTCAACCGGTTTACACGAAAGGTGTTAATTAGAAACTCTTTACCCTTGTCTCGAAGTTTTTATCTTACGCCTGCTAAAGCTAGCTTCTTCTAAAGTACGTTACATTTATTCGTGAGCAGTGAAAAACGTCTGTTGCACGGTTAAATAATCTTGAAAAGTCAATTCATCGGTAATCTAAAAAAATCACGTACAAATAAATGAAGTATCTGCATCGATTTATTTTCCCGATAACATATGTGACTTATGTAGGTCGAGAATTGCGATACGCCCTGTACGAGATCGTATTATTTCAAAAGCTGGATAACATTTCGACTATTCTCCTTTCATTGTTTGCATCGTCGGAACTATTTAGTACGGAAGTATGCTATACTAGAGAAGTCGGTAACCATAGACAATAGTACGGTGAAACAACAGTATCGAGACTCCGCGAATATACCATGTTTACCCTATATCTGTAGCAATAACTAAAGACACACACGTCGACTCTGCCCGCACCCGCGCTAGGCTTTGCCCCTGTCTACAAACGCAGTGCAACACCCCTAGGCTCCAACGACGTCAGCCGACGTTGGAGGGTTGACGAGACACTCGAACGTTTGCGTCGAGTGCTCGTTTTCATCGCGACATTCAGACTATCTAACGAGATGGTCTGCTCGTACTGGGACTGGGTGTATACTCTTATGTGGCTTTATCATCACTTCTCTTTTCCGAGATCTGCTCTTCTCATTATTATGTCATCGTTTGTATGCTTGTATGCACATATGTCGAACACACTATTGGATTGGTGGGCTACGAATGATCGATTCTCTGAATTATCGATCAGTAGAGTAGGGAGTGATCATTTGGATTGCCGCTGGCAATTCCGCACCCTCCCATATCTCACAGACGCGCACCACTATCCGTTTAATAAAAACTGCATGAGTGCAAGGAACCGATGTAAGCAAAGGCTAATAACCTCTTGGCGACAACACGTTACAACGAATTTCTATCCGTTCTCTGGCGTCCCATGTTCACTGGTTTCATGAAAGTTTCTGCTCGTAATAGGATTTCAAAGTTATTGTCGGTTGCTTGAGTTCAATCTCACCACTGTTGATATTAAACATAATTTATGGGTGTGGACGCGTATCTACGCAAAGTGCCACGACAAATTTTCAAGTTGCTTCCAACTTTATTGCTGTTATGTTCATCATTTTACAACGGAGGCTTTTTCGATATGTGGAACTTCGTGTGGAACTATATGAGACAAGAATTCATTAACCACTTCGTTCTTCTCAGGAGATAAGTTATAAAACTATTCAAATTGATATCGAATTACTTCAATTAATTTATTGTATTTCTCATTTATTTCTTCAACGTAAAAATATATTACAATTCAATTACGTACCTTATCAGGATTATTGATCCGGTCTCGTTCAAGTAATAGAATAGACGAACAATGGAGTGGACGTCCAAATTAACACTCATTCCTTTATTAGAGTCATCCTATAACATCGCGTTTATAGGGCACATTTATTGTCATAATATCACACCGCAAATCAAGCTTCAGCGCGTTTCGGTCCAAACGCATAGTGAGGATGATTGTTATAGTAGAAGCTCAAAATGGATTTTCGTTGACGAAACATCCGGACGCGTTTGGGATACAGAATTGAATGTCATGGATACCAGCACCGGCGAAGCTAATCGGACTCGATAACCTCTCCGGGGCAAATTCCATTTTCGATATGCATAACTCTGTACTTCAGTACATATCAGAGCGCGTCTATAAAACCCTGGAACAAGATCGAATGGGGTAGAATAAAACAGCAGGCAGTTGTTTTTACCTCAATATACAATTCGAGTATTCGAGTATTCTTCCATTGTGGAAAGCAATGAAAAACTCTGAAGACGAAGTAAAAAGCTCGATATTCGCGTTCGCTCAACGTACATATAGGAAAAATGTCTCAAGTATGTGAGTTTGAAGAGAAAACATCGGTGCTTGCTGATCGTGGAATTCACATGAGCCCGGTTATCAGAACCCTTGGCGAGACTCGCACGATCGATTTCTTCCAAGGTACGAGATGATTCTTCCTAAAAGCTGTAAAAGTAAAGAAAGTAGGCGAGGATGAAAAAAAAAACGAATAAAGTATGAAGCGAGTGGTGAACGAAAGTGAGAGGCTAGAATTACTCGTAAATCCGACACGGTTGCCTTGCTCGGTTGCCTGTACGAAACGTGTAGACTTTAAAAGTAGAACGTTTTCTCTTCTTCGTCCCTCAAGTTTTCCTCCACCCCCTGGCAATAAGAGCTCGAAGCCTCTGCACGCCCGAGATTTTCCCTGGATAATCCGTCTTGCGCCAGGTTAAATTTACGACTCGGACGTTTAACCGGAAAGTACACGTGCTAGAAGAGGAAAAGGTGTAACGTACAAGAAGCAAATAGCCACGGAAAGAGAAACACAAGCTCTGACGTCTTGCAATTCCGCTTGTCTTCTGCTTATTCATTCTTCCGTAATTTTCTACTCGAATGTGGTAGAGATCCGCTGATTATTATTTTCTTCGCTTTTTGTCCAGTGTTTTCTGAGTAATCTGAAAAATCGCCTCTGTTTAAACTCTTGGAGTAATGGGTGGGAATAAGAGTGACGCAAAGCCGAAATAAAAACGGATCTAACTGTTGAATTCTTCCAGCGAATTCTTTCTCATCGGGGGTTTCATTATCGTGACTGAAAAATATATGAATAGTAATGGAATCGCAGATCACTGTGGATCATTCATCAAGGACCAATCGCCACGACTAATCTTAAATAGGAGAACGAATGGTTGCGTGCCAAACAAAAAGACCTTCCTAAAAATCCCATAAAAACTCACTAACTGCTTTCTTGGGTATCCTTTCTGATCAGAAGAACGAATCGTGCAAAAAACATTCTTACACATTATGCTGTGCTCCTGGATCGATAAGGGACACGCGGCACTGTCAGAGATTTACTTGGGTCACAAGCTTTCAACTTCGATCACGCGTGTGTATCATATTCGTCGTGATATTGCAGAAACACTTTATTCAAACATGGAACCTTAACGCATACACAGATTTTCACACATATAGACCAAGTTCACACTGGAACACATGCACGCTTTTATTTCCTTGATGCTTAAACGCGACCTGTATTTCAGCAGTTACCAAGCAGTTACGTGAAAGCGTGATTTGCCCTGTTGACTCCTTACAAACCCAGCTGGCGAGACTCTCGCTGCATATTAATAACATGTATATACGAATACACACTTGAGTTCTAATACCTACATATCTAAGGTAAAGCTGCGAGATCTGTCTTTATAGCCACTCTCAGAAACTCAACTAATCCTGCTTTGCTGTGTCACCTCCGAGTGCACTTTTCGAACAAACCAGACACCTTGTCCACGCCCACCAAACATTCCGACATAGCTCGCTTGTGAAAAGGAAATCAGTGATTAATCACAAACTCAGCGTGCAATTAAGGTAGGATGCGAGCCCATCGACGATCAATAAAAACTCTTCCGTTGAGATGCACAAAAATGAACGATCGTTAAAATTCCAATAAAGGCTTTTTCAACATTGAATCCAAATATTTGTATAACTATTCGAATTATTACGATCTCTTTCGTTTGATAAAGATTCATAATTCCTTGTCAATTTGGACTAACCAACACTCTGCCGCGCGATAACACGGATCCCTCGAACGCTTTTTAATTATCTCTTTACCTCCTCTAGCTGCGTTGGTGAGTTTAACACCAGGTAATTCGGTCTAAGACATGGAGCAAGGGATGACACTGATAATCGATAATCCGGAAAGAGATGCTAACATGAATTCGGGATTCGGGATTACTAATCGATTGATCCCCATTAGGGGTCCTGATCGAAGTCCCCCTCAGTCCTTGTACATTATGTCTTGAGCAATTAGCTGACGAAAGTGAGTTAAAAGATGATTACAGTCTGGTGGGAGACATTTTTTTAAACAGCTCACTTACTCGCTCGAGTTGAGAAATTAAGTGAAAGCCACCGGTGCATCGATTTGGGAATTATGCATGTGATCCCAACATTTTCGACTTTCAGGGAGGTCGGAAAGACAAAAGAATCAGCAGGTATACAAAAAAATCATTCTTCTTGGCTCCTTGAATGAATGAAGATGTAACTCGTTATCGGTCTGATCAGGGTTTTCAATGCAGTGTGGGATTGAGTAGAGAATCGTTGCAAACATCCAGTCTTGGAGTGGTGGGAATTAGGTATGAGAGTGGAGCTTCACTGATGCTGCGACATCTTCGAGGGTTGCGCAGCCGTTCATCGTTTTACCAGTGGTATGAGGAACAGCTGGCAACACCTGTGTCCTTTCTTAGCTCGTGCGTGGAAAGATCTTTTTTATGTTTAACCTGAGCCGGTTCGTGCCGTTTACATTGGCGTAGATCTCAAGAATAGTTTTGAAGGGTCACAAATTCACCCTCCTTCGAGTGGTCGAAGGGCGAAGAAATGATTCAAGAAACTTTGCGAAAACTTTTGTCCAGGAAGCCAAATTTGTTCGAGGTAATCAATTCTTGTGTTTTCTTCTTCCATAAAAAGACAATGAAAATGTTCCATGCTCCACGCGATTACAAACTAATAATTCTTCCACGAATGAACGTGACCAAGGGGCAAATCCAAGATCGAAAATTTGACCAGTCGCTTCATAAATTAATTGCTACGACCTCCTGTGATCAATGATCGCTAACATCTAGCATATTGAAGCACTCGCGAAATCACGTTATCTCGATGCTAGGTCTAATCCATAACAACAGCAGCATGCCTGTACGATGAACGAATAAAAATAGAGAAGAGATTCTGAATGGAAAGAGAGAAAAGCTGGGATGTGGGAGAAATGAAGAACAATAAGAGAAAAAGATGCTTTGGAATAGGTGGTGAGAGTCTTTATATAGGTAGACTGAGTGTGAGAGAGAGAGAGAGAAGGCAAGTTGCCGGGAAGTGTCGTGAAGATCCACTGGAGCCGGTAGTCGAGGACGTCGAGTGTGCGCGACGGTTCTAGGGGAAAGAATGTACGCTGTCGTTGAGTCGTAGTCGGTAAATGTGGAGGTAGAGCGGTATCGCTCGATCACAGGCGTCGCGTCTGTGTCGCTATAGTTTCTTGAACCGCACACATTGAGAATGGAAGAAGAGAAGAAAGAAAGAGAGAGAGAGAGAGAGAGAGAATAGAAGACTTCTACGCTTGTGGAGGGTTCGTGTTGAACGGCATGCTGGCGACGTTTTCCTCTATCGGGGCTTCAGGATTGGTAGCGTGGGAGACAGAGCGATCGGAATAGAGGGGATAAAAGTGAGAAGGGGGGAAGGTGTGCTGAAAACGACGCAAACGGGGGAACTTCTGCCGGAGTATACTGTACTATAGGAGTTTCTTTATACATATACATATATATAGGAATGGTAGTCGGGAAGGGGAATAGAACGAGGGGACGACGCGGCGGGGTACAAAGGGCGAGAGACGAGGATCGAGAGAACGTGCGAGTGGAGTAGTATACCGGGCTGGGAAAGCTGGCCGACGCCATACTGCCATTCGGCACAGTACGCGCCCAGCGCTCACGGATCGTTCACTGCGCCGCTCTCTCGGACTCGGATCCGCCAAGTTTTTTTTTTCCCTCCGTCGCTGGCGGCCGCGCGGGCGTGCAAAAAAATTTAATTTATCTTTCTTCTTCTTTCGTGCTCTCTTTCTTTCTCTCTCTCCCTCCCTCTTTTTCTTCGTATTTGACAATTTTTTTCTTCTACTCCCTAACTAAATATCCTCGTCGCTCTTTGTCTTCTTATTTCTGGTCCGTGCCATTCGGGGCCGGCGGCCTACGCGCTCTCTTGTGCGTACTGTGTGGTTTAGCGTTTTCTTCGTATCGTCTTTGTAAAGAATACACTTCGCCGGCGTTACTGCGTGTAATAAGTCGTCTTACAGATATATGTATATATATATATCTCTGTTGCACACGCACATTTGAATTAACACAAATACTACTGGAGGATAAGCCAAACAAGCAACAGCTACAGCGGGATTTTAACCGGAGAATTTGTTCAGCACAGCAAGGTGAGTGACACCGAAAAGATCAGTGTCGTCCAAGAAATTCGTTTATTCCGAACTTTTGCCTTTTCCAATAGTCTCTCGTTCATTTTACTCCCTTTAATTCGTTTCCTTTCAACTCTCTCAGCTGTATTAAGTGGTGCAAGAGTAGCTTTTTTTATCGGATTATGCGATATAATGGACAGCGAATTATTTATTTCTTGACGGTATTCATGGAGATTATTTTTTACGTGGGTTACTTGTCCCGTTAGGAAGAGCATTTACCTTCTCGAAAGAAAACGAAAGGCTTCGTAGGTTCCTAGGAAGATATTCTTTCGAAAATCCTTCCACTTTACCGTGAAAAATAAGTTTATAATTTTCTTTTAACAAAATTCTTCGTCAAATCGTCAAATGAATTTGACTCTTTTTTTTTTAAAGCAAACTTTTTCGCGTTTATTTGACCCTCAGGCACACCTACCTGTAGGAATGAATTCTCACTTTTTGACATATTTTTCTTCGTCCTCGTGATCGATGAAAAAAAAAAAATTGATGATAAAAATATATATTTTTGTGGATGAAGAGGAATTCCGGAGTGTTTGGTTGAAGCTTTGCGAAGCAATAGTCTATTGGGACTTCTGGTTTCGACAGATGCGATAGCAATGTACGAATATAGAAAAATTTGTGCCAATTTGGACCACTGTGAATTTCGTGGTCTCGGAAAGATGTTGCCATGTCGGTGAATACCAAAATAGCTCTATTAGAAATGATTGAACTTCGAGAAATGTAGAGGAACTTGTATGATATCTAATTTATAATGATTACGGGCGATAAATTGCGAATTGAACGAAGCCATTTGGATAATATTATTTTGATTTTCCAGTCGAAATATTTTCCATTTGGATTTCCGGATTACGAGACGAAAATACTCCAATCTGTAACTTTTTTTTTTTTAATTGGGTCACGTCAAATTCGATTACGATCAAAAGGTCCATCGATTAATCTATTTTCGCTCAATTTATCTCAAGCCCATGATGCCAAATGAGCGTCCAAATTTCCACCAGAATTTCCACAACACATATTTCACCATCGACCTTTTTTTTCGTTCGTCCCTGACGTCTGGCGATCGGATGACAAAATACACATACACGCTCGAACGAATCTGAACCGATAATCGATGCCGAAGAGAAAGCAGAAATATTCGTCATACCAGAGCTTTTTACTCTCCCTCCTTCTATTTCTCTCTCTCTCTCTCTCTCTCTTGCTCTATGTCTCTTCGAACCCTTTCTGCGAGAGCTTCTGAATAATTGATAGCGGAGCTTGACAACCTTTTCGATCGAAGGATTCAGTTTGCACTCTAAAAATCTTGATATATCTTTTGCTCTCGAACTCTCAAAGATTTCAGGGTACAATGGAGTATATATAAATGTGTATTTTAGGACCCATGTATGTACAGCACTGTGTAAACTTTGAATGAACTATGCATAGGCACATATCTACTTTGAGGGTCCTTAAAAGGGTCGAGATGAAATTTTTAAGCGAGAGCCCTTAAAAACGTTTTCAGATGCTATTTTATTATGCTCTATTTGAATTTGCGATTCGAATAAAGTTGAATGGGAGCTGGTTCCTCTGAAAAAAAAAGTCTTCAGTCTATATTTAATGAGAACAATATTAGATGCACTTGGTTTTCGAAGCAGGAGTTACGTGCATGGTGTTGGAAACGTGAATTCGGAGTTTTCATAAAGGGCCATTATAACATTCCCCCGCTCGTTGGCTGTTCGCCCCGAAAATGTTTCAGGCATAGAGAAGACCCAGAGATCAGCATAGAGAGCCCAGAAAACGTGGTGTGTTGTGGCTGCTTCCGCCTCTGTATTCCTGGTCCCTATGCCACTGAAATAGTAATGTGTGCGCGAGTGGTTTGGCTAAAGTCTCGAAATACCAAGCAACTCTCGTGTGTGTTGGTCTAGCGGAAGTATATATCTGTGTTTATATAAATATAAATACGTATATATGGGTGCGATTCGATATATACAAATATACATATATCAATACCGTTGCGTATAGAAGACATTTCAAGAGCTGCTACGAGTTAGCCTATAACGATAACGTATTCAAGCAAACCATTCGACTCCGATATCTTAATATTCACAGAAATTAGAGACGTTGCAAACAACCCTCGAATTATTAAATCGCTTCGTCAAATACCCTTGGTCTTCCATTTCTACGCTTCTGTAATTACACCGAAAGATATACAATCCGTTAAAGGGGTCGTTCATTATTAATACGCTTCATCAAATTTTCCTTATAGGCCTGCTTGAAAATAAACTCAACGAATTATTATTTATGGAAAAGTGACTGTCAGTGATGACTTGTTTATTACGGTCTACCCGATTGTGACTTCATTCCGATGAATTATTCGTTGAGGTTACTTCGATTGAGATGGAAAATTCGAAAAATATCATTATTTTTCACTGCAAATGTCAATTACCCAAGGAAAATATTGGTGAGGTATAATTATTGAATATTTTGTTATGGGAGAACAAGAGGGTATAATTTATTCTAACTATGCGTTATCGTATCGGTTAATGAACCGGCACGAGGGCAACAATGTGACCGCTGGTTCCGCTATGAGATATCGTGTATCCCGGCTCTCTCGGTACGCATATGCTCTAACAAACGAGACAACCCTCTCCGTCCTTTCTCGCATCCACCCTCAATCATCCCCACCTGGCAAACTCAACCCTTTCCTTCCCTCTCCCTGCTCGACCAGGCCACCGCGAAACATAAATTTCGCGCATGGTTGCATAATGCATCCCGGTGTTACGATGTATATGGCCATCCGGAGATATTACCATTATTGGTAATATATACAC
This sequence comes from Campoplex capitator, assembly GCA_037576405.1. Lineage (NCBI taxonomy): Eukaryota > Metazoa > Arthropoda > Insecta > Hymenoptera > Ichneumonidae > Campoplex > Campoplex capitator. Next base: position 28,447 of record JARBWI010000032.1, on the reverse strand, counting down.
GTGCCTCACCTCAGCATGTGATCTCGAATTCAACTGAATTCCAAATTATACGACAGGAAATACAAGTTTATAAATAACTCTTAGTTGCCAGCGACGTAAGCAAGAAATGAAATATCGATCCGAGTCAATATGCGAGTGTCCAATGACACGGTTCAGTAAAAATTGATTAGATTATAGCAATGTTCGAGTATTCGTTTATTATTTATCTTCGTTTTATCAAACAAAATATTTTTGCTCCATTGTTGTTGATGTTTTTTTTTCTTTTAAATTGATTCGAACCTCATGGGGAACGCGGTATACTTCTCGCTCGAGTCAGAGACCAAAAATGCAGAAGCTTTATAAGGATCTGTATTCCGCAAACGTATATCTCATGTAATTTGCATTGATCTCTTCCCCTTTTCCAATTCAAGGATTTCGATATACGTGTATTTCAGGTCTTGTCGAGAGTCTTGCAATGTTTTCATTTCGCCTTAAGCGGAGTTTTGCGAGCTCTCAACGTTTATCCGGTAAATCTCTCTTGTGAATTCAGGTTGCTATCGTTTCTGTACTCGATTCAACCTCGACACAATCTTGAGACATTGGTAAAGTGTATTTTATGTAAGATACATCGATAGCCAATTTTATACATACCGCAATTATTCGATACATGATTGAAAATTGGTGGAAATAAAGAACCGGAGGAAGGGAGAGGATAAAAACGAAATAGAGCTTATTAACACCCACGCGAATTGAAAAATGGTTCTCGTAGGAGCGGCCCGAAGAAAGGACAGCTGATGCAGACTATTTTTCATCCGGACAGTGTGAAATCGTTGGTCTTTGTTTGCTGCTCCAAACAGGGAGCGAAAGAGGCGGCTGTTTGAAATCTTTCCAAGCTTTGCCAGCTGTCAAAATTTTGCTTCGAGCTAGAGCCAAAGCGTTTATATATTTTGCTGCACATGAAAAGAAGCGCAGTGCAAGCTTGTCTTGTTATTTCACACACACAAACTCGATCGTCTTCCCTTCAACGAGCTTTCTCTGCCTTCTGATCTCTTCGATTTCGAGACAGCTACAACACGGTTTGTGGTACCGAAAAATGTTTTCGATAAAATACTACTTCTTTTCTCAATAACCTTAATTATTGAATTGAAAAAAACGTGATTCATTCATCCAACTTCTAATTAAGTTCGTATCAAGTTCAATGACAGGAGGAGCCTCAAAACGAGCTGCTACTTTCAGAAGATCTTGATCCCGATGATATCTGCGATTAAATGTCGAATCACGGATCATAAGGATCGAAAATGTCTCGATCAACATAAACGCTCCGAAATCCTGCAATCAACATGATTCGGAATCTATCTGCCTTAAGGGTATCGCCGCGCGGTTTGAGAGAAACACACATTGACCATAGTTGGCTGCGAATCTGCCAGAGCCGACTCTCTGTGAGCGACGATGCCTCAAGGCTAGACGATGTTACATATACATATGTGTGTATATATATATAGTAAGATCTATACATGTATTTGGACGCGAGCAAAGACCCCGTGGAAATGCTATACAGGCTTGTGTATTGAGTCAAATAATGTCGGAGCAGTCCCTCGCATAGCCCTATGTCATCGGTGTATATGCGCATATAACTGAATGTGGATAGGTAAATCTCGTAAATTACCAGTCAGCCACCCCATCTACCAGCGATATACACACAACACATGTAAACAGCAGGTGTAAATTTGAACCACAAATTTCACTCCGGTCTATTGCTTTTAGTAAAAATTCATCATGAATCAATGAACCAATGGCCCATTTGATTTAGAAGATTTTGTTAGCATAAGCCAAACTGTTGCTACGGCCATTGCTAATATTCGAGCGAAAAACGGTCGCTGATTCAGAATTATCGAAAGAAGAATAAATAGCGCATGCCAAATGGTTCTCTGCACAAAAATTCACAGTTTTTCCTATTCCATAGGATACCCAATTGACTTAACCTATAAATTAGTTGATTTCGAACAGAGTTTTCTTTTTGAAAATTGTCTCTGGCGTTATTCCATCATCGATTGATTACACGATTAGTGAGTTCATTGAAAGTCAAACATGACCCGAGCGAACGAATAATCCCACGTCGAAATCCATTTCAATTCTATCTCTCTGCCATTTCATTCGCGCTTCACTATGATCGGCAGCCATTTTTTGTTCGCGGATTTACTTGATTCTGTGATTAATGCGATTCCGACCGTTTGTTCTTTTCGTCGATCGATCAGAATACTTTCGAGCCTTGATGAAAAAAAAGCTAGTCGTTGAATGATGGCACAGCGAATTCTTCTTCGCACAGTCATAAAAAAAAAACACACACAATCGGTTTAAATTTACGACCTGGGTCAAGTTTGCGCAAATTCTCTATGTAAGCAGAATCTATACGTATAATATGCGCTCGGTAGAAATCGGCATGAAGCCGAAATTCGAGCCCGGATACCGAAAGCACAGGCTCGCCCGAGGTCTCTGACATTTCAGTCGATGTGGAAACAACTCCTTTTCCCTCTGCCACTCGCTCTTGCTTCACATGCTTATTTGTATTCTGTTATATATATATACATACATACACAAAACACCTATTTCAACATGGGATGAGAAGAGTTGGACGAGAGAACGAAACACGCGTTATACACTAGTATTTATGTGTTGTCACACGAATTTTGGATTTCGGTGTTCACGCCAGATTCGCAAGCACAGAATTGACCCGAAAAACATTCATCTGGTCTTTCACGCATACGCCCACGTTGGGGAGACATTTTTTTTTACTATTTTTTTTTTTCATCCACCGCTGCTCCAGTTCCGAGAGATATATTAAACAAAACAATCGTTCCGTTGGTGCTGTATATATGCTGGCTGCCTGTGAAATTCACGTCTCTATTAAATTTTAAGCTTCGCTCCGAAAAATCGTATTCGATGATTTTTATTTTTGTTCTTGTGAATTGTATCGCGTAATATTGTATCGTACGTGGTTCTGCACTCTGATAAATCACTGCGTGTGAACACGTTCGTCGACCTATTGAAGAAAACTCTCGAGCGTGTGTGAACTTTTGTGCCAGAGAAAAGCTCACTGCGAGAGAAAGAGAGAGAGAGAGAAAATAGAAGATTGTCGAAATAACGAGAAACGAAAAACTCGATGCGGCCTGGCAATATGTGCCGACGACCTTTACCGTCAGCTTTCTTTCTTCTCTTGTGTACCGGATACAAAACCAATATCGGATAGATTGTGATATATGTGGTACAAAAACGTTCACGGAGTCAATGTAAACAAGTTAAATTTGGTCGACGTTTCTTTTGGATCAGACACGCTTTAAAGTTTTTAAGTATAAACTTTGAAACTAACGTCTCTAACGACTTTTTTATACTACATTTGGCAAATTCGATGATTCATCGATAAGGTTCCTGATATTGGCTATTCATAAAGTCGCTACGAAATTTCGGGCGAATGATCGATGAAAGAACTTTGTTGAAATGATGAAAAGGGCCTGAAACCGCGAATGGGTTGGTATTAACCAAAATACAATGATTTCGGACCTCCGGAAATCTAGGAATATTCGTGTACATAGTTTGGCGGTCGGAACAACAGTATTTTGAAGCCGGATCAATTGGTTATCCGATACGTTAGTACTATTCTTTGCCCCGAATGAATTTTTATGTACTCATCATTCGTTTTGGCTCAGTTTTCTTTTCGTTGTGTCCGTTTTCATGCACATCAAGCGCATCAAATAAACGAGGGAATATTCCGAACAATGGATATTATTTTTATTATATCAGAAGGCTTCGATGAGAGTAATGAAAGAAAAAAAAATGTGTGATGAAAAATTGGTGTTCGCGCGATTAGTGCTTCGATCGTTGGTTCGACAGGAGCGTGTTGGTTCTCGGGTTAATGCTTCGAAGCTTTTTTTTTGCCGTACGAAGGAAGCGAAGAATCGATCGTTCCTTTCTTTGGTGGCAAGCGAAAAAAGGCAACGAGAAGGATTTTCCATGCGTAAATTTAATACGCAAGAGATCTCGATTTTGTTGATTCGTGAAGAGCTGGAAGGAAAATTGAAGCAAGTGCGGATAAAAGGAAGAGCAGGAAAGAGAGGTTTACAGAGATGGAAGTGAACCGACGTTTCCTCGAAAAGAGCAAATTATGCGCAAGAGGGTAGAACTCTCCTTGGGGTTAAGGGATGCTTCGGTGTTCGTGAGAAAACGTGGAAGCAGAGGAAGAAAGAATGAGAAAGGAAGAGGGAGAGTAAGAAGGAAAGGATATATCCTTCAGCAGGCAAGAAGCAAAGTAGCTCCCTTACACGCAGGCTACCTCTGTATCGATCACTTCCGGTTCTCCAACAAAATATACAGACTCTGTGTGTCTGCCAGACGCACGCCCTTTGTGAATATTCAATTCACTGTTTATATTTTCTCTCAAAACAATTAGCAACCGGATCATTTTCATCGACTTTCCCATCGATATATATTCGTATACGAAGAGAGCACTCTGTTGATACGACTCACAACTATACAGACCATCCCTGGAGGTTTCATTCTTTAAACTCTTCTTCAAGATCCAACAAAGAATTTAATCTCAAATGCTCGATTCCTCCAACTCGTGCATTCCACGACAGTTTACAAGTGTATCTTCATGGTTTCTCTCTCTCTCTCTCTCTCTCTTGGAGAGCACATAGCACAGCACATAGACACACGCGTCGTGAGTTTAGCCAGGCGGATTCACGTGGATTAAAAATCCCAGTGCTGTGTCTCACCGGTCTCTCATGGACGGTGGAGAAGCATCGCGTGAAACGGTGAATGGATCTCGCCTCCGTACGACTGTGTGTGCAGTTCTCCTGTGAATGTGTTACCTCACGTTGTAGGCTGCCGAGATTTATGAATGAGCTTAGAGCCCGCAGCAACCTTTCTATATACATATATATATATCTATCATGCAATTGCTCGCGTATTGCAGCCTAGTGCAGCCATATACGTAAAGATATACATGTATGATTGACCAACAACTATAGGTGAGACTTTGCTGCTGGCCTAGGCATACATTTCAGACTGGACCGTCTGTCGACGACTGTACATGAGTGCACGCTATGTATATATATGTTGAACGTTTATCATGATTGTACGACGCTACATATACGTATACTCGATCGTTCAAGAGTCCGGAATCACGGTTATTGGATTAATAGTTTTTATTCATTGTTCACACAACGGTATTAAAAATTCGTTGGTTCACAGCACTTTTTTCCTGGTGGTATGAGTTTTTTTTTTTATCGAAGGTTAAACGAGAACTAGTTTGATCCAATTGAAACAAAATAAATTATTTTGAAATATTGATTGTTAAGGAATCTTCGTTATTCGAGTCTCTGAGCAGTTTTTTTTTCAGGGGAGAATTTTGTTCATTCGCTAAGGAAAATACCTGATTGATCGATCAGTTGAACGAAACATTATTTTAATGAGAAAAATTCGTGTCCATATTCCAGTACCTGAATGACTTGATTCTCATTCGATTGAAAACGTTTATTTCTGCTACTTATTTCGAGACCTACTTTAAATCGGAAAATGAAAGAACTAAACGGAGGATAATATATTTGAACTACTCTATGTTTGAGTTATGAATCGCTACTTCTTTGGACGAGAGATGCCAGGATTTTTCAAGCAATTCAAAGATTTAGCCTCTTTCATTTGACTTTTTTTTTTCAGGTTTAAGTATTTGTTTTTTTCTTTCTTTCTGTGGATCATAAGAAAAATAAAAGTATTATAAAACTTTGAAATCCCCGTGGAAGTAAAGATAAAAGTGTATGTACACAGACGTGAGTGCATTCGCGTGAAACTCTCGCCTCTCGTCACACCTTCAACTCGCTTCTGCTCCGCTCTATGCGCCTTGACTTCTCGTCTCCCGTGTACTTTCTTAGCGTTCGCAAAATATTCCCTGTCTCTGTATAGCTCGTGGGCGCGCTTAGGCACTCTACATCGTACACACGACGGATACAATCTACTTTTACAAATTCTTTCGAAATAGAGGGGAAGCTAACCGGTTGTGGACGAGAAAATAAAAAATATATATCAAATTAAGTCTTTTTCGTCGGATTAAAATTGCTCTCGTGTCACACATTTTGAGCGTAAAAAAGTGAAGCATAAAAGAGCGAAATTGGAAGGAGATTTGGTCTTATCAGTTGAGATTGTCGGACACGATAAAGACGCGAAAATTTGAGAAATTTGAGATCTAGCCCGATACGTTATCGTATTTCGGAAGATTTTCAAAGTTCAGAAATTGCTTCAGGGTGGATTTTTCATTCGTAGACATTTTCAGATCCATTTTTACCAAGATCCCAAAGAATATAAAATTTCTAAGGCTCTTTACGTTCATCCAGCAAAATAAATAGATCATTCTTAAAGTTGTTACCCCGAATATAAATCGTTCGAATAACCAACGCTATAAGAATATGCGTGAAAGCGATATGATAAACTATATCGCGTCGTAGCAAAAACGCTTGCACGTTTACTCATTTCTATTTATAAAAATGCTGGCAAGAGCTATACGAAGTCGCTGACTTTCGTACCGCATGATTTAGACTCTTTTTGATGGGGAGCGCGAAAATTTACAAGCATGAGAGAAGAAAAAAAACAGGCGCGATTATCGCTCGACGTCTGGGTCGAAAAAATATTTTTTTTTTCCCAAATTTTGTCTACCACCGAGAGTGAGTCTTTCGAAAGTAATTAGACTAAAATCATTGGTAAAAAATGTTCAACGAGTAATATATTTTTGGGAATAACCCGAGTGCGCTATATTTTTAGATAAATTTACCAGAAGAATGAAACTCATGGGTGCTCCAATATTTTGCAGCTAAGAAACATTACACTTCGAAGGAAATAGGCTCTCGTGAATGTGTTCAAGGTGCATTTATGCCTTAACGGTGACAAGAATGCATCGTAAAAGAAACGCTCATCGCGTGGGTCCCTTTCCTTCTTATTACTCCTCTTATTCTCGCGTACACGATGATGTACACCGCCCACCGACAGTAAAAACAGCATCACGAAAGGAATTTTTTCTTTTTCATAGTTTTTTTTTATTTTAATTTTTTTATTTTTTATTTTTTTTATCAAAAAGCGTAATATAATCTCGAGAGATAATTATGCAACAAATCCTTCTCTCTGGCTGCTTTATTAAAACGATGAATCACCGTGTCAGCAAACAGCGCCGCGTATTTTGCCGACACACACACACACACACACATTAACGCACGCACACAGCCTTACACTTATCCGCCTAAAAGTATTAGTTATCGTTGCTTGTTGTGCTGGATGGCCGCTTAATTTGTACAAACTCTCTTTATATGTCGCCACGTTAAAATCGTGATATCTCTAGTTCTCTAGTACGGATGCGAGTTTCAAATTGCAGATAAGCCGACGGCGGCGCACGGGCTTCGTAAAATATAATCCATTCTCCCAAGAAAATTAACCAAACACCATAAACGTCAAAATTCATAAAGTTTCACTCTAAATTTCATTTTTCTTTTGAACCATTAATCCGAGATATTCCCACCGCACCGAAAGGTCTCAAAGTTTTATCAGATTTAAGATATAAAAAAAAAAAAAAAAAGAAAACACATACTCGTAACGAAAACAGAGATAAAATTGAAGCTTGGTGAAAAAAGGCAGTCCAAAGGACGAAATCAGATATTGCTGCAAATAAAAAAAAAAAAAAAATCAAGTGTCGACACTTGGAATGGTAGCATTTAATAAAACGTTTTTTTTTTTTCGAGGGATGAAAGTAATTGCCTATTTATTTATTGTTCCAAGTCGTTTCTTATTTTGCCTCCTGGTCTCCGGAGCATTGCTCTATTGCCTCATCGCTGTACACACATTGAAATGTACATCCCTACCGCGTATATACAAGTAGTTGAGGCTATTTTCCGATTCTTTATTTCCCACCGAGTTCTGATTTTCTCGTTCGAACACCCGGAGGGTCGGTCACGAATTCACAGTTATTCCAGGTCGAGGACTTATCGAGTCGATCTCTCGGTCAGATTCAGACCGAGAGCTCGAGATTTCGACCATCTTTTTTGTACTTGAATTACTCTCTTTCATATATATATATATATATATATATATATATATATATATACAGGGTGATTTGGAATATGTAGTACATAGAGAAATGCTGGATTCAGGACGTAATTTTAAGAAAAACTGCAAAAGCGTTTTGAATTCGGTGCAGTAGTTTTTAAATGGGAAGCAATAGAATTTTGGGTTTTTCAGCGAATCAGAAGGTGGCACACCGCCATGATGCGCGACGCCTCAGTGCCGTCTAACGTAGCGGCTAAGACGGGGCCCACGCTCGCATTCAGAGTTGAAGGTTTTGTCTTTTGTTTCAAAGTCAATGTCGCGCGAGAGGCATTTGTTCCGTGTGACGTTAGCAATGTATCGTCACGGGCGCGATGATAAATGACATTATTTAAAAGTTCCCTACATTAATTTGACAGATGGTAAGCGGTTAGAAAATCGATCCACAGCTGCAGTGAGTGTGTTCAGTTTGAAATGTCACTGAAATTGCAGCGGACGATATTAGACCTTTTCTTTTGTTTTACCCGCATTCCTATTTTCTAAAGCTTTTTTTCGGGTGAAATTCGAAAAATCCCGGTAGCTATAAGATCTTTCTTATAGCGAACGCAACTCAGTCTCAAACATATGAGACCCAGCCCGAATTTGGACGCGTTTTTCTTGGAACTAATGTTTTTCAAGACAAACATCCATTGTATTTTTTTTTTCAGCATGTTTTTTTTTTTTTTTTTTTTTTTTATTTTCAGCATGTCCCAAAAGCCTCACATGATGTTACCAAAAGTCAAAAATTATGAGTAAAAAAAAAAAAAATTTCCGACCGGGGTTTGATCGCAGGACCCCATACGCTCGAGGCTCGCACGCTGTCACCCGGACCGGCTAATCGCTTGTAATGATACTAGATACTTTGAATTATGTAAGCTGAAAACATACCCGAGATTAAAGAATTCCATCTAGTAATTCTTTATAGAAAATTGTTTCGATGATGATAATCAACTAGTTGCAGCGTTTTGAGATATGCATTGAGTTAACATTTTTTTTTCATTCATTCGTGACCAATTATATTTTATTGCGAAAAGAGAGGTGTAGTGTAACTATATTTTCTATACAAATGGAATACTGAAACTAAGATGAATTTTTGTAATATGCTGCAAAAATCGGAAAAAATGTCAATATTTTATGAACATCAAGTTTTCAATAGTCCAGAGATATACTTTTTTTCTATTTGCCTTATACCGAAAATATATTTTTTTTACAGTTGACCTATATTTTCCTTCAAGAAGAACAATATTGGAACGGATACATTTTCCGGATATGCTGCATATAAACAATTTAAATTTTTCGTATATTCAAAATATATTAGAAATGTATGTTGACTGTATTAACGAAATTTACGAAATTCACTTGAAAAATGAATGAAAAAATTGATTCCCTCTCGATCCCCAGTTATCGTTCCGAAATAATGTGTTAATTTTTCATGTGCTAAACGTGACAAATCAACGACATCATTCAAACAGCTGTATTCACTTTTTATCGTAAATTATCCCGAAAAATCGGGGTCCTACTCGAGAATTTATTAACATCAAGTTTCCAATTGTCCAAAGATATACTTTTTTTCTATTTGCCTTATACCGAAAATATATTTTTTTTATAGTTGAACCATATTTTCCTTCAAGAAAAAAAATATTGGGACGGATACATTTTCGGGATATGCTGAATATAAAAAAATTATATTTTTCGTATATTTAAAATATATTATGAATGTATTTTGAATCTATCAACGGAATTTACGAAATTCACTTGGAAAATGCATAAAAAAATTGATTTCCTCTCGATCCTCAGTCAGCGTTTCAAAATAATGCGTTGATTTTTCATGTGCTAAACGTGACAAATCAACGACATCATTCAAACAGCTGTATTCACTTTTTCTCGTAAATTCTCCCGAAAAATCGGGGTCCTACTCGAGAATTTATTAACATCAATTTTTCGATTCTTTAAAGATATACTTTTTTTCTATTTGCCTTATACCGAAAATATATTTTTTTTATAGTTGAACTATATTTTCCTTCAAGAAAAAAAATATTGGGACGGATACATTTTCGGGATATGCTGCATATAAACAATTTAAATTTTTCGTATATTTAAAATATATTATGAATGTATTTTGAATCTATTAACGGAATTTACGAAATTCACTTGGAAAATGCATAAAAAAATTGATTCCCTCTCGATCCCCAGTTATCGTTCCGAAATAATGTGTTAATTTTTCATGTGCTAAACGTGACAAATCAACGACATCATTCAAACAGCTGTATTCACTTTTTATCGTAAATTATCCCGAAAAATCGGGGTCCTACTCGAGAATTTATTAACATCAAGTTTCCAATTGTCCAAAGATATACTTTTTTTCTATTTGCCTTGTACCGAAAATATATTTTTTTTATAGTTGAACTATATTTTCCTCCAAGAAAAAAAATATTGGGACGGATACATTTTCGGGATATGCTGAATATAAAAAAATTATATTTTTCGTATATTTAAAATATATTATGAATGTATTTTGAATCTATTAACGGAATTTACGAAATTCACTTGGAAAATGCATAAAAAAATTGATTCCCTCTCGATCCCCAGTTATCGTTCCGAAATAATGTGTTAAATTTTCATGTGCTAAACGTGACAAATCAACGACATCATTCAAACAGCTGTATTCACTTTTTATCGTAAATTATCCCGAAAAATCGGGGTCCTACTCGAGAATTTATTAACATCAAGTTTCCAATTGTCCAAAGATATACTTTTTTTCTATTTGCCTTATACCGAAAATATATTTTTTTTATACTTGAACCATATTTTCCTTCAAGAAAAAAAATATTGGGACGGATACATTTTCGGGATATGCTGAATATAAAAAAATTATATTTTTCGTATATTTAAAATATATTATGAATGTATTTTGAATCTATCAACGGAATTTACGAAATTCACTTGGAAAATGCATAAAAAAATTGATTTCCTCTCGATCCTCAGTCAGCGTTTCAAAATAATGCGTTGATTTTTCATGTGCTAAACGTGACAAATCAACGACATCATTCAAACAGCTGTATTCACTTTTTCTCGTAAATTCTCCCGAAAAATCGGGGTCCTACTCGAGAATTTATTAACATCAATTTTTCGATTCTTTAAAGATATACTTTTTTTCTATTTGCCTTATACCGAAAATATATTTTTTTTATAGTTGAACCATATTTTCCTTCAAGAAAAAAAATATTGGGACGGATACATTTTCGGGATATGCTGAATATAAAAAAATTATATTTTTCGTATATTTAAAATATATTATGAATGTATTTTGAATCTATGAACGGAATTTACGAAATTCACTTGGAAAATGCATAAAAAAATTGATTTCCTCTCGATCCTCAGTCAGCGTTTCAAAATAATGCGTCGATTTTTCATGTGCTAAACGTGACAAATCAACGACATCATTCAAACAGCTGTATTCACTTTTTCTCGTAAATTCTCCCGAAAAATCGGGGTCCTACTCGAGAATTTATTAACATCAATTTTTCGATTCTTCAAAGATATACTTTTTTTCTATTTGCCTTATACCGAAAATATATTTTTTTTATAGTTGAACTATATTTTCCTCCAAGAAAAAAAATATTGGGACGGATACATTTTCGGGATATGCTGAATATAAAAAAATTATATTTTTCGTATATTTAAAATATATTATGAATGTATTTTGAATCTATTAACGGAATTTACGAAATTCACTTGGAAAATGCATAAAAAAATTGATTCCCTCTCGATCCCCAGTTATCGTTCCGAAATAATGTGTTAATTTTTCATGTGCTAAACGTGACAAATCAACGACATCATTCAAACAGCTGTATTCACTTTTCATCGTAAATTATCCCGAAAAATCGGGGTCCTACTCGAGAATTTATTAACATCAATTTTCTAATTGTCCAAAGATATACTTTTTTTCTATTTGCCTTATACCGAAAATATATTTTTTTTATAGTTGAACTATATTTTCCTTCAAGAAAAAAAATATTGGGACGGATACATTTTCGGGATATGCTGAATATAAAAAAATTATATTTTTCGTATATTTAAAATATATTATGAATGTATTTTGAATCTATTAACGGAATTTACGAAATTCACTTGGAAAATGCATAAAAAAATTGATTTCCTCTCGATCCTTAGTCAGCGTTTCAAAATAATGCGTTGATTTTTCATGTGCTAAACGTGACAAATCAACGACATCATTCAAACAGCTGTATTCACTTTTTCTCGTAAATTCTCCCGAAAAATCGGGGTCCTACTCGAGAATTTATTAACATCAATTTTCCAATTCTTCAAAGATATACTTTTTTTCTATTTCCCTTATACCGAAAATATATTTTTTTCATAGTTGAACTATATTTTTCTTCAAGAAGAATAATATTGGAACGGATACATTTTCGGGATATGCTGAATATAAAAAATTTCAATTTTTCGTATATTTAAAATACATTACAAATGTATTTTGATTCTATTCAGGAAATTTACTAAATTCACTTGATAAATTTAAAAAAAATTCGTTTCTCATCAATATACTGCATTAGCCATACTGGATTAGCCTTTTTGAATTTTCAACTTTTGAGTGCAGAATATCCCAATTTCGCTTTTTCGGTCCGCCATATTTAATCTGCCATTTTGAATGTTCAAAATCCAAGTGCAGAATCTTCATCAGCGACCTCGAAAACCTGCGAAAAACCCACAGTTGGGCATGGAAGCTTAGAGAATTTTTGCAAATAATGATTTTTAACATGACAATTGTTATTTTTCGTTGTTCTCTCGGTTATTTCAACCATATCACCAATTACTGCAAATTATTTAATATAAATTTTTATTTTTCAATTTGCCATGGATACCAAAACACGAAAAAAAAATTCAAAAGCGCAATGAAAGCTTCGCCAACCGCTCGGAAAATGGTCATGGAAAAATTGGAATGCCATAATTCCACCGTGCTCGCAAGGGCTTATACCATTTTACACTTCGAGAATGAGAAATGTTTGAATTATTTTTTACGTACATTATTTTGCGCCAAGTTAAATTTGCAACTTTTTTTCTAATTTATTTGTTCTCGGACATGCATTATGTTCTCAGTTGTACCCTCCTCCTTTATAGTACAAGTGAACATTGACGAACATCCGAAAAAGAGAGAAAAATCAATAAGGCAACACTTTTTATTCCGTATAACGTAACAAAAAGCAACCTTTGCGTTCGTTTATTTTACTAGTGAAGAAGAAGAGCTTGTGAATATATTCTCTCATTTAAAGAAGACATAAGTATGAAATATTACATAGCAAAACGGTCATCATCGAGACGATCAGAGCGCGACAAGGAGCTCGTATTGCGTTTTTTTCACTCCCCCGCCCCCACTTACAAGGTAGAGTTCACTACGTCTTTCTCATTTCAATTTTTAAATCGGCTGTTTTTGAAGCTCCTCACATGAATAATAGGAAAAACCCTATAAAAATCCCAAAACAGCTGTCTCGAGACAATTATCGAAAGTTCAATTCCCTGACAGAATAAGTTCCAGAACGTTTTTTCCGTTGAAACTTTGCAGTCAGCTGTTTGTTATTCCACGTTCTTTCGTGATCCATGAAATTACAAAGATCAGAATCCTCAAAAAGCCGATCTTAATTTTTTTTTTTTATCAAACCTTCTCGAAAGGGCGTTTCGGAACGTATTTTTTTAAAAACTTTATTATTTATACTTATTCAACCTCCTCAAACGTTCAATGAAATAAGAAATATCAGAATGAAACATTTTTTTTCGTTTCTTTCGTTACACGTTGCAAACTTCAGTGTCATTGATTCCAACGATATGTTTCAACGCGAAAAAACAAATTTTATTACGTTGGCAATAAAACAAATATTTATGGAACATTTTGTATTGAAGCGTTAACGATAGTACAAATTCCAATGTTAGTCCATTCCATTTTTGTCTGAATCCTTCAGAATTTAATCGCTGCCATCATCTCCATTACCCGAATGAAGTCGCCAATCTCTTCGCATATTGCTCAACTTATTATTAATTGCGATATTCATTCTGTTATCGCAATACTGTCCTTTGAACATTTCATTAACGGTATCTGAAAATGATATTATAGATATTTTAATGCTCCAAGTTTAAATTTTGTGAAGTTCTCCGGCAGAAAATTTTGTTTTGCTTTAGTTCTTTTTGTTTGTAATTTTCATAATACAGATGATTGTGAATGCTCTTGAAGTTTTTATTTATTAGATAATTTTTTTGAAGTCTCGACATAGTTTTTGATAACCCGAAACTACTATGGAAAGGTTTTTTGTCGGGTTTTGATTTCTTTGTTTATTTATGATGTAAAAATGTTTATTTATTCAATATCTTTTTGTAAAATCTAGATCTAGTTATCCGTCAACTGGAAATATTATTCGGAGGAAGAAATAGTACTTGTTTAAAATTTTTGATATTTTGTAAGAATAAAATATTGACATCTCCAATATGCGTTAGGTCACAGAGTTTTCATTGGTCACGATCGAAATGCGGAAAAAAAATGTGAACTTGAAGCACCTCTCAAAACGTTGCAATTTATTTAATATCATCAAAACAATTTTCGAAAATACTTCGAAACCACGATCCTTGCGGTATTTGTCTATAGAGACGAATAAAGTCATGACTTTCAACTTTTGTTTTAAATTTATAATTACGCGTACAGACAGTAATAGATGCGTGGTCGGTATATGGCTCCAGTAATGTGCACAGTTCAGCAGCCTCGGATGAGACAAACTTGGTTGAGTAACCGCTTAGCCATGCACCGGCCCGCACATCAATCGCTGAGCGAGTGACACTTTTTGTAATTTCTCTATAATGCCAATAAATTTTAACTTAGCACAAATATAGTTGAAAAATCGGCTGAATTTTTCTCAGTTTCCCTAGGTTCTCATGCAATCGCGATCTAGTTATGCATTAGGATTGAGTAGCTGAGAGCAACACACTTGAAGGAGTTGTACAGAATAATCGAAATTAAAAAACTGAATAAAAAAAAATTAATAAAGTCGGGGCATTATAAAATATTCAACGAGGAATTTCTTTCCCGCGAGTATATAATGATATAGGTAAAAATGTACTTGTCTCGATTCGCTACCGCGAATCTTAATCATAATTATGTGTATCGATGTAATGCATACATTTCAATGCCTGCACCGAATTGTTATCCAGCGCAGAGTGTCGTTTTGAAGACGTATTTATTTTGCTTTTGCCACCTTTCAAATTGCTCCGAAGAAGTTCTTCTTTTGGAAATATTGCAGTGAGCAAAATTAAGCCAGCAGCAGTAAACGATGTTTTGCTTTTCGCAGTATACCATGCATCTTGACATATGGTTACGTTGCTTCCTGGCCATCCGATTTCGACCTATAATATAATTATAGTCAAAGTACAAATAGAATTTAAAGTTATTATATCTTACTGTATTGAAACTCAGTTGTCTTGCGAAAGCACAGTCTTGTATTCCTGAATTTGGAGCGGATGGCTGGCTTGCGCTGCAGCCTATAGTACTTATTGCACGTGACCCATTTTCTAATTTGTGCAATCTTTTCGAAATGCAGTGGATTTCTTCATTTAGTTTCATTTCATTTCTTTTAATATCGTCATTTCCGTTTTTAATAGCTGCACGTAAGAAAGAATCATTCGATTAACTAAATATCCCACGACGGGGTGTAAATACTGATATATTAAAATCACAATATTGTGAAGTATCACACTTAGATGCTATCTTTAGATAGACCTACACATACACCGCCGGTCAGAAGTATAGAAACGCTTATCGTAATTTCGAGTCGCACTATAAGTTCGATTGCTCTTCCAGAAAAGCAAATATACCAATTTAGCGAACGGGCTTTTCAAGAATACATATTCATCTTCGTTTCCGTTTTTTAAAATATTTTCAACGATTTTTTTGGACCCAGTATGCAGTTTTTAACATGGTCGTTTTACGTATTTTTTTAGCTGTTGAAAATTGAACGCAGTATTAATGAAAATTTTTTTTCATTATTTTTCATAGAAAACTTCAAAGAGAAACACAAGCTTCAATTTTGTTTTGTACAAAGTTTCGTGCAATTTTTTTTTTACAAAAATATACCTTTTTTACGTAAAAAATACCATATTTAATAAATTCTGCGTAACAAGTAAACTACAGGGTTTTAATCGACGCTGCTTACGAAAAGTAGCATGTTTCCTATCTCTAAAGCATGTGAACATGCTACTTTTCGTAAGCAGCGTCGTACAAAAATTGTCAAGAGGATAAAAAGTTGCGTGTGGTCATACTACTCTACAATTTTTTCACAATTTATGTAAAAGATTTTTTTTTTTTTCCATAATTTCTCGTCGAAACTCCGATTGAAAGGGTGGCGTAACTCGAGAACCATGGATGTAGATTAACCAATATGACAGCACACAACTTTTTATCCTCTTGACAATTTCATTGGAACCCTTTAGTTTCCTTGTTACGTCGAATCTTTTGAAAATTGTCTTTCTTACACAAAGAGACATATTTTTGCAAAAAAAAAATCGCACAGAACTTTATAAAAAAAAAATGAAAGTTTGTGCTCCCTCTTTGGAGTTTTCTATGGAAAAAACTATGAAAAAAAAATTTCATCAATACTGCGTTCCATTTCGAACAGCTACAAAAAATACGACAAAGTACCGTGTTGAAAACTGCGTACTGGGCCCAAAAAAAATCATATAAAATATTTAAAAAAACGGAAACGAGGCCGTTCGCTAAATTGGAATACTTTTGACCAGCAGTGTATATTATGGTCGAGAAGAAAGTGCTCGAATTAACAAAATTTTCAAAAAATATCAACTAGATTGATTTCGCAAATTTTAAATGATTAATTTATATTTTTTTAATAAATTGTTCAACTTTAATAAGTTGATGTCGATTGAAGATTACTTGGATAACTGGGTGGAAAAAAAGATGAAAACTCGTCTTTTATCTAACATTTTTGTTCATTTCAAACTTCGTTGCTAAAAGTTTGTAAAAACCTTCCATTTTTACACGACCATAGGCGCATAGGCTAAATCTTGCGAAATTCAGGGGAAATGGAAATTATATGAAACAAGCCGTGTGTGCGGGCTTCGCCCGCTGCATATCTAGCAGGAAAAATAAGCAAACGAAACATTTGTAGTTTTTAAATTTTTTATAATTTCCATTAAAAATGCTGTAACTTTTTTTCTATACCGAATTAAGCATTCAGCTACCTCAGATTTTTCCGTTTTCTGATTTATTTCAGGTAGGTAAATAGATTTTTTGGTTTATCGGTAGTATTGACCTTTCAAAATTTGGAAATTGAACGAAATCGTAAAATTTTTTATTTTAGCATTTCTGTAAAAATGAAGATAAGTTAATTTTTCGAAACCACTAACTCAGTTTCAATCACGATCATCCCCTCGTTCTTTCGTTTCCTCATTCACTCGTCCCCGCGGCCCCTCGTTCGCTCGTTCTCTCGTTTCTCATTCTCTCGGCCGCTCGTTCTCTCGCTCCCTCATTCTCTCGTTCTCTCGTCCCCTCGTTCTGACGTTCCCTCGTCCTGTCGTTCCCTCGTTCTCTCGCCCCCTCATTCTCTCATCCCCTCATTCACTCATTCCCCCGTTCTTTCGTTTCCTCGTTCACTCGTCCCCTCGTTCTCTCGTTCTCTCGTTTCTCGTTCTCTCGTTTCTCGTTCTCTCGATTCTCGTTCTCTCGTTTCTCGTTCTCTTGTTTCTCGTTCTATCGTTTCTCGTTCTCTCGTCCTCTCGGCCGCTCGTTCTCTCGCCCCCTCATCCTCTCATCCCCTCGTTCTTTCGTTTCCTCATTCACTCGTCCCCTCGTTTTCTCGTTTCTCGTTTTCTCGCTTCTCGTCCTCTCGGCCCCTCGTTCTCTCGCCCACTCGTTCTCTCACCCCCTCATTCTCTCATCCCCTCATTCACTCGTCCCCTCGTTCTCTCGTCCTCTCGGCCGATCGTTCTCTCGCCCCCTCATTCCCTCGTTCTTTCGTTTCCTCATTCACTCGTCCCCTCGTTATCTCCTTTCTCGTTCTCTCGTTCTGTCGCCCCCCTCGTTCTCTTGCCCCCTCATTCTCTCATCCCCTCATTCACTCGTCCCCTCGTTTTCTGATTCCTCGTTATCTCGTTTCTCGTTATCTCGTTTCTCGTTATCTCGTTTCTCGTTATCTCGTTTCTCGTTATCTCGTTTCTCGTTATCTCGTTTCTCGTTATCTCGTTTCTCGTTATCTCGTTTCTCGTTCTCATTCTCTCGTTTCTCATTCACTCGTCCCCTCGTTCTCTTGTTTCTCTCGTTTTCTCTTTCTCGTTATCTCGTTTCTCGTTATCTTTCTCGTTCTCTCGCTTCTCGTTTCTCCTCTCGGCCGCTTGTTTCTCGTTCTCTCGCCCTCTCGTTCTCTTGCCCCCTCATTCTTTTATCCCCTCGTTCTCTCGTTTCTCGTTCTCTCGTCCTCTTGGCCGCTCGTTCTCTCGCCCACTCATCCTCTCATCCCCTCGTTCTTTCGTTTCCTCATTCACTCGTCCCCTCGTTTTCTCGTTTCTCGTTTTCTCGCTTCTCGTCCTCTCGGCCCCTCGTTCTCTCGCCCACTCGTTCTCTCACCCTCTCATTCTCTCATCCCCTCATTCTCTCGTCCCCTCTTTCTCTCATTTCTCGTCCTCTCGTTCCCTCGTTCTGTCGTCCTTTCCTTCTTTTGTCACCCGTTCGCCCGTTCTCTCGTCTTCTCGTTCGCTCGGTATCTCGCCCCCTCATTCTCTCGTCCCCTCATTCTTTCGTTTCCTCATTCACTCGTCTCCTCGTTTTCTGATTTCTCGTTCTCTCGTTTCTCGTTCTCTCGCTTCTCGTCCTCTCGGCCGCTTGTTCTCTCGCCCCCTCATTCTCTTATCCCCTCATTCACTCATCCCCTCGTTCTCTCTTTTCTCGTTCTCTCGTCCTCTTGGCCTCTCGTTCTCTCGCCCCCTCATCCTCTCATCCCTTCGTTCTTTCGTTTTCTTATTCACTCGTCCCCTCGTTTTTTCGTTTTTCGTTTTCTCGCTTCTCGTCCTCTCGGCCCCTCGTTCTCTCGCCCCCTCATTCTCTCATCCCCTCATTCACTCGTCACCTCGTTCTTTCGTTTCTCGTTCTCTCGTTCTCTCGCCCTCTCATTCTATCATCCCCTCGTTCTTTCGTTTCCTCATTAATTCGCCCCCTCGTTCTCTTGTTTCTCGGTCTCTCGTTTCTCGTTCTCTCCTTTCTCGTTCTCTTGGCCGCTCGTTCTCTCGCTCCCTCATTCTCTCATCCCCTCATTCACTCGTCACCTCGTTCTTTCGTTTCTCGTTCTCTCGTCCATTCTCGTTCTTTCGTTTCCTCATTCACTCGTTCCCTCGTTCTCTTGTTTCTCGGTCTCTCGTTTCTCGTCGCTCTTGGCCGCTCGTTCTCTCGCTCCCTCATTCTCTCATCTTGTCTATCATCCCCTCGTTCTTTCGTTTCCTCATTCCTCATTCACTCGTTCCCTCGTTCTCTTGTTTCTCGGTCTCTCGTTTCTCGTTCTCTTGGCCGCTCGTTCTCTCGCTCCCTCATTCTCTCGTTCGATCTTGTTCTCTCGTTCCTCTCGTTTCTTGTTCTCTCGTTTCATGTTCTCTCGTTTCTCGTTCCCTCGTTTCTCGTTCTCCCTCGTTCTCTCGTTCTCTCGCTTCTCGTCCTCTCGGCCGATCGTTCTCCCGTCCCTTCGTTCTGTTGTTTCCTCGTTCTCTCGTCCTCTTGGCCGTTCGTTCTCTCGCCCCCTCATTCTCTCATCCCCTCGTTCTTTCGTTTTCTCATTCACTAGTCCCCTCGTTCTTTCGTTTCGTTCTCGTTTTCGTTCTCTCGTTCTCGTTCTCTCGTTTCTCATCCCCTCTCTCGTTTCTCGTTCTCTCGTTTCTCGTTCTCTCGATTCTCGTTCCCTCGTTTCTCGTTTCTCTTCTCGTTTCTCGTCTCTCGTTCTCTCGTTTTCCCTCGTTTCTCGTTCTCTCGCTTCTCGTCCTCTCGGCCGCTGGTTCTCTCGCCCCCTCGTTCTCTCGCCCCCCTCATTCTCGTTCTCTCGATTCTCGTTCCTCTCGTTTCTCGTTCTCTCGCCCCCTCTCGGCCGCTTCTCATCGCCCCTCGTTCTCTCGTTTTCTCGTTCTCTCGTTCTCTCGTTCTCTCGTCCTCTCGGCCGCTCGTTCTCTCGCCCCCTCATTCTCTCGCCCCCTCATTCTCTCGTCCCCTCGTTCTCTCGTTTTCCTCGTTCTCTCGTCCTCTCGGCCGCTTGTTCTCTCGCCCCCTCATTCTCTTATCCCCTCGTTCTTTCGTTTTTCTTATCGTCCCCTCGTTTTTCTCTTTTCTCGTTCTCTCGTCCTCTTGGCCTCTCGTTCTCTCGCCCCCTCATCCTCTCATCCCTTCGTTCTTTCGTTTTCTTATTCACTCGTCCCCTCGTTTTTTCGTTTTTCGTTTTCTCGCTTCTCGTCCTCTCGGCCCCTCGTTCTCTCGCCCCCTCATTCTCTCATCCCCTCATTCACTCGTCACCTCGTTCTTTCGTTTCTCGTTCTCTCGTTCTCTCGCCCTCTCATTCTATCATCCCCTCGTTCTTTCGTTTCCTCATTAATTCGTCCCCTCGTTCTCTTGTTTCTCGGTCTCTCGTTTCTCGTTCTCTCCTTTCTCGTTCTCTTGGCCGCTCGTTCTCTCGCTCCCTCATTCTCTCATCCCCTCATTCACTCGTCACCTCGTTCTTTCGTTTCTCGTTCTCTCGTCCTCTCGGTCGCTCGTTCTCTCGCCCTCTCATTCTATCATCCCCTCGTTCTTTCGTTTCCTCATTCACTCGTTCCCTCGTTCTCTTGTTTCTCGGTCTCTCGTTTCTCGTTCTCTTGGCCGCTCGTTCTCTCGCTCCCTCATTCTCTCGTTCTCTTGTTTCTCGTTCTCTCGTTTCTTGTTCTCTCGTTTCATGTTCTCTCGTTTCTCGTTCCCTCGTTTCTCGTTCTCTCGTTTCTCGTTCTCTCGCTTCTCGTCCTCTCGGCCGATCATTCTCCCGTCCCTTCGTTCTGTTGTTCCCTTGTTCTCTTGTCCTCTTGGCCGTTCGTTCTCTCGCCCCCTCATTCTCTCATCCCCTCGTTCTTTCGTTTTCTCATTCACTAGTCCCCTCGTTCTTTCGTTTCTCGTTCTGTCGTTTCTCGTTCTCTCGTTTTTCGTTCTCTCGTTTCTCATTCTCTCGTTTCTCGTTCTCTCGTTTCTCGTTCTCTCGATTCTCGTTCCCTCGTTTCTCGTTCTCTCGTTTTTCGTTTTCTCATTTCTCGTTCTCTCGTTTTCTCGTTTCTCGTTCTCTCGCTTCTCGTCCTCTCGGCCGCTGGTTCTCTCGCCCCCTCGTTCTCTCGCCCCCTCATTCTCTCGTCCCCTCATTCACTCGTCCCCTCGTTCTCTCGTTCTCTTGGCCGCTCGTTCTCTCGTTTCTCGTTCTCTCGTCCTCTCGGCCGCTCGTTCTCTGGCCCCCTCATTCTCTCATCCCCTCATTCACGCGTCCCCTCGGTCTGTCGTTTCTCGTTCTCTCGTTTTAACAAAAACGGAATATATATTTTCAACGGAATAAATATTTTAAAAAAATGTTTCCGTTTTTTTTAAATATTAAAAAAAACGGAATCGAAGCTGAATATGTACTCTTGAAAAGCCCGTTCGCTAAATTGGAATACTTTTGACCAGCAGTGTATATTATGGTCGAGAAAAAAGTGCTCGAATGAACAAAATTTTCAAAAAATATCAACTAGATTGATTTTTGCAAATTTTAAATGATTAATTGATATTTTTTTAATAAATTCTTCAACTTTAATAAGTTAATGTCGATTGAAGATTACTTGTATAACTAGGTGGAAAAAAAGATAAAAACTCGTATTTCATCCTACATTTTTGTTTATTTCAAACTTCGTCGCTCAAAGTTTGTACAAACCTAAAATTTTTACACGACCATAGGCTAAATCTTACGAAGTTCAGGAAAATGGAAATTATATGAAACTAGCCGTGTGTGCGGGCTTCGCCCGCTGCATATCTAGCAGGAAAAATAAGCAAACGAAACATTTTTATTTTTTTAATTTTCTATGATTTCCATTGAAAATGCTGTAACTTTTTTTCTGTACCGAATTAAGCATTCAGCTGCCTTAGACTTTTTTCGTTTTCTGATTTATTTCAAGTAGGTAAATCGATTTTTTGGTTTATCGGTAGTATTGACCTTCCAAAATTTGGAAATTGAACAAAATCGTAAAATTTTTTAATTTACCTTTTCTGTAAAAATGAGGATAACTAAATTTTTCGAAACCACTAACTCAGTTTCAATCACGATCTTTAATCTCGTGAAAGTTTCATCGTAATCTGTTCAGTGGTTTTCGATTGAAAAGCGTCCACACATTTTTTAGCGAACAGATTTTTATAGAGAAGATAGAGATAAAGAAATAGAAAACGCACCGAGCATTAACTGTTGCAGAGAATCCTTCTGCTGTTCTGCATTTTCCCTAATTTCATCCGCTTTACGGGGAATTTGTTCGGGAGCTGAGTCGATCTCGTCACCTGCATTGCGATTTATATTCAACCCGGATCTTTTCACTTTAATACTTTGACTCGTTGATGCTTCACGCTCTATATCCATCAGTTTTTCCTCCAATTCCGACATTTTACCTACATTATGAATGGGAGTTCGATTCAAAGACGCTCGGTAATTGTCAAATAACTAATCAACGATATAATAAATAATAATTAAATAATAATAATAAATAAAATAAATGAATAATAATAAATTAATTGAATAAAATAATTGATCACATGGTAAGTAGATACGAAATTTCGCAGTAATCTGCCATCTATTTTGTTCGCTATAAATTTAAAAATTGACCAAAATTTCAATTTTTGAATTCCTCAATTGCTTCTGAGCTTCGTAATTCAATAAAGTGACATGCCGATTTTACCCCCACCACCGCGAATCGTTTTATGCAGAGAAAGTATAGTCTCGGCGAGCCTCGGGCCAGCAGACGACAGGGCTGTCAATGTGCTTGTCCCGAGACTCTACCGAGTCTCTTGATGAAAGAGATAAATGTAGCAGAAAAATAAAATACCCCTCAATATTTTTTTTGCATACTTATTCATAAACAATTTTACGAACCTGAAATATGGATAATTTTGCCATCGAAGCACCGCCATCCGTTTTTAGGCTTTCTCTTCTGATCGCGCCATTCGATGACGTATGATTCGGAGAAGTTATTTTGTTCGCGTTCGAAATTTTTGTAATTAAAATCTTTAATCCATTCGACTGGTAAGTCTGGGGTGTACGATTTTTCACTGTTGTTGTTAACCCATTCAACCAGGGCATATAGTTTACTTTTGCGCGGCATTGTGTCTTGATGATCACCAACTGACAGATTGGAAATCGACAGACTATTTGACAGATTTGTTCTTTTATTTCGAAAGATTGTTTTTTTTAAACAAATCGTAGTTCTTTTTCTGTATCGTCATTTTTTCCGAAATCCGTGAATTGAGAAAAGTTGGAGGTTTTTATTTTATAATTATTTTTATCCGAACAATTTTTTTTTTTGAATAATTATTTCTATCTTCAATTGCCTCTTCTTTTTCTATCGCTATCTCGTCCTATCGGTCTTTCATCCCCTTATTCTCTCTTTTCGTGTCGTTTCGTTACTCCATTCTTTATTTCTCTCGTCCCCTCGTTCTCTCGCCCCCTCATTCAAGCAGCCCCTCGTTCTTTCGTTTCCTCATTCACTCGTCCCCTCGTTCTCTCGTTTCTCGTTCTCTCGTCCTCTTGGCCGCTCGTACTCTCGCCCCCTCATTCTCTCGTTCACTCGTCCCGTCCTTCTATCGTTCCCTCGTTCTCTCGCCCCCTCATTCTCTCGTTTCTCGTTCTCTCGCTCCCTCATTCTCTCGTTCTGTTGTCCCCTTGTTCTGTCGTTCCCTCGTCCTGTCGTTCCCTCGTTCTCTCGCCCCTTAGTTCTGTCATCCCCTCAATTCACTCATCCCCTCGTTCTTTCGTTTCCTCATTCACTCGTTTCCTCATTCACTCGTCCCCTCGTTCCCTCGTTTCTCGTTCTCTCGTCCCCTCGTTCTCTCGTTTCTCGTTCTCTTGCCTCCTCATTCTCTCGTCACCATGTTCTCTCGTTCTCTCGTTCCCTCATTCTGTCGTCCTTTCCTTCCTTTGTCACCCGTTCGCCCGTTCTCTCGTCTTCTCGTTCGCTTGTTCTCTCGCCCCCTCATTCTTTCATACTCTCGTTCCCTCGTTCTCTCGTTTCTCGTTCTCTCGCATCTCGTCCTCTCATTCCCTCATTAACTCGTCCCCTCGTTCTCTCGTCCTCTCGTCCTCTCGCCCCCTCATTCTCTCATCCCCTCGTTCTTTCGTTTCCTCATTCACTCGCCCCCTCGTTTTCTCGCTTCTCGGCCTCTCGTCCCCTCGTTCTCTCGTTCTCTCGTCCTCTCGGCCGCTCGTTCTCTTGCCGCCTCATTCTCTCATCCCCTCGTTCTTTCGTTTCGTCATTTACTCGTCCCCTCGTTCTCTCCTTTCTCGTTCTCTCGCTTCTCGTCCTCTCGGCCGCTCGTTCTCTCGCCCCCTCATTCTTTCGTTTCGTCATTCACTCGTCCTTTTTTCTCATCCCCTCGTTCTTTCGTTTCCTCATTCACTCGTCCCCTCGTTTTCTCGTTTCTCGTTCTCTCGTCCTCTTGGCCGCTCGTTCTCTCGCCCCCTCATTCTCTCGTTCACTCGCCCCGTCCTTCTATCGTTCCCTCGTTCTCTCGCCCCCTCATTCACTCGTCCCCTCGGTCTCTCTTCTCTCATTCTCTCGTTTCTCGTTCTCTCGCTCCCTCATTCTCTCGTTCTGTTGTCCCCTTGTTCTGTCGTTCCCTCGTCCTGTCGTTCCCTCGTTCTCTCGCCCCTTAGTTCTGTCATCCCCTCAATTCACTCATCCCCTCGTTCTCTCGTTTCTCGTTCTCTCGTTTCTCGTTCTCTCGTTTCTCGTTCTCTCGTTTCTCGTTCTCTCGTTTCTCGTTCTCTCGTTTCTCGTTCTCTCGTTTCTCGTTCTCTCGTTTCTCGTTCTCTCGTTTCTCGTTCTCTCGTTTCTCGTTCTCTCGTTTCTCGTTCTCTCGTTTCTCGTTCTCTCGTTTCTCGTTCTCTCGTTTCTCGTTCTCTCGTTTCTCGTTCTCTCGTTTCTCGTTCTCTTTCGTTTCTCGTTCATTCTCTTGTTCTCTCGCCCCCTCATTCTCTCGTTTCTCGTTCTCTCGTTTCTCGTTCTCTCCTCCTCTCGCCCCCTCATTCTCTCATCCCCTCGTTCTTTCGTTTCCTCATTCACTCGTCCCATCGTTTTCTCGTTTCTCATTTTCTCGTTTCTCGTCCTCTCGGCCCCTCGTTCTTTCGCCCCCCTCGTTCTCTCGCCCTCTCATTCTCTCATCCCCCTCATTCACTCGTCCCCTGGTTCTCTCGTTCTCTCGTCTTCTCGGCCGCTCGTTTACTCGTCCCCTCATTCTCTTGTTCTCTCGCCCCCTCATTCTCTCATCCCCTCATTCACGCGTCCCCTCGGTCTCTCGTTTCTCATTCTCTCGTTTCTCGTTCTCTCGGCCGCTCGTTCTCTCGCTCCCTCATTCTCTCGTTCTCTCGTCCCCTCCTTCTGTCGTTCCCTCGTTCTCTCGCCCCTCATTCTCTCGTTCTCTTGTTCCCTCGTTCTCTCGTCCCCTCGTTCTCTCATTTCTCGTCCTCTCATTTCTCGTCCTCTCATTCCTCCTCCTCTCGTTCCCTCGTTCTTTTGTCACCCGTTCTCTCGTCTTCTCGTCCGTTCGTTCTCTCGCCCCCTCATTCTCGCATTATCTCGTCCCCTCGTTCTTTCGTTTCCTCATTCACTCGCCCCTCGTTCTCTCCTTTCTCGTTCTCTCGTCCCTTCGTCGTCGTTCTCTCGTCCTCTTCATTCTCTCATTCACTCATCGTTCACTCGTCCCCTGGTTATTCTCTCATTCCCTCGTTATCTCTTTACCTGGTTCTCTCGTTACCATGTGCTCTCGTTCTCTCGTTCCCTCGTTCTGTCGTCCTTTCCTTCTTTTGTCACCCGTTCGCCCGTTCTCTCGTCTTCTCGTTCGCTCGTTCACTCGCCCCCTCATTCTCTCATTCTCTCGACCCCTCGTTCTTTCGTTTCCTCATTCACTTCCCCTCGTTCTCTCGCTCCCTCATTCTCTCGTTTTCTTGTTTCTCGTTTTCTCGTTTCTCGTTCTCCCGTTTCTCATTCTCTCGTTTCTCTTTTCTCGCTTCTCGTCCTCTCGGTCGCTCGTTCCCTCGTTCTCTTGTCCTCTCGGCCGCTCGTTTATCGCCCCCTCATTCTGTCGTTCTCTCGCCCTCTCGTTCTCCCGCATCCTCATTCTCTTATCCCCTCGTTCTTTCGTTCCCTCATTCACTAGTCCCCTTTTTCTGTCGTTTCTCGTTCTCTCGTTACTCGTTCTCTCGTTTCTCGTTCTCTCGTTTCTCGTTCTCTCGTTTGTCGTTCTCTCGTTTCTCGTTCTCTCGTTTGTCGTTCTCTCGTTTCTCGTTTTCGCCCCCTCGTTTCTCGTTCTCTCGCTTCTCGTTCTCTCATCCCGCGTCATTCACTCTCGTCCCTTCAATTCCCCTCATTCTCTCGTCACCATGTTCTCTCGTTCTCTCGTTCCCTCATTCTGTCGTCCTTTCCTTCCTTTGTCACCCGTTCGCCCGTTCTCTCGTCTTCTCGTTCGCTTGTTCTCTCGCCCCCTCATTCTTTCATACTCTCGTCCCCTCGTTCTCTCGTTTCTCGTTCTCTCGCATCTCGTCCTCCTCATTCCCTCATTCACTCGTCCCCTCGTTCTCTCGTCCTCTCGCCCCCTCATTCTCTCATCCCCTCGTTCTTTCGTTTCCTCATTCACTCGTCCCCTCGTTTTCTCGTTTCTCGTTCTCTCGCTTCTCGTCCTCTCGTCCCCTCGTTCTCTCGTTCTCTCGTTCTCTCGTCCTCTCGGCCGCTCGTTCTCTCGCCGCCTCATTCTCTCATCCCCGCGTTCTTTCGTTTCGTCATTTACTCGTCCCCTCGTTCTCTCCTTTCTCGTTCTCTCGCTTCTCGTCCTCTCGGCCCCTCGTTCTTTCGTTTCCTCATTCACTCGTCCCCTCGTTTTCTCGTTTCTCGTCCTCTCGTCCCCTCGTTCTCTCGTCCCCTCGTTCTCTCGTCCTCTCGGCCGCTCGTTCTCTCGCCCCCTCATTCTTTCGTTTCGTCATTCACTCGTCCTTTTTTCTCATCCCCTCGTTCTCTCGTTTCTCTCGCTTCTCGTCCTCTCGGCCCCTCGTTCTTCTGTTTCCTCATTCACACGTACCCTCGTTTTCTCGTTTCTCGTTCTCTCGTCCTCTCGGCCGCTCGTTCTCTCGCCCCCTCATTCTCTCATCCCCTCGTTCTTTCGTTTCGTCATTCACTCGTCCCCTCGTTCTCTCGTTTCTCGTTCTCTCGCTTCTCGTCCTCTCGGCCCCTCGTTCTCTCATCCCCTCATTCACGCGTCCACTCGGTCTGTCGTTTCTCATTCTCTCGGCCGCTCGTTCTCTCGCTCCCTCATTCTCTCGTTCTCTCGTTCTTTCGTTTCGTCATTCACTCGTCCCCTCGTTCTCTCGTTTCTCGTTTTCGCTTCTCGTCCTCTTGGTCGCTCGTTCTCTCGTCCCCTCGTTTTGTCGTTCCCTCGTTCTCTTGTCCTCTCGGCCGCTCGCTTATCGCCCCCTCATTCTGTCGTTCTCTCGCCCTCTCGTTCTCCCGCCCCCTCATTCTCTCATCCCCTCGTTCTTTCGTTTCCTCATTCACTAGTCCCCTCGTTCTGTCGTTTCTCGTTCTGTCATTTCTCTTTCTCTCGTTACACGTTCTCTCGTTTCTCGTTCTCTCGTCCCTTCGTTCTGTCGTTCCCTCGTTCTCTCGCCTCCTCATATTTCATTCACTCATTCTTTCGTTCACTCGTCCCCTCGTTCTCTCGTCCCCTGGTTATTCTCTCATTCCCTCGTTATCGTTTTCCCTGGTTCTCTCGTCACCATGTGCTCTCGTTTTCTGATTCCCTCGTTCTGTCGTTCTTTCCTTCTTTTGTCACCCGTTCGCCCGTTCTCTCGTCTTCTCGTTCGCTCGTTCTTTCGCCCCCTCATTCTCTCGTTCGCTCGTCCCCTCGTTCTGTCGTTCTCTCGCCCCTCACTCTCTCGTTCTCTCGTTCCCTCATTCTTTCATCCCCTCGTTCTTTCGTTTGCTCATTCACTCGCCCCCTCGTTGTCTCGTTTCTCGTTCTTTCGTTTGCTCATTCACTCGCCCCCTCGTTGTCTCGTTTCTCGTTCTTTCGTTTTTC